>JAGPOW010000261.1:193163899-193178523 GCA_030014935.1 Caiman crocodilus
TGGTGAACAAACGTTCCCCCAGATACTGGTGGTCACCCCTGATAAACTTATAGGTGGCCATCAGATCACCCCTGAGCCTGCGCTTTTCCAAGCTAAAGAACCCCATAGCTCTCAGTCTGTCATCATAGGGTCTGCATCCCTGACCTCTGATCATGCGTGTGGCTCTTCTCTGGACTCTCTCAAGCTTCTCCACATCCTTTTTGAATTGTGGAGCCCAAAACTGGAGGCAGTACTCCAGCTGCGGCCTCACTAAGGCCAAGTACAAGGGGAGAATGACGTCCTGGGATTTGCTTGAGAAGCATCTATGGATGCAAGCCAGTGTTTTGGTTGCTTTACTAGCCACAGCATCGCACTGCAGGCTCATATTCATCTTTTGGTCAATGATGACCCCCAAGTCTCTTTCTTCCATAGTGCTAGCCAGTGCAGCACTGCTGAGCCTATAAAGATGCTGCGGGTTTTTCTTCCCGAGGTGGAGAACCTTGCATTTATTGGCATTGAACACCATCAGGTTCTCATCCGCCCACTTGCTGAGCTTGTCCAGATCAGCCTGGATCACCCGCCTGTCTTCTGGTGTGGATGCTTTGCCCCAAATATTGCCATTCTCTGCCCCTTTATTGGGTAAGCTGGCTTGACTATTCAGTCTATTAGTATTCAGACTTCAAAAAAACACTTACTGCTTCTTGTTCATTTTTGTATCAGGTTTGCAGCACTGTCTCCCTGCTTTCTCTTTAAAGTGTTTTATATTGCAGCTAATTTTTTTTGCCTTCTTTCTCTCCTCAACACTTCCATCTTCTTCCCATCCATTTTTTACTGATTCATCAATTAAAGACCATCTCTCCGTAAAACTATTCTTAGGCTTCTACTTCTATCTTAATCACTTCCTGCAGAGACATTGAAGTGAGAAAATCCGCCTTGAAAAGCTCACGGTTGCCACTCTAGAAACTGTGATGAAGATCCAGATGGTACCAGGATAAGAAAGACTGAATTCTGCCTGGGACTAACTATGCCTTTTCTTTACAATTGTAGCTCTTGATGGTATAGTGTGCTAAAAAGTGATTGTCATAATATGGTTCAAACTTCAGAGGAGAAACAGGAAAGGAATTTAAATTCATTTTTATCAAATGAAATAATAAAACATTACTGTTTAAACAGTAATAATGGCACTGCAAGGGTACATTTGAAGAGGGAAAAATACAAGTGTAGAAAGTCTGTGTGTGGCTTCTTACAACCTGAAGCGAAAACAAGCCTTAAATTGTTCTTTTAAAACAACAGCAGCTGGAATTCCTCTGAAATATATGCAAAACATCTTCCTTTGGAGAAGAAAAAGAATATCTTGAGGAAACAGGCCAAACCACCAGGAATACTGATGGAGAAAAATCAGCAAGGAGTCCAGTAAGAAGAGATGTTTGCACCCCCACCCCATTTGGATTAAACTTCAAGTCCACGTTCCTCAAATCCTAGAAATTAAGAAAGTAAAAAAAATGCTGGATATGTTCATAATAAGTTGTTTATTCCCAATACACTGGAGATGCATTCATTTTATATTTTTCACTCAAATCCTGCTTGGAAGATGCTTTAAAAAAAAAAAAGTCTGTTTGCCTGATTAGCTCATTTTACCAGTTCAAAATGTGTACAGATAACACAACTGAGATTTCAGAACTTGATTTCATATTTTAGTTACATGGATGCAGGAAGTTTCTGCTGTTTCTGCTTAGCAGGAATTCCAGTTTTTCTATATTCTTCTCTTTGCTTTAGATATTCCATTTTGCATTCTTCATAAAATGCTGGGTCAGAGTAGCTAGAAAAAAAGACAAAATACAAATAATACCATG
The DNA here is from genome assembly GCA_030014935.1 of Caiman crocodilus. Lineage (NCBI taxonomy): Eukaryota > Metazoa > Chordata > Crocodylia > Alligatoridae > Caiman > Caiman crocodilus. The sequence goes on from JAGPOW010000261.1 coordinate 193,165,732, forward strand.
GCTTCAGTCTTAACTGAAGAACAGGTATGTATAAAAGTAAAGGTGATACTATCACCACTAATTAATAGTGTGCTACAGTGAGTGTAAACATTATGTGCAATTTGTGTATTAAGCATCTGAAGTTCAGATCTGCATCTGTCCTTCCAGCATTGCACTACTGGACAGAATGGCCCTAAAGCATGACATAGCTGAAGGATACAACAAAGCACTTCTGGAAATACAATTCCCAAAAGGGAAAGGCAGGAAGGGCATTTGGGCAGTGGAGGAAAGTGTGGGGGCCAGGGTATCTACCTACCTACCTACCCACCCATTGCTGCAGTCAGGGACAAAATTTAAGACAATCCTCCAACAGTTAGATTCTATTGGAAACTTGTTATAATTTTCTACGTAAATTTTCTGTATAAAGAACCTAATTAACGGGTAGTCGTCTTAAATTTGAAGTCATCTTGGATTTGGGTGAGTATGGTAGTTGATGGCACCTGCCACAGAAAATAAAAATAGGAAAAAATATCATTCTTTCAGACTTTGATAACAGTCAATGATCAAGAAAAAGATTAACAGCTCAGTGCTGCTCTTTGAAGCCAAGGTAAAATACTTTCCCCCCTACCACCACCATCTGTAGCAATGGTCCTAAAGTTGTGAACAGATTTTCATAAATTTGGGACAATTTTCAGTTAAAAAGAGGGAAAAGGCTTCCTTCAATTAGTCCCATCTGTTTCCTATTTGTACCAAGTGACTGCCTTTCTTTTTTGAACATCAACGTGTCAAAAATAACTTGCTCTATAGTAGTTTCATAGTTGGTAGGGGTGGAAGGGACCTGAGGAGATCATCTAGTCTGACCCCCTGCCGAGGCAGGAAAGAGTATTGGGGTCAAAAAACCCCTGGCAAATGTTCGTCCAGCCTTTTTTTAAAGACCCTCTCCATATTGGCCACATTCCTCTTGAAGTGTGGCGCCCAGAACTGGGCCTGACCAGTATCACACAGAGGGGGAGGATCCACCTCCTTGGACCTGCTTGAGATGCATCTGTGGATGCACAACAAAGTATAGTTGGCCTGCCTGACCATTTCCCCACTTCGTCGGCCCATGTTCATTGTGGCATCAATGACGACTCCAAGATCCTTTCCTGTCTTGACACTTGTGAGAAGGGAGTTCCCCAGCCTGTAAGCATGCCGCTGGTTCTTCTTCCACAGGTGCAGTACCCTGCATTTGTCAGTGTTGAACCCCATCCTGTTCTCATCGGCTCACCCCTGTAACCTATCTAGATACGCTTGCAACCTGTTCCTTCCTAGCATACCCACTTCACCCCACATCTTAGTGTCATCTGCGAATTTGAACAGGGTGCTTTCTACCCCCTCGCTCAAGTCACTGACGAAGATGTTGAATAGTGTGGGCCTGAGGATCGAGCCCTGGGAAATCCTACTGCCCACGTCCCTCCAGGATGAATAAGACCCATCCATCATCACTCTCTGGGTGCGGCCCTCCAGCCAGTTAGTGACCCATCTAACCATGTGGGCATCAACACCACTGTCTCCTAGTTTCTTACTGACAATGGGGTGAGAGGCTGTGTCAAAGGCCTTTCTGAAGTCCAGAAAGACCATATCCACTGCAACACCTGCATCCAAGGACTTGGTGACCTGGTCATAAAAGGCCACCAGCTTGGTTTGACAAGACCTGTCCCTAATGAACCCATGCTGGTTGCCCCTGAGCACAACCTCCCCTGTTGGCCCTTCCTGGACATTTGCCAGGATATTTCTTTCGAAAAACTTCCCCAGGACCGAGGTAAGACTCACAGGCTCGTAGTGTCCTGGGTCCTCCTTCCTCCCTTTTTTGGAGATGGGGACCATGTTGGCCCTTTTCCAGTTCTCCAGCACAATCGCCCGAGTGCCATGAGTGCTCGTAGAGCTGTGCCAGAGGTCCTGCAATGACCCCTGCTAGTTCCTTCAGCACTGGGGTGGAGATCATCAGGACCTGGGGATTTAAATACATCTAGTCCCTCCAGAAACTCCCTGACAAGGTCCTCATTAACCCTAGGCCTGGGTGTGCCACCCACATGGCCCTTGGGGGTGCCAGTGGGGGAGATATCTGGGTCCCTCCTCAGAAATACGGAGGCAAAGAAATTGTTGAATACGTCAAAACTTTACTGTCAGGTGAGATGGCCAGATTTCCTAGTGTGTCCTGAAGATCTGGCACCTTCTTTTGCCCCCCTGTGCATTTGAAAAAGGACTTCTTGTCCTTGATCTGGGTCACTAGTCCCAGCTCCATTTCCGCCTTGGCCTTCCTGATCGCCCCTCCACATTCCCGAGCTACTGAGGTATAGCCCTCTCTTGTGATGGCCCCTCCCTTCTAACGGGTATACGCCTCCTCCTTTTTTGTTTGGAGATGTTCTTGGATGCTTTTGGTGAGCCATGGGGACCTTTGCGCCCTCTTGCCACCTTTGACTCATGTGGGGATACTTCCCTTTGAGCTTGGAGGACTGTTTCCTTAAGGAACAACTACTCCTCTTGGACACTCAACTCCCTCCTGCTCTGGGACCTCAGTGCTTCCCCCACTAGTTTTCTCACCTCATTAAAGTCTGCCCTCCTGAAGTTGAGGGCTGCTGCCTTGCTGGAGGCTTTCGCCACCTTGTGCTGGATGGTGAATTCCAGCAGATGATGATCGCTATTGCCCAAGTGGTCAAGCACCCACAGACCCCATACCAGGTCGTCGCCCGTGGCCAGGACCAAATCCAACAAGGTGTCTCCCCTGGTGGGGCTGTGTACCTCCCGGGTTAGATGGAGGTCCTGTATGTCAGTTAATGACCTGTGTGAGTGGTCAGACCTGGCTGTCTGCTCCTCCCAGCAGATGTCTGGAAAGTTTAGGTCACCCACGATGACCACATCCTTGGACCTAACTATCTCCATGAGCTGACTTAAGAATTCCTGGTCTCGATCTTCTCCTTGGTTGAGGGGTCTGTATTAGACCCCTGCCATTAAGTCCCTTTCTCCCCAACTCCCTTGTATTCTAACCCAGATCACTTCCATTTTCTCCTCCTCTGACCCAGTGTTACTGTGGATTTGTGTTGCTCCTTGACATAGAGCGCCACACCCCCACCCTTCCTGCCTGTCCTATCTTTCCTTTAGAGCCTGTAGCCCTTGATATTCATTGTCCAGTCATGCATTGAGTCCCACCACGTTTCGGTGAGCCCCACTATGTCTGAGTTGGTGCTGGCTAGCAGGAGGACTAGTTCCTCCTGCTTGTTCCCCATGCTGTGAACATTAGTATAGAGGCATTTGAGGCCTTCTGAAGATGAATGGACCGCTCCCCTAATCCCAGTGGTACCCAGGCCCATGTCACTTACCTGATAAATATGAACCATGTAAAATATATTAGGTAATAGACCTGTCCTTTAAGTCAAGGATCTCAAAGATATAGCCCATGGGCTAGATCTGGCCCGCAAAGCCATTTCAACCAGCCCAGTGGTTCGGAAGGGCCAGGAATTTAGAAGTGGGGACAACCCTGGGACTCCTGAGTATAGAGCCCTACAGGGAATACATGTTGGTGGCAGTGGAGTAAGCAATAAAACTGTCAGCTCTCATGCTGCTGAGTTCCTGTCCCACAGGAAGCCCTGCAGTTGGATCTGACCCAGAGGACTGGGAGAGTTTGACACACCTGTCCTAAATGAAGCTACTTAATTATTTAAAAAAAGAGATGCTCTAGGTTGACTACAGGTACTTTTCTGTGTCTCTGATACAGAAAAATAATGCTTTCTCTTAAGAGATGCACTAAATTAGGTTCAGTTGTGGAAGACTTAAGTCATATGATTTGCAAACCTGCTTGAAAGGTGTAATAACATCTTCAATAACTCCAGAATAATTTGGAAAATGAAGTACCTTTTTTGAGACTTATCTTGATTCTGAATAATGAATATGAAATGCTGCCTATAAGAATTTTCTTTTTTTTTTTTAGTTAAGATCATGAGAGTAACATATATATGTTTTGGAAAAGCAAAGACTATGCTATGTTGACTTACTAGGCAGTTAGACACTCCTTCAGTGCTGCATTTTCCTGTTGACACTTTATCACCATTAAAAAGCCAGTCTCTTTGCAGCATTTAGTAAAATCTGAAATGATACAAAAACACGTGTATGTAAATTTGGCTTCTCCCCTGCTATGAATCTCTATAAGGCAATATGGTAAATCATTACAATTTTAGGTAGGTGACCCCCAAATGAACCTATTTAGGCAAAATGGCAAATGGCATGAACTCCATTATGTTCTGGGGGTCTGTCGAGCGTCATTTATGTTTTCTTGTGTTTTGTTATACCGATATGGTATTGCTCAGTCTTGTTGGAAAGCCCATGTTATACTGTATCAATTTGTCACTTTTATCAGTGTATAGATTATGTTATGCTTCCAATGTATGTCTTTATAATTCTGGGCATGGAAATTCAGGATGCCTAAGAACAACTGCTACTTGCAGACACAGGCAGGAGATATTATTGGGTTAGACACCTATGGCATTTGTCTGCCTGTAGTGGGGAAATCAACTCCTCTATAGAAGAACTATTGGAGAGAAATGGCCAGTCATAGCAAGAGGGACGCTGGGGGACCAGAAAGTTCTGCAGGGTACCGAGATCTCGACCAATTAAAATAGTGCTGATGAAGGGGGCTGGCTTGGAGTTTTCTTCGAGTATAGCTGTGATAGAATTCAGGTCTTTTGACTTTTCCCCAAGCTGAAGAAAGGTCAGAGGCGTCAGCACTCAGGGGCTAGTCAAATCAGCAGGAAGTCTGATCTCTGAAAACACTGATCAAAGTAGCAGGCTGGGCTCTTAAAAAAACCAGCCAGGACTCTCAAGAAGGCTAGTGTGTAGCTGGATGGGGGAGCAAGAAAATACTTGTTTTCTTTTTCTGTCTGTCTTCAAAGTTCTTGTTAGTTTTGCTCAAATTCTTTTTGGCAACATAAATCCTTTCGCTATTTTGTCTCCTTACCGATCGCTTCTGGAAAGAGCAATCTCTGGGCCAACCCAGGCTAGCCCTTTTGACGAAAAAGAGGACTTAACGTTTACTTCAAAACCCAAAGTGGAAGTCACCTAGGGCTGGCAAAGATCCCCTCACTGCAGCTATGGGCTCTAGTATTAAGGTAGTAAAGCTGAAGCTTGCAGGGATAAGGAATTATCCCAGGGAAACCTCAAGCCTGATCTTTGGTTCAAATAGTTGGCCAGTGGGGAGAAACTTGGTGTTCCAGGGATTGCCCACAAAAAGGTTAGAGACAGCAAGTTCTGAACTTCTGGAAATTCAATCATTACACTTTAGTCAGGGATGCATGTTATACTTTTTTGTTTTTTTAATATCTGCCATGTGACAGAATCCATTCTTTTTAAATTAAGCACTCTAAACTTGATGCTAGCGTCTGCAGATCATATACTGTTGTAAAAGAAAACCCACAATACGAAACTATAATGTTTTCTATCTTTGTGGTGGTTGAAAAACAATTATAGCCATTAACTCCTAACTACCTTTACATCACTTGAGTGACATTTAAACTTCTGATTTTTCGCTCCTGTACATGAGAGGCGTGCTTATGCCACATACTACATTTGGTTGGCCTCATTGCTTTCTGACCAATGGCTGGCTTTGAGCTTTTAAGGGAAAAATTAAGAATCTGAAATGATACTGAAAGCATTTTTGAAACTAGATGCCTTCCCTAGTCGCATGCAATGCAGAGATTCCCTTTCTGGCAGTATCTTATCTTTAAATGAGATGCAACAAAATGTATCCAAAGTTTGTAATGCATGAATTAAGCTGAACAAACCACTACATACTTCTGGTTGTAGATTTGTCTCGTATACAGTTAACAATGGAATAAACATTTTGTCATTCATCAGGTCTGATCTTCAAGTATATCCACAACTGGTCTGGATCCTTTAGCTATTTCTAAGAACTTTGGACACCTAGGCACTTGCCCAACAACTGCTCCAATGAATTCCAATTAAAACATTGCAGCAGCCATGGTGTCATGTGTATTCAGCATTCCCACGTTTCAAAAAGGTGGGCATGTGGGGGGTTGGGGCATTGCTCTAACTAAAGCTTGTTGAATGAGTTTTAGCTAAAGCACCCTGCTGCCATTTTGAAATGTGGGATGCTGAATACACAAGATGGTGTGGGTGCTCTAGCATGGCTCCTGAGAGGTGTTCTAATTAAACCCCACCCCTCACCCTGAAATACATGTAAAGCTGTACTTTGTCACTTATTTGGCAACAAGGTTTTAATTAGGATCTTTCCTTCAAATCCTATAAATCCATTAACATGATTCATATACTGGGATGTTGCTAACACCAACAACCAGTTTCTGAAATTGTAGAAAATTGCATAACAAATCCAACTCTAAAACTCCTTCCTACCTTTCTTACTATTAAATTATTGCTTTCATCATGAAATGGCTTGTGAAAGAGAAACATTAATTACTCTATTAGTGTTAACACTAACAGTGTGAAGGACAGCTGATAGAACACCAACAAGAGTAGCTAATAACAAAGGTTTATATTATTAGTGTTACATTACCTGATCTTTAAGATGGTTAATTTTGTAGTGCTTTTATGATTAGGGCTTCCAAAATTACCAAGTACAATAATTACAACATGCTAATACAGTAATGCTGACAGAAATTACTAAGCCAATTAAGCACCACTTGGCTATATCATTTCTTGTGCAAGGAAGTCTAATTTTTTCAAGCAGCCCTCAAAACACCAGAGATGTGGCAAGTTAAGGTCCAGTGCTGTCACCACTATACCATACTACTTAAGACTGCCTTTTTCAAAAAGCCCTTGAATACCACATGTACATGGGACACTTTCAAAGATTCTGTTTCAATAAATACATTAATGAATCAGCAGTACATACATTTTTTTTTTTAACACAGAACTCCAAAAAAGCAGGACCTTTCAGGCTCTCACGATACAAAAAGTAAAATAAATTAGGCATGTTGAAAACTGAATATGCACCTTTTGTTGTTCTAATCTCTACCTCCCTAAATTGCACATTAACATATTGAAAAATGTAACTTCTCATGCTTTTTGCACATACTGAACTAATGCAACCTTGTTAAATGATAGCAAGCTATTGGCTTGAGAATTGTATACAAGGAAATACTTATTTGTAACTAGTGCCAAAATACATGGCAGCAACTAAAGACTAGGTCTGGGCTCAAAGTTCTGGCTTAATAGTCTCTCTTCCTCCCAGCTCTCTTCCACCCCACACACACACACCCCATCATCATGCTATCTTCAGATCAGTCTTTGACTGAAGGACAACTAAGCAGAAGCACACATATAACCAGACAGGCAATACATTTTAGAACTATGAATGTACCAATAGCACCATAGAAACAGCAAATCAATGCAGATGTTCTACAATGCATTTTACTATGAATTAATTAGCACTGAAAAACTTAAAAAAAAAAAAAGTGAACTTGAAGGAGGTATTTGGGAGAAGAGAAGATGCCTAATGCCCAAGACAGCCTTTTCACATAGAAATCAAGTACAGTAGTTAAGAGCTAGATTGTGCACATTTATGTTTTAGATTGCAAATTATCCATGAATACAGTGTAATTTTTTTTAACTTTTTTTTAAATAGTACTCCACATTTTATGAACAGTATTGCCTGTAAACTTTGTATTACAACATATTTTGCATATCTAATATTTCTAAGTGTAGGTAGTAAGATCTATGGCTTTTTTTGCTGTTGCTTGGAGTACTTTTATAGTGTGTTCCTAAATCGCCATTTCAAACAAGATAGCTATAGTCAAATAAAAAATAAATAAAATATGTTTCTCTCATTAAAAGCTGTTTCAAGCTTAAGATTCGTCTTGGTGAACAATCTGATTCATAGTCCCTATAGACAGAGGCTTAAGTGCTGTGCTGCTTTTTTTTTTTTTTTGTTATAATCATTCCTTCTAGAAGCTGTGAAGTAAAAAGAAGGCAGAAGACAACAGGAGGTCCCTCTCACTTGTTAGTTCACCACAGCCTTGATTGGTTAAAGGCGTGATGTCCCAGTGAACAAACCTGAACTGCAGTAGCAAGCATTCCCTAGTTTCAGAAGGCCATGGTTGTGGTACATGGCCATGCAAGTAAAAAGCGTCATTCCAAAGTGATAAAACTGCTTCAAGCTATATAGCTTTAATGTTGCTGATGCTTAACAAGGAAAGGAAAATGGGGCAGGAGACAGGGTATGAGATTCCCCACATGAGTACACACTATCTAATTAGTCCTCTCTCCTTCTATTCCTAGCACTTGAGAAATCCTCTAACAACAGTGTAAAGGATGGGGATGCATCACATGTTTGGCCATAAACGTTCATCATAAACTTACTAGGAGACATGAGAATGGGGTTATTTTTAGTTATATTCCACATTTTATATAATCCCCTCTCCCCCAATTAACCAATAGCCTCTAAAACACTGATCAGAAGTTCCCTTAAAAGTCTGAATTTGGGAATAACTTCATAGGCTTTCAAATGTAATGTCAACTCAAAATGACAAAAATAGAAATTCATGTTCACAGTCGCCACCACATTTTTGGTTCTGGTGATTCTGGTATTGGAGAATGGTAGTGTCAATGTATGGACCTAGGTGTGAAAAAGGCAAATATAAACAATGTAATTACAAAATATATAGAAAATTAAACCTATGAATTTAACAGCTACTAAGAGAAATCAGAACTCTGGAGGGGGTCTAGCCCTTTCATACACTGACTACCAGCTATTCCTTGATACTACATTCTCAATAAGGAACAGGTACTTTTTCAATACCAATTTCAGTTTTGTGAGGGCAGGAAACAGTATATGTAAATAAAAATAAAAAACAGATTTGAGGTGGAGACTGAAGTACATAAAACAGGGGTTTTATTAATTAAAAAGAAACCTACTATTTGGTTTTCAGTGGTTTTGGGAATCACCGCAGGTAATAAGTAGTTCCTCCTGCAGGAGCCAGTCAGGCATCTAAAAGCACAGAATAAGGCAGTCAGTTTGTCCAATGTTAGGTACTTTGAATGAAAACCTACCCTCACTGAAATCTATGGCAAAACCACCATTAAACTTGCAGGGATGAGAATTTCCGTCTCTTACTTCCAAGCTCCCCAGTCAACAATTTGCAAGTCATACTGGCTGTCTTTTAGGACAAGGGGAATAGTAACTTTGCCAACTATTATGAATTTAGTTGAACTTTCCCACCTGTTTGTAAGTTTCAGAGCTAGTTTCAGCTGGGGAAAAAGGGAAAAGAAAAAGTCAAAACATATCAAAAGAAAAAGTCTTTGCATATCTTCAAACTACTAATATGCTAAACCACCCAAAGAGTTAATTTTGTTTTGATATTTTGAAAGTGAAATTTTAACTTTTTATTTTTTTAAAAAGTTTAAAAATTGATATCCATTTTTACAAGGTGAATATGGGTCATGTAATCTAAAATGAAAGTCTTTAATTCTAACTGGCTTAAATGTTTCAGATTAACACTCTGTCATTTTATGAACATAGACAAAAATTCCCATTTTGGATTGACTACAAATTCAATTTTTGTTTTGTTTGGTGGTGGTATTTGGCTTGGTCACTGAACTGAACAACCATTATTTCACGGATGTTTGAGCTGTCAAAGAAACCTGGTCTGCCTAAATAAGCATTATCCGTTTGTCATTCTGCAAAACTCCTTATCTTAAGGGTCTGCATGGATGTCTACACTGGCTTGGCTAAACTACAGACATCCGATTAGTATGTAAAAACTACTACTTTTTGGCTTTGATCCCCAACTTGGATGACTGTTCCTGCTGTCGGTACAAGCTCAGACATAAAACATTAGTGACCAGCTAAGTAAGTAAATATTACAAAACAAAGAAAGTCTGGCTAGAGATAAACCTCAAAAAGGAGGTGTGGGGGAAGGAGTGCCATGAGAAAGCACCATATTGAATGAATGAGAAGTACTCCCCCCCTCTAGGAAAGCAGTCAATACTGTTGCTAAATGACAGGAGGCATCTACATCTGAAATATATGCCCACTGATAAGGTAGATTCAGCGCTGCTTAGAAAGAGCAGCAGAAAGCAGGTTGGCCATGGAATATCCTCTTACCCCAATCAATGTAAATAAAATATTTTAGTAAACATTCATAATAAAGGTAGAGAAAATGTAAATGCTGCACTAGATCAGTAAATGCTTTGCTTGGATTACAGCAGCATTTCCCAAACTGTGAGGTGTCCCCGCTCAGGGAGGGCACAACTGTCCATGTACATGCGAATCATGCAATTGCTGCATGTGTGCAAAAGTGATGAACAAAACCTGGCAGCTGAATTAGGAAGGCATGAGAGTGGTTGACTTCACTGTGTTATAGTGTAAACCACAAAATCTTGGCAAACAGTGTATTAGAGCTTCTCCAGCAACCAAACAAAGTGGCCAGTATTATGAGGATATTTTGATATTTACAGCTCACCAATCTTTGTCAAAAAATGACAGGGATACAAGAAGAGTGCTTTGTGTTGGTGGTTTAGTTTGAATGCCCATTGTTCATGCTCCAGTAATATTTTATGCCCTTATGATGCAGGAGAGTTTGGGGAACAAATGGAAAACAAAGTAAGAAGAGTTAAAACCACATATGGGGTTCTTTTATTTTTTGGGGGGAGAGGCAGCAAGGTACATAGAGTCTCTGAGGGAAGGGTGGGGGCAGTGGAAATAGTGAGCACGTGCACTTGTGCATGTATGGTTTAAGATGCAAGTTTTTCAACCTGAAACTGACAAACAAACATTAGAGAGACACCACTGTCTTTACCTGAATCCAAGACTAATTCAAATTTAAGCTAACCTTCCACACCAAATAATTAGATCCTGTACACGGAAAATGATAAATTCATTATCATTTTCCATGTATAGTGTCTAATTCTGGAAAGTTGGCTTAAATGTGTCCTATCCCCCATCCTTCCCCTACCACAGTGGTAGGGAAAGCAATGACAGAGAGCAAGCAACTGGGCCTCCTCCACTCTTCCTCTGCTGCCTGCTCACCCTATCTACTTTCCTTGCCTTTTGTCCCCTCCCCATAATGCCTGTGCCTCTTGACACCCATCCCCTGCCCACCCTGCAGCTACTTACCCTATATCATGGCTCCAGCTCCCCCCAGGCTATACAATGTGCTGTCTGCCATCTCCTCCCATGCTTACCTGTTATATGCCCTCTTCCTGGTGCCCTGTCTACTTCCCCATCTCTCCCAGCCACTTGCTCCTGCCACCCCTACTTATCCTATGTGTGGTTCTATCTCCAGCTCTGGTCCCATCCAGGTGGCTACTCAGGCCAGAGCTGTTCCTCCATGCACCTTCTGGACTGCACGATACATAGGTTCCCCCTTGCACTTTCCCCTTCCACACCAAACAAACCATCCCAAGCATGCCCGGCCAGACAGCAGCAGCAGCAGCTCTGGCCCTGGTTCTAGGCTAAAGCAGCCAGTGGCAGCGTCTCTAGAAGTCATAGCTGCCTGCCCCCGGGCCAATACTCAAATCCAATATGAGACTTTACCCCCAAACTATGATATCTCAGGTGGGGAGGTGGAACAGGACATGTTTATCTTGGATTCAAGTAAATCATGTAAAATTATAATTTGATTTAAAAAACAAACAAGCCTCCTGTATATCTCTGTTCCTAAACTTTTAGACTAGCAACTGTAGAAGAGGTTTGGGTCTCCCCCTGCCCCCCTCAAGTTATGGTCATATTTCAAACAACAGGGGGTGAGGGTGCCTTTTCAGGACTGAAAATAAATTCTATTATAAGAGGAAAAACTTGTTGGATGTCAGTTTAAAAGGGCATATCAATGTCTGGTACAAACAGTCATAAATCCATTACACCAGATGAAGTTGTGTCACAGAATCTTTTAGCAAGCTGCAGGTTAACTTTAAAATTTTCTTGCAGCTTACTGACCAACTGTTGAAACCCTACCACTGCTTCAGAGGTCAAGTGTTCAGTAGGGGAGATGACACTAGGCATTTAAAGTTTTTCTTTAGTGGTCTACTTGTTGCACATGAAGTTCAGGGGTACGCACATGGCCTCTACCACAACAGACTGATGTTCCAGTGCTTGGCGTTGGGGGAGTTTTTTGGGGGGTTTTTTGTTTGTTTGTTTGTTTTACATTTTAGCGGCATCCATATTTGAGCAGATATGGAAGTGTCTATTAAAAATATAGAATTGAAAGGTCTTTAAGCAGGAAAAAGAGCTAGTAAATAATCTTCTCCCCCCACCCTCCAATTTTAAAATGGTTTAGAAAGCTAGAATTCTCCCATTTCAAATGAAGGGACAAGTCAGAATGCTACTATGTTTTTGTTTTTAAGGAGTAACATTACTTTCTTCATTTTAAATCACTTATATTTTAATGGTAATTATGGATTTAGCAAGCATGAATTGACTCTCCCTATTAAAAAGATGCTTAACACTGACAAGATATACATTTTTAAATTAAGATTTATCATGTCTGAACAGGCAGAATAGAAATATTATACCCATATACTGATACAAAGAGAACAGTGTGGCAGAAATGCCACCATGGGTGCCCCTCTCCAGAAACCTCTCCCCATGCCAGCCTGAGAGGCTGCTGGTGAATCCCTCCGGGCAGGGATCTCATCCCTGTCCGCATGACAAAGGCCTGGGAAGGGATGCTGTAGTCACCTGGGGAGGGAACGACCCGGCCCTGGACCTGCGCTCAGCTCAGGTGACCAAGGGTGCTTGGGAAATGGGTCGGCTTGTGACCAGGTTTGGCCGTTTCGATTGGATCGGGCTGCTGAGGTCAGGGAGGGTAT
>JAGPOW010000261.1:193183779-193231853 GCA_030014935.1 Caiman crocodilus
ATACCCTCCCTGACCTCAGCAGCCCGATCCAATCGAAACGGCCAAACCTGGTCACAAGCCGACCCATTTCCCAAGCACCCTTGGTCACCTGAGCTGAGCACGGGTCCAGGGCCGGGTCATTCCCCCCCAGGTGACTACAGCATCCCTTCCCAGGCTTTTGTCATGCGGACAGGGATGAGATCCCTGCCTTGAGGGATTCACCAGCAGCCTCTCAGGCTGGCACGGGGAGAGGCTTCTGGAGAGGGGCACCCATGGTGGCATTTCTGCCACAGGATGCAGATGCAACACCTGAAACAGGGGGAATAAAAACAATTTATTAAAAAAATGCTGGCTCCCCAGGGAAAACCACTCAGCCTCACAGCCTGCTGGAGCAAGGGGGCAAGGAAGCAGGAAGGGGTGTAGCCAAGGTGGCAGCTGCTCCCTTTGCTGCTGATTGGCCGATGGCTGCCTTTCATACAGTCCCACCCCTTTCCACCAATCAGTGGTTAGGGGCAGAATCTCATGAAGGGAAGCCCTCTGCCAATCAGCAGTGAAGGATGGGACCACCTGGGCAATCAGGAACAGGGGACCCTGCCACGATAAACCACTAAAAATGGCAGGTGGTGCTGCGATCGGTGCATGAAATTACTTATCCATCTGTGATCTCAATTTGGGTAGGTTCCTGTACATGACAGAGGCAACTTCAACCTGTTAGACCAAGATATTTTAAAGAAGCTCTTCCTTTCAGAGAGCGATAATTTAATTTTTCTCCCCACACTATACAAAGAATATCTGACATCAAGTCTTACAGTATCCTGTGCTGGAAGAGGCAGAACTGGAGCAAATGCAAGCTCCCCTATGTCTACTGCCCATCAATGCCTGCTTTTATAAGAACAGCTCACATTGAACTGGAGTAGTTCAGGGCACCCTCAGTCCCTATTTCTTCAACTCCTTTGGAAGCAAATCCCCACTTGAACACAAACTGAAAAGTGAGTGCAACATATTATACATAACATAGCTGCCTCATAGTGACTGCTAGCTGAACTCCAGCCTCAAAAAAAAAGTCAGTCTATAAAAGCAGATTTCACTACCAGCAAATTGGGATCACATTCTGAAGACGAGACCTTCTCTCACCACCAGATGGAGATAAAGCTGACAGCTTAATCCACCCCAAAACAGAAACTGTTGCACATCTGGAATCTTTACAACTATAGCAGCTATGGCTTAAAGCATGAAGTTTTGTATTAAATATAAATTACTATACTCTCCTTGGAAGGATCTTCACCATTCAAAATTAAAGACAATGAGCAGAAAATACAAATGGTTATTTCATTCTTGTCTGATCAAAACAAAAGTGGCAGAACAAGGAGCAATGGTCTCAAGTTGCAGCAAGGGAAGTTTAGGTTAGATATTAGGAAAAACTCTCTTACTAGCAAGGTAGTAACACACTGGACCAGGTTACCCAGAGAGGTTGTGGACTCTCTGTCCTTGGAGATTTTTTAAGACCTGACTAGACAAAGCCTTATTTGGGATGATCTAGCTGAGGACCGTTCTCCTTCAAGCACGGGTTAGACTAGATGACCCCCGGAGGTCCCTTCCAACCCTAATTTCCTATGATTCTAAAAGCCTTCAACAACAGGGGACAGTGGAGAATAATGCCAAAACTTTCCATCCACCATTGTCTTGCTCTAAGAGAGAGGTATATCAAAATAGTCTTCCAGTTCAGAGAAGCACAAGCTGTGCAAAGGGTACAGGAAGGAGGGCCATAATCCCAGCTAAACCTGGGCATTCCAGAAGAGCAATACGCACTGTTCCAGAGACGCATACTTCTACTGCTTGGACAAGAAGTAAACATCCAGTTTTAAAAGTAGCCCTATATTCTAAGGGTGCACATAGCCGTAGAGCATTTCTCATGGCATAAGGTATCACTCAACAGGAGTGAAGGTCTGGCCCACAATTTTTAGCGTTTTTCCTCTGTACATTTTGTTCTATGTTTATATTTATACTACAAGAAGAATGTTTTCAGGCCTAGTTACGGCTGCCATACTACGAAGATATACAAGCATTTGGTTTTTGTAAAAACAAAATAAAGAGAGAGAGAGATTAGGCAGACAATAAAGTCTTATTTCCTTAACTATGTTATTATCGTATGTTATATCTGTGCATCAATGAAGTGACAGAGGAGCACACTATCTAGTTTATCAGTTTCAATGGTTTCTCAAGTTTATTATTAAATTATTTGTTATTTAAAATACACTTGTACCCAAAATTAAAAAGAAATAAGAATGAAGCAGCAGTTGTTAAAATGTTAACAACTTGGGTCAGTCAGTCCTGAGGATGCATCAACCCGCTGAAGCACCTCTGAAGTAGCAATAACTTTCCTCCATTCTTCCCCATCTTCTTCAATCCTTGTACAATCAAGTCAGTTTTAAACCCATCCCATCTGGGATGCTAATCATCCATCTTGTCTTTGGTCTTCTTCTTTGTCCATCCACAGCACCCTGCAGGATGAGGATTGTAAGGGTGCCAGGCCTTCTTGTTACATATCCAAGCCACTGCATATTTCTTTTCGAGTAAGGGTTCATATTTGCCAACTTCTTGTCTGATTTGATTTTTCACAGGTTTATTTGTTCTGTGTGCAAAGCAGAGTATGTGTAGAAGTCTTCTTAAGCACCACATTTCAAAGGTCTTACTTTGCTTTTCCAGTGCCCTAGACAGCATCCAGGTCTCACAGCCAAAGACAGTTGTTGAAATTACAACAGCATATAGTAGGTAGAGTTTCATTTTCATTGTGATGTTGTCAAGAGAGTAGCTAGATTATGAAAAAACAAACAAACCAATACTAGCTAACAGTGCTGGATTATGACATGCTGAAGCCCTAAACTATGTCCAGTTTAAGATAAAAAATAATCCATGAAATCCATGAAAATCAATTTTCATTAATTTTTAAAATGAATTATTGTTATTTCTGCACAAATGTATGAACTCAATATGAATAACAACTGTGGGGCCATATACATGTATATTTTTGTCACGTTAGAACAAAAATGACCAGTTTTTTTCTTATTTAGAGGCTCCTCATATTGTGAGATTCTAAACTGTAGCTTAAGTAGCTTAAACCTAAATCCGGCACTGCTAGCTAACCTAACAATGGCTACAACAGTTAAAAGTCAACATCCATTTTTTCCAGTAGCTTTGAAAATGTTGTGACAGAATCTATTGACATATATGCACCAAGTATGAACAATATTGATAAGTAAGTGTCATGGAAAATGTTTAGCGAGAGTGCATTCTACACAATGAACCAGGGGTGTTTGCTTATCTATTCTGATAACACCTTTTTATGAACTGTCTTAAACACTGGCTTCCAGTATTCTTTTATCTGAAGTTTGTTTCTGTCCACACTTTTATGCCATGAACATGTTATAAAAAAATGCATTAAAAAGGAAAACCTCTCTCAGACTGAAACAAAAAGCTAAAGTACAATTCTTTCAGACCTCGACTGAGAAATTTAACTGTAAGTATCTGATCAAAGTCTCACTAACATAAAAATCTGATTGCTTGCATACCTAAATTAAAGTTTTTGCAACCAAGACACTTCCAGTGAATTATTTCAATCACGTTCCAAAACACTTGCACGTGGTCAGTACACTTTCTTCACGTCTGACTGTTACTGATTTTGAAAACATTGTGAAGATGTAAAAAGTTTGTTTTGTTTTTTTTAATTAGGGTTTCAGAGACAAGAAAAACTTCTAAACTGGTATATATATTTTTTTGACTTTTAGGTAAAAACACTTACATTTTCTTGATTTTTCAGATGAATTCACCTTTACCTTCAGCATAAATCTGGTAATTTTGTAGACCAAAGTGTAGGTGAGCACAGGCAAGCAAGCACTACCTTGCTTAATGGTAGCTTGTTACAAAACTAATTATGGAGGTGATGCCATTGGCCCGTGACAAGTTCAGTTTAATATAATTTCATCTAATTAACAGCAACTCAGAGGTCTGCTTCAACTCCTACTCACCCAATGACCCAGGGAGAAAATACTCTGCTTTAGTCAGCAAGACCTCTAATGAGGGGACCAAATCCCTTCCATTTTGGATATTACCTGGCTGAGCCCAGGATGCAGGGCTTTCCTGCTTTACTTCTCTGAAAACCACTATCTGGGCATGAGCAGAAATGGGCAGAGACGACATGGGAGATGGAAAAGGCAGAACTATCAGTCAAAATCAAGATCTTGCAGGCTAAATTCCCAAGTAATTTGCTGTAACGCAGGAGAACAGCCAGCGTTCTACCAAGCATTGCTTCTGTAGCACTGACCGTCACGGACACGAAGTTCATACCAATAAAGAATTCTGTCAGCATGACTAGGCCTGCATTAATAAAAACTGGCACGAACCTTTCTATAAGGAACACTTCTCTGTAACGAATTTCCAGGCTGAACTTAATTTGCATAACTTTCATGCTTGCAGAATTTGTATTTCTAAAAAAAACCTGAGAGTCCCAAAAAAGCTCAAGCACCAAGGAGTTGAGACTGGGTTTGTGATACCCTAAAATCAGAGAAATGCTATCGCTGACTTTGGTGCAGTCACTCCAGATTTATGCTAGCATAAATAAGAACATAAACATAGGTATGGTATAGTATACTATTCTTAAGCCCCCATATTCATGCATATAGTTACATTCCCTTCTCCCCCCCTGCCACACACACCAATGCCCCACTCTTACAAACTGCTTTAGGCTTTAAACTGGGCAATTATTTTGGGTGGGGGGCTGCTTACCCAGTTTTGTCAAGCTGTAGAGGGCCATGTGGGTAGCCCCACCTCTTGACAGGTGCCTCGCCCCCTGGTCACCATCTTGGGACCAATGTCCCAGGGCCAGCATGGGTGGGGTCCACAGCAGGATGCAGGCTGGCAGGGGTCTGGGGCACCAGGCTGGGATGCACTGGGGGGGGACGGGCTCCATAAAGCCCCTGCCAACTGGGACCCCATGCTCCTACCACCCTGCTCCATGCCCCACTGGCACTGGCCCTGGGATACTGGTGCGGGCCCCCTGCTACCGCTAGCTCCCCATCCATTCACACCCAGTGCTCCCTAGCCCCACAGTACAGGCAAGGGGCAGCGCACAGCCTCGATCCCCTGCTCACCAGCAGGGAAGAAGCTGGTGTTGAGCGTTGGGAAAAGTGGCCCTTTGCCTGTGCTCCCCCACTGCAGGCACTTGCAGCTCACGTGGGGCTGTTCGGAGCAGGCCTCATGTGGGGTGCTGGCCATGGGGTAGGCGATGGGCCACTTTTCCCTGCGCTCAGCACCAGTTTGTAACCCACCCCACTACCAGCCTGGCAATGGGGCTGTGTTACAACATGTGCTGAGCACCGGGGGGGAGAGGGCGGGGGGCGGCACACGCAGGAAGCAGCCCCGTTCCGGCCCATGCCTGAGGCTCCGTGCTGCAGACACTCGCAGCCTGCCGCCCAACACTGCAGGTGCTTGCAGCCCGCATGGGGTGTCTGGAGCAGGCACAGGCAGCCCCAGGCAAGCTGTGAGCGGCTGCAGCACAGGGCACCAGGTGTGGAGTGGGGCCGCTTCTCCCCCCCGCCCCATGCTCCTTCCCTGCCTGGGGTTCCCCCCCTCACCTGAGCTTCCCGCACCAAGGAAGCCACCTGCTCCCAGGCCAGAAGCCCCAGCTCAGGCTTCTGGCTGGGGGGCACGGCCAGGCAACCCACTTTTGTGGGAGCCCACCAGGCTTCCCCTGCATCTTACTGCCCTTGGTTCCTGTCACTTTTGACAGGAACCAAAGGCAGAGAAATATTAATTTTCTATATTTTTTTAGGGGCCCCATGGGCCAGATAGAATGGCCTCGTAGGCTGCATCCAGTCTGTGGGCCGTATTTTGCCCATCCCTGCTTTAAACACTGGCCTCCAGGATATATTTCAAACCTTATCCAAAGTTTGTTTCTGTCCATGCTTTATGCCACAGATATGTTTTTAAAAAATACATTAAAAAGGCACCCTCTTTCCTAACAGGAAGGAGAAACAAGCTAAACATACTGACTTAAAAACCAACTTTTAAAATATTTCTCATACAATTGCACTTTAAAGAATTAATTTAAATAATAATACATCCCACTGGAAGGTTCCTAGCAAGTTGTTCTCATTACAGACAAGAAGAGATAACATAACTTTATTTTTGAAGAGCATTCAGTTAGACCTGTTTTCACAACAGAAATGTTAGAGACATAAATGCAACAAAAATGAGACAGAACTACTCACCTCGGACAAATTACTCTCCCAGCAGTCTGACAAAATGAAGTTAGTCAATGGTGTGGCTGAACTAAGGAAAATAAGTGCAAAAAGTTCAATCGCAGGAGCCAGCAAATGGAGCTCAGGCTAAGACTCAGTCACAATGACAGAGTA
Source organism: Caiman crocodilus (assembly GCA_030014935.1). Lineage (NCBI taxonomy): Eukaryota > Metazoa > Chordata > Crocodylia > Alligatoridae > Caiman > Caiman crocodilus. Next base: position 193,190,169 of record JAGPOW010000261.1, read on the forward strand.
AGGTATCCAGACCTGTCAGTAAGACTATATGAGGCAGCTTGCCAGTGCAAGACTAAAACTTGGGCATCAGATGAAAATGGGACAGAATCATAGAAAATAAGGGTTGGAAGGGACCTTTGGAGGTCATCTAGTCCAACCCCCTGCTCAAAGCAGGACCATCCTCAACTAGATCATCCCAGCCAAAGCTGTGTCTTGCTAGGTTTTGAAAACCTCCAAGGATGCAGCTTCCACCACATATCTAGATAACCTGTTCCAGTGTTTTACCCTCCTAATAAGAAAATTCTTCCTAATATCTAACCTAAACTTCCCTTGCTACAACCTGAGACCCTTGCTCCTTGTTCTGTCATCAGCCACCACTGAGATCAGTCTAGCTTCATCTTCTTTCAGACCTACTTCAGGTAGCTGAAGACTCCTCACTCTCCTCTTCTCTAGACTAAATAAGATCAGTTCCCTCAGTCTTTCCTCATAAGTCATGTCCCCCAGCAACCTCACTATTTTTGCTGTCCTTTGCTGGACTCTCACCTATTTGTCCACATCCTTTCTGTAGTGGGGGGCCCAAAACTGGACAGAGTACTCCAAATGTGGCCTCACCAGTGCTGAATAGAGGGGAATAATCAACACCCTTGACCTATGGGCAATACACCTACAGTTTAGTATGCCATTAGCTTCCTTGGTCACAAGGGCTCCACACAATATTGAGCATATTGTCCACTGTGACCCCCCAATATAAATACAAACACAGATACAAATGTATGAGAAGGGAGGGTAAGAAACTAAACACTTAGAAGCTAAACTTGTCATTGTCATAATCCTGTTGCGTGACCTTGGTAAAGTCACTTCACCCCTTGATGCCTTTGCTTCTCCTTCCATCATTTGCTTACCTTGTCCATTTAGACTGTAAACTATTTAGAGAACAAACTGTCCGTTAACATGCGAGTCCTGTGCTTAGTTGAGGCTACGGGTGCTACCATAATACAAATGAACAGTAACTGGGCCAGAAGAGAGGCTGGGGAGGAAAAAAAAAGGAAAGAAATATTCTGAAACTCCACAATTGGAGATTCTTGAATAATTTTATGGATTTGAATGGAATGCTGTAGGTCAGAATCTGGCCCCTTCAGAAAACAATCTGAAGTTTTTTTCTGCATTTTTAGGCTTTAAAAAAAGAAAAGAAAAGAAACAGGAACAGAGAAGTGCTTCTTCACAAGGTAGGTTTTTCAAGGATAATCTCACACCTTTACTTTAAAAAAACCAAACAAACCAAAACCTAGCATCTGCTGTATTAATGTAAAACCCCTAGAGGGCAACTAAGCTTCAATTTCAACCTCCATAAATATTCAGCTGTTTAACTAGTTTACAGATTATGTAAACTATTTTCTTCAACTTTGCACTTTTTCCCTTTAAAAAGAAATGGAGCCCTTTGTATACATAATTGCTGCCTTTTTAATCTATATTAACCACCCCACCCAACCAGGGACAAACCCCATAACCTGACAAAGTTCCAAAAAGTAACAAAATACATAGTTAGTAAATCAAAGAATCACTTTTAAAACAAACACATAAAAAGGAGGGTAATTTAATTGGCATTCTTTATTTTTCTTTAATGCAAGAATTTCCACTCTGAGGTTTCCTTCTAAGCTTAATTGTGGGGGTCTTTCTTTCTTAAGGGGGGAGCGTACAAATACAAGAAAAGAGATTGTGGTTTTGAATTTAGGCTGATGGGCTCACTTTGCAATGAAACAGCTGAGAGGAACTGATGGAGGATGGGCTGGAAGTCTGTGGTACTCTTTGCACATCAGTTCTGGTTTCAGTTGTTTATAACAAGGCTTAAGAGAGCAGTGAGGAGGTTTAAAAAAAAAAAAAAAGAAAGAAGTGCAACTGAAGACAAAGTGATTAATTGCTTCAGTCCTGTAAACATCAATTCACCTAGTCTTTAAACTGCTATAGATGATTTACTAGGATTAACGAGGCAGTGGACTAGATCTAATGCTATCATGAGAAGTGAAATGTAAAACAAACCCAAAAAAACAGAAGTAATTTAGGGAAAGTAAAATTTTTGACAAAGTAACTAAAGCTATCATCCAATGCTCATTCACACTTGATAGAACTATGTTTCTACCATGGACTAGAGTATTAAAACCGAGGTTTGAGAGTTGGGTGCTTTCTGAGCACAAGTGAGCCCTGATTATGATGAAAGTAGGAGGGCTCAGCTGCCTCTGAAGCACTCTTCTTCCCACCTTTCCATCAGACCTGGTTAATATTGTAGTGGCACATCCCCTTTAAATGGAGATGATACAGTAGCAGTGATCTGGAACCAGGAGGCCTCTCTAGCTGGCATAGATCCTAGGGAAGTAGGACCTCCATAGTCTTATGATGGAATAACAAGAAGAGTAAAACCTCCCTCATCTTAGAAAAATGCTTATGCCTGTCTTCCATGATCACATCTCTTCACAACAGAGAGATCAACAGAGTGGTTCCAGCAGCCCTAAAATATGGCGTAAGTCTGTCTGATGCCTATGCAGGCTGCAACAGAGGAAAACAGAATGCCTCCTGAGCCCTCCCTTCCCATAACACATCCCCTTAAGGGAGAGGCATAATCTGGCTTGCATAATTTACTCTAACCCAGGGGTGGGCAGAATGTGGCCCACAGGCCGCATCCAGCCTGCTAGGCTATTCTATCCGGCCTTCAAGGACCCTAAAATACCTGGGTAAAATCCCCAGGTACTGGGGATGACTGGGCACAGGAGCCAGGTGGAGTATGGGGCCCACATTGGTGTCCCAGGGCCAGCACTGGCAGGGCCCAGAGCAGGGTGGCAGGAGTACAGGGATCCCAGCTGGCAGGGGCTCTATGGAGCCGGGACAGCTCCCCCCTCTCCCTGCTGATGCATCCCAGCCTGGCTCCAGACCCCTGCCAGCCTGCACCCTGTTCCAGGCCCTGCCAGCACCGGCCCTGGGACATTAGTCCCAAGATGGTGACCAGAGAGCGGGGCATCTGTGAAGGGATGAGGCTACCCATGCGGCCCTTGACAGCTTGCCAAAACTGGTTAGAGCAACCCTCTGCCCAAAATAATTAACCCCTCCGGCTAACCCATATCTAAGATGGGCAATATGGCTAATTTTCAATTTTCAAATGTGGGTGCTCAGTTTCCCAACCTTAAGCACTGCAATAATACAAATTGAGAGTATAATGGAGTATACTTAGTTATCCCCTTGAAGATCATTAAAAAAATATCTATATTAACAAGGATCATTTAAAAGTAAGAAAAAGTAAAACGAACAAAAAAATTAGGGCAGGCAAGGGATGGCAAAGATTATTTAACTGAAGTAAATCAGATAACTTTTTACTGATGTTATTTTGAGTTCTTTTGTTTTGTGTTTCTTTTTGCAGTCAGTATTGCCCTCCAAGTATACTTTGTTAAAGTTTCTTTTGTTCAGAAGTCACAAGGTCACATGCCTCTCCTAAGCAATATCAAGGAATGAACAGTAACAGTTCCTGTCCTGGAAAAATATATCAACAATTTCTCCTGTTTTTACAGATTTATTCTTCACCTGCCCTTCAAAATTTTGCTTTTATCCAGACCATTATTGGAAGCTCACCTGGTGCACAAGGAGCATTTAAAAGTATTTCTATTGACTTCTTTTCACACCATGCTTCATATATTTTTTCTGAGAAATATTGACTTTTTTATTGCAAATAAAATATTTGCTCATTCTTTCGAAAATGGAATCACAAAACGATATTTTAAAAAGACTAGGCTCTTCAGCTGCAGCAGGAGAATTTGATAGGAATTTGCCACTATTTGCAACTACTAAGGGAATTTTTGTAACTCACAAAGACATATCACTTACTATGGGAAACTAAATTAAAAACATGCTGTGAGGCTTTAAGATGTATTTAATGCTACAATCCAAGCATTAGATACAGACAGTTAATACAAATAACTGATCATGGTCAGTGAACTTAAACTAGTGTACTGCAGGCTTTTTAAAAGCACTGTGATTTACTGTAACTCTGGTCTGGCTGAAGACAATGCCACAAACTGCGGTAAGGCCAATCCTCTCTCTTATTTTTAATACTCTGTGAAATATTTCAATCAGCTTTTCTTTAATAGTATGATTAAAATGTTACCATCATGGTATTTAGATAATTTGGCCAATACCAGTTCTCTAGATTATGCAGAATAAAAAAAATCCATGAAAAAATCCTAAAGCTATAGAGTTTGTAGATAATTTTTCTTTTTAAAACCTGTTCTATTCCTAAAGAATTCTGCGGATATGCCTATGCTGATTGTAATTATTTAAAAAAAAAATCATCCTATAACAAACAACAAAAAACATGCATGGAAACAATATACATGCACTTAGACTATCAAAAAAAACCCCAAAGAAAAAAAAAAGTCTTCTTGCTAGTAAAGCGTTTTCAGTTTGGGTAACGCATTTAAGCTACACTGGCAAAAGAACTAGAGCTCCTTTGCCAATACAAACTCTGTCTCCACTAGAGGGCAAACCCTTTTAAGATTAGACAGCCTTTTAAGATTAGACTATGAAACAGATTTGGCATCAACCGAAACCACATCAGGAAGTTGGTCAAAGAATGATGCAAGTCCAGATAAGTTAAAAGCATCAAAATTAACAAGGAAAGGTTAATACCTCCTCCTCAAAAAAAAACACCTCAGTGTAGCAAGGCACCTTGTGGTACAAACATGAACAAATTTCACTGTTAGTAGAGCCGTGAATTACCATTACAGTAGGAGGACATTTACTTAACATTAGACATAGGCTTATACATGCTTCTTAATAAGAGTACGAACAACTGCCTTTTTTAATACAAATGAACCCATTTTAACAGAAGAGGATGGGAGAAGAGTGGCAAGATCCTTTCTTAAGAGATGGTATGCATAGATAGATACGAGTTAACGTCAAGAGGCATGTATTCACAGGTTTCCCCATCTCATTTAGTAATTAAATCAATCTAAAATTAAGTGTGCCAAATATTTCATCAAGTTTGAAATGTTCATATTTTGTACCACAAAGTAAAAACCAACATAAGAAAGTTGGTCTATTTACAATCAAAATTGATAACTGTGACTACTTCTACTCAATCTTAGACAATTTCTTCCAAAAGCTGACTCTATAATATGCCCTCTTACCTCCAAGAAGCTAAACCTTGGGTTTTTTCTCTGTATTATCTTCAAGATCTTGTTTCTTCTCTTTCTTCACTGTAAACCCTCAATTTCATACAATCATAGAAAATTAGGGTTGGAAGGGACCTCAAAGCAGGACTCTCCTTAACTGCATCATCCCAGCCAAGTCTCTGTTTAGCCGGGTCTAAAAAAAATCCTCCAAGACTGGAGAGTCTACAACCTCTCTGGGCAACCTGTTCCAGTGCTTTATTACCCTACTGGTGAGAAAGTTTTTTTTCCTAATACTTAACCTCAACTTCCACTGCTGCAACCTGAGACTGTTGTTCCTTGTCCTGTCATCTGCCACCACTGAGAACAGTTTAACTTCATCCTCTTTGGAGCCACCCTTCAAGTAGCTGAAGGTTGCTATTAAATATCCTCCCCGTCTTATTTTCTCCAAACTAAGTAGGCTCAGTTCCCTCAGCCTCTCCTCAAAAGTCATGTGCTCCAACCCCTAACCATTTTTGTTGCCCTCCACTGGACTCTCTCCAATTTGTCCACATCCTTTCTGCAGTGGGGGGCTCATGGCTGGACATAGAACTCCAGATGTGGCCTCAACAGTGCAGAATAGAGGGGAAAAAATCACTTCCCTCAGTCTGCGGGCAACACATACTGATGCAGCCCAGTATGCCATTATCCTTCTTCACAACAAAGGCACACCACTGGCTCATATTTAGTTTACTGTCCACTGTAACCTCTAGGTCTTTTCCACAGAGCTGCTGCTTAGCCAGTCAGTCCCCAGCTTCTACTGGTGCATAGGATAGTTTTGGCCGAAGAGCAGGATGCACTTAGCACTTCTCCTTATTGAACTCCATGAGATTTCTTTTGGTCCAATCCTCCAATTTCTCTAGGTCTCTGAATCCTAGCCCTACATTCCAGCATATCTATTGCTCTTGGTATCATCTTCAAACTTGGTAAGGGTATGCTACATCTCATATTCCAGGTCATTCATGAAGATATTGAACAAAACCAGCCCCAGGACCAATCCCTGAGGCTCTCCATTTGACACCAGCTGCCAACTAGAAAGAGTCACTGGTTACTACTGAAAAACCAGCCAGTTTTCTATCCACCCCGCAAGTCCATTCATCCAACCTGTACTTCATTAGCTTGCTTATAAGAACATTGTGGGGGACCATATCAAAAACCTTACTAACGTCCAAGTATATCACATGCACTGCTCTTCCTACATCCAGAGCCAGTCATCTCAACACAGAAGGCAATCAGGATGGTCAGGCATGATTTGCCCTTGGTGAATCCAACCTGACTGTTCCGAATCACCTTCTCCTCCAAGTGATTAGAGATGAATTCTTTGAGGACCTGCTCCATAATTTTTCCAGAGAATTTTGCAAATACCTCCTCATAAAACTTAACCAGTTATTATACTACCCCTTCAAAATGATCTAACATACAGCAGCTAAAGATCATCTTGCTTGCTTCATGCTCACAGAATAATTTATTAACCTCACAAATCCAAGTCTCAGCCCAGACCTATTCCAGCCTAAAACTCTTATTCCCCAGCTATCTCTTTTTAACGTCAGGTCAAATTTTGATTCTCTCTCATAAGCATCCCTGAATCCACTTTTCACCTATCCTCTTGAAGCTGGGGCCAGACATCCAGATCCTACTCATCATGGAACTATGCGTCATAGTACGATGAAAATCATTCATCAGCATAAAAAAACCCAAGAAGCTGACACTATAATGCAGGGGTCAGCAACCCCTGGCATGCGTGCCATGTGGCACGCAAAACCATTTTGCTTGGCATGCTGCAGCCAGCTCCAGCTCTGGGTAGCTGCTACCAACGACACAGCCCAGGCTGCTCCCAGCAGGGCTTGCAGCATCCTAGCTAACTGCTGGGAGCCGCTCAGGATCCTGGTTGGCAGCAGCTCCCGAGCCAGGACTGGCTACAGCCGGGAGGCTCCAAACAGCTGTGCCGGGCTCCAGCATCAGCTCCGCACCGACATGTGCAGGTGCGCCTCAGAGCGGGCAGTGGGGGTGGGGCCTGGGGCAGTGCAGCCCTGGTGTCTCCCCCACTCCCAGCACGGAGGTGAAGGGCCCGGTGCAGCTGTTTGTAGCCAGCCCTGGCTCTGGGCAGCTGCAGCAAGCAGCGGGCTGGCTACAAACAGCTACACCAGGCTCATCACCTCTGTGCCGGGAGCAGGAGAGAGACCAGGGCTGCGCCATCTCAGGCCCCACCCCCACCACCTGCTCCAAGGCACAGGTGCTTGAACTGGTGGGGAGCTGATGCCAGAGCCTGGCACAGCTGTTTGGAGCCTCCCAGCTGCAGCTGGCCCTAGCTCTGGGGACCTGCTGCCAACTGGGATACTGGGCTGCTCCCAGCAGTTAGCTTGGATGCTGCAAGTCCTGCTGTGAGCAGCCCGGGCTCCAGCAGCTACCCAGAGCTGGGGTAGCTGCTGGCAGCCACAGAGCCTGGGCTGGGGGCCAAGGAGCAGTAGGGCTGGGGGACAGGGGCTTTGGGTGAGGTCACAGGGCAGCAGGAATGGCAGGTGGGGGCAAGGGGCAGTAGGGCTTTGGCGCAGGGGCACAAGCAGGGCATCCTACCATGTACCCCTTACCCTCATTTTGTTTTTCTGCCATGCTGGAACTCCAGCACTTTCCAAGGTAGGCATTATGGTGTTTTTCAGTACTCCAGCCAAAAACATTGCCTACCCCCTGCTATAATGTCTTGTGATATTTTTCTCTTTAATCTCTGTCCTCGCCATACTACCTTAGTTTAACTAATCAAAGTGTATAAGGCTGTACAATCTTTGGGGAAGCAAACTCTTCCTTTACTTTCTGTTAAGCAGAAGGCATCAAATTCAACACATGACCTGGGCCAGATCCAGACCATGGGGAAAGCAGCTGCAGGGAGAACAGAGCAAGAGTCAGCACTGCTTGCCCCCAGAGCTGACCGCTATGTCCAACATAGGCCAGTGCTGCAGGTTCTTCAACAAGCCCTGTCCCCCCATTAATCCCATCCTCAAATTCCCAGGCCCACTAGAAGCCCAGACGGAGCAGCTCCACAGTCTGAATCTGCTCACAGGCCACGTGTTTGACAACCCTGCTATTAAAGCAGCAGCTATAACAATATAGAATCGTTATGGTACCAAAAATGATAGCCCATTACATAATTTGTTGAATATACTAAAACCTTCACCACACTATGCAAAAGCAGATTTTAGCCACTAATCTGGGATATAGTTACCACACAGAAACCTTAATTTTGTAAACATCTAATAACCATGGCCTCTGTTTAGTACAGAGAAGAAAAAGAAACTGAGAACCACATAACATTGAGACTGTTCACCCTTCAGTGTGAAACAAGCAGCATTCAGAATTTCTGTCCCATAGGAAATCCCAACATCTAACCATTTGTTTTCACCTCCAAATGTGTGTTATTTTGACCCTAATGAGAATTTCACAGAATTAAATGCCATGCCCCTTGGCTCTATGGTAAGATAGTTTGACTCTAATCTGATAGACTTGAAATGAAACATCATTTTTAGATTTTCCTAATGAAAGAAATGGATTCCACTGAAAATTTCATGCCCCAATATAACGGATTTTTTTTTTTTTTGCTGGAAAAACGATTTGAATGTAAGTGTCTCAAACTATTTTAGTTCCAATCATTCCTTTTACATAGTCTACCCCAGAAAGCTCTGTAATATGGTAACACATAGGTAGATTTGCATTTGGTCAACTCTCCTGCCACCTCCAACCTATACAAAAAAATATTGCAAAGGAGAAGTGAAATAATTCATGCCACAGTGCATCAGTATGTGAATGACAACTCCATTCTTCTTCACCTGACCTCAATAGTAGCATCTCTTTGCTTTGCTGGTACTGGTGGAGACTAGGACTTGACTAAGAAAAAGTTACAACTCAGACTTCAAATTCTGATAGTGCCCAAATCAGCGTACTACTGGATGCAAGTGTAGAAGGCAACCTCTCCCACCCACCCCCCCAGCCAAAAACCCCCACACATGAGAAGGGTGGTAATGAACCATCAAGCCATTGTTAAGAAAGGACAACCAGCCACCTTTTGGCAGGGAGACTCTATAGAATGTTTCTGCATACCACCCAACACCAGTTGTCAGGTTAAAAAAAAATAAATCAAACACAAGTGACCTGTCAAGTTTTAGCTTGGGCCCATAATATCTGTTCTACATGGTAAACTTATAAACTATTTGAAAGCTCCTACTCTGCCAGTTTGAATACATGACTTCTGACCAAAGGCAAAGTCAATTTTCCACTGCTGAAATAAATTATTTCTTCCAAAGAATATTTTTCTACTGTTGAATCCAATTTTCAGTGTGAAAATAACCTGGGGTAATATTCATAATATATACAATATATAAATATTTATGCACATACACAGGGAATACAGCAGGACTCACTAGTGTACATAAATACACTAGATTTATGTACACAAAATACTCCTGAAAGTAGAGTGAAGAGAAAATTATATTTTTGTATGCAAAAATCCTGGTTTTCCAGACCTAAGCAAATCATTTAAAATAAGTTACTATAAAAAACGCATGGTTTTTCCAAGTGCTTGTTTACAGTGTTAATGAGGCCACTCCATTGTCAGGTCATTCTACAATTCTTTTCAAAGTAGCTATTAACGTCATATGTTACTGTATAACGTATATTAACGGATATTAACGTCATATGTTACTGTAACCAAACATTTTTACTAACATCAATGCAATGTGCAGTATTATTTGTCTAGAAGAAAAGCAAGCATATTAAAAAACAAACAGTGGCATTCGATTCAACAAGGGCTAAATCAACTATAATGTTTCCTTATATTCTTCTTTCCTGAATCAGTGAACACTAACTACTCTACCTCAATAACTTCCCTTCAAGTACCTGAAATTCTTATTTGCCATAATGCTTGTAAAAAAGCATGACAGTAGTAGACTGCTGGTGTGCAGAAACCACTGCGCATTAAACTAAACAATATAGTCTCACTGTCTCTGTATCAATGCTTCTACCCATCTGTTGCCCCATCTTGTAGAAAATCCCATTATTTCAGTTGCTGTTTGTTTCCTTCCAGAGCACAGAAGACTAAGAAATGGAGGCAAGACAGAACAAGGCCTTGGACATATTAGTGATGGACTTATTAGAATGATTGAAAGATATGAATCCAAGTGCCAAGAAAGGATGATGCCATTGTCAAAGTTAATGGACAAAGGAAGAGAGTACCACAGGTACTCCCACAATGAGTACAAATTTCTGGTGAGACAGCCACATAATATCTGAAATAGTCAGAATTGAAAGACTAGGAAGAGACAAAAAAGTCTGGATGGAAAAGCAGACTCAAGAGTCATAGGTCAGCATTACTGTTGACGGTATGACCAGATGAAATAAAAGGATTGCCCAAGAACAGTATGTAAGGGGAAAAGAAAATTCTGCCACCAGTTCTAATTGTCCTCTCATGATTCAGTATTTGTTATCTAGTCTTAATCTCATCTTTGGAAAAAGATATGAAACACTAAATCATATCCTTCTCTTTGGGATAAAAGGTATGCCCATTCTAAAAGGTCCAGGCACCTTTTCAGTAACAGCAAAGTCTAAGAAAAACCTCCTTCCTGAAATAAAATGCCTGTGTAAACACCTCAAACTGTTTTTGTATCATCACAGAAGCTGAGAAGAAAATGCAGTCATAAGCAATTTATTGATTAACCTTCAGGTGTCAGGTACATTGCTGTTCTTGACAGGGACATTATTATAAATATATCAGAGCAATGTGTCAGGATAAGACATTTCCCTCTCAAAAGGGCACTTGTTAAATGATAGTTTAATTAGCTACAGTACAAAAATTTAGGTAGTTATTGCTGCACAAGAAGAAAATGATTCAAGATTGAGTCTTTGAAACCAAAATTCATCTGGTTTTCTTAGTTAAAGAGTAAACAAAATGTTACTAATCTGCCATCAAATGTGCCATCTTTGAGCACAGATACCAATAGATATCAATACAGATAATTAGGTATAGATAATTAAAATATGATGGAGGATAAGAGAATCAAAATGAAGACGGTGCTAGTAGGAATATGGCAACCTGTCTGAAATTGATATTCATTAGGGTACTCTTTGCATGAATAGGGAGCATTTGGACTCTGTGGTCTTTATCAGAGCCCCAGCTGGTAATGGTTGAAGGTTAATGCCTTACCCCATTCTGTTCAATTTTCTGTCCTAATTAGTCCTCCAAATCTATAGCTGTGAGCACCAAGTGTCTGTGCTCAAAAGAAACTAATTAATGCTAGCAAATTAGATCAAGTCCAAAGATCCAACAGCCAAACTCTTAAATGCTCCTTGTTAATAGGAAGTGTAGCTGTCAATAACTGCTGTTGGTGGCTATAATGAGGCCTCTTTCTTTCACTGAAAGTGATTTCATTTCTCTTTGTCCTCCTAAAAGCTGTTCCATTCCCTTAAAAAAAAAAAAAAAAATCAACAACCTAAGTTGCAGTGGTGAAGCTAGCAGTCTGACCCATTTCTTGTGATCAGCTGGGTTGAAATGACATGAAAAAAAAAAATCAAATAGAAAAAAGTTCCCCTCCCTAACTTATGTTTTACACACATTTCTTGGAAGTCCTACCACTAGCCAGGACACCTACATTTTCATTACTGTGCAACACAATCTGGTCTTATACTTCTTTATATAAAATGCCTTAATCACTTTAATGGAGCTGGGGGCTTCAGGAATCATTAGGAAGTCAATAGATCCAATATATCTAGAACTTATTTCTTCATATTTTAATTTACATATAGCTGTTCAGTTTACCCAGCTTGTTGGAGAAAATTTCACTATACCATAATGCCTCTAAAAGCTGTGTTAATTCACATTGTTAAATGGAATGAAAAGTAAATGTTCACTGGAACTATGTAAGGCTGAAGCAGAGTTTCCCAAATGGAAACTACTCTGCCCAAGGATGCAGCACAGATTCTTCACCTTATCTTAACAACAATATTTGGGGTGGAAGCGGGTAATGATTTATATCATCAAAATCCATATTTATGCCAATCGTACATACAAAGCTCTATATAATATGTGCAATAATACTCAGAGCAACTACACAAATAAGAGCGACATTAAAACGTTATAATACAGCCATTTTAATATTCTGGATAATAACCAGAGCAGTGGAGGATAAAAGATTTTCTCCCGCTCTCTACCTGAAGCTTTGCTGCTGAATTCAAATGATGTTCTTAAATTATACTGACTTTCTTCTCTCACAGAAATGAGGCTGCAGATAATAAGGCAGCATACTCTTTTCACCTTCACATGGAAGACTATACCAATCATATAATCCAAGATTCATTAAATTTAGCCAATCAGACTTTGCATCTAAATCCCAAAGGTGTATATGATAACCAAAGTTAAAAACAAATGAAAACTTTCTGGTCACCGAGGCTTCAGATCTTAATTAAAAAAAGAAACCTTTCTGGATTCATAATCAATTGAAGTGTTTTAATGTCAACTGGCACATTCGTTTTTATTTCTGTTTTTATTAACCTAAATACCTGGTGTAACTATGTAAATTACTAATTTTACTGAAACCTGAATAGCCATGACATTGCTATATTGAACCAAATAGATTAGCACTGAGATGATTCAACTTCCATGATACATTTTACCCTCATGCAAGGCAGGCAAGCAAATTCCATTTAGAATAAACGGATGGGATATTATTTCTAGGACCCTACCGAATTCACAGAGAAAGTGAGCTGTGCAGCAGCTCCTTTAATATTGCAGGTTCCCCCATAACCCCCACACCTCCTCATCAATTGGGCCCTGCCACTCACTCCTGATTAGCAGGGAAGTGAAAACCATGTTTTTAAAAATGGTGATGTTTTTGCCTCCCAACCAGTCAGCACCAAGCAGCAGGGCCACTGAAGCCCTTCACCAACAGAGATGGTGGGGGGCAGGAGGAGGGAAGAGGGCATGCAAGAGAACCTGCAAAATTACAGGAGCTGCTACCCAGCCTACTTCCACCATGAATTCAGTAAGATCCTAATTATTTCTTACCTCTAATGACATTATACAGCTTTAAATTCCCCAAAAGGAAGTAGAATCAACAGAAAAGTGCTAGCTATCAAGGCACATGCTATTGTAAATTCTTTGTGCTGCCAGTCCTGGCACCAACTAACGTCAGCTGTCCTTCAGGATCCTGACTGCAGGTACCAACAGGTTAATCTGTCCCAGCACCTAGTGAGCGCTCACATCAATTAACAGAACGTAGTCCTCTTTGTTACAAAAGAAAATGGGTAATGCCAGTGAAGAGATTTCAACTTGATGCTACTAAGTGTTTTGCACATTCTCTTATCTACATTTCTGATAAGAGAACATAAGAAGCCATTTTTTTTATAAAAGGAAGTGCTACTTAATGTGTCCTTGGGCATTTACATCTGCTGCACCAAAATGTAGTCTGGTCTTAAGATTTACTCTCTTTTTGTGAGGTCTGGATGTGTCAGGTGCAAGGGTCATGGTCTGGAGCAAGTGGCCCCTGGAGCGACAAGAATGATCCCAGTGACAGGACTGTTGAGTAACTGCCTGTTTCTGAAACTGTGGTTGACATTGGCCATGCTCTACAGTAGGGAAGCCTGCAGTAGTGTTGCATCCCATCACCTTCACTAAGTATCAATGTGGGCCCTGAGGAGAGGAGGGCTAATGGAGAAATTGGGGGAGGGGTATTAGGAAATGGCCTTTTCCAATAACACTTTTTTAATAAATATGTCTTTTCCAGCACTGTCAAATATCTTAAGACTTTAGGTGTCTATAACTGTTCTGATTAGTCTTGATATCAACATTAAAAACATCTCCTCACACTCTCTTGATGTCATCCTCTTTTCTCCCCACAAAAAGAAGCCTCTTCAATTAGGCAGGCAATAGGGCTCCTTCCAGCAATTCTCAAATGGGAAATAAACATGTTCTCATCTTTCAAACGTTCCAGTAGCATCAGGTTACCTGCATGGGTTCACTGGTCTTTGCCAATGGCAAAAACACCTTATGAGACATGAAATCAGGCTTCAATGAATTAATTTGTCACTGGGTTAGATTTTGAAAAGTTTATTTCTAGCTCAAATGCCTAACTAGACACTGACACCTATATTAAGTATTTCATAGCTTTTAAGTTCTGAAGTAGGTTAGAGGAAAAAAAGTGGCTGTACATAAAAAACCATCAACATGGAAGAAATAAGACACAATGTTTATGGCCACTGCCCCTTGAAATTTTCCCTGAAAGGACTTCATGTTTTCTTTTTTACACAACACACAAATTATGAAAAATTATCCCAGGATTTACCTAAGTGACTACTAATTCTATATTTCAATTATTTGGCATCTCATCTTAAGATCACTTATAAAAGAGGCCTTATGTTAAGCACTAAGCTCTCATCCTCTAAAAAGCCATCTCCTAGAAGTTCTCAAGCTGGACAGCTATAAGAGATTTTATAGGTGCACTGATAGAGATTTTGGGGGCCAATACCAATAACCAATTTTTAAGGAGGTGTATGGCCAATACCAATCCAATTTCAATTTCCAATACAGCTGCATGCAACTGGTAAGTCTGTTTTGGTGGACAGGGAGAGGGTAGGGAAGGGGTGTTGGGGGGAGCAGATCAAGGCCTTGCAGTGAGGGAGGGAGTGGGGCAGGAGCCCAGGACTGAGCTGCAGCTTGTCTAGGGGGCCTGGAGAGGAGGGGATTTGGTGGCTCCCACCGCTGTGTGCACCCTGGTAGAGCACAGGTGTGGCGTGCCCCTCAAATCTGCATGGGGGAGTGGGGGCAGGCTGGGGCCGGGGCCAGGGCCGTGTTGGGTTCTTCCCAGCACGTGGGGGCTGCGGGACCATGCTCGGGTCTGTGCTCAGGGCAGGCAGTGGTGGTGCTGGGAGAGGGATTATGCGGGGAGTTGCAGCCACCCCATATTTCACTGCTGCCACCACCTGCCTTGAGCACAGCCCCCATGCGCCAGGAGTGCAGCCCTGAATACAGCCCCACAGGCCCGACGTGCGATGAAAAGCCCGGCACAGCCATGGCCCCAGCCCACAGCGGCATTCTGCCCTGTCTCCCTCCCACGTAGATCTATGGGCGCAGGCACCCAACTCCAGTACCCTGTCGGGGTGCATGCAGTGGCAGAAACCACCACACCCCTCCCCACAACCCCCCTGAACGAGCCACAGCTTTCCTACGTCCTGCCTAGGCAGCACCATCCCCTGCCCCACTCCCTCACTGCGTTGATCTGCCCCTTCCCCCACAACAGACTTACCAGCTGTATGCAGCTTTTCAAGCTGCTGGGCTGTGTTCCTCACTGCCTACATACTGCACCCCAGCTGCACGCATGCACAGTCATTTATCAGCCAAATTATCAGCCACATCAAGCTGATTTCCTTTATATTAGTGCCAATAAGATACTGGACCAATGTATCAGTGCACCTCAAGAAATCACTGTTCACTTTCAAAATTGTAGGCATAATACATACATCATGCACTTATTGTAGTTCACATGATTTTGAATTCACAAAGAAAGTGGGATGCACAGCAGCTCTTTTAATAGTGAAGGTTCTCCTGTAACGCCCCCCCCCCCCCAGCCAATTGGTACAGGGGCCCTGCCACTTGCTTCTGATGAACAGGAAGGTGAAAACCATGGTTTTTAAAATGGTGCTGTTTTTGCCTCCTAACCAGTCAGCACCAAGCAGCAGGGTCACAGCCCTCACCAATAACAGGGGGAAGGAAGGGAGAATAGGAATTTACAGTTCCCTAGATTCAAACCCACTGGCAATTAAAAACAAAGAGGACTACAAGAACCTGCACACTTACTTCTGCTCTGAACTGCACTTAAGTAAATATAGCAGCACAGAATCTGCTCCTGATTTGATCAGGAGGCGCTCTTGAGAAAATGGGAAAGTTTTCACTATGTTACTAGTAAGCATTCCCTGTTCTGATACAGGCTTCAGTGAGACAAAAGCAGGGCAAAGTCCAAGAGCTAGAGGGAGTGGTGGCTGAGTTTCAGCAGGGACAAGTTGTTTCCAAGACCACCTGCAAATTTCTGGTGATAGGGGGCTTCTGAAATCCGTAGCGAGTTAACTTAAAAAAAATTAAAACTTAAAAATGGTAGAATGAGTGTTTTTAGAGTTTGTATTTAAGACAGCTTAAGAAAAAAAATATAGGTTCTGACAGACATGGAGCTGCCTACCACCAAATGGCACTTTACCGGAAGAGGAAGCACGCTGGTCTGTATAAGTTGGATGCTTCAGTGGGGCTTTTTGATGCTTTTAGCTAAAGCTGGTTCAATTTGCTCTTGGATAAAAGTGCCAAAAAGCCCTGCTGAAGCACCCAAAATATACAAACATTGGTCAAGCCAGGTCAAATTACCACAATGCCTCTTCTAGCCATGGGCTGTGTTTGGCCCCAGGGAATGCCAAGCTCAAAGTAAAGCCCTTTTGTTGTTGTTGTCGAGGTCCGTAAGCAGCCATAGTGATTTGTTATGTGTTCATAGCAAACCGACAGTTACCAAAGAATGCATACCCATTTGGATGCAATACCCAGAATCCACAGAAGTAGACATGTGTGGATCCAATATAATTTTACACATTGCAGGGCATGGTTTTAAAAGTCAGTGAAATTAAATATTGTATTTACCTGAATATAAAACAAGGTTTCCCACCCCAGTCAGCTCAGGGAAAACAGCTTCCCATTTTACATCTGTGTACAAGAAAACTTCATTAAATGCATTATCTGTCATTACATGTGCTCAGTAACTGAAACCAACTATGAAACTGATGAAATATACCCAACACTGAGCATGACTAGAAGACACATGGACCATATTGGGCAAACATGCAGGAACTTACTACAAGAATAAATTACTGCAGCCCATCATAATAAAATATATGGCTGTACCCACTGAACCTGGTTCCCCTCAGCACCAACTCTTCTTAAGGTTCGTTGAGTCACTACATTGCATACATTTAGACTAACTCTACAAACACAACTGAGTTGCATCTTTCTTTCCTAGTTTCAATTATTCCTGTTTCTTCACCAGCCTTAAATGTCTGGCAAACATTACCAAATGGGGCCCCAAACAGTTCATCCAGAACCCCTCTGTTGCCCCCGTCTCAGCCTGTTGCAGCCCCAGCCTCCATGAAGTGGAGCCTGAACCAAGTTGCTCTGTGCCTCATGCATATACATTTTTGGAGGATGCCAGGGCTCAGGACAACACCACCCAATTCCAATCACGACTAGGGAGCTTAGTCAGCACATGGATCCTTTGTGGGAGGTATATGGAACACACACACTGAGCAGTACTGAGCTATAGAGTAATCATGGTTTGAAACATAGTTGACTCTGCTAGGTAAAATCACGAGCCTTTTGTATTTGGACTAGTATCATGCATAATTTGTATTATATGTAAGTAGCTCCAAAGGTACTGCTTAAAAGTGCGTTTATGGAGTACCTGGGCTAAAACATGCAGCAGGGGGAGCAAGGTCTGACAGTAAGGTACAAGAAGGAAGGGGCTACAGGAAGATGTTGGATGGACAGAGGGCAAACAGATCACTTGACCTCCTCCCTCCCTCCGCCCAGTTTATCTTCCCTGCTGAAGCAGTGGAAAGGGTACACATAAGGCAGACCTCCAGTAATTAGGTTCTATACCTGGAAAATAATAACAAATGTTTACATTTTCCATATACAGAATTTAATTATTGGGGGCCATATTATTTGAGTAAATATGATATCACAGAGGAATAGTAAGACGTTTCACAGATATTCAGAATTAAATATTACCACAAGAATATTATTTTTCTATTCAAGATGAAAAATATATAGATTCGACTATTTTCTATGATAGAAAACAGTGCAGTAGAATAGTATGCCTATAGTAATACATCACACTTACGGAATTAGACAAAGAATTTATGCATATGCCAGATGGACTACCTTTGCCATAATGTAACTTTTCAATCATTTTACATAGCAACTTTCACCAGAGAAGTGTTTAAAAGTTGTTTTCACACTATTGCATCAATGAACTACAGCTGATTCTTGAACATTATGAAGCTGTCATTATAACAGCACTGAAACATCAAACACCAGGAAGAGGAAGGTGAGTTCTCTCAATCAAATGAAACACCAGAAGAAATTTATATAACCACATTTCAGTCTGGTTAACTAAATTTGTCTAAGCAAGATGGCACTGTTTTTATAAGAAAGCTCTTAGATTCATATGCCTTTATTTTTCCTTTATAATATCAACCAAAAGATGACAAATCCAGCAAGGCTCCTTGTTTGCAGCCTGGTGGGTCACCAGTTGACCGCAATGCAGGTGCAAATCACCTACTGAACTAAAGCTTTTTTGTTTTTTTAATTCTTTGGTTTCTTTCCTTTGGAGGTCACTCATTCAAGGGCTAGCTAGGCCTATCACTACGTGAATTATAAGATCTGATAATATTACAGCTTAATGTGGTATAGCTACAGGCAAAGGCAACTGACTGAACAAAGATGCACCCCATGAAGAGCACTGCTCAAATGAATGGGGCCCCTCACAGAGGCAGAAGAAAAATCCACCATGGTCAGCTGCAGTACCAGACCCTGCATTATAGATGCAATTATGTTTTCTATGATCACTGTGCAACTGTCATAAAATTTCCTCATGAATGAAAACAGTATATAATAATAATTCTGTTCATCAAAACCCATCTTAAGTTATGTTTTAACTCCTACCATTAAGCATCTAACAAAGTAAATATAGTGGAATGCATTCCCAACAATAACTTGTGAATACACCATTACATGCATGTACATACGTAATGTAATGTAGCAGCAGAAATAAAATGGTTTGGTTGTTAATTATTCACTCCGCGTTGGATTAGACCCTATGCTTTTTCTTTGTTCTTTTTTTCTCAAAAAGACTACAAGATCTTTACTCTGATGGTACTTCCATCTGCATGAAAATTAATCCTGCTCCTGCAATTAATTTCACAATAGAATTAACCCCTCTCCCCACACATGATCAGTTTTGCTTAATGATGAGAATGAAAATATACCTCTACTTAGCATTTTGTTTTTATGGCTTATGGGGGCAAGAAAAGAGAGAGAGCTGCAGGATACAGTATGAGATTTTGTTCTACGTCGTGGTTCTGAGCAGCTCGACTCATCAGCTCAACTCTAGAACAGTTCAACTCAAGGACTGGCTACATACCTTTGCCATAGCCTCTCATATCTTAATATAGTTAAGGCACTACTGAAGTCACAGTGGAAGTAGGGTGCATTACGGCTCCCTTAGTTTTGCATGCTCCTGCCCCGCTGTTCATTAGTGGAGGGGCCCCACTTGTGCCTTGCTCTTGATCAGCCCCCGCTCTGGCATCCTTTCATCCATGGGAGGTGGTGGATACTGCAGCCTATTACATAGATGGGTTTGCAGTATCTCATGCGACTGAACAGTCTAATCTGAGATTTGCATGATCTGTGGCAGAGGTTACAAATGTATGTCATGATTGGGTGGTTCAGGAGCTGCCTGCTTCTTATGGGCTTTTTTCTCTTCAAGCTGTTGGAGCCAATTTCTGGCATGGACTTTGATGTCCTGGTGGAGACAATGACACCCCTTGTTACCATCACTTACCAAGGTTTCCCATTGATCAGAATTGATTCTAAATGCCTTCATATTTTGCTTATGTGTGTATTTGCAATGTCCTATTGTTCTTGTTCCCTCAAATAGTTCCCTGTATAGTATGTCCTGGGGTATATATCTGCCTTGGATCCTGATTAGGTGGAGCAGCTGGTGTTCCTGAAGGTGAACCTTCTATTGCTGGGGTTCCCCAAGTTCCATGTGCAGATGGAGTGAGTGCCACCCTTCTCACTCCACACCCCTTTGATTTATTTGCTTTCAGAACCTTGAGATGCACTTCCTTAAGAAATCCCTGCACCTATCTCCTTGAAACTTCGCAGGCTTCATGCCCTCAGAAAGGGCTGCCATCTCTACTGTTTTCATCTGAATCTGCAAAGAAATGACAAAGTTATAGGTATTTTAGTGATTCCCCATTATAGTCTATGGCCAAATCTCAGAATCGAATCACTGTCCCACCGAATTGTCCGAATCCAAATCAAAAGTGAATACTTGCTGCTTCGCACAGGCCTATTGAGTATGCAGGGTAAACAGTACAGGTGGAAGCTGTTTAACCTTTTTTCTTGATGTGCATAAGCTGTCCATGTTTCCCCACCATATGTGATAGTGCTGAGTATGCAAGGCTTGTACACTAGCATTTTGGTCTTGATGGCAAGCTTTGAGTTTTTTCATGCTCTTTTAGTTAGTCTGCTGAAGGTGGTGGCAGCCTTTCCAATGTGAACATCAAGTTCTTCATCCAGTGAGAGGTTGATAGTCACTGTAGGACCTAGGTAGCTGAACTTTTGGACTACTGCTAGCTGGTTCCCATTAAGGATGATGATGGGTCTAGTGGAACTCCCCATTCTAGTACAACTGTTTTCTTTACGCTTATGGTAGTGCAAAAGCCTAGCATTGCTCTTGAAAGGCAATCCATAAGTTCTTGTAGTAGGTCTTCTTCATGGGCTGTAAGGGCAGAATCATCAGCAAATAGAAGCTCCCTGATAAGTACCTTTTTCTGTGTGGGTCGAGAAACACGGAATGGGGCCACCTATAGAGCAGAACTGATTGGACGAGAGGCAGCAGTGGATGTAACAAAAAAAACTTTACTTACAAGCTGTATACATGAGGTAAACAGTGTAGGCACAATTCATAGACAGACAGAACAAAAACTGCAAACAGGCACACCGTTGCTCACACTTACGTGGGGATGGGATACATCATGGCGATGGCGATGGGGAGTCGATGGTGGGTGGTCAGGCCTCCTCCGTGGCTCTGAAGTACACATGGGGATCTCTCTCTATGCGTGTTTGAACACTCCTCCAATTTGGGCAGGCATTGCCCAAGCCTTTTATGCAGCCAGAGAGCCAATTGCTGACCGCCACGTGTGCATAATTTACTCTAAGCCAATCATGCGCATGCACTTGCTGGTGCAGCTGCAAACTTTTGGCGGGCTCTGATCTTGCATGAAGGACTTTTTCCGCCTTACAGAAAAAATCCCGGCACCCAGGACTCGCAATGTGCCTAACACAGCTGTGCCAAGGCACCTGTTTAACCATTCAGCTCTGACACTTTCTTACTTTAGTTTTTGTCTTAAGTTGTGACAAGCTGAAGAGTTTCCCATCCAATCTTGTGTGGAGGTACACTCCACCTTCCATGTCTTTAAACATGCAATTCAGGTGTCCTGAGAAGAAGATTCCAAAGACTGCTGAGGCAAAAACACATCCTTCCTTTACTCCACTTTTCACCTTGAAGCTGTCTGAAGCGATCCCATCAAAATGAAGAACTACTTTCATGTTGTCATGGAAGGAACGTATAACACTTAACAGGATTGGTGGTCGTCAGATCTTTTCTAGGACTGTGAATAGGCCTGCTCTACTGACTGTCAAATGCTTTGGTAAGATCCATGAAGGTGATTTACAATGGTTGGTTTTGCTCTCTGCACTTTTCTTGAAGTTGATGCAAGGAAAATATCACGTCCTGATCAGCAGGGAAGTGAAAACCGTGGTTTTAAGTATGGCACTGTTTTTGCCTCCTGCTGCTGATTGGCCAAGAAGCCCTGGCAGCCCTGCTACTTGCTGCTGACCAATGGAGAGGCAAAAAATGGCATCTTGTTTAAAACTATGGCTTGCCTGCCAATCAGGAGCAAGTCACAAGCAGGGCCCCTCTATCAATCAGCAGCAGGAGGCATGCAAAGCAACCTGCAAGACTAAAGAAGCTGCAGTGCACCCCACTTCCACCATGAATTTGGTAGGGCCCTAAATACATTATTTCTCACAGAGTGTCCATCTCTGTAGCATTTGCCCAGTTTCAGTGAGTTAATTTTTTATTTCCTTTTGCTGTGATATAGGTTGTGTGTCTTGTATTTTTGCTGGGTTTTTTTAAATAACTACTGCAGTTCTTCTTGCTTCCTATATTCTATCATCTCTGTCTCTTTCCCTAATCAGACTGCCTGGATTACCTCTTTGTACACAATTTATCCAACGGTGTTGATGATTTCTTTCTAAATTATAGATTCCTAGAACTCCCCCTAAAGACTATTCTCCTTTGGGTCTTCTTTCTTGCTATAGAAACGAAGTGGAACACAGTGAGTTCACTTTGGTCAAAGTTGACTAGGAGAACTCATGGTAAGATGTATAAGAGCTATGCTCAGGCTTCCACAAAGTCTTTCATTCCTCTGATGTATTCATCTCTGACATTTGCAGGTGGTGAACTACAGTCATCATTCTGACACGCCACAAATGGTTCCACAGCCAGGCTTAGTGATTTCAAACGATCCTATATTACTTGTTCGGTTCTCAGTTTCTCATTTGGATATATCCTAGTTATATGTGGGGAGACTTGCCAACTACACACAAGCCCCCCAAATTCAGTCAGTCCCAAAATAAAGATTTTTTTTTTTAGTAAATGAAGTAACTATAAAATGTTTACTTTTGTAACTACTGGCCCAAGTCACCACAACCTTCTCATCACAAAAAATACCAAACTATCACAATTTTTTTATACAGCTCATACTTGTCATGAACAAAATCTGTATAAAAGAGAAAACAATTGCATGAAACTTTTTTTAAGCAAGAGTATATTAAGAAGCCCTTTGTAAACTGATTTACCTATGGAAATTCTATTTTTAAATTGGAGAAATGCTGAACAGCATTATGGGGAGACTATAGGCGTGGTCTTTTCCACTGTAGACTCCAGAAAAAGTTTTGGAAAGTCCCCCCCACCACCACTCATGTGCAACCACCTTGTTACTAAATTTTCATGAAAAATATACACTGTAAAGCAGCTGAAACAAATGTGAGTTTTTTATACTGTAATACTTGTTTCACATGGAATGAATGAAATGCAGATCATACATATTAATTCAGCAACTATTTGACTCTGAGTCAAGGGATTAAATTCAGGTCACATAATTGAATAGATTTGATCTTCAGATGAATATTTGAATCTTACCTTGCACTTTATCTGAACACAGCTCCCTGGCCTTCTCTCTCATCATTTTTGGAATCAAAACATCTTTTTCTACATGTCTTAGGTTGGGTTCCCCTGTAACACAGCAAACACTGTTATGTTTCACTGACAGTCATTACAATTTGCAGAAATAATATAACACTGTTTCTGGATGACACACTAATTTTGTTACAAATGAGCAAAAAATAGTGAAGTAGAACCAGCAACACAACAGTAAAAAAAAATTTTTTTAAATCAAAAAACACATCTAAGATCATCACAAAAGTGCATTTTATCAAAGAGGAGGGTTACCTAAACTTTTCTTGTTTGGTATTATTTATTGCTCAGGACAAACCAGACACAACAGGTAAAGTGAACATTTCAAAAAGAATTAGAGCAAGCTGAAATAGTATACTATTTCCTACATTAACTTTATCATCCTGCAGTCCCTATGCAGTTTTCATCCAGAGTCACTTAGGAGTTGAGAAATAATAGATATTTAAACTCAACTTTATATATTTCATATTACCTCTGTGCATAAGTGTTAATTTTTTAAACAGCTATAACTTTTTAAAGAGTCCTTTTTTGGATAACTTTAACCAGAAGTCATAAATGCAATTGACCTGAACTGTGTTTAACATCCTGTCCTGTCCTAACATCTATTTTACTGACTTAAAGATTAAATTTAGTTTTCCAAGTATAATTAGTATTTCTGACTACAGTTAATTAAATGTACACTGTTTACAAGTAGAGCAATCTTTTCCACCTCTACCTACACCAAACTAAAAAAGATTCACACATTAAGCATAACTCTATTTTCAAATGACTAAATTTAAAAGGCAATTTCTCAAGGAAAAAAAAAGCTTATTGTCCAACATACGTCTCCAAATCATCCTACTTTGCCTCCTTAGATGCACAGTTCTTTGAGTAAACTGTTATTCAGATATAAGCTGTAAAAGTCACAAGGACCAGAAATGCTCATGTGAGTTTGAAAATGTATATTGGTGAAAAGCAATAAAATGAAGTATTATAACAAAGATCTCTGAACAAATATTTCATCATTTCTTCAAATACAGAGTGATTAATTTCAATTGCTTTGCAGATTAAAGAATGATGCAGAAATCATCATATTTCACATCTCTTCTCATTCCAATCTCACCAAATTTTAAAAGCTTGTTAATACTACCAGGTTACAAAATACACAATCTGTGATATTATTGTGGAAATCTGGCAATGAAATGAAGGATTATAATATAGCAATATACTGAAGAAAAGATAAAAGATAACCATTCTTTGCTTGCAAGTCCTTTATATTAAAGACAAAATATTATATTACTATATTATATAGTATAGGTTTCCAAGTGTTAATATATTAGACAATAACACAAGAAAACAGAAAGCTCAATCAAAATCCATTTAACACCTCACTGTAAAAAATGTACATAAAGCATAAGAAGGCCTTTTAAGTCTCTCCTCACCCCCCAAGAACATGAGTTTGTATCATTTTCAGTGACAATTCTTTGGCTGATTCTCCAAAACAATTCCAAGAAGTGGTACAGTAGTATCCAAAAAGCTACATCCCCCCGAACTATTAAGTTGGTCCAAAAAAAAAAGATACTACCCATAAAAACCTTTGCCTCTGGCAATTTTTCTGTACCATCATGGATATGTTACTCCAACACTATCATAATAGTCAATACATTTTTTGTAACAAGACTTATAAGAAATGTCTGATAAATAACTATCACACTTAAGAACAGTCTCACTCAAGCTATATTCACATATCTTGCCATCAGTCAGATATTTGGACTGAAGGAGTTTTCATTGAATAGACAATGAAACTGTGGTAATGCTTCTCAACAAGTCCTGCTCAGTAAATTACTACATGCAAGTCTTAACTATCTCCCCACCCACCCAAATCATCTGTGCTGGATTTCAAAGGTTATTGGACACTGTTAAGTCTTTATTTTGAACTCACACCACCCTGACTTCCTACAACTCAAATGCATTAAGTGGTTTTCTCCCTTCCTAAAAAATATATTATATTTACTTGAATCTCAGATGACCCTGAGTTTAAGACAACACCCTAATAATTAGATTTTATACATGGAAAATATATGAATGTTATAATGTTCCATATATAGAGTCCATGTTCATCTTTAATTCATCCCCAACACCACTGCAGTAAGGCAGGCAATGGGGACAGTTTGCCCCTGCTTGCACCTGCTCCCTGAAACCTCCCCCTGGGCAGCCTCAGGCCCCCCACAACCCCTTTCCTCCAGGCTTCTGCTCTCCCCTTCCTCTCCCCCAGGTCTGCTCTCCCATGCTCTGTACCCTCCAGCCTCTACCATGCCCTCTCCTCTCTTGTTTACCCTTACTCCATGCCAGCAGCCTCCATACATGTTCTGGCCTGGGGTACAGAGCACAGCCCCAGGCTAGCCCCTGCAGCAGCTATGGGCTGCACACTGCTGCTATGGGGCTGTGCTCTATGCCCTGGGTTGCAGGGCTGATAGAGCCTGCTGATTCACAGAGACTGCTGATGCAGAGCTAAGGTAAAGGTGGGGGAGAAAGGGGGCAGATGGCCAGTAGAGGCTTCCTGTAGGCATGGAGACAGGGTAGGAGACTGCAGGGCAGAGATGGTAGGGTGCAGAAGCAGTGGGCAGGGAGGGAGGGGGCAAGACAGCAGATAACAGCTGTGGCTAAGGCCCCAATCCCAGGTAGGAGCAGGAGTCCAAACCACAGCAGCCACCTGCCCTCCGCACATCGCCCTAGTATTCAACTGAATGGTGGGGACCTCTTCTTAGAACTAAGGTTGCAGTCTGTTTTCTGCTGACCCTGCACTCTGTCCCTGGGCTGTGCCCCCAGCCTGGCTCAGCCCCTGGAGAGAGTTGCAGGGTCAGGACTTGAGCAGGTGCTGTGCAGGGCCCGTGCTGGAGGCTTCCAGCAGGTGGGCAAGCCCTGGGACCAGCCGGGGCTTGGGCAGATGGACACCCCATCCCACCCCAACAAGAGCAGCACCAGGGCATCTTCACTAGACAGTTTTCAATCTGCCTACATCTGTCTTGAAATGTAGGGCCCCAAAAAGGAGGCAAGACTCTTAATGAGACCTCACCAGTGCTGAATAGAGTAGCAAAATCACTTCCCTTAATTTGCAAGTGACTTTCCTGTTCATACAACCCAATATGCTATTGGCGCTTTTTCCAACAAGAGCATGCTATTGGCTTCTATACAGCTTATGGTCTACTGTAATCCCCAAGTCCTTCTCTGCAGAACTGCAGCCTAGTCAATCCTTCCCTGGCCTGTGTATGTGTTTGCAATTATTCAATCCCAAATGCATGACTTTGCATTTGCACTTCTTGAATTTCACCTGATTTCAGATCATTTTTCCAGTTTATACAGGTCATTCTGGGTCCTAGCCTTATAAGTTAAGCTGTGTCACTCCACCAAACTTGGTGTCATGCAGTTTTGCTAAACATGCACACAAACCTAACACCCACATCATTAACAAAGAAGTTGAAGAATTCCAGACCCAGAACAGACCTCTGGGGAACCATACTTGATACCTTCTCCAAGCAAACACTGAGCCACTGATAACTGCTCATTAACTATGACAACCCAACCAGTTACAGACTAGACAAATGTACCATAAGGTGGATTCATATTTCCTTAGTTCATTGGTTCTCAAACTTTTGGCCCCATGGGCCAGATGAGTGGCATAAGGCCTGTCTGCAAGCCAGATCAGGCCCTGGGACCCAGCATTGCCCCACTTTGCCTCATGTGCTAAAATTGGGCCCTAGGAACCCAGCACCATCCCCTCCCACTCCCTGCATGCTGGGATTTGGACCTGGTGGACCTGCAGTTCTCAACCTTTTTAGACTCAAGGCACACCCTAGAAAATGCCACCTCTTCATTTTCACTTGATTTTTTACTACACAAAAATAATAAAGCAATTCTGTTGCAAAGAAATTAGAAAGACCAAAACAGGCCAGAAAGCTTTAAACACTATGGACTCCTATTTGAGATTTATGGGTTCATCTTGTAAATCTTGGCACACCTAACCGTGCCAACACTTAATAACCACTGCCTCTCTGACCTCACAATCCTCCTGCTCAAAGGAAATCTGCCTAACACCTTTAAAAAGTGAAGTTGGGAACAAAAATTCATAAGCTGGCTAGATACTAAGAACCAAGGACTAAATATTCTTAGCAGGTTTATGGTGCTTTACTGTTTTACTATCCTGAACCAAGCTTCCCATGATCTGAGACCTGATAAAGAATGCCTTGCATTCAAAACCTTGCCTGACTTCTTCCCAACTACAGTTGTTCCAGTAAAAGATAAGAAATCCTTGCCTCTCCCTACAATAACAAAGTTATGACACATCTATTATTGTTTTGTACACTAATGGGTTAGCTTTGCAAAAGGAAATGGAAAATTCCATAGAAGTACAAATAAAAGTGAACAGCAGCAGGCTGAATATATTTAAAAGAATAAGGAAATTAAGAGTGTCAGGCTGGCATGAAGGGATTTTGGAACCTTTAGGTCCTTATCCTGAGCAGGAAAGTACCAGAAAACAGTGTGGCTAGAACCACTCATTCCTTTCAAAAGATGGAAGAGGAGAACAGAGCAAGTAGAGTGCTGATATTTCTCCTGAAGAGATGGAGAGACCAAATAAAAGTTGAGGACATCAGCAAGAAAGATGTAAAAAGAAAGAAGAGGACAGTAAGATCAAGACAGAATGTCTGGAGAGGAGAAAAGGGATAAAGGATAGCCTGTGGGGACATACCAAATAGAGATGGACTGCTGAACTCGACCTATTCCTAACCAGCTAAACACCCACACGTGCCAAAGAAAAACTGTAGTTTTGGCAAGCTGCATTGCTTGAAATGGTAGATAATATTTATGACTAGAGAACATTTGTAATAGTTTTCTGTGGCCTGCAGAAGCTATTTATTGCTTTGGATGGCAAAGGGCCATACCCTCTTGGTTTAACAGTTTTCGTTATTTACATAAAGAGGAAAAAGAACAAGGAAACCTACAGTAATAGGAACCAGAACAACCTAACTAAATTCCAGACCAGCAAAGAAACCTGGAATTCACAGGATGTGGACACTGGGAGAAAGGTTAGAGCACCAGGATCATCTCTCTCCCAATACTCATAAAACCTAGGAAGCTCTGGAGGCAAATAGGAATTTGAGAAATTCTTTCAATAGTGAACAGGCTCTTGATGGCAGCAGAGGGAGAAAAAATTCAAAGTTTCTTCTCCTTTCCAGCAGTTATATGCTAGGTGGATTGTCATATTTAGCAACTACTACCTTGAAGCTACAAAGATAGACACCCTATAAGAACAGCATCTTGACAGACTAACCACCCCACTTCTAGCCACAACACCTGACATGGGGGCTGTTCACCAAGGCATTGTCACTGGAGACCTCATTGGTGGCCTGCCACCCTTTCGTATCAGTATCTAGATGGTTGAATGAGCAATAAGAAATGACTATGGGACTGGAGAAGGGGGCAGGAGGAAAATAAAAGTTTATGTTAAAATGAAGTGGAAAAATACAGTAATCCCTTAAAGTTCAATCATCTTTCATTTTTAGTTGTTTGAGGTACATCAGCATTTTAGATTCTTTTACAGTCTGAAAAAAACATTCCAGAGTCTTAAACCATAAACTAAGTTTCATTCCAAACTTTTATTTGCTTTGGTTTTGAATATTACTGCTATGATCCAATTATAAACCCATTTGTTAAATATGCTGGTGTCAGTATGGGGCCAGCAGTAAGGCTGGATGATATGGCTGCACAGGTTCTGTTTGACCCCCCCTTATCTAGATTATTACAACCTTCAACTTTCAGTCACAGATCCCTCAGAAATTACTTAATGCTTTCACTGTGTAGTTCTGAATGAACAAAGATGAGCACACCTTGCTAGCCCTCAAGGAAAACAGATCTGATTTCCAGTTTACTATCCATCTTATTGGCAGTCTTAAAACTGCTCATTTCAATCTTATAATAGAGAATTTGCCATAAAATTGTTTCAAAACACAAGGAAGGGAACTATACCAAGCTATCATGGCATTCATATATATAAATAAAATATGCACCATGATAGCTTGGTATAGTTTCCTCCCCCCACTTGTCCATTTCTGGGTCCACTGCCAAGTGTGGGAGCCCCCCCGGCTCAACAATCAGCTATGGGGAAACCCCAGGTGCCCCCCCCGACCCAGGAGGCACCAGTCGCCAAATTCCCCCTGTGAGCTCTGCAGTGGACCCAGAAGTGGACCATAAATACTTGTGGTCCACCACCAAGCACGCTGGGGACCCCCCCATACTCCCATGAGACGTTCCATCTGCCACACCATCTCAGTATTCACGAGTTGTCTGGTACTTTGAGGTATGTAGAAAAAACATATAAAGCTGTGTCTGAATCGTCTAATCTCTCTGAATTGAATCGGAGGCTTCTGATTCAATTCAGAGAGAGTAATGGGTCTCCTGATTCGATACATACATAAAGTATTCTGCTAATATCAGTTCTCTCTCAGAGTCTTACCTAACTTACTCAAATCCAAGTCACCCCCACTACTACCACCTGCCCCCCGGCACTGCTTTTCCCTCTGCAGAGGTGCAAGGGACCAATTTAAGATAACCCTCCAATAATTAAGATTCTATACATAGAAAACGATAAATTCATACGTTTACCATGTAGAGAACCTAATTATTGGACGGGTAATCTTAATTTCAGGGTCATCTTGTATTCAGCTAAATTCATCGTAGTGGATGACTCCCTCCTGAGAAGAACAAAAGGAGCCATCTGCCACCCAGATCCCACAGTGCAGGAGGTATGCTGCCTGCCGAGAGCCTGGATTCAAGAAACCATGAGGATTCCAGACCTGATGAGGCCCTCTTTGACTACTGTCCCATGGTCCTCATCCACGTAGGAACAAATGACACAGCCCAGAACAGTCTAGGCAGAGTCATGAGTGACTACATGGCACTAGGAGCTAGGCTCAGAGGTTCGGGGGCACAGGTGGTCTTCTCATCCATTCTCCCGGTCAGCAACTGAGGACACCACAGCAACTATGTAAGAGAGGTCAACTCACAGGTCTGGAACTGGTGCCATCGTGCCCGGTTTGGATTCCTGGACCATGACCTGTACTTCCAGGATATGGTCTTATTTGGACAAGACAGGCTACATCTCTCTCCAAGAGGCAAGAGTCTGTTGTCTTACAGGTTGGCTGATCTCCTATTCAGGGCTTTAAACTAGATTCATAAGGGGACGGGGATGCTGGCAACAGGATGAGGCCAGGAACAACAAACCACGAGCCAGGTGCTGGAACAGTCCAGGCAAGTACCAAGAGTCCCACTAAACATCAGAATGGGGAAGTAGTAAGGGCACCTACTGGGAGGCTTAGATGGTTCTGTACTAATGCTAGGAGCATGGGGAACAAGCAGGAGGAACTTGCACTCCTACTTGTAAATAAGGAATGCAACCTAGGTAGGCTAACAGAAATGTGGTGGGACCCTACCCATGACTGGGCAGTGAGCATTGAGGGCTACAGACTGCACAGACAGGACAGAGGAGGGCATTGCTCTCTGTGTTAAGAAGCAATATACATCTTCTGTAGTTAAACTGGACCTAGAAAAAGGGCAAATTGAAGCACTATGAGTCAGATTACAGGGAGGTCAGGAAGAAAGAGACTTGGTAGTGGGGGTCTATTACAGACCCTCACACCATCAGGATGAGTTAGACCTAGAATTCTTGAGACAGCTCTGAGGCAGTACCCTGAAAGGACCTGGCTGTCATGGGTGACCTAAACTTTCAGACACCTGCTGGGAGGAACAGGCAGCCAAGTCTGCCCGTTCATGTAAGTTTCTAACCTAGTTACAGGACCTTCACTTATCACAAGGCGTAAACATTCCCACTAAGAGAAATGCCTTTCTAGACTTGGTGATGGCCACAGGGCATGACTTTGTGGGGGATCTGCAGGTACAAGATAACCTAGGAGATAGTGACCACCTGCTGATAGAGTTCACTATCCAGCAAAAGGTGGGGAAATAACTACAGTAAAAGCTTTGTTATCCAGCATCTCCCAGGAATGGGGAATGCCAGTTAATCAAATATTCCAGTTAATAGGATGTACACCACCTGGTGCACTCCCCGGTCAGTGTGCCGGGGGACAGGGCGGGAGGCCCTGCTCAGGCATAGAAAGGGACCATCCCAGTACACATAAAGGAGGTGAAAAGAGCCAAGAAACCCTCTTGGTTGAGCAGAGAAATTCAGGAGAGCCTAGAGGGGAAGAGAGAGGCCTACAGGCTATGGAGGCAGGGGATAGCCACCAAGGAGGAGTATACCTGCTTGGCTCAAGCTTGCAGGGAAGCAGTGAGGACAGCTAAATCAAAACTGGAGCTTAGGCTGTCAGCAAAAGTTAAGGATAACAAGAAGTAATTATTTAAATACATAGGAAGGAAAAAGAAAGTGCAGGATAACATAGGGCCCCTTCACAATGGACTATGGCAAATGGTAACAGATAGGATGGCCAAAGTGGAGCTCCTAAATGATTTCTTTACATCTGTGTTCCCAGACACGAATACAAGCATGCATCCCAATGTGACTTCAGGTAAGCATGAGACAGATACCAACCCACCAACTGTTAACGCTGACCTAGTAAAGGTGCACCTGGAGGGGTTGGATGTATTTAAGTCAACAGGCCCTGATGATCTTCACCCTAGGGTACTTAGGCAATTAGCTGGAGTCAGAGCAGATCCACTGCCACAACTGTTTGAGCACTCGTGGTGCTCAGGACAGGACCCTGAGGATTGGAAAAGGATCAATGTGGTCCCTATTTTCAAAAAGGGGAGGAAGGAGGAACCAGGTAACTATAGACCGGTTAGCCTCACACCTCTATCCTTGGCAAGACCTTTGATAAAATTGTTAAGGATCACATTTGTGGGGGACCAGCAAGTAAAATAATGCTAAGGGGTAACCAGCACGGGTTCATAACAGGCAGCTCCTGCCTGACTAACCTGGTTTCTTTTTTAGAACCGGGTCACAAAATGCTTGGATGAAGGAATAGAGGTAGATGTTATTTACTTAGATTTTAAAAAGGCCTTTGACACAGTGTCACACCAAATTCTTATAAATGCACTAAACAGCTGCAATGTAGATTATTACACAGTCCAGTGGGTACAAAATTGGCTTATGGGACACACCCAGAAAGCAGTCATGGATGGGTCGGTTCTACCTGGAGAAACGTGGGTAGCAGAGTCCCCCAGGACTCTGTCCTGGGCCCTGTACTGTTCAAAATCTTCATTAGGGACTTGGACAAGGGAGTAGAAAGCACCCTGTCCAAGACTGCAGATGACACCAAACTATGAGGGGAGGAAAATAAATTAGAGGGCAGGGAGCGAATCCAGGCAGATTTGGACAGGCTGGGGAAGTGGGCGGAACAGAAGAGGATGCAGTATAACAAAGAGAGGGAGAATAATCAACACTACTGTAGCCTGGGAGGTAGTATTCTAAGTAGCACAACAGAGGAAAGGGATCTCAGAATCGTAGCTGACTCCAAAACAAACATGAGTCACCAATGTGATGAAGTAATAAGTAAAGCTGACTGCATACTTTCTTACATAAGTAGGTGCATCACAAGCAGGTCTACGGAGCCTCTATGCGGTACTGGTCAGGCCACAGCTGGAGTACTGCGTCCAGTTTTGGCCACTGCAATTCAGGAAGGATTTAGATA
Source organism: Caiman crocodilus (assembly GCA_030014935.1). Lineage (NCBI taxonomy): Eukaryota > Metazoa > Chordata > Crocodylia > Alligatoridae > Caiman > Caiman crocodilus. The sequence continues at coordinate 193,223,133 of JAGPOW010000261.1, forward strand.
GCCTTATAAAGGTTCAGACGAAGGCCACCTGTCTGGCTAAAGGCCTACAGGAAAAAACCTACAAGGACCAATTGAGGGACATGAATCTCTTCAGCCTCTGCAGAAGGCTGAGAGGTGATCTTGTGGCCATCTACAAACTCATTGGGGGGACAGCAGGAAATAAGGGATACGATGTTTACCCAGGCACCCATCAGTAACTGGAAACAATGGCCACAAACTGAAGGAGAGCAAATTTAGACTAGACATCAGGGAAAAAAATTCTTCACTGTGAGGGTTGCCAAAATATGGAATATGCTTCCAAAGGAGGTGGTACTGGCCCCCCTTCCTTTGAGGTATTTAAGAGGAGATTGGACAAACACCTGGCTGGACCCATCCAACTCCAACACTCTTTCCTGCCCAGGGCAGGGGGTCAGATTTGATGATCTAATAGATCCCTTCTGACCCTAAAATCTATTAAATCTATGAAATATGGTAAATTTATGACAACCAACTTGGGCACAGGTATCCAACAGCTCCCTGGTGCACTGGGACCTAAAACTCTTTAGGGATATGAGTAATACCACTGAATTCAATGGGCTTACTTATGTACATAAATGTTTGCAGAATCAGGCCTAAAAGGAGCTCTCTCTTTGTTAATGAAACGTTCATATTGATACTATAAAAACAACATTAAAAGTGATTTAATATAAAGCAGTGAAATATTACTTTTAATAAACTACAAATAATCTGGTTAAAGTTATTGCCCCATAAAACAAGATTTAAGATTTTCTTAATACATGGAAGTATATATTTTTGTATTTATAAAGTTTCAGATGTTAAGATTGTTCTATCCTACATTCACATCAATTCAAATTAAAATAGAGTACATGGATGACAACACCAGGGAAAATATCCAAAGTTCTAACTTCTCACCATTCTATCATCACCTCAAAGTCAATTTTCACCTTTTTCACTGGCTGAGTTTGTTATCTTACATTTTGCTTTGGGGCTCATGTGTTCTTGCAATATGGCAGTGCTGGATTATAAGAGTACTGACAAGGCTGTTTACTGCAAATGTGCAATAGCTATATTACAATACTTCAGGAATCAGATTCCACAATGCTATAACATGTGGAAGAGAGAAAAAATAGATTCAGAGAGTACTTCATTTTTGTTAATTTTATGTGGGATTTCAGCTACACAGCTCTCCACTGAATCATAAATATAGCCAAGCACACAAAGATCATAAAATAACTTTTTATCCTGGTGAGTAAAGAACTGCCTGAAGCAAAGCCTCCTATATTTGCTTTTCACTAAGAGAAAGGAAACAATTAAGGACCAGATCCTACAAATACCTACAGCAAAGTGCAATAATTATGGCTGCAGTAGTCCCATCTGAACAGATTCATCAACTGCTGTCCCAGGCTCACAGAGTTAGCTTATATGCACCAGACCAGAAATTCTTTCCTGAAGTCTCAGGAATGATTAGGGTGCAAGGCCCATTGCTAAGATTTGCACCGTAAGAGTAAAGATTACAGCTGCAGGGTGGCTGGCAGATATGATTTCTGGGAAAGCACAGAGCCAGGAAAGGGCAGGCTTTAGAGCAGACGCCCCACCCCGCAACATGACATTCTGATCTCCCAAACTGCCCACCTTGACTTGTTTCATTTTGCTTCCTTTGCATTAGGAGTGGAACCGACAAGCAGAAAAATCAGGCTGGTCACCAGGCCCACAGAGTTCAACAGACCAGAAGTACCTCTTGGTTTTTAAGACAGCTATATCAAATAAGACAGATATTTGCACCACATAAGGAAAAATAATTATGAAATTAAAGGCCAGGTCCTAGTGTATATACACACAAACAGAATTTAGATAGCAGAAGCTATCTTAATCTTAGCATTAACACCACTCAACACAAAGTTGTGTTTTACATGTGTAAATACACATAAAACTACAGTCTTATGCAAAACAGGTACATAAAAATGTGACAGCAGAAATAAACTGACAAGAGCCAAGCAGATTAGATATAAGGTACACCATCAACATTCCTGAAATTAAACCTGAATGTTTTCACACCTGTTGCTAGAAAAATCTCAGCCTATTACCCATGTATCTTTGATATGCTTCCCATAGTTTCTGTTAAATTGACAAGGTCAACACCACCCATAGATGAGTTTTGGCAGAACATGGCACTTAAAACTTCTCAAACCAAGATAATAATTTGCTAATACAACTAAAACATAGGTGTTTATGTTGTAATTGGGGGGGAAAGAGGTAAGCAAGTCATATGAGTTAATTAATGTACCTGCAGCCGTTAAGTGCCCCTATCTGTCAAAAAGCAGCAAATAGACAACCTGAAATAGAGACTTTTGCAGTCCTGCTTGATTTTTACGTTCCTTTATGGCAAATATGAGAAACAGCAACAATTAGACAAGCAAAATAGACAGCACATGGATAAACAGATGAACACAGCTAAGGTATAAGTTAAGGCCGTATTAAAGGCCCAGGGAAAATTTCATGAACAAGAGATGAGAAATATAATCAACCAATAACAGCTCATTAAGCCTCTGCACTCAATAAGTTCAATTATTGCAGCACTGTATACTCTTAACACTCCTCATACTTTGTCAGTTACACTATTAATTTTACTGGCAGCTTTATTGATAACTTTTAAACCATATTCAAAATATTTTTTACAAGCATTCTTGTTCTAACTGCTTTTTTCAACCTAAATGCTAAAGTCCACCCCTTTCTTAAATATTTTATGCACAGCTTTGTGCTTAATGTCCTCTAACTTTGCTTGCATCAACAAACCTACCTTTCACTTAGCACTTCCAAGAGTATTTAAAAATGTACACAAACATGTAATATAGTTTAAACACTCATCACCTGCTCCAAGTACTCTTGTTATCACCTGGCCTTTCACCTCTCCAGAAGTATTAGACAGAAAAAGTTAAGAACCTCTCGACTGCATTATATTAACACAAGACCTGAAGCCTGCTGATATTACCTTAGATTTTCAACCAAGTAGTATTTTCAATTGTTAAAGATTTCTCATTTCTTTTTTCAGGGCAGTTCCAAAAGCAGTCTATCAAACAGACTTAGCAAACCACAGCCACTCCCTTCTTTGCTTGTACTAAGACTCACCAATGGCCATCACCAAGTTCAAACAGAAACCTGGTCCTCATTCAATGATTCATTTTCAAGGACATTCACGGACATTAAATAACTAAATGAAAATACTAAGCTATCAAAACAGGCTATTCTTTATTTAAATTTTGTTTTTTTCTTCTTTGCCCCACTACATGATACTGCTGTGTTTTCCTAACAATGCAGTTACAGTATATCACCCTTCCTTTTCTTCTCTGCTATCCCATTCCCTGAAAACCAGGCACACCTCAACAACACACTTTTACCAAATTATTCCTCTTCATCTTTCAGTGAAGTATTAATTTATCTAGTTAGACATTCTTATGACTCCAAATGACCACACAAGGGTCAACAGCAGCCACTCAGCAGCTCAGTTAAACCTTCTACTGTGGGCAAATGTACATACAAAAGAAAAAAGAATCCCTATTTTTAAAGAGCCATGACCGGATCATTTATAATAGGGGTGACTAACATGGGTATGGCACACAGATGGGAGGCAAATAGGGCAGGAAGCAGAAGAGAGCAGCAGAATGGGCAAGGAGCATGTGGCAGTAAGCAGAAAGCAGAGTAGCATATCTGGCAGGGGAAACAGATTAGGTGGCACTTGGGGGGGGTGCAGGGGTAATTTGTGGCACACATGCCAAAAAGTTCACCTTCACTGATTTACAGTCTGGAGCCTGCACCCAGACTTTAGAAATCAAGTGCTGTAAGCATTTACCAAGAAGTGGAGTCCACAAAATAGGGGATGCCTTGAATATAACAAAAGGTACCTTGAGTCTGAGAAGGCTGAATACTGGTTTAGGTGTTCAGAAAAGGTGTAACTGAGCTTCACTGGCCAACAGGTTTTTCGTATTTCTAAATGCCAGTAGAAGAGCCTGGCCTACATTGTCTTTCGTAAGAACTGGGGTATCTGCAAAATGCACCATCACTGTTGGCTATCAAACAAATGGTAAATGTACAAATCTGTGCTTCTCCCTCTCCTTTCTCTGACATGAAGAATGAAATACGTAGCAGCCTTGACATTTAAACTACAAGATCTTGTATCTGAGTTAACGCCATCCTGAGATGAATAGGTTGGTTTACACTTCTCAAAGCTATTGTTCTACCCTCTCTGCAAACTCACAGACTTCTCTACATCTAGTTCATGTTTTGAGGTTTTCACAGCCGTAATAGTTACAGCTGAACTAAAACAAAGCAAAACAAAACCATACGCAGAGATAGTGTCAGTAAGTTCTGTACCACTGCTCACCAGATCCATCTGAGCCTTGGCCTCACAAACCATAACAATGGCTCAAGCACACCCCAAACAGTCCTCCAATCTACCATGACTTGTCATTTCAGAATGAGGGCACAGATCAAACACAGACCTTTGACTGCTGAATACAATGAACAAACAAGTCGACTAATCTAAGAAGGAAGATGAACGTCTATATCACTGGTTTCATTTATTTTTAAATACAAAATGTTCTACTGGTGCATGCAAGAAGAGAATAGGCGATGGCCACTAGATGTCAACATGAGGAAGGTGCATATGACTAGGCCTGGGAACAGTAGCTGGATATCAACACCAGGAAGCGACATGGGAATAGGGCTGGGAACAGTGGGTGGGATACTAACAGGGGGAAGGGGTAGGGGAATAGGACTCAGGATAGCTGCTACATGTCAACATGGGGAAATTGTAGAGCAGAGGTGGGCAAAACATGGCCCACGGGCTTTCTCCCTCAGCCCATCCAGAGTAGTGTGATAGGGGCAGGATTAGAAGGAGCTGCTGCTGGAGGCAAGGAACAGAGCAGTCCCACCAACCCAGGCCTTGGCCAGCGTGCAGCTTCGAGCAGAGCTGTTCCCAGTGTAACTGCAGACTGGCAGGTGTCCTCAGCTCCCTTCCAGCAGCTGCTCCTCCTCCCACTGCACCACAACAAGCAGGGGGGCTTCAGCCAGCGCCTCCTGCTGGAGGTGATGGAAGCAGAGCACCACCAGGCTGGCTGCAGTCACAGCGGGAATGGCCCTGCCAGAAGCTGAGTGCTAGCCCGGTGGGCACAAGCTTAGCAGGCTGCCCCAGGCGGGGCGAGGCAGCCCCCCACCCTCAGCAGGGCGGACGAGGAGTAGCTCAGCCTTGCCCATCCCCTCCCGGGCTTCCCAGCGTTTCCAGAGACAGCGCACTAGCCCTCCAGCCTGAGTCGCGGCGGGGCGCTGGAACTGGCACTACAGACCGGGGGCTCGGGCGGGCAGTGTCCCACCCCCGGGGGCGGGGCCACCCCTACCTGCCGCGCTCGCAGGACGCTCCATCTGCCATTCAGCGATACCGCAACGACCGCCACCACTTGGCGGCGCATGCGCAAAACCGCGACCCTACCCGAGAACGCACGTGCGCAGCGCTCCGGAAACAGGAGTGGGGGAGGGGAAGATAGGCACGTGACCCGGCCACGGGCGCGGGTAGCAGAAGTGCGCATGCGCTAAAGGCCTTTAAAGAACGCCAACCTTCTCCTGTGTCATGCGCATATGCCAGGGGTGGGGGGGAGGCCGAGCAGGCGGGGACGTGAAGCCCCTATAGGCTAATGCGGGTTGGGGCGGGGCACAACCCTTAGTGCCTGGTGAAATCCGCTGTGGGTTCCGTGTTGTTGTTGTTGTTGGCGGCCTGAGCTTGGGCCCGGCGCAAGCGCACTCCGTTCATGGCCGTATCCCTCAGGTGCGCCGCGCGCCACGATCGCGCCCTCATGTGCCCCGGGGCAGAGGTGTCTTGAGACACGGCACAGAGAAAGCTGCTGTGTCGGGATTGCGCATCTTAATCCTCTGGTTGTTTTCTTTACCTCCAGCCGCATATAGACGGGCTCCAGCCTTGGCTGCCCTTCACACCTCCATTGTTGCATCCCGTCATATTAGGCCCCCTCCACACGTGACATGCCTGGCTTGGGTCGGACACACACACCCACCCACCCCGTTCAGGTCCCCAGCACTGACTTGAATGCAAGCTGGAAAAAAAAGCAGCCATGGCAAGTGTAGGACAACCAGAAGTCACAGAGGTGCCTGTGCCCTCAGGTGCATCCCAACACTGCTGGGTTAGGGCTATGATGAAATAAGTGGATATGCAGCACTTCGCAGAAGCGGGACCTTGGCTGCCCTGGTTCCCCTGCTTAACCAGGAACAGGTTACAGTGCCAGGTTAGGGTTGAGGGTAAGTCTTACAAAGAGTTTAGATTATGCTTGTAATGGGTGGTTTGAATAGGAAAGATCCTGCCTCAGACAGGTGGTTGGACTAAATCAAGGTTTCTTAATCTTATTTTCTGCTAGGACTCATTTGTAAACATCAGTGGCCAGTTGTGACCCAGTACACCTGAGTGCTGATCTGCTGCCCCTTACCCCAGGGCCCCAGCCCCGCAGTGTGTGAGGCCCCAAGCAGCCCCTTGCAGGCAGGGATGCTGCCAGCCTGCCAGGGAAAAGCCACCATTTCCCATATTTTTCTCCTTTAAAGGAGAACCCATTTTTGAAGTTTGTTGATCCTTTCTTTTAAAGTTTGTTCGCTACTCTTTCATATATTCCTGTGATGTGACCCACTTGCACCATAACCCACAGGTCAAGAAACACTAAATGACTTCTGGAGGTCCCTTGCAGCCCTACTTCTCTACAACTCATGACAAATGCATGCTAACCAAATAGCAAGGTAGAAGGAAGGGATTCAGTCACCCTCAGGGAACACCAGGAGTAATGGTTCCAACAAACTCTTAGAAGATTGCTTCAGGCTCAACTCTAGAAAAATCTTCATAGGGTGTCTAGATGTGGAATAAGCTCCCTCCAGAGGTGGTGCAATTGCCTACTCTGGAAATCTTCAAGAGACTTGACTGTCACCTTGCTGTGATCACCTGACCCCAGTTTTCTTTCCTGCCTAGTGGAGGGGGCTGGACCCAATGATATTGCAGGGCCCCTTCCAGTCCCTAACAATTTAGGATTCTGAGCTGTGCCATCATGGATGCACCCTACCACAGCTGCCTGCTTGTTGTCTCTCAGTCTGTATACAATGAGCAAGATTTGAAGCAGATTGCAGGAAATTCCTCCCATCTGTAAGGGTGGCATGTTACAAAACACAAAGGTAACTCATGGAGAAATACTACTAATACATCCAAGGAGACTTCATTCAAAAAGGCAAATGGATTCATCATACCCATACTGCCTCTTGTAGACAGTTTGAGCCAGCATGTCAATTGAAAGCATCTTTGGAATAATTTGTATGGAATACAAGCAATATAAAAAAGGTGCTTGCAAATGGGGAATGAATGAATGAAACAATAAGTAGATGCAATAGAAACAGATGAAAAAAACAATAGTGGTGACAAGAACTTATTTTTTCTGTTCACTTTAGGGCATCTGTTCCAGTCTTGCAGCCTGCTCTAGCTCTGTTACAGGACACTTTCTTGCAGATTTTTGGCTCTCTACACTGATAGTTAGGAGTGAGCTTGAAGTCGACCCTAAACCCATATTCACTGACCATCTAAGCAATAGAGCTCTACACTTGAACCCTGGAGGGAGTGAAGCCCAAACATGAATGCTCTGTTGACCCCAGTGCCATTCACCACTGTCCTGCCTCTCCCTGCAGTGTATTTGGAATTCATTTGGACATTGCAAGCAGAGCGCTTAGGAAGTCTACCTACCAGCAGCAACCCACAATTCTCTGTTAAAGTCTCCCTAAACACCACACTTATCTATACTATCCAGATGGAAGGAGAAGACTAAATCTTAAAAGGGGTCCACTCTGCATCCAAGCAACACAACTTGCATAGATTTGCCTTAGGCTTCAAGGTAAGATATAGTCTCCTGTGGCTTCAAATGACTGATGTTGATCCTCCAAGTCAATCCCAAATATTCTGGTAGATATATTTGGCAAAAAGGCAGCTTCAGTTTTTAGTATCACTGTCATTGGATGGGGTCCTCAAGGATAGCCATGTTACCCCTAGAACCCCTCAACTATGCCAATACAACCCACTGGGCACCCTCTATTCTCAACCGCTATGTCTTGATGTCATTGTAATGAGTAGGGAGGCTGCCTTTAAACCTACGTGGGTACAGTCCTGATAGACTTCCTCGAAGCCCATGGGTCCTGGACCGCTTGTGGGTTCCATTTCAAGATAGCCCATAAGGCTGGGGTATCCCTAGGATAGCTGTGTGTGGCTCCAGCCATCCTTTTACCATGCCCCAAGCCTCACAGATAGCATTGACATTGTCTAGTCTAGGCCCCAATGTGATTTGGCCCCCTTGTCCTCTTTGGGCTCTCTGCAGCCATCTCCATGCTCTCATGCCACACCGGAGTCTGTGCACCCCAAATGCCATGCCCTCACTGACACTAAGGTCCCCACACTGTAGTGGACCCCAAATGAGGCCTACTTTCCCAGATAGCCTCACCCAAACCACTGGTGTTATAAACAACAAACAAACATAAGCCCCTGGGCTATAACGTAGTACAAAAGATCAGAGTGTGATCTGCCCCTCTAAAAGCATCAAACTTCATCCCCAGCACTAAGTGTCTAGTAGGCAAGGGTACCTGCAAAGCTCATGGAGCCCCATTAACCCTAGATGCAGCATACCAGGCAGCGGCGGCGGCGGC
>JAGPOW010000261.1:193231953-193267071 GCA_030014935.1 Caiman crocodilus
AACTACCTTCACTAGCTCCAGCCTGCAGTTTATATGGGCCTAGGCCCTTGCCCCTTCTAGTCAGCTGATCATGTGCAGGTGCAGGCTAATTTGCCCTATGGCTTGTTGCCCTGGTAACCTGCACCTGGGCTTCTGTCTTTCTTGTTGGGCTCTCTCCCCAGGCAGTTTCTGCTTTTCTAGGAGCAGGGCACCTTAGGGCCCTGTGACAATCACAAAAAGGAAATCAAAAAATGACTGTAATGAACATAAATTTATCTAAAGTTAGATTCTTTGCTGTACTTTGATACCTATAATGCTGCTAAATCTGAACTTTTAGAAGGGAAGAGTTCTAAAGGGTTTGAGGGTTTTTTGTTTGTTTTTTAAGAAGAGGTCCTGAGCACAGAAATTGTCCTCAGAATCTAACTGATACTCTTATGTTTGGAAATCTTGGTCATGGTCAACTGCAACTCTCTACGTGTTTCTGTTCGTGTCTGTGTTGTATGTGTGTATCCTTTTGGGCTCATCCAGACAAGAGTCACATGCAGGGGTATGCATTTGCTGTGGCTCAAAAAGCAGTGGTACATATTTGTGACACTGCTTTGTGCCCCAAGCTATGCCCCTGCATGCACAGTCTGACACGTGCCAAGTTGTTCCGGGTGGTAGAGGAGTCTGGGGCCAGCACATTACCCAGGGCCCTAGAGGCTTCATGGGTCAGGAATGGCACCAATCCAGCTGCACAAAGCCTGGCCGGCAGCCAGAGCATAGGTCTGAATGGTCAGGCTCTGTTTCTGGAGGTAAACACTGTTGCTGTGTGTGCTGCACTGCGTTTTTTTAGCAGCTTTTTTTGACAGTAGGATCTCATGGTGTCAAATCCTGGCATCACACTGCAAATTAGCAGCATGGTAAATGGGTGCATGTACACCTCATGCAGTTTGCAGTGCTACAAACTGCACATGTGCACTTGTCTGGACACACCTTTGAGTTTTATCTATACAACGCAAAAAAGGTCAGCCACATTTTTGCATCCAACACCTATCATTCTGCCTGACTGTTTGTATCAATACATTCTGAGAAAGTTTGGGTTGCTTCTTCATTCGTGTTTCTAGAATACATGGAAAACAATCATAGAGAACAACGCCAGATGGGACTGTACTATTTATATCTTATTTATTTTGTAATAGTATCTAAGGACCCCATCAGAGTTCAGTTGTGCTAAGTTCCGTGCAAGCACTTAACAAACAAGCATCACTGCTGCAAAGAGTTCACTAAGATGAGAAAAAAATTACACAGCATAGATTCATAGAATGTAGTCTGGAAGGGACCTAAGAAGATCATTTGCTCTGTGTGTGTGTGTGTGGAGAAGGGGGTCAAAGGGGTCTGTTTGACACTGGAAGGTCCCAGTGTCAAAAAAACCAGTATCTAAAAAAAGCATGACAGTGCATGCAGAACAAAACCAGAGCCTGGCCAGCAAGAGCCACATTCCAGCTGCTGGCCAGATTCCCTGCTGCTGGATCACTGTGGCTGCAGTCTCCAGAGGTCTCCAGGACCCCAGGTAAGACTTCTGGGGCAAGCCCCAGTGCTGGACCCAGCATCCCCTATCCCAACCAGGCTAATATGCCAAACGCCAGAGTACACATGCACAGGCATTTCCCAGGGACAAGTAGCAGTAGCACACGTTGTGCTGCTGCTGTTTGTCGCTGAGTAAAAGCATGTTCCCACTCATGGGGATGCACTCATAGATTTTATAGGATGGTTTGGATAGGGATGATGCTGCCTCAGGCAGAGGGTTGGACTAGATGACCTAGACAAAGGTCTCATCCAGTCCTACTTCTCTACAATTCTATGAGAAATTCCGATCAGTAGAATAAACAGTGGTTACACCACATTCCATGATTGCTGAGTGTTTTGAAGGCACCACAGGAAAAAATATTTTTTAAAAGTGTTTTGAAGACAGTTAATTTTTTTTTCAGATATTTACAGGGAGTTTCTCCAATATTTAATCAGTATGTAACTACAGTACTTAAAGCCTGGGTAACAAAATTTCTAAAGCCTGAGTCCAGATAATGAGAGCTATGCATTTTTAGTAGCACATGAGAGAAAGCTCTTGTGATTGGCTGCTTTCCTCACCTACCTGCCCCATGGGGAAGGACAGCCAACTACAGCTGCTGCAAGTAGCAGAATTCCCTCTCCCTCTCCCTCTCCATATCCTCTTACAGAAGAGAGATGTAAGAATGAAGAAAGTGTCTTGCACTTGAGAAAACTTTCCTCCCCTGTGCTGTCCTCCCATCTTGTTAGAAAGTAGAGTAGTATCAAGTTTTAACCCTCCCAATTGAAAAGAGGCTAACATTTCTATTTGGTCATACAGAAAGAGATGAATGTCATACAACACAATGGGAGGATGAACCTTGGCTAAATTAAATACACAGCAGGTGTATCTATACATCCATTAATGCGCCATGATTACAGAGTATTAAGTTTAGTACCTGTAATGACAACTACTAGCTAAATGCACCATAATTGGTAGTACTGTGCATTAGGGCTGTGCAAAGCTTTGGGTGTTGATTCAATTCGGAGGAGATTTGGCCCAATTCAGTGGACGAATCTCCAAAATCAAATCAGGGGACCAATAAAAAGGTCTGAATCAATTTAATGCTCTAATTTGAAGCTCTCTGAATCAATTTGGAAAAGATTCAGAAAGCTTTGATGATTTGGGCAGTCCCCAAATCAACGAGGAGCTGGAGCCAGACTCCAAGCTGGTAAGTAGAGGGTGGGGGAGGAGGGGCTAGATGAGGAGGGAGGGGATTATGGGGCCCTGCCAGACCCCAGCCCCTGCTTGCTCCTCCAGCCTCCCACCATGGCTGCCCCACATGCCCCGGCTCCCAGCCTTTACAAAAAAGCCCCCACTCACCAGGTTCTGCCCAGCAGGGGGGGCAATCCCCACTGTCCCCCACTGCCCCACACTGCATGGAGGGCTCTTCCATGAGCCCCCTAACCCCCTCTGCTCCCCCAGCCCCCCCCCCCATGGCTGCCCTGCCCACCCAAGCTCCATCCTGTTAGGAAAAAAAAACAACGCCCCCTCTGAACTCACCAGTTCCTGCAGTGGCCTCGGGGCTTTGGAGAGCTTGTGCAAAGCCCCCTCCGTAACATGGGACAGTGCAGGCCAGCAGGTATTGGCTCCTTCCAGGCAGGAACCGGTGAGTTCGGGGTTTTGGGGGTTTTTTTCTCCTTAAAGGACCGGAGATGGGACAAGCGGAGCAGCCATGGCTCAGGGGCTCGTGAAGAGTTCCCCACAGTGTGGGGCAGTGGGGGGCAGCAGGGATCGCCTCCACCCCTGCCGGTCAGCAGCAAGTGAATCAGGGCTCTTTTTTTCTGAAGACCTGGGGGCTGGGGGGAAGGTGGGGAGCAGCCGTTGCTGGGGCTGGGAGAGCAAGCAGGAGATGGACCTGTGTGATTCAGAGATTTGGTTGACTTGACAGCAGCCAAATCTCTGAATCAGATTCAGCCGAACTGATTCAGGACAGTGATTTGAATCACCAAATCTAATCACTGTCCCCTGAATCATCCAAATCTGAAGCAAATGCTAGCCACTTCACACAAGCCTACTGCATGTTAGTGCAGATGAACACATTTTTAGTGATGTTAATGCACATTAGACTAAATCTACTACTGAGCATTAGCATGGGCTTTGCCTGTCAATCTAATATACAGTAGATTTCGTCTAATGAGCTTGAAGTGTCTCATGTAGATGTGTCCAGTTACAGTTAAATGATTTCATATACACTATAAAAAAGCCAAAGTCCTAAACTGAGTGCAGGAAGGGAGCTGCTTACTAGTCCAAGTCATTGACAAGGATGAAACACTCTTAGATTAATATACCTGATTATTAGCTATATTCTTTGGGTCACAATAGGTATGGCACTAACTGTACTAGTTAAAAATTATAGTTTTGCCAGGACTTTAGCAACATGCATCTTGTTCATTTGGCTCAAACAACAGTACAAGAACTGGAGTATGGCAAATGTATTAACCTTTAAGATAAGTAGGTCAAATAACAACTGCTACCTTGTCATGAACCAGATAAAGATGGTTAAAAGTTTCAGCACTACCTATGCATGATAAAATCTGACTTACATGTGAGCACTGACGACAATCCATATAATCAGAATTAGGGGCATTTTAACTGAGCCTTTTGAAACATGAAACTTAGCTCAAGTGTGATAAATATTATTTATAGCATGCGGTTTTCAAAATTCATAGCATTAGATTCCATGCAGATGATATAAATATTATTAATATATATAATATTAATATATATAAATATTATTTGATTCTGGAGCCCCACTGGATGCAGCCAGGTTGGGGCTCCAGAGCCAGGTGGGGGGGCATGTCCCCCCCCCAACTCTGTTCTTAGCCAGCCTGCTGGGCCCAGGAGGGGATGTGGCTGGACTCCCTGCTTCCAGGTCGGGCAGGGGGAGTAAAGCCCCCACCACAGGCTTCCAGCTGGGGGTCCAAAGTCAGGTGGGTGGGCTGTTTCTGCCCTCTACTCCTTCCCCATCTGGCCCACTGACCAGGAGGCATGGCTGGGTGACTTGCCTGGCTTTGGTAGGGTATGAAGAGGAGAAATGTCCCACTGGGGGTTATCCCCTTCCCCCCATATCAGAAAGACCCCAACTGGTGGTCTGGTGGGGGCATGGTTCTCCCCATGCCCACTCTTCATCCTGCCCAGGGCAGAGGAGTGGGTGTGGCTAGGGCATTTGCCTCCATCCTGGCTCTGCCCATGGGGAAGAAAGAGAAATGTCCTGCAGAGGGGCTTCCCCTGTCAATCTTTCACTGTGCCAGGGAAACCCAGGCTGGAGGTCTAGTGCCAGGGAGGTGGGAGTTTTCCCTTATGCCCACTGCTCAGAGGCTGGAGACTGAGGAAAGGGAATGGCTGGGGGAACTGCCGGGCTTCAGGCTGTCTGTAGTGACCATCAGACTGTGAAGCCTGCTCTAGAGTCTCCCAGCTACTGGTATGGGCCACGACAGGGGTCTGGCTGCCTTTCTGGCTTGAAAACTGAACGTCAATTCACTTGCAGCAACTTACAGGCGAGGGGCCTGGGGCAGGGGTGGCCACCATTGCTGGCTTCTGCAGGTGATCATTGCTTCCCCACAGCACCACCACCACCATCAGCTTCTGTGGCTGGTCGCTGCTCACTGCTGCCAACACCACCACTGGCTTCTGCGAATGGACACCAATCGCTACCCTACTGCTGTCCACAAATTGTGCCCCCCCTGCCCAAAGTCTCGGGAGGCACCAGTTGTTCACGCACTTGTTTATTGGTTCAATATAGGCAGTTTAGAGAAACCTACGAAGGTTGAATTGATTCAACCTTCGGCTTTTTGACTGTCTGTACTTAGCCCTAGTAGACTATCAAGTGCAGCTTCAGACTTAACTCTGGGACCAAAGCATTGGAAATTTTAGTACCCCATCTTGGCATATCAGTGACCCCTTTATAGAAATAGAGAGATAGTTGTGCATCTCTGGAGAGCGCTTCTGTTCTTATAATGAGGGCACTTATATGCCCGGAGGGGATAATAGGAATAAACTCCTACACAAGTCAGGTAACTCACAATGTCAACCTGGCATTCCTTAATTTATAAAATTAAATTGGCCTCTCTTTAAAATACAAAAATTATATAAATAAGTGATAGTTTACATGCTCAGCATATGCTTGCCATAAGAACTGTAAATTATCCTTTGATTACAGCAGGTTGATGTCATATATAAGTTTGCAAAGCATTATGATTGTAGGAAAAACACATTCAAATATATTCAGTTTCTGGGCTGAATTTTATACTTGTTTTCTATCACAAGGTACTTTTAAAAATTTAATCAAAATCTCTTCAGCTAGGAGTTTTCCTATGATACTCTCAGACTTCAAGCATTTTTTACATTTTCTTGTTTAAAAAAGTGGTTGGAATTTATTTAGCTACACAAAGGAGGCACGTATCTAACTCTACCACAATCCAGTTTTTAGCTGCAGGATCAGGATGCAAGTCACTAATTATGTGTAAGTGCATGTAATATAATAAATAGAAATTAACAATCAAAATTACATTACTATCTAGATTGGGGTGAGCAAAATGTGGCCCGCAGGCCATATCCGGGCCGCCAAGCACTTCTGTCTGGCCCGCGGAGCCCCTTCAAAACCCACATGCAGCCAGGCAGCATGTAATGGTGGCTGCCTCTCTAAAAGCCTCTGGCAACACCAGCTGCTGGTTGCAGTACCTCAGGCTGTTTCCTTTGGTTCTGGTTGCAAGGCAACCAAGCCTGACCTCAGCCTGACACAGCTGGACTCTCCCCAACCCTGGCCCAGGCCATGTTTGCAGCCTGGGGGCGGGGGGGGCACTGGGCCAGAACCTGTGGTGCTGGTGAGGGAAAAGAGTATCTGGGCCACCATCTGCTTTGCTGCATGGGACTGGAAAGGGTCCTGCCCTGCAGATAAGCCCAGAAAAGCGGCTGCTGGGTAGGCTTTCCCTGTGCTGTACTGCTCGGGCTGTGCAGTCAGGCTGGGCCAGCACTTGAAGGGGAAGCAGCAGCTGGGCTGCAGCTCTGACCCAAGTAGCACCAGGGAGGAGAGGTGGCGGCAGAGCCATAGGCCACTCAGGACAGTATGAGCCCAGCCAGAGCAGCAGGGGCTCAGCTGCATTTTCCCTCTACCTGTGCCGGTCAGTCCTGAGCAGTATATGGCTCCACCACTGCTTCTGCTGGTTGGTGCACACCCAGCTGGGCTTGCCCCATCCCCAGCAGCATGTGGAAAGCCAGCTTCAGCCACATGCTGCTCCAAATGGGACAGACCTGGCCAGGTCTGCACTAGCCAGGAAAGGCGGCATGCAGCTGAAGTCGGCTCCTCACGTGCTGCTGAGGATAGGAGGAGCCTGGCCGGGTCTGCACTGGCCAGCAGAAGTGGTGGTGGAGCATGTTGCCTTTCCTAGCTAATGCAGATCGGGCTAGGTCCATCCCATCTGGAGTAGTATGCAGCTGAAACCAACTTCCCTGTGCTGCTAGGGATGGGGCAAGCCATCCTCCTTTTGGGACCAGCTAGCACAGGTAGGGGGAAAGTTCTGGGGGAGGTCTGATGCCCCTGAAATCCCACTGCTGGGGCAGGATGTTAGAGGGGGTCACAACCCCTTGCTACCTGGTGGCAAAAGTCAGGGCTCAGGGGGTGGGACGTCCAGTCCCAAGATGGCAACCAGGGGGTGGGGCAACTGAAGGTGCAGGGCTATCCATATGGCCCTTGACAGTTTGCCAAAACTCATCAACAGGCCCTCCACCCAAAATAATTGCCCACCCCTGATCTAGATAGTCTGATGACATATTTTAACAAAAGTTTAGTAATAGGAAACCGTGGGGACAATGTTATGTTTAAAATCCTGTTCTTCTCTCAGGGCTTTGGTAAATGCCTCGATTTTGGATTTTCAACCCTGATCCTGTTCCTGAGTAGACATCTAATTGCTTTCTTTTGAAAGTCAAGCAAGGATTGCTACCTTCTTTTTAAACAGTTAATGATAGTTGTATCTCATTCTTTCTTCAGTAGATCAAGTGGGATCACTTATCACTAAAATGAGGGAGACATTGGTTTAGTTCTCTCCTCAGCCTGAACAAATTCAAACACACATGTCCCACCTCTCACAAAAGCATCCTGACCACCAAGAGGCCATGCAGTGACTTCCACTGAGTTTGGTATAATATCTGTTTCAGTGCATATCTAAAAAACATGCTCTGACAATGCCTCCTGAACCCCTTCAGGAATTTTTGCTTAACTGAGACATTTTCCAGGGGAACAAATTAAGAGCAATAATATTTATGTCCCAGAAGTCATCAGGCGAGAGCCCTGGGCTGCACTCTGGGGGCTCTGGGAGCAGGGGCCATGTATAAAAACAGAAAAACAAGAAAAGTAACTACCTGCAACAGGACAATCGGCATTGTAAGAATGAAGAGGGGAGCCTGCGCGGGTTACAAGCCGCAGCTTTATTCAGCTGAGACTGGCCGGCGATGTCACCGGCAATCACCAGCCAGTGGAAACAAAAAGGATCACTGCAGGAGGAGCAAGGAGAACTTAAGAGCCGGTGGAGTCTCTCTACACTGGCAAGCGGCCAATGCCCGCATAGGGAAGGGAAATCCAGACAGGGAGCAGCAGCAGAAGTGGCAGGGGCTTTCAGCACAGGCAGTATAGAACTTGAGCCTAGAGGACTGTAGTATGCCAGAGGCAGGATGCTGCAGACAACGCTGAGGGAGAATGGCATCTCAAGCTGCACTCAGTGGTATTGCAAGCCGCATTCAGCTCAGAAGGAGCCATAGCAGACCGATGGAAGACGACGGGTCATCTCCCTGAATGTTCCCAGGTACCAGGTACAGAAGATGGGTTGGCAAGGACAGAGGCGAAGAAACTCCCCAGGAGGAGCAACGAGGGGACCCCATTGAACCCTGACTGTAGGGCCAGGGAAATAGCCCAACAGGTCACCCAGATCCGTATTTTGTTCCATTCATATTTTTTTGGCTTCCCCTTTTTGGAGCGGGTGTGGTGACAGGACAAGCAGGATGCATGAATTAAGTTTCTTAGCCTAGAAAGGGCCTTGGCACAGGGAAGTGAGTGCAGCAGTGGAATGCTGGTGTTGCAGCTTCCTTCCTTTTTTTGTTTTGCGTATTCTCTCTTTTCATTTCCCTCTTCCCCTGAAGAGGGTAGAGGCCCAGCTTAGGCAACTAGTACATCCGTAGGCCACCGTAGGAGTAAAACACTCAGGACACAAAACCCAAGGGAGGCATTGAGGTCAAGGACACAACTACAGTGGAGGAACAGCTGCCTCAAGACCAAATGTCCCGCTGGAGGTTGGCGTAACTCTGGGGTGTAGGGGAGGTGGAGCCCCACAGATGATTTTCAAGCTGAGGACCCAAAACTGAGGGACCTCCAGCGGATCGCCCCCCACTGGTATTACATTCAAAGTTGTGGCAGACGAATTTGAGGGTGGCCACCGAGGAGATACAAACCTACCCCAGGGGCCACATGAAACACCGGTACATCCGTCACCGATCACCCAGGCCAAGGCAGTGCTTGAATGGCTGCTCGAGGCCAGGTGGGCACAATTAAATACCCACAACTATTACTTAACAGAGTCTTTATTAATAGCACAATGGCAGCTCCTGAACAGCATCTGCTTTCCAGAACTTTAGTGGTACTTAAGTCATCTGGGACACATCTACACAAGATGCTTACAGCAGAATAAACTAATTATTTCTGCAGTAAATGTCTCAGTGTCTACACATGCAGGGCTGTTAAGCTGGAGTAAACTAATCAACTCCACAGCAGGGTAGTATTTGTAAATACAAGTACAACCCTGCTGGAGAGTTTTTTACTCCAGAGCAGTGCACATGTAGAAACTGATTTAGCTGGTTGGGGCACAAGAGTGCTTCAGTGTGGCAGTTGCCTGCCCACTAACCCTGTACTGGAACACCCTCATGCCCGAGCCAACTCCTCTGCAGCCTGTTGAGCCAGGTTGGAGTAGTCCCAGGCTGGTAGGCTGTCCCATCAGGCCTCCTGCCAGCCAGGGCTGCTCCAACCTGGCTCAACATGCTGTGGACTAGGGCACATGTGCAAATATGGCAACCAGAAGCAATAAACTCCAGTGCGATAACCACTAGAGTTTATTGCTTCGCATTAATATGCACATGTAGATGTGCCCTATTTGCTTACTCTCTTCAAAGTTGCCTAGAATATGGAAGTTTTTTCTAACTCCACTTTATCCCCACTGGTGGTAGCAATGTTGGGAGCACTAGTAAAAAAAGACTCAACTTGACAACTTCCTTGAAAGGTTTGGAGGAATAATACTACACAAACATTTTTAGAATGTTCATAAGATTATTGAAATGTGCAGAGTTTAGAGGGCCTTTCCTATAAATTACAGAGGAATGTAGTCATAAAAAAGCTGTAGCTTGCAGTCATTTCTGCATTTGTCTAAAGATTAGTATTGTCATTTGATTAGTTAATCATCCATTTCAAAGGTGCGAATGTATTTTCACACGTCAACCAAGACAGTGTTAACAATGAAACTATAGATAGCAATAGAGATTAATTATCTATTGCACAAGTCTCCACAGTTTGTTCTTACCAGATAAAGGAAGAGAGACTATATGCCTGCATACAGGTGTGACATTTAAAAAACCAAACCAAACCCTAAACAATAGCCTTGGTCAAATGAGTTCAAAGGAATATTTTCAAATAGCACATTCTCAAAATGTTCACTGTTTAACACTTTTGATCTTCTTTCATAAAGTACCATTTCCAGTAAAAGGCTGTGATTCTTTACTAACCTAATACATGAGAAATATATTCACTCATAGGTGATAGATGTGGGGAAATTTAACTCAGAATTAGCATTTAGTGGAATAAAAATAGCCTCTTTCCTTAGAGATTCTCTAAAACTGTTGAACTGGGCTATTTGCAGTTTTCTTCTTAGGCTGACTGACTGGGAAGTCCTTTACAGATTTTACAGAGGGCCATAAAAAAATGTTAATTTCCTTTTTGCACATAACTGTTTTAAATTCACTCACCCTTTTGGAGGGTGAAACAGTCAGGGTCTTCACAGAAGAGACTACCACTGCAGGGAGAAACTGAGCCTGGCTTGAATGGCTGTTCTTACACATTTGATTAAGCCAGTGGTTTGCAATCTTTTTAGACTCAAGAAACCCCTTGGAAAATGCCAGCTCTTAGATTTCATTCAGTTTTTGACCACATAAAAATAATAGAGCAATTCTTCTGTTACAAAGAACTCAGAGGCCACATCCAGATGAGTGCGTGCATGCAGTTTGTGGCACCTCAAACCTGTTTGTAGTGCCTCAAACCACACATGGCAAATATGCAACTGTGTGCTGTGCTGCAAATTTGTCCTGGTATAAAAAAACCCCAAAAAACCTGCCCAAAAAAGCAGTGCCTGGCCATCCAGAACCATGCTCTTACTGCCAGCCAGGCTCAGTGTGGCTGGTTTGATGCTGCTGCTGACCTGGGAGGATCCCAGTTAAGTCCGCTATGGACCAGCACAGGTGCTGGCCCAAGCCTCCTCTACCCAGCCTGGGACAATTTGGCACATGCCAGAGCACACGTGCAGGGGCATGTCCTGGAGTACAAAGCAGGAGCAAAAATGTGTGCCGCTGCTTTTGTGCCTCTGGAAATGCATTCCTCTGCACATGGGGATGTGCCCAGAAAGGCCACAATAGGGCAGAATGTATTTAACGCTATAGATTCCTATATGCAATCTCTGGGTTTCTCTTGTGAATTATGTTTGCACACCTAACAGTGCTAGCATTACATGACATCCAACTGAACCTGTGAAAGGATTACAAGGCCTGCAAGGGTGCCACAGCACTGTGGTTAGAACCACTAGATTAAGCTGTAGCCACAGAGCAGGGGATTGCCAAATATCCATCCTCAGTGCAAAAAGTTCCTGTTTGTGCTAAGAAACAGATGAAAGTGGCTTATATATTTTTGTAAGCACTTACCTGCATTTGCCTTTCAACAGGTTCTGGTAGTGACAAGTCAAATAGGTAACTAGTAGATAGGAAGTCTTCTCCTTGCTCAAGGAAACAGCATGAAGTAATGCATTATTATTAACCACCAGATGTATGAAGAGGGCAGTGAAAAAGCCTTGGAAAATGAGAAGTTAGATCACTCCAGGCATTTTTACACATGCAAGCGCCACAGCACTGGATGCTTTGAAAAGTGCCCAGTGCTGTGATGCTTACAGTTGTATAAACCGCAAAATGCATGTCAAGTGCTGAGAAAATGGTGGCAGTGCACTTTTGAACTAAAACACATAAAAAGTGTTTTAACTCACCACTGCCACTTTCTGTGCACTGATGCACATTTCACTGCTTATACAACTGCATGCAATGCAGTGCAGTGTGTATCAGCTCACATGTGGAGCATACTTGATTAATTAAGTCTGCTCTGAAGCAGTGGATCTCTGGCACATCATGGGACCAAAAAGTATGCGTATAAATGCCCTTCTTTCATTTTGCAGGGGTGTAGGTTGTAGCTGTGTTGGTCTAAGGATATAGGCAGACAAGGTCAAAGGCTTAGGTAGGAGTGAAAGAAGCAGAGGTGACAGGGAAGGATGCTCTGTTCGAACATCTTTGCTAGAAGAGGAATAAAGATGGAAGGCCATAACCAAAAAATGTATTTAAGCATCTATATTCCTATTGAAATCACCAGGAGCTTAGGTACCTTTTTGATATTGGGAAGACTAGACAGATATTGGGAAGACTTTTTGATATTGGAATCTAGACAGATGTGTAGGGGACCTTATTTTGAATGTGTTGTCATGGGAACATCTGAGTATTAATATGACCCTAAGAATTAAAATGTAACCTCTGTTCTAATGGTTCTTGGTTCCTGGTTCTTGGTTCCATGATCTGTGCACCGCCAGAACAGAAAAGGTATGGCAGCCATATGTGGCTTAATTCCCTTCTCTCCCACAAACTACTCCTAAGGAGGAAATTGCCATTGCTTTTTGATTTCTTAGCATTTTGATTTTCAATATATTCTGATTTATCCCAATAAAAGTAAAGTAGATTGTAGGGCTGAAAATAAGACTTCAAAATCTTGGTTGCTTTAATGCAAAATATAGAGAGGAGACCACCACAATAACAAAAAAACTAACCAGAAGTAACCCCCAAAAGAGGTGGCCTTTTGCACCATGCTGAGGACATTTCCTTGTTGTTCAGTTAGATTTACAGCAACAAGTGAAACTCATTTGGGTTTGAAGGTTCATTTTGAATCATAGCTGGAGCTTCAAACCTTTAGCGGTTTCCTGCTGCCTATCCCTCATACATTCCTCAGTTTTCTCTCTCCTTGTGACTTATTTGGATCATCACCACTGTATATGACTCTGAAACATTCTGAAAAGTCCCTTTGCCTCTGCTGCCTAATGACGTCTCTTTTATACAGTGCATTATTGGATGAATAAGTATGTCTTTACCCTTCATCTTTTCCCACCTTGCTTCTTCCCACTTTGCACTCAGAAAATCTCCACTGTTATCCACATTCTACCTTACCAAAGGTTGTGCTATCATATATCTATCCTATATATAGATCATTAGATTTTATAGTTAAAAAAGATATTGATGGGGTTTTTCTGTTACTAGTATTCTGTCATGAGATTTTTTTTTTAAAGATATAGTCACTAAGCCTAGCTTTTTCCAAATTTAAACCTTACACTTAAGTAGAAAACAGACAAACAGGATGCGAGTAGAAGATGCTTTTCCTACCATGGCTGATATGATCAAAACATGTTGTTTTTATAAAACCCTTCTTCCTGTAGTAAAGCTCAACATACAACTACCCCATATTCACCAATCTGGAAAATTCAATTTGACCTGAATTCAACACAACTTAACTAAACAGCCTCACTGACCAGCAGTAATTCTGGGAGTTTTATTATTTATTAGGGCTTGGACCTCATCAAGAGTCAGTACTGAGAATTATAAAACTATATAATTTCAAGCACAATTAGACAAAATAATTTCTGCCCCTGTGCCTGGGTTTATTGGGCACAGTTTTGCAATCACTGCTTTTGAAATGAGTCTATGGGGGCTTAACTAACTAGTTTTGTATTCTGTATATCTAAACCTCTGTTTCAGCAAGATGCTTTAGCACTTTTCTAATCTTAAGCATATGAATAATGTCATTGAGGTCAATAAGGCTATCCACATACTGTAAGACAGCCAAGTACCATTAAGTACCTTGAGGAACTAGTGACTAAATTCTCTTAGTACTTTCAGATGAATGTGGTATTATTTCCTCTTCCCAATTTTTGCACTAATCCACAACTGTTAAACAACTGCTGTGTTCCTCACTAGGGGCTGTTGAATTTCACTGGTAGGTAAACTAGTCCAGAATAGAGGTGGGACTGAGTTATTAAACTCAGCTCTGAATCTGTATTTCCCTGGGGTTCCACTTTAGGATGCATTTCTAATAATTTAACTCTCAAGGATATTTTAGGACTGAATACAACTTCTCTGTAAGCCCAGTAATGATTGCTTTCTATTTTATTGTTATTAGTACAGTAAACTACAGTGCTGTCTGGAAAAATAGATGCAAAATTATTGTTCAGATTACATTTCAGTAAGCATGTTATATAAAGCCCGATCCAAAGTCAAAAAAGACCTCCCTCCCAGAATCAAGAGATTGACCAGGAGTTCTCCAGGGAATTAGCTGGACACTCCCAGTCCATGGTTGTCATGGGGGACTTCAACTACCTGGACATCTCATGGGAAGAACGCTTGGCCAAATCCAAACAGTCGCAAAGCTTCCTCACTTGCGTGGATGAAGTCTATCTGACTCAAGAAGTCTACGGGCCAACAAGAGGCAAAGCGCTGCTTGACCTGGTACTAGCAACCAGGGATGACCTAATCAGTGACCTAACGATCGAAGGGAAGCTGGGTGACTGCAACCACAAGCTGATCACCTTCACCATCTGTGAAAACCTGTCAAGTCAGACAGCAGTACAGAGGTCCTCAACTTCAGGAGGGCTGACTTTGACAAGCTCAGGAGACTTGTTGGTGAGGCCCTAAGGGATCACCACCCTAAGGGGAGGGGATTCCAGAAAAAGTGGTTGCTCCTCAAGGAAGCAATCCTAGATGCACAAGCTACGGCTATCAGCAAGAGGGCACAGCAGCCCCCTTGGCTCTCCAGGGAACTAGAGGTCCTCCTGCATCTAAAAAGACAGATCTACAAAGGGTGGAGGACAGGATCCACCTCCAAGGAGGAATATTCTGCACTGGTCTGGACCGGAAGAGAGCAAACCAGGAAAACCAAGGCTGCCACAGAACTCTAACTAGCTACAAGTATCAAGGACAATAAAAAGTTCTTTTTTAGATATGTGGGGAGCCAGAGGAAAAGCAAGGGCAACATTGGACCCCTACTAAACCAAAAAGGGATAACTGATGACCAACGCCCAGGAAAAAGCCAACCTACTAAATGGGTACTTTGCGTTAGTCTTTCACAAGTCCCATGGGATGCCCCTGCCCATTACAGGACAGGAATGCCTAAGGGAGTGTGGTTCTTTGCCCTTCAACAATGCTGACCTTGTAAAGGAACAGCCTGAGAGGCTGGACACCTTCAAGTCAGCCAGCCCTGACAGTTTACACCCCAGAGTACTCAAGGAGCTGACTAGCATCATAGCTGAACCTCTGGCATGGATCTTCGAGAGCTCCTGGTGCTCTGATGAAATGCCCGATGATTGGAAGAAGGCCAATGTGGTGCCTACATTCAAGAAAGGGAGAAAAGTGGATCCGGCAAACTACAGGCCCATCAGCCTGACCTCTATCCTGGTGAAGGTCTTAGAAAAAATCATCAAGGAGGCCATTCTTAATGGACTGGTTGATGGCAACACCCTGAAGGACAGTCAGCATGGGTTTGTTGTGGGTAGGTCATGCTTGACCAATCTCATTTCTTTTTATCATGATCCGCTGGCTGGGGAATTGGCTCTGTGGTCAGACCCAGAGGGTGGTGGTTGATGGAAGTCAATTGTCATGGTGCCCTGTGACCAGTGGGGTCCCCCAAGGCTTTGTCCTTGGACCTTTTCGTTCAACCTCTTCATTAATGATGTGGACACTGGAGTCAGTAGTGGACTGGCCAAGTTCAGTGATGATACCAAACTTTGGGGTAAAGCATCCACACCTGGGGACAGGGGGGTAATCCAGACTGACCTTGGCAGGCTCAGTAAATGGGCTGATGATAACCTGATGGTGTGTAACACCAAAAAATGCAAGATTGTCTACCTCGGGAGGAAAAACCTGCAGCATGTCTATAGGCTCAGCAGTGCTAAGCTGATTAGCGCTACAGACAAGAGGAACTTGGGAATCAGGATTGACCACAAGATGAACACAAGCCTACAGTGTGATGCTGCAGTCAGTAAAGTGAGCAAAATGCTGGCTTGCATTCATAGATGCTTCTCAAGCAAATCCCAGGATGTGATCCTTCCATTGTATATGGCTTTGGTGAGGCTGCAGCTGGAGTTCTGTGTCCAGTTTTGGGCTCCACAATTCAAAAAGGATGTGGTGAAGCTTGAGAGAGTCCACACACATGATCAGAGGTCAGGAAAACAGACCTTATGTCGAGAGGCTGAGAGGCATGGGACTCTTCAGCCTGGAAAAGCGCAGGCTCAGAGGCGATCTGATGGCCACCTATAAGTTTATTAGGGGTGTTCACCAGGATCTGGGGGATCGTTTGATCACCAGAGTGCCCCAAGGGATTACAAGGTTGAACAGTTATAAATTCCTGCAAGACCATTTCAGGCTGGACACAAGAAAGAACTTCTTTACTGTCTGAACTCCCAAGGTCTGGAATGGCCTGCCACCAGAGGTGGTTCAAGCACCTACTTTGAATGCCTTCAAGAGAAACCTAGATGTTTATCTTGCTGGGATCCTAGGACCCCAGCCCCTGGGGCAGGGGGCTGGACTTGATGATATTCTGAGGCCCCTTCCAGCCCTAATGTCTATGAAATCTATGAAAATATTCTGCCATCAGTTTCAGTAGATTTTTGATAAGAGCCTAAGATCCCAATCAGCATAACATGCAAATCACGCTTACATATTTAAGAGAGAAACAAAGATTTTTTTATTTACATAGTTTACACGCTAAGTCCTTTGATTTATAAAAATGAAGGTAAATGTTCCTTTTAATTTTGCTCACAACCTAATAATGTATCAAGAAATGTAGTCAAATGAAGCTGAGTAAAATCAATACTGCCTGAAAAGCCTTATAGGAATTATTAAAAGAGCATTATGAGGTTTTGGAACTGCCTAGAGAGTTCTGAATTTTGAACCATGATGGCAAAAATTTAATCTAAGCAAACTGAAGTTAGGGGATGAGTAAAGATGCTCTGACTTGATGGCTCACAGTAACTAAATGTTCCTTAAATTGGAGAGAAAGAAAAGATAGATCTTTTTGTTTTAAAATCTCTTTTTATTTAACTAGCAGCAGTAAGTATGACATAGGTACCTATCCATCTTTCTTTCCCCATTCAGTCACTGTATAATGGTAATATTGGCTAAGGACATTCATCAGGAATCCTTGCCTCTTTTTCCAGCCATAGTCTACACATACTATCAAAAAATATCCTACAGATATTACAATCTAAACATGTGATAACACATAAAAGAGTTAAACCAATTGAGAAGAATGCAAGATAGCACTTAAGTGATGAAATTTGGTATAATAAGCATCCCCCATTACCTAGTCAAAACAGCTAAGTGCAGACAGTCAAAAAGACCCGTGCTGAATCTATTCAAACTCTGCAGGTTAGTCTAAACTGTGTAGATTGAACTGAGAAGCAAGTGAACAGACATTCACTTTTGAAACAGAAAAGGCAGATGGACCCCTGCAGTGGCCCATGCCAGTAGCTGGCCGGGGGGGGGGGGGGACGATGATCGAGCACAACTCTCAGCCTGCTGGCCACTGCCAAAGGCACCAAAATGCAGCCAAGCAGGGCTTATCTTTGATTGGCTGCCCAACACATGCACCCCAAACCCTTTCCCCCCACCCAGGGGGGAACAGTCCCTTTAGCCTAGGGCTGGCTGGGTCCTCCAGCCTCAGAGGGTGTTTCCTGTCCCTGGCAGGGTCCCCCCAGCCCTCACCCTGGTGCAGAGAAGGAATTCCCCCCTTTGTTACCAGACTTAATATTAGACTTCAGGGTGAGGTCCATTGGACCCCCAACTGGATGCTTCTTCACACCTACGGGGGGAGAGTAGAGGGGAAAAGAGGGAGGCCCACAGAGGCTTTTTCCCTCTTACCACTCTAGTGGAGGAGGGGGGGGCTGTAGGCTGGCTTAAGATGGTGGGGGTTTAAAACTTCACCCTGGCTTGCACCAGACTCCAGATGGGGCCTGCCTGGTGAGGTGAGGGATGGAGGAAAGACCCAGGAGGCTTTTCCCCACTCCCTGCTTGAGCAGATAGTGGAGGTATGGGGCCAGCTGAGGATGGGGGAGATAAACCCCCATCCTGGCCCACACTGGACCCCAGCTGGGGTCTGCCTGGCAGGGGCAAGGAGGGAGGGAAGACCTGAGAGACTTTCCCCCCATCCCTGCTGTAGTAGAGGCAGGGCATGGCCAGGTCCCATCCCAGATGGGCCATCTGAAGACAATGGAGGTGTTTTTTAAATTCCCACCTTGGCCCGTACCAGACCCCTGCTTCCTTCCTCTCCTCCTCTCTGCCAGGTGGACCCTGGATGACGTATGATGCTGACCAAGGTGGGGGTTTAAACCCCCCCCATTGTCCTCAGCCAGCCCAGCTGAGCCAGGGGTTGACCACACACCTCTCTCTCCACTCAAACTAGGATGGGGA
This sequence comes from Caiman crocodilus, assembly GCA_030014935.1. Lineage (NCBI taxonomy): Eukaryota > Metazoa > Chordata > Crocodylia > Alligatoridae > Caiman > Caiman crocodilus. Next base: position 193,250,309 of record JAGPOW010000261.1, read on the forward strand.
AAAAGCCAACTGGAGCTTCCTTCCTCCACTGCCCTACCAGGCAGATCCCATCTGGGGTCCAATGCAAGCCAGGGTGGGGGTTTAAGCTGCTCACCCCCCACCACCCTGTTGTCCTCAGCTGGCCTGACTGGGCTGAGGTCTGGCCATGTCCCCCCCGCTCTGCTTGAGCAGAGACTGGGGAAAAGCTTCCCTGGGTTTTCTCTCTTCCTCTCCCCCTGCCAGGCAGATCCTGGCTGTGGTCTGGGATCTGCTGCTAGGGTTTTCCTACCCCCTTCTCTGCCAGCTGGAGCAGTTATAGTGCTCCAGCTAGGGACCAGAGGGGTGGAGCAGATCCTGCTCTTGAGTAGACTGCAAAGCCCAGTGCTGCAAACTATCCTGGGATGCTGGGGGACTGTGAGTGAATTTGAACTGGGAGGATATCTGGGACAGAAGTTCCATAAACAGATTTGTCCTAAATCAGTTAAGTCTGATATTACATCCAACCAAGTTTATCTTAAACCACTTTGGGCCGTTTTGAAAGTGGTTTAAGTGCACTGAACTTCTGTTCTGTTTGTGGTCACTGGTTTCTAATCACTTAAAATGGTTTATGTGTAACTTTTGTCCTTAGCCTTTCATATACATATCTGTGTGTATTGTAGAGACAAGCGTAATCCTCCTCTTTCTTCTCCATGACACAGAATGGAAAGGAGCATAGGATCAAATATGTTGTCTTTTTAAAGCATCATAGATAAGGGATAACAAGGAATAACGGTCACAAGTTGTTGGAGAGTAGGTTTAGATTAGACATCCATAAGAACTACTCCACAGTAAGGGTGGCTAGGATCTGGAACCAACTTCCAAGGGAAGTGGCGCTGGCTCCTACCCTGGGGGTCTTTAAGAAGTGGCTTGATGCCTACCTGACTGGGATCAACTGAGCCCAGTTTTCATCCTGCCCAGGCAGGGGGTCGGACTTGAAGATCTACAAGGTCCCATCCGACCCTGCTTCTATGATTCTATGAAAAGGAAAGAATATCTGAGCATTCTCCCCTTTTTTTGATCTTTCGTGATATATATCTAAGACCTTGTTTTTGAGATATATATATATATTTATATATATATATATAAATATATATATATATATATATATGGGGGGTGTAATATAAAAGAGAACAATTCAAAGGGGAAGGAATTTTTGGTCAGACTATTTAAATCTCTTTGTTTCTTGTTTATTTTTCTTAACACAAATTGGACTTGGGTGACTAATTAACGTTTTACAGGAAGGAAAGGATTAACACCCTCATTTCTCCAATGGAGGTATTAGAGCTAATAAAAATATTCCTGAGCTGTCCAGAAGTTCTTCAGCAAAATCAGTGGATGCTAGGGCTGACATTCCTGATAACTGAAAGGCAAAATAAAGGGGGAAAATGCAAGCAGAAAACAACACTGAAGAAAAATCACAACATTCAAGTATGCCTATGTATCATAAAAAATAAAAAAACACAAACCCAATTTTAAAAAATGTATTGGTTTGCCTTTAAAAAAACCTGTATGAGAACCAAATCCATCGCACTGTATAAATTCACTTTTCCTGGGTATACTTTTTACAACACAAACATACATATCTCTTTCAGTATCTTAATTTGTATTCAGATAAGTACCAGAAGATTGATTGGAGTGTGATGAATCAATTCCCTTGGTGAGACCTAAGCTACTGAAGAATGAGGAAATTGATATCAGTGTTTCATTTTTGTCTGATATGTAACAGCAGACTATGGGCAACTCTTAGATTTTAACCCCTATTTTTTTAAGTGGCTTTTAGTATTTCAGCCAGGCAACTCCCTTTCACTTTAATGCAAATCCCCTAATTCATCACTGCTTTAAAAATTTGGGAGTCATGATTCTGTTCTGAGAACATTACTGCATATACATGACAATGAAGTAAGGTTGCAAGGGTTTGAAAAGTAGTGTGGCTTAGCAGTGGTGTCTCAAACTATAGAGATCACAGCAAAAATGATGGAAAACATTCAATCCTTTTGGAGGAACAATTTTGCCTTTACAGAATCACAGTTCAAAACAAATTTAAAGGAATATTCAGGGGTCTTAACAAATGTTGTTATCCCTTTTAAGATAGCCCTATTTATGCTTAGGATTTTTATATTTTGCAGATATTGTATTACAATTTTTTGGACTATCTTGCCACTATTTATTGTTTCACCAAAACTTCCCATTTTTTACTTCGCTCTCTATTGTATGTCCAACGATACTTTATCTCAGGCTTTATTACAACCTCTCAGCTATTACTTTTCCTGCTTCTCTCTACCTTTCAATCTTATGGTATGTAGATCTGACTGATTTATTAACATCAAAAAATTCACAATTTATATACACTCTGAACATGATCCCATGGTCATAGTCCCTGCATTAGTATGTAATGATGCACACATGTAAATTAGGCTGTGCAAGTGCATTGAAGGTTCTGAATATGCACTTTTTCATAATCACATTTGAAATTTTGGTCCAGCACATGTTCAACCTTTCGCTTTCACATTGACTTGCTTTCTCACTTGCACATTTAACATTTATCACCTAGCATTGTTTTTACTACACTAAAAAATTCCAGCATACCAGTGTGTTTTAATTGTACATAAATAAAACAAGAATCTGGACAGTTATAACCAGTGATGCAAATATTTGTCCTAATGAAACCCCTGTATAATACAGTTGTTTTATTCCTGGAGCTAGTTGGAATTTTTTTTATTTCCAAAAATGGGGAACATTGTCATGTAACTTCAAGATTTTCTTTTTCAATTTTGTAACTACCCCTATTGTTTTTATGCAATAAGAATATTAATTAGTTTTTTAAAATGCTGTGTTTAAGGATAGATGCTGATATTTCTGTGCATGTGGGTAGCACCATACTCCATAGTGTTCCATTGATTTCAGAAAAAATATTCATGGGGTACAGAGCTACACCATCTGTAACCAAAACCAGCTTACAGGAAAAGGAAGCCTGTAATTGTTATAAAACATATAACTAACTGCTATAATGAAAATTAATATCAAGGCCCCTTTATCTACTCCCATATCTTCAATAAAAGTAAATAGATTAAAGATATGTCTGCAAACCAAAATGGATAGTATCTGCTTATTTATCAGTTATCCATGGAATAAATAATAGTTATAATTAACACAGTGTCTTTTTTCTACTAACATATCCATTCAAAGAAAAGTACAGGCATGTCGCAACTTACGTGCATTTAACTTGTGCGAATTCAACTGTACACAGGGTGGGAGGGGGGCAGGGCTTGGGTTTGCCCACGGTGCTGCTGCTTACCTGGAGGCCCATTATGGCGATGACGGCCACTGCCTCCAAAACCTTCTGCTGTTGCCATGGAGCTGTGCTGAGAGCTGTGTGGCCGGTCACCAGGCAGCAGTGGCAGTGTGGTGGTGGCCGGGCAGCATGCAGCCATCCCCACCACCACTCCCCTGCTGCGCTGCTTCTGCTGGCCGCACAGCACTAAGCACAGCGCCACATGCAAACTCAAGCCCCGCCCCCACTCCCACCCCATGTATAGTCGCCAATTTTCACCTAATGGGATTTTTACCTTACGTGCTGACTTCAAAACCTAACCTCCATGTAAGATGCGATTCCACTGTACTGTGAACAAGAAGTGCTATTTTCATTTAATGAGATCTTGTATTGCTTTAAATCTGGTTGGCTTAAACTCAACTAAAAATGATGACTTTTCAGGTATAAATTGTTTTTCTACCAATGAAATGTAAACTAGTCAATTGACTTCTGTTAAGTATTGTAAAAACAAAGTTTAGCACCCTTCTTTGATTCTAAATAATTTAAAAATAGTAATGTTCATAGACAATTCTTAAAGCATCATATTTTTACCAAAACTATGAAGCTAATACTTGGGCATTATAGGCATAGCATCAGTGCAGCACACTTGGGAATTACTGAGTTTAAACCAAATTAGGCCACTAAAAGCTTCTAAACAGGAGGGTCCAATACCATCATGGAGGTGACACTTTTGGTTACCAAACAGGACCACAAATGGTACATTAAAGGCATCTCTTCTCCTTGGACCATGAACCCACCTTAGGAAACAGCTGCAGAAAGCAGTGCTCACCAACCCGCTCAGCTGGAAGTATGATGCTATGGCAGCAGCATGCTTCAGTGGAAGACTGTAGGAGCTTTTGTTAAAAATGGCAGATTCTCAGCAGCAGTTGCCAAGTTAGGGAATGTGTAACAGAGCAGCTGTTGGATATACGATGGCAGTTGCCATCACCACTACTATTGCCACCGCAGTGGCTTTGCTTCTTGACAGAATGGCTCCCTAAGGGGGTAAAGCATGGGCTACTTTCATCAGATGCTCAATAGGGGAAAAATAAACTTCCTGTCATTCAAGTTCATCAAAGAGAACAGAAGAATACAGTAATTAAAAACAAACCTTACTGGCTGCTCCTATCAGTATGTTAGAGAATTATAGTGCTCTGAAGTAAGAACTATCAAATTTATTTTAAAAACCATCAATGCTGATATTTTCAGAGAAGCAAGATGGCAGTGACACTAAGAGATGCTTTTTAGGATTTTTCCATGTGGATTCTCAATGAAAAATAACCCAAGATGGTGATGGACAGAAGTTACTGCGGGAAAGTAATTTTTATTCTAAGTAAAGCTTGTTTATAGTATTTGCTTAAAACTCACAGGAAAAAAATATAAATTGGGAAAGGAAGAGTTTAATGAGACAATGGTTTTCATTTTAGATAGCTTCATTCATTCTGATTCAGGTTAAGAGCCTTTTAGTTTGCAGTGACAAGGAAACAGGAAAGAATAATCTTTGTTTTAGACTTGTCTATTTGTCATGGGTTGCAATGCGGCAAATGTTGTATTGCTGTAAAACACGTTGAAGTAGAAAGTTGAAAAGGTCAGCAAGGTCTTTGACAGGAGAAGAGAAATGACACAATTGTCTTATTTCTGTAGACCCATACACTGGTTAGGGAACCAGAAAGAGAGTAAGTGAGAGAGAAAACATTGTGGTCTTACTTTAGTTCCTATGGTCTACATCAAAACCCACCCCTCCCTTCCCTTCCGCCATCCCTACCTCATATACTGGTAAGTCTTTTCTGACTGAAAAACCCAGCCTTATAGTAGCACAACTGTTGTATTGCTTTGGCAAAGGTGCTGTGGCATGAGCATTTCTCCCCACTGTTTTATGTTCCTAGCTCTTTCTCTTCACTTCAACAAATTTCTGAACTTGAATCATCTTCTGAGGTGACAGTTTTGTGGTATACAAGCATTGTTTCACAGTGCTTGTTTACAATAAATGCCTTAAGTTCATTCTATTCTATAACATATATAAAGCTTCTACATTTTCCTGGTATTTTGGTACTTAGTCAAGAGGCCACATAAGAGTTTTGGGCCCCGGGAAAGAATCTTTTTTGGGCTTTTCATGTGAAAGCAGGTCACTGAACTTATTGATTTTTGTGGTGGATTATCCAACATTCTTTCTGTAATTGCCACATTTGTAGTCTCTTATGTTAGCATCGGTAATGAACTAAGGGTCAAGCTGTACTTTGATTTTGATAGGACAAATTTAAATAATTTTATTTGTGTTTATCTCACTATAAAGTACCTGAGACAATGGACAGCCCCTCTTTCTTTAATTTGCTAATATCACAGTATTGAAAGAAGGTGTTTGTTAAGTTCATTTAGTTAATTCAAGTTCTTTTCCTTTGACATTTCTGAAGGAAGCACACCAGAGATGATGTTTCCTGTACTATTACAATAAAGAATAGATTAGGCAGACTCCTAGACTTCAGATTAAGATCGCCCATGTCAGACAAACAAGGAAGTCAAAAGAAAAAATACAACATTCATGGGGAAAAAAAATCCTTCATTCACACAACATATCTACAGGGAAATATATAAAACTAATTGTAATTAGAGCAATTTTTAAGTAACATGAAAATCCTTGAAAAATTATGTAGAACGATTAGGAAAAATATCCCTTCTCTTCTAGACCTTGTTATAATAGGCTAACACAATTATAGCAAGCATGCATTTTTTTCCCCCTGAAATACTTGCAGTCCTAATACAACTAAAAAGCAACATTCCCCTGGTTATTTCCAAGAGCTTGCACCAAGGGCTTAAGACTTGTTGGGATCCACCTAATTTGAGTCCAGGTGCAGATAGTTGTCCTATTAGTTGCAAGCAGACAGGGCATAAGCCCCCTACTCTCAGTTGAATTTTGGTTGCTTAACCAGCATGTAACTAGTTCTAGGTTTCTGCTTTCAAGCTAATTATGGTTCCTGTGTTTGGTTAATTCTTCACTCCTATGATAGTTTTTGTTTATAGCTCTGGATTCTTGTAATTGGATTTTTTTTTTTTTTAAAGGCTTTTGCAACATTTTTATTAGTAGAAGCTATTGGGAACTGTAAAATGCTCCAGCCAGATTTAAAAATGCAGCATTTAAGAATTCTGGGTCTTGTCTATACTAAGATATTTTATCAGTAAAGGTGCTTTAGATCAGCACACCCTTGTATTTTATTCACTTACTTTCAGACTTGAAAGTTCTTCTGGATCAAGGTAACAAGTCTTTTGGCAGCATAACTATGTTATTCATGTTGTTCCACTATCTTTGTGCTTCTGTAGATGTTGCAGAAAGTGCAGTGGTGCTAGAAGCCTGGACACCCCCCATATTGACAATATGGGAGTCTACCCTCTATTTCAAAGTAGCCGGCACTTTTTTGGTGATACTTCTCTTAACTTGCCTTTGTGAACACATCTTTGCTATCTCATGCATAGGTATGGCACCAGTTAAAGCTGTAACTAAGAAAAATCCATGCTTCATCTAAGAAAGAAGTCCTGGACTTCGGCAGCCTGTAGGGGAAAGGGGCAAAACAAGGCCTGCTGTTTAAAGATGTTGAATCAGATGCTGCAAAGCATATGCATCAGCCAAGGGGTACAAGATGTATGAGCAGCAATATTGGCTGATGAGGACTGGTGGGGAGGTGTCCCTATGGTAGCTCTACCAAGAGACAAGAAGGGGCAACAGAAACTTTATTTGTCCCTTGACACTTGCTGCTGTTATGCAGAGCTTAATGTTATAAATACTATACTAGGTGGAAACCCTGCTATCATGCCATAACTAACAGTGTATATACTTCCATAGCCAGAAGCAGACCATGTACCTACTCAGTAACGAAAGAAGGTCTAAGGAGCTAGGCCCTGTCAAAGCCAGCTGAGCCCTATCCTTCTGAGCCCAGAAACGGAAGCTACAAAGCAAGGAGGATGTATTGCTATATGTTTGGCCTTCCCCTGCCTTCCACTTCACTCCATTCCTTCTCATTCTTTCTCTCTCAAAATAGGGGCCAAGTATGTGGGGACAGGGGCCAAAGGAATGCCTTCTGAAGTGCCTTGTTTATTTAAACAAGCACCTATGCCTAGGTGTAGGCAAAGGTGCACCAATAAGAAAGAGAATTCTGTAAGCAATCCAAAATTATTTGCTTTCATTTCCAAGTATTTTAGTGGCTTTGCAATCTAAGTATTTTTAGTGGTCACTCAGCTGATACAATTTTTATGGCTGGAAAAAACAAACAAATACCAAACCAGAAAAAAAATGCATTGGCTTCTCCCTTCTGAGAATTGCTTAGATTCAGGGATAGGGATAGAGCCGTACTATTGCTGGCTCATCCAGTTTGACTTTGAATTGACTTGCAGCAGTGGGCAGTTAGAGCCGCTATTTCCTACTTGAGGGGTCAGCAACCCCTGGCACACATGCCAAGCATGGCACGCAAGGCCATTTTGCTTAGCACACCACTGCCAATCAGGGCTCTGAGCAGCTGTTGCCAGCCACAGAGCCCAGGCTGCTCCCAGCAGGTGTCTGGGAGGCTGCAGGCCGTGGGCTGGCTGCAGCTGGGAGACTGCAAACAGCTGCTCTGGGCTCCAGTATGTCGGCACTCCAGCACCTTCCAAGGTAGACATTGTGTCTTTTTCAGCACTCCGGTCAAAAAACGTTGACTACTCCTGCTCTACTTGTAGAGCTTAAGGCTGATCTCGGGCCAGAAATCCTTTGAACAAGGTTGGGCCAGAAGATCAAATTTCACGCATATGCGTTCTCTAAGCTGTGCCTGCATTTTAGGAAGAGCCCCTGTCTTTCACTTGCTATAGAACAACAGGCTTATTCACCATTTCAGCAAGTTCACTGCCCTGAAACAATTCTGATCACTTGATACTATTATGAAACTTTAAATGTGAAAATCTAAGTGAAAAAGCTCCTAACTGTAACCCCTCAAATCCAGAAGTATTTCTGTCTCTCTGTATATCAGTGGTATCAAATGGTCTAACCTTAAGATGTTATCTTGCGCTCACTAGGCTGGCAGTACAAATATGGCCAGTGCAATCTTGTAATTGCTCTTGTGTCTATCTGTTCAAAATCAGCAGTTTCTGTTCCCACCTTCTTCCCAACACTCTCATGGTAATTTTTCCCACTTTGCTTCCCAAACATGAAAAACACACATATAGCAACAACAACTGGAATATCTGGCTGTGTGAGACCCAGTCTAATCATTAGGTGTCTCCAGAGCCTTGTCAGGCTACCATATGTCTCTTTAGCACTCAACCTGTACCTGTTCAGTTGATGATTAATCTTTCCCTGCTGCTGTCCAGGTGTTGGGAATATGAGCCAGCTAAACAAAGGGTAGACTGTGTTCCTGATAAAAACACTATCAGTGAAGCTTCACCAGTGTGCAGGGGTTATAGTTCCTGTTTACAGCTTTTCCAAATATCCTCTGTTCCTAAAGATGTTAGCTTCCTGCTTGCTCTTTAAACACACATTGTTTAATGTCATTGAAATGTCCCTAGTTGTCTGCCAACACTTGCATAGCCATGACAAAACTGTACTTAAAAACCAGGTGTAGGGGCAACAAGTAGAGCTATCTATGTACCATATTGTTTTTGTCCTAAAAAAGTTTAGGAATCCAAGTGTGTCAAATTTATCTTTCCTGAATGTTTCCCAAAGCCACAATCTTGTGCAGTACAGGACTTAATGGTCTTCTACATCTAGATATAAACTGCTTCTACCATGGATTTTCAAGATCTATATTAGGATTGGAAGCTGCCACAGTGCAATTGTCACCTGTGTCTATTCTGTCAAAACACTTCTTATTTGGGTGTCTCTCTGCTGGAGGGTTGGAGTAGGCTTAGCAAATGACTTCAGGAATGTGAATTCCATGTGCAAAAGCTCCACAGCTATTGCTAATCATCTTGGATTTGATTATGATCCATTTTCACTATATGATGTTTATTTCACAGACCTAGAAGCACTGCTCCACAGTGTGTATTTGGTTAGTGTATGCCTGCAACATCAGGTGATTTTCATGAGCTATCAACCTTATCCACTCTCAAGTTTTCTTTTCAATTGGCTTGTTGTGGTAGATACTTAAGTTCTGCAAAAAAAAGACTTGGATGCCCTTCCTCTCAGACTAATACAAAGATTCTGATCTGCCAGCATCCATGTCATAATGGTAAAATTTGAGATAGAAGTAAAATTGCCAGCCTCTACGAATATAAGAACTAGGCATTCTCCTTGTAATTAAGGTTGTCCATCAATTTCCTTTATAAGACCCTGACTTCAGTAACACACAACTTGGCAAAATTTCCTGTGCCTTTTTTTCCCCACAGAAGCATAAAAGAAACCTTAATGTTTCTTCTCAACCCCTGCTAGTGAGAGACCAGCTTCTGCCCAAACCTATAATATTCAACAATCTTTATATGACTGGACATTCCTGGTACCCTTGAAAGTGGCCCATCTTTTGAATCTTGCTAAGCTGTCTGGATAGAGTCACATGTTCAACTTAAGACAGGTTTCCTTAGCTTTATGCAGGTTCTGTATGTGCGAATTATAAATGCTTTATATATGAGGTAAATTCACTCATGATTGTGGTGGAAGCCCGCAGTCAGCTGCTTTGTACAGTGCATTATGCAAGTGATGTACATCAAAATATAGTCTCCTGTGTGAATCTGTGCTCCTCGCTCATTGTCTGTGATGTGTTTCTGTATGTAGTTGCCATCCCCATTATGGTAACATTCACCACCACCTTGTGCTTGCGTGTACTGTCTGCTGTTAGTGAGTACCAAAAGTGTCTTGTAAAAGTGGTAGAAATTAGTTTGGGGGTCAGTACAGTCACGGAATTGGAATGTATCCATATTTATTATATTGTAAAGTGCATTCCCTTTATGTGAATTCAGTTATGCACTATTTTCCAGGAATGCATGTACAGCATAAAGCAAGGGAAACCTGTACCTACTAAATGCAGTTAAAATGCAAGCAGGTACATGTTCAAGAAATTTAGCTCATGTTAAAGGCCCTCATGGCATTGCAAAGTGGTTCCCTTTCAGGGAAGTGTTATCACCCAACACATACTAACTTTAATAAAATTACAGCATTCTAATGATGTACAGTTGTTACAAGTGAATGTGTGACAAGGCCTTTGGAGTTGAACCCTTTATGTCCCTGCTTCCTCTCCCTAAATGGTTTATTCCACTTGTGCTTTCCATCCTCTGGCTCCCTCTCACCTCTCTCTGCAAAATCATTTGTCTTATTTTATCTTATTCATGATGCCTGGACACTGGATAGAAGACCATTCGCTTCCTGTGCTGGCCACTAGAAGAAGCAATTTCAAGGCAAGACCTATTTAACTTCTTCAGTTCTTGGAAGGAGCATACTCAATGTGGTTGGAATCTCTGAAGAATTTAGTTGCCAGACTCTAACAAGTCCCAAATGAGCATGTATGAACTGAGATAATTCAGATTTCATAATGTAGCTAAATTTTTACATGGTAAAGTGAATGATACTAGTGAATGTGTGATTTAAACTTTTTTCCTAAAAATCCAGGCAGAGGTAGAGAGCCACTGGTATAGATCAATGATGGAGTTGGAATGTTGTACTATATGCATGAATGTTGGACTAATCTTATTCTATATAGGAATTTCTTTGGTTGTATGCTGGGTCAAAGGATGTCTTACTTTATAATACCATGGATGACTTTGACTTTGATTGTCCTACTGTAAGAAAGAGATATTTGAGATAGTTAAGATCCAGGAATACAATTTGTCAAAGATATAACTTAATTTAAATATAGTAAAAGTTTTTGAAAGCTTGTATTATTTAACTAGGAAATGGGAAGAGTTACAGGGCTCTTGATTGAAATACTCCAGGTTATGAAGGATATAGTGCAATTTGGTTAGCCCTTTCTTTTTTGCAATGTACTTTAGTACGAATTATAATTTATATTTCTCATTGTCAAATGGCCCAAAGTGTCAGGGTGCCATTGTAGAGGCTTTAATTAAGTGCCATTATAAAAATGGATAAGTAACTAATAAAGCTTGCTGAAGAGATTTTTGGCAAGAGGGTAGTTATTTTATGGGCTTGCCCAGAGGTAGTATGTTTTTGGATACAATCAGGGTAATTGGGACGATTATTAGTAAACCAGGCTCCTTATGTTGAAAGCAGCATGAAATAAAAGCAGTGTCTCTTACAAGAACTTTGTTTTTTTTTTTCTGGATGTAGGTCCTACTACTTGTATAAAAAGATTTGCTTTTATCTTTCTAAAATGTGCCTTCCATGGGAAACTTTTGAAGGCACTTTGTTTGGCCTATGTAAACTAGGGATGAAATCCAGGCAGAAAGCATCTCTTCGTAGACAGCGAGGCTGAGGCTAAGAAATTTTACTGGGAAAAATAAAGAAAAAAACTGAAGGCATAGCACAAACAACAAAGATAAATAGCGAAAGGAAATATCTTACATGGTAAAACCAATTATATTTGTGATTAATTACTTGACAAACATGTTGTTTAGTTTATACTATGAAATGTTTGGAATTTATCAAGGGCATTTCATATGGCTATGAGCACATAGAGTCTTTGTCACTAAGTAGTTTGACTATGTGCACTCAAAAGCTTGCAAAGAAGAATTTTTCCAGCTATTTGAGTTGCTCTAACAAAAGATATCAGATTTAGCCAAAGGACCTTGTCAATCTAAACTTTGGAATTCATAGTTTGATTCTGCAATTCAGGGTGAATGTTACCATAAGAGATGATAACTCTCGGGAGACAACTGATCTCCTGAACTGTTTTTCTGAAACATTAGCTTTTCCTTTCAATGATGAATACCTTTAGTCAAATTCTGATCTTTCCAGTAAAACTTCAGTTTGCACCACTCACATTGTTTCTGTGTGAGTTGTCTTGATGTACTGAAAACAGAATCTGTCCTTATAGTTTTTAATGTTGTTGTTGTTCTATATTCATTAGAATTTGTACTACAAGATTTTTATATGGAAACCCTATTTGATGGTTCATTCATAATAAGAATATGTTTTTGTTTGTTCAATAAACAAATTGCTTTTAATAATAATAATTGAAGTAACTAACTGTCCCAGTTGAGTGTTCAACATGGTTGTATTGCATGCTAGTGCTAAGTACAAAAAATCCAGGCTGCAGATAGTTAGTTACCAAATTAGAAATAATTTTAAATAACAGAAAGTAGGGGGAAAAATCTAAATAATTGAGGCTCAAAAGAAATTGGCAAGCTATAGTGTGTAAATAAAATGGCCAGCTAATTGTATTCCCTGGTGAATCCAGTCCAAATGGACCAGACGGGCTGAGTGCATAATAGAACACATGCACCATAGTTTGAAAATCTCTGGGAATACTGAGCTGTCTTGTGCCACCCCTGATGAAGCTGAAATTGTAGTGAACAGAATGCTGGAACCATGTTGTATTATCAAAGGACATGGAACCACTTATTTGAACTAAACACTTAGTGCTGTCATGCTGATGTGACAGAAAATGGCACTAAAGCACAGATGAGTAGCTATTTTAGTCTGGATAAATAATCTAGTTTGTCAAGACCTGTCCTCAAATCCGCTAAAGTATACAGGTGTAGTTTAAAATCAGACCTTAACAGCTTCACTTTCTGTAAGCTTAGGAAGAAGTCTTGTCTCCATTTTTTTTTTTTGCCTCATGCCACGTCAGCGTAGCTTTCTATTTTTCAGTTAAACAACTTGGATCATTAAACTGCATTTGATGTCTTTTTTTTTTTTTTAAACGCATCATAGTTTTGCCTAATTTTATTGTAGATCTTCTATTTTTGTCAACTTATGCTCTTGCTGTTATGAACATAGGCAGTAATGAAAAAACATTCCTACTTAGGAAATGAATTATCATGTATTTAAGCCCTCTTGATATTAATTATTGTTTGTACTCTAGTAGAGTCCTAGTCATGGACCAGGACCTATTGTGCTAGGTACCATACAAACATAAAGCAAAAAAGAATGGTTCTTGCCCCAGCAGACTGTAGCTACAAAACAAGGAACAATAGATGGATGCACATAGAAAAGGGAGTAGAAACAATGAGAAGATATTGGTAAGTATGATAGGCAGTGGTGTCAACACACAAGCAGCCTAAAGATAGTTAAAAGTAAACATGTGTTTAAGTGCTTTCTGAAAATGGCCTTAAATTCTGAGCTATTTTCTCATGTTTCACTCTCATCCTACAAGGTAATAACATTGTGTCTTGGACTCATAGGCCACATAGTTCATGTTCAGATGTTCTCTGCACTCTAATACAGCAGCACGGAGGGGGGTTTTTGAGCAGAAAAAAACACCAGAGAAGTGCACGGATGGGCAGTGTGCGCCACTCAAAAGCAGAGCTAGGCCAGCCGCAGCCGCACTAAAGCTTCCAGCCAGGCCTTGAGTGGCAGAATTGCTGGTGCTGCAGCCCTGGGAGGCCCTCAAGACCTCAAGTCAAGTGCTGGCCCCAATCTGTCCTACCACTGCCAAAGCATGCATGACATGGCCATTCCCTGGGGATAATTGTGGTGGTGCAAGGTGCGCTGCTGCTAGTTGTCGCCGGGGAGCCAAACGTCCACACCATGTGTGGATGTGGCCATATAGTCCTCTTAAAGTTCCTGGTTATGTGATGTGTGAGGTATGTGTATATCTCCTAATACTTGATCACATAGGCCTGGTTCTGCTTTTTACCTAGTGTGAACCGGGAAATACTCCACTGAAGTCAATTCTGGTGTTGAAAGTGACATCAGAATCAGGCCAATAGGCTTTGCTGTAGATAGTGACTTTTGGATTACATACCTTGCAGGCAAACCAAAACCAGGAGAATGTGTGTAGTAAAAATAGGGCTGCGCAGTAGATGCATTGTGCTTCTGTAGAGAGTATCTCCCAGCACCCCGGTGACACTAGTATGATAGAACTATTATCTTTTCACATCAGCTGCTATATTAGAGCTATATCCCTAGAAAGATGGAAAACAGGACATGAAAAAGCCTAAACACTGTTTTAGGCGTCGTTAATAGGTTTTCTTTGCTAGGTTTGTGGGTATAAGATACTGATGTTGTTGTTTGGCACTCATGAAGAGTGCCACCTTGCTGAGTTGTTTCCATGAACTCAGGGAGAAGATAGGAATGTTGTTGTTTCATACTTTGTAGCAAACTTTTTTTTTTGTTGCCTCTGCTAACAAAAGCAGAAGGAATGATTTGGGCCATAGCTTGTGCATCTACATGTGCTCTGTACTGTGGAGTTGACTAATTAGCTCTGATGTAAAGCGCCGCCATTTACATGTGTACCAACACTAGAGACAGTACTATCTTATGGCAAAGTCATTTACTATGGAGAAAATATGTGGACAGTGACCAAGGCCACAGCAGCTTGAGCTGGGGCAGAGCAGCCCTGGGCTGGCAGCAGGCGCAGGGGATCAGCCACATGGCTTTGCAGTTTCAGCACCTTCATGCACCAGCCAGCCCCTTTGCTGTCCAACACTGCCACCCAGAGCCTGGGACTGACCCCCTGAGCCTGCTGTCAACCCAGGACTGCTCTGCCCTGGCTCAAACTGCTGCGGTCCTGGGCACACATGAAGACGCTGTGCCCAGGAGCAACTGATGACTGCATGAACTGCGCTGTAGTTTGAGGTGCACTAAATTGCACATGTAGATGCACCCATAAGTCAGTATCTCTTCCTCTCTTCTCCCTACCCCTCAATTTGGCAGTGGCACTCATATAGAAGTAGTATTTACATTGAAAGTAGCAACACCAAGATGTTAAAGCTCTGGGTTGAGGACTGGTATAAAAAAAAATTTTGTTCAACACCTCTTGCACTTAAAATTTTTTTAATGTTTATAACCTGTCTTCTAAAACCGTCTATAATACTCATACCAATCCTTGAGTGTTGCTTCTGATGTCAAAGCATCTTATGAAATAAAATGTCTCCCAAAAAGTTTTGTTTCTGAAGGAGGCATAGAATATACAGTCAGACTGCTGCCTTAATATCTGCGGGGATATTTTGACCTTTACTCAGGCTTGAGCCGAATGATCTTCCTACTCTTTGCTAAAAAAAAAATCAAAGAGCAGGAAGAAGCAAAACATAACAGCATGAAATAGAGTAGGCTGGTAATATATTAATGGAAGGAATTTCATAAGTTACATTTCCCCAACTTCATTTTAAAATCAGAGTGACTATATAGTGGCAAAAGTATGTGCCAGAATCTGCTCTGGTACTGTCTAACTGAAATGCTATTGTAGCAATCACTCTACAATTAAGCCAGTGGTCCTTATTTCTATATCTCTGACAAACTTACAGATTGTGGTGGATAAGTATTTTAAATGTGAGTTTCCAGTATGATACTATGAGTAAGACCAATCCTGGATGATGTATTTTTGAGTGAACATTGAGTAGCAGTAGGGAGGTTGTATCACTTCTGTGCGTGTCACATTCTGTGTCCAGTTCTGGTGCCAGTGATGTTAAAAGGAGGTTGAAAAATGGGAGAAGGTGAAAAGCAGATCTACAGGAATGATCTGAGATCATGTTTTAAGATAGTTCAATCTATTTAGCTCATCAGGAAGAGATTTAAGAGGTGGCATGATCATTAGCCCCTGAGTGTCAAATGAAGAGAAAATACTTTCATAGATTTCATAGACATTAGGGCTGGAAGGGACCTCAGAAGATCACTGGGTCCAGCCCCCTGCCCAAAGGGCAGGAAGTCAGCTGGGGTCATAGGATCCCAGCAAGATAAGCATCCAGTTTCGTCCTGAAGGTATTCAATGAAGGCACTTAAACCACCTCCGGTGGCAGGCTGTTCCAGACCTTGGGGGCTCGGAGAGTAAAGAAATTCTTTGTCTAGCCTGAAATGGTCTTGTAGTAGTTTATGACCATTCGACCTAGTTGTCATCCCTTGGGGTGCTCTAGTGAACAAACATTCCCCCAGATACTGGTGAACACCCCTGATAAACTTATAGGTGGCCATCAGATCACCCCTGAGCCTGCGCTTTTCTAGGCTAAAGAGCCCCAGGCCTCTCAGCCTGTCATTGTAAGGTCTGCTTCCCTGACCTCTGATCATGCGCGTGGCTCTTCTCTGGACTCTCTCAAGCTTTTCCACATCCTTTTTGAATTGTGGAGCCCAAAACTGGACGCAGTACTCCAGCTGCAGCCTCACTAAGGCCAAGTACAAGGGGAGAATGACATCCCGGGATTTGCTTAAGAAGCATCTATGGATGCAAGCCAGTGTTTTGGTTGCTTTACTAGCCACAGCATTGCATTGCAGGCTCGTGTTCATCTTGTGGTCAATGATGACCCCCAAGTCTCTTTCTTCCACATAGCACTGCCGAGCCTATAAGGATGCTGCGGGTTTTTCTTCCCAAGGTGGAGAACCTTGCATTTATCGGCGTTGAACACCATCAGATTCTCATCTGCCCACTTGCTGAGC
>JAGPOW010000261.1:193267171-193302004 GCA_030014935.1 Caiman crocodilus
CTTCTGACTCCAGTGTCCACATCATTAATGAAGATGTTGAACAGTATGAGTCCAAGGACAGAGCCTTGGGGGACCCCACTGGTCACAGGACACCATGATTAGTGATTTCCATCAATTACTACCCTCTGGGTCTGACCACGGAGCCAATTTTCCAGCCAGTGGATCGTGGACGATCCAAGGTGACAATTGGCCAGTTTCTCCAAGAGGTGATCATGGGAAACCAGATTGAAGGCTTTTTTGAAGTTAAGATATATGACATCAATCTCTTCTCCCTTGTCCTGGTGATAGGTCACCTGGTCGTAGAAGGAAATGAGATTGGTCAAGTAAGACCTACCCGCAACAAACCTGTGCTGGCTATTCCTTAAGATGTTGGTGTCGGCCAGTCCATTAAGAATGGCCTCTTTAATAAACTTTTCTAAGATCTTCACCGGGATAGAAGTCAGGCTGATGGTCCTATAGTTAGCCGGATCCACTTTCCTCCCTTTCTTGAAGATAGGCACCACATTGGCCTTCTTCCAGTCTTAGGGCAGTACACCAGAGTGCCAAGAGTTTTCAAAGATCTGCGCTAGAGGCTGGGCTTTGATGCTCACCAGCTCCTTGAGTACCCTGGGGTGAAGATTGTCAGGGGGCTTGGTAATTTAGCAAATACCTTACAAGGTCCAACGTTCATAAGCTGAGGTGAGACAATTCAAAGGGCAAATAAGGTTCAAATTTTTAAATGAAGATAATTAACCAATGGACCAAGTTACTAAATTAAATGGCAGATTCTCTGTCACTTGGTTCTTAAATCAAAATTGGATGTCATTCTGCCCAATTTATTTTAGCTCAAGCAGATATTGTGGTCTGTGTTATTTAGGAAGTCTCCTTTAGTGATCAAAATGATCCTTTCTGGCCTTAAAATTGATTAATCTATGTGAATCTTTGAAAATTTAAAGTTATGTCTCTTCTGGGAAAAAAATTCATGAAATATCTTCATTGGGAGACTATGACCAAATTGGAGGAAAAGAAAATGGACCTGATAGAATGTGTGAATTAAAGTAACCAAATACATTCCTATCCCGAGGTGTGACAATTTCATTTTTTATACGGAATTTAGTTGTAGTATTATTTGTTTGATCTTTTGAAGTTACCTAGTTTGTTATCATTTTATTTATATGGCAGCAGTGTGGAGAAGCCCCCAGCCTATGATAATGAAAAGGTTGAACCGATAACAATGCTTATTGTTAAGGTGTTTGACAACTCATAAAAGTTGATTTTATTTTGCCAAACATAATAATTGCATAAACAATTCATGCAACTATTTTCTGTGGTCTGGAAGGGGAACAATGGGGCAATGCTCCCTGCCTCTTTCCCAGACCAGAGAGTTCCTGGTCTGGGGAACAGGCTAAGTGTTTTGCTCCACTGTTCTCTCTGCTTTGCTGCCAGGGGCATATGACAAATTCAAAGCCAGCACTTGCAACCCAGCTACTTTACCCCCCTGTCTTGGAAAAACTTTCTTTGATGGTTCCCCAAACTACGGTCTCCAGTCTGGGAGGCTTTGCCCCTATTCTGTTACCTACTGGGACTGGGAGAGGTGGAGCAGCTGATCCCTGGTCTGGGGAAGGCACAAGAAAGGGGTTCTACAGGCTTGAATGTCTGTACTGCTCCCTGTCCCTTAGCAATTTCTAGTGGCAGAAATATCTCAGAAATTTCCAGTGATAGAAATAGATACCTAAGTTATTAGCTTCTGAAAATCATTTCAAACATGCCCATAATGAAGGGATATAAAATACATACAAGGTATGCTAGCCTTTCTTTTTTTTTTGTCTTCCTGGTCCATTCCTGAGTGGTTTAGTTGCATCTGCTACCTTTCAGCTAAATATTGGCTAAATGTTGTTATATGCCACTATTTTTTTGTTTTGTTTTTCCTTTATCTGAAGGCCAAGTTTAAAAATATATTTTTATGGAAAGAGAAGGCTAGGGTTACCTTACTTTTAACAGTGTCCCTTTACGTCAAATTTGTATTCTAGGTTTTGAGTAGAGGATGAACTCATCAGTTACTTAGCCACATATTCTAATTTCCACTAGTAATACTGAGATAGGTATCTCTAAGATACCTACCCAGAATTACTGTATCTTCCTCAGAACAAACCTAAAGCAAGTGTAATCTTCATTTATATGTTGTGCCTTGTACACAAAAAAACAACTTTTCCACAGGCTATGTAGACATTTCAAAATGAATTCTCTCTGATGCTGCACTCAAGAATAACATGATGCCAACCTACAGGATTGACAGGGAGCAAATATTCATATGCTTTTAAATTTTTAATTTTTAAAGAACATTGTTATGTATTTCTCTACTAGGTAATATGAAACATCTAACTAGCAATACCGGAATGCCCTAAGGATCCCCAAAAGCCTTTTAAAGAATATTTTATTTACTCAGAGGAAAGTTCAAGCTAAGCCTTTTAGTTGTCTACAACATTTCTGTAGTAAGGATAAGTCAAAATTGGTATACTGGCTGTCTTCATTACAATCCATTTTGTAAATGGTTTCTTTATTTCAGTTTCTCAGGAACATCAAAGCAACTAGCATTAAGTATTTCTCTGCAACATAGAATTCCACAATCAATTGTATCTAGTACACGAGGGACGCATCTACATGTGCCATTAGTGTTTGCGGTTTACATGTGTGCCCAGACCGCAGCACATTAAGCCAGGTTGCAGCAGCCTTGGCTGGCAGAGGGTCCAGGGCATCAAGCTACCAGCTTCTCCAAGCGGACTCAACACGCTGCTGAGGGACTGGCTGGGGCCTGAAAATGCTTCAGCATGGAGCTGCATGTCAGGCAACCCTCACACTGAAGCACCCTCATGTTCCAGGCAGCTGGCTCAGCGTCTGCACATGTGCTGCTGTGCATGAAAAAAACTCTGTAGCAGGGTAGGACTACCATGCTGTAGAGTTTGTTTCATGCACCCTAATAATGTAGATGTGGAGACATTTACTGCAGTTAATTAGTCAACTGTGCAGTAAATGTCTTGTGGACATGCGAAGGATTGCCATTGAAACCTAGTCACGGGCTATAGGCCATCCTGATCCCAAATCTGAGAAGCAGAATTCCTGTTTACTCTACTGGTTGATGGTTCTTACTTCTCTTATTGTATACAGTAAAAACAAAGAACATATGGCTGATTTGTTAAGTATTTGATCATGTTCTGCAGCTGGTTATAACATGAAAGGTGTCTGCATTGTGTCTTTCCAATCTTTGAAAATATTGGCAAGGCACTGTGAATAATTTTTGTGTCTGTTATATTGAAATAAAAGTAATTTAGAGTTTTCAAGAAGAAAATCTTCTCCTCAGTGTTTGACCCATGGTTGCACATATAAGAGCTCTTCAAAGAAAAATGGGAGAATAAAACTATTTAAGTGGAAAGACAAAGTTAGCACATTTCCACAAACAGAAATGGGATGTAATCTGGTCATGCATGCATTTTTAGGCTGGCAATTAAAAGATGGGGATAGGTTTTGGAACAGTTTTCCAGTAGGATTAGTTGAGGTTAAGATGCCTAATTTGTTCTAGGATGGAGCATGATCAGTTTATGAACAGGGTTATAGGATGGCATAATGGGGGTCTGAACCCAATGAGTATGCCCACACTGTATTCCCAGTGCTCTCAAGGGTGGGTAGCACTTGAAAATATCTTGCCCACTTGCTTCTGCTCTCATATGCCACAACTGGAAATGAGGGAATGAGGTTGTTCTGTGAGAACTTCCATGCTGCCACCCTTGAGTTCTCTCTGTCTGGTGTGTTTTGAGAGCAGGGAACTAACTTCCCAGGGAGGTTTGGTTTGGAACCAACTTCCCAGGGAGGTGGTCCTTGCCCCTACCTAAGACAAATTCAAGAGGAGGTTGGATGTTCACCTGTCTGGGGTCTTGTGAACCCAGCATTCATTCCTGCCTGTGGCAGGGGATCAGGCTAGATGATCTGTTCAGGTCCCTCCTGACCCTAACTACTATGAAACTAGGGTTGGAGATGTACTTGAAATGACTTCCCTGCCTTGCTTCTGGATTTGCAAGCAGGTATATGAGGGTATGATTGGCCTTCCCAAGGAGTGCTAGAGATGAAATACAAATGTACCTAATGAATCAGAGGTGTCTTCCAGTTACATGATCATTAGGTACATCTGTATCGCAGATACAGCAATTCTAGGCAGGTATCTTAGAGATACCTATCTCAGTATTACTATTACATTTCAAAGGGCTCCTATACATGAGCAGTGAGGCTGCTTCGATGCGTTACAGTGTGTTGGAGCAGACTTGATTAATTGAGTCTACTGAAGCACGGTCATTAATGCACTCCAGCATCTTGTGCATCAGTGTCCTCGCACTGAAAAACAGTGGTGGGGGTTCTTTAACTAAAGCTTGTTCAATGTGCTTTATTAAAGTGCCCCCTCCACCATTTTTCAGCACGGGGACGCTGATACACAAAACATCCCAGGAGCTTTAATTACAGTGGCTCTCAGAGCTGCTGTAATTGAAGTGCTAGCTGCACCTCCATTCCCAAAGCACGTATATAAATGCCCTAAGATCCCTTGGGTCCCAGAGAGGGAATGGAG
This sequence comes from Caiman crocodilus, assembly GCA_030014935.1. Lineage (NCBI taxonomy): Eukaryota > Metazoa > Chordata > Crocodylia > Alligatoridae > Caiman > Caiman crocodilus. Next base: position 193,271,763 of record JAGPOW010000261.1, read on the forward strand.
ATGTTTTCTCCAGCCTGATGGTTTGAATAGAAATAAAGGAGTTTTATTTCAATGACATATATAACAACCACTTCTAATGTTTGGACAGATATTCTGTCAAGCAATTGCTTAATATATTGATTCTTATTCCTCATAAACTGGTAACATGCATAAATCAGACCCATGTTTTACAAAATGTCTGTATTTTCCAGTTTGATCATTTAGAATGTTTGTAATTTTATACGAATTGGTGCCTGTTAAGACCACAAGCATCTTGTCATCAGCTGTCTGTGTTAGGGATTAGGAAGGAACTGTCTTATTCCTAGTGTGTTGCATTACACAGTTGGAAAGATTAAACTTTCATGGGATGTGAAAAGAGTTGCCTTCCTCTGAAGTCTGTATCACCGATAGTAGAATACAAGATAATATATGACAGGTAAGTTCTAAATACAGTTGGAAAGAATTAAGGTTGTACTTTCAACTTTAACTCTGCATTTCCTGACTGAAAAGCATAACTTTCTCAACTGACACTAGTTTTTAGCATAACACCATTAAACCTTTCAATATTTCAAATATGGAGCTTGCTGAACTATTTCTTATCAACCAAATCCATTATTGTGTCCAATAGTGTGCATTTAATCATCCTACATTGAGGACAGTTTAGGTTATTGATAGACTCTAGTCTTTGTTTCTTAGCAGATGTACACTATAACCTCTGAATGCTTTTATATGGCTCATGCATGTGCTGTGCACAGGTTGACATAGTGTGCCTGATAGAACAATGCTTTCTCTTAAATCTTTTTCCCATGTAACTTTGATTTTTTTTTCATACCTTGGAGTGTAGTAGTTTTATCAAGGAATTGATTTTTCTTATCATTTTGTCTTTGTTCTCTCCCCTCAAAATAATATAATGAAAGACTGGAACTTGAGTTTGGAAAGGGATGAGTTAGAATAATATGATTATACGTGAGTATAATGAGACACGTGGAAAAAGTTGATCAAGTATTTATATTTCTCCTTTTTCAAATTGTAAACAAGCAGCAGGGCAGGACATGGGTGAAAAAATGTCTTTACATGCAACTTATTTAATTTGTAGAACTCATTGTCACACAATAAGTTATGGTAGCATATAACTGAGTAGATATGAAATAATTATGTGCCCATGTCCTTGCCATATCCTGTTACATTTCCACTAAAAGAATAAAATTACAAGATCTAGTTAAATCTTATGTTTCTGAGGAAAACTGGCTGCATACACAAATTCAAATAACCTAGAGGAATTCTCCCAGGTCTGCTCTCCAGGTAAAGAAACTTACCCAGAGCCATCTGTTCATATGTACAGATATTTGAATGAAGCCTTGAAGAGTGGACAGCTTTAAGTGCTGACACTATACAGCTGTGGGGTGGGGTTTGTGCACACATCTCAGTGTGTTGTGCAGGCTTCCTTTGTTTGCCTGGTGACAGATTGCAGCAGTGTATAGAGCAGCCCTGATTGGTTGACTGAGACTGCCCAGAGTCAAACTGCATTTCCCTACAGTGGGCAATGTGGTGATTGTGAAGGGGGAGTTTTCTGAAGCAGCACAGTTCAGTGAGCAATGCATTATCTCCATGGGGGCCAGAGGGAGAAGCTGGAAGAGTACAGTTCTCTTTTGAGAAAAGCTATGGTATGTATAGATATTGGCTGTCCTGGGAGAAACTCTCAGGAGAGTGATTTTAACTTGGGTTGTCCCCAGCTTATTTTTCTTCTGGAGTGGCCATATTTACCCTAAGAGAAAGAGCTTGAACATCTTCACATTTGTGTTTTCTGTTGAAAGACTAGTGACTCTCCCAAGAGAAACTGAATGTCTGTATGAAGCCTGTATTAGTGCATCACGATTGCAGAGAGAACTAGACTTTTATATCCCTGTTAGTTCTCTTTGCCCCCTTTACCCTTTTCAGCTGGAATTGGGTGGTCCTCCTGCTATTACATTAGGTTTCTAAGGGCTAGTCCTACTGTGTTAACCTGACAGACCTATCTGAGTTTGGCATCTTAAACCCTTTTCCTCTGTGATTCTACAACATCAAGAAGATGATTACTGCAACTTCAACTTCAACTTCAACATAACATTCTTCAAAATGTTATGTGTTCGCCCAAATGTACAAGGTGTACAGAACAAAAAGTTAAGTCAATAATGGTCTTTAGCCATATTTTTCCTTCCTTAAATCATAATTTTTCTTTGACAGTTTGATTTCACTTGGATACATTACTCCCACCTTTGGGTGGGAAAGTCAGCTGCCCACCTGCAGAATGCTCTCTGTGTTGCCTTGAGTACTCCTTACTTCTGTGTGCCAGTGGCCCACCTTTAGCTTTCGCTTCTGATTTTTCTCCAAATGTCTCTCTTCCAGCTCCTCATATTCACTCTGGACAAAACCAGTTTATTTCTGTGCTTAAGGAAGGTCTTCTCCCACCTCTGGAATTGTCAGAAGGACCCTAGTGGGCAGTGACACTTCAAAGGAATTCTTATGTGCATGGTGTTTAGAATATGGGGTGATTGTATACATGCTGGGAGGCTGCTCCAGTGTGCTGTAATTACAGTGCATTGGAATAGACTTGATTAATCAAGCCTGTTGGACTGCACTAGTTAGCATGCTCCAGCCAGCCTCTGTTTCTCATGTATCGGTGTCCCTGTGCTTCAGAATGACAGTGGGGGTGCTTTAACTAAAGCTTGTTGAATGAGCTTTAGTTATAGCACCCCCACCACTATTTAAAGTGTGGGGACGCTGGTACACAAGCCGCCGCAGGTGCTTTAATTAGAGTGGCTCTTGGAGCTGCTCTTATTAAAGTACCTCCCCCTCCCACCATGGAGCACATGTAAAAACACTTATGGTGACTGGGCTTCATCTGAAGTAAATGTCTGCACTTTTCACAGACATCAGGAATGCACCTTGGATCCGAAGTAGTCCACTGAATGCAGATAAAGAATAGTACAAAATTGAACACACAAATAGAAGCACATATGATTATGAATAAAAATAATGATAATTCCTCATTTGTGCATATTGTTAGTAAAAAATGCTTTGTGGTAATATTCTTCCATTAAGTGTATTAAGCATCTAGCATTACTTAATGATTTGTTCTGTCATAGTCATTCCAGCGGTTTTGTTTCACAAGCTTAGTGTCTTACATTTATGACCCATGCAACAAAAATCTTGCATTATGATGTCGACTTTGAACATCATTCTTCACTCAAATAACTTCCTTTTGTACTAACCCAAAGAAGCAAAATTGCTGTAATTAAAAAACCCCCAAAACCTCTGGTTTGAATTTTATTTTTTATATTAAATCTTTTTCTTGAAGATTACTCTTCAAGAAATATACAGGTCACAAACTCTTCTAAATCTGATAGTCTGTGTGGGAATATGGATTATATAATGTATTTATGTTAACTGAAACAAACAATTCTGTAAATGAGCAGAGACCACAGCAAGATGTCTGATTATATGCAGAGATAAAATTAGGTGATTTTTAGCCACTTAGACTTTGTGCAAAACAGCAGGCAAGCTGATAAATTAGCCCACATTTCAAAGTATGAAACTACATACTTGGGTATAAACTTGATAGGTTTGAAAAGTGAGGAAGGCAGATACTATTCAGATAGTGTAAGAAATGCCTGAAAACTTTGCTCAGAATTCACGTAGGCTTAAACCAATTATATTTGAGTTTGACCTTAATACTGGGTAAAATTTTGGAAAAAATTATCAAGAAGTCCATTTGTGAGAGACTGGCAGAAGGTATGATGATAAACGATAGCCAACATGGCTTTCATTGTGGGCAGGTCATGTCAGACCAACGTCATCTCTGTCTATGAGCAACTAATGAACCATTTAGATGTGGGAGACACAGTTGATGTCATATACTTGGAATTTAAAAAGTCCTTCAGTATGGTTTCCTATGATGCTCAGAGCCCAGTTAGATGGGTTGGAAAGAGGCTAAAGGGTCCAACCCAGAGAGTGTTAGTGGATGGGTCTGTATAGTCCTGGCAGGAGGTGACCAGTGGTATTCTGCAGGGTTTGTTTCTTGGCCCCATGCTGCTCAACATCTTTATTATTGATTTAGATGAGGATGTGAAAAGCACGCTGGCCAAGTTTGTGGACGATACTAAGTTATGGGGAAAAGCTAGGGGATAGATTGCGGATCCAAGCAGACCTAGACAAGCTGGAAAGGTGGGCAGGGTCGAACCAGATGAAGCACTTTGCATTTATCCTTTTTGAACTACATCTAGGGAGAAGTAACCAGTGGCATGAATATAGGTTAGGAGGAAATGTCCTGGCCAGCACAATGGCTGAAAAGGACCTCAGGATTATGGTTGATCACAGGATGAATGTGGGCTGCCAGTGCAACACTGTGGTCAACAGACCTAATAGCATACTGGGATGCATTAGGCAATGTATGGTAAGCAGGGTTAAGGAAGTGATACTTCCCCTCTACTCAGTGTTGGTGAGACCCCAGCTGGTGTAGTGTGTCCAGTTCTGGGTGCTGCACTTCAAAAAAGATGTGGAGAATCTTGAAAAGGTCCATAGAGGGGCCACAAGAATGAGGAAGGGCCTAGAGGACAAACCTTTTGAGGAAAGACTAAGGGATCTGGGACTGTCCATCCTGGGGAAGACAAGACTGAGGAAGGATTTGGTGGCCATCTATAAGTATGTAAGGGGTGAATATTGGGAGCTAGGAGAAAAACTCTTCATCAGGATGTCCCAGGGGAGGACAAGGAACAGTGGTCATAAACTGTTAGAGGATGGTTTCAGGTCTGATGTGAAGAAGAACTTCTTCATGGTAAGAGTGACCAGAATCTGGAATAGACTTCCCAAGAAAGTGGTGCAATCTCCAATCTTGGAAGTCTTCAAGAGGAGACTGGACAGACACCTTGCTGGGATCATTTGATCTCGGCAGTATTTCTGTCCCGAGTAGGGGGATTTGGACTTGATGATCTTTCAAGGTCCCTTCCAGCCTTTAATTTCTATGATTCTGTGATCCAAAAAGTACCTAGAAGGAAGTTCAATTTACTTCCAGGGCAGAGACAGAAATTACAATTTCCTCCTGATCTGACTACAGAAAGCAGTCTATAGCTATAATCAAACACAAGTGCATGGCTGCAGACAACTTAAAAAATGGGCAAACACGGTGAAAATCTGACCCTTCATTGTATAAGAGGTCAGATGAAGGTGTTGCAAAACAGAGCTTAGTCTGTAACTTCTACCTGTGCTGCCTCTCAGCTTGTTGCTGTTTTCAGAGTGGCAGGGGAGACAGGGACCTGAAGGAGTTCAGTCTTGGGGGTTTCCAGCACCTGCTGGAGAGTGGGGCAGCAATATTGGAAGCCTCCGAGGTAGAGGGGTTCCAATACACCCAGCCCAGTGAGGAAACCCTAGAATGAGCTCCCTCTGATCCCTTTCCCCCTCCCATTCTGAAACTGAGACAGGCCGAGAGAGAGATGGGGTGCTTGCTAGAGAAAACTAGCTGCAGCCCACAGCTAGATTCCCCTCCCCCCTGGAATGGACAGTAACTTCTGTTTGTTCCAGATTGTTGTAATTTAGAACACTTCCTGCAAAGTGTCCTCAGTTACAGTGGGGAGCTGCACTTCTGTCTGCATTTTTCTTTCTGTATCTGGTCAGAATGGGAAGTGGAAGAAAGGCTTTTTTCCATATTGTGTTTTACATGAACAGGATAAGAAAGTACTTAGTCTTTGTGAGAGGGCCCTGTCAATATTTGTTAGATTTCTTAACTTTTGTAACCTATAACCACAGATGGAGGTAAACACAAACTCTGTTGTCTCACACATAATATATATGTAGGTTTGCCTCCACAGTAAACATTTGACAAGATAATAAAATAGCTGTCATATTCAGTTCCAGTTTAATTTTCCTTGAAAAAAATGGAAGAAAAGTGCTGCTAAAGTTTTAGGTGCCTTTCAGCCAAGATGGTAAGTGTTATCTACTCTAAGCACTCTTGTACTGAACACAAAAAGGCAAAACTCAATATATCTGATACCAGTAAAGGGGGGAGAATTGCCAAACAAGCCAAAAAAAACAAACAAAAAATCCCCAGTGTTCTTTATTAATAAAAAGTAGGAAAGAAAAAATATATATTTTCCTTTGTTTGAGGCTTAGATTTCTTGGGGTGATATCTTTTATTGAACTAACTATGATTGGGATAAAGTTAGATAAGCTTTTGAAAGCAAGACATTCTTCTTGAGTTTGAAAGCTTGTCTAGCTTCATCCCAACTGCATAGTTGGTCCAATAAAAGATATCACCCTAAGAAATGATTGCTTCTTGTGTAATTCCTGAACCATTATAACTAGATCACTGTTTTATTTTCCTTCGTTTGTAATTCATCTTTAAAGCAACTTCCTCAATGTACTCAATTTCAGATTACATGTTTAGAATTAGACCATCAGATGACTTCCTTCAGAAACTTCAAGATTTGCTTGGGTTATAATCCTAATTTAAAATTAAATACTAAAATAGAGAGATTCAGCTTCTTTTCAGAGTAATAGGTAATTCTGAATTCTGTGGATGCAAAGCATATCTTGGTGCTATCTCACCCAGATAGTATGCTTTCTTTTTCCTGCTGATGTATATATGTGACTATTTACACACTGTTAATATTTTCTTTCATAGGAGCTGTTAAAAAATCTGCCTTATTTTCCAAGGCAAGTTCTGCAACTGAGAATCATTATCTAAAATGTTCTTTAATTAAAACTATGATATAATTTCAGAGTAACTATTACTTGTTTAAAGTATTTCTCTCCTTTTAGCTATGAAATTTCCTCTGTGCCATTTACATCTCTGACTATTGTGTGAATCAGCTTTTTTTTTTCAAAATAATTTTTAAAAGCAGATATGCAAGTTATCTGACCCAAGGCTGCACAGTGTATAGCTGATGTAAAGAGCATCTTCTCCTTTGTTCAGAGGGATTTTTTATTATAATTATTTCTTTCTGGTCTTCTACTTTCCTACTTCTCAAATAAGGCTAATTACAGAAGGGAAAAAAGTTGGAGCTGGTGGAAAGAGATCCTTTAAAGCCATTCCTTTTGCAGAATGGAACAAAAGAAAGTACCAAGGGCATGGATAGGCCTTGAAAAAAAGAAAAGAGAAAAACCACCTAATGAGGATGTTGAGATAAGTGCTTGTGAAGAAAACTGGCAAAAAAGAGCTTTTAGTCTAAAATCCATAAATAAGTGGACATCAGATGGGTACTAGAACATTTTTAACAAGAGAGGCTGCCAAACTGTATCCTCCTATGCAAGAGCTAGAGCCATAAAAACTCTCCTGCTTAACAAGATAGCCTTCTTTTTTTCCTTTCAAATATTAATTTAAAAAAGAACTACTTGAAAATTAAGGAGTTGTATTCATATCTCTGAATCCATTATAGAGAAGAGCCCCATCAGATCTGATTTAGATATAATTATGAATGCTGCAGACTTTCTAAAGGTCAAAGATCTGAGGCAATTTGAAGAAATTGTTCACAGTGTATATGGTGGCCCAGACAGGGTTTGACCTTTGATCTCTCTTTGGGTCTTGAAAGCTGTAGTGGGGGAAAAAGGCATTTATGCCATCAACCAGGTAAGCCTTCCAGAGCCAAATCTTTTGCCCAGCTTCCAGCCCTTCCCCCTAATACTCCTTGGGAATTGGGCAGTCTGATCTAATTCATATCCAAAGATATGCAGGTCAGGTGTTTTGAGATTCAATCTAATTATCTCAGAATGACCGACTGCTAAGCATTGTCCATTTCAGCTTTCAGTACTGCTCTTGTAAGGGATAAGGAAGTACAAAAGAAACAAAGCTGAAAGGATAGTAAAAATATGACATAGATTTTTGACCTGATCCACCCCTCCCCACCTCTCATCCATGACAGACTCAGGAGAACAAGCACCGGTAGCCTGCATCACAGCTCTGGCAAGATGCTAGTGCCCAGCCTGCCCACACTGGCACTTGAAAGGCAGACTCCCCAACCTGACCCCTGGCACCAGGTGTCTGCAGTCCAGCGTGGATATCCTTTCCAGCCCTGCTTCTCTGTGGTTCTCTCATTCCTGTCATTGACAGAGTGGCAAGGGGGGACTGCTTCCCTGTGCCAGCCAGCTAATTCATAGATTTATAGATTGTAAGGCCAGAAGGGATCTTGGAAAATCATTGGGTCCAGCCCCCTGCACCAGGTGGGGATCAGGTGACCCCAGCAAGGTGACTGTCCAGTCTCTTCTTGAAGATTTCCAGGGTAGGTCATTGCACCACATCCAGAGGGAGCTTATTCCACAGTCTGGACACCCTAGTTGTGAAGCAGTTTTTCTTAATGTAGAGCCTGAAATGGTCTTCCAGGAGTTTGTGGGCATTACTCCTGGTTTTCCTTAAAGGCATCCCGGTGAACCGTTGTTCACTGAGCCCTTGATGCACTCCCCTGATGTAGCAGTAAGCTGCTACCAAGTCCCTCCTCAGTCTTCTCTTTTTCAGGCTGAAGAGTCCCAGGTCCTTCAGCCTTTCCTTGTATGGCTTGCTGTGCAAGTTGCTGATCATAATAGGGGATGCCTTGCCCATTTGACTATGCTTGGGAGTTGCCGGCAGATTGGGGAATCTGTGGAGTATGCTGGGAAGTGTGCAAGAGCTCCTGCAAGCTGCTGGCCTCATCCAGTACAGGCAAGCTCCAAGTCCAACCTACCGAGCAACACATTTATTATATTGGTTTCCAATCAGATTTAGAGCACTTTGAGTAAAGTGTGATACTTAGAGCACTTCCACCTTGGGCTCTTTTTAAATGAGCTTTAGTTTCTATTGAGACTCGAAGTTGGGGGGGGTTTCCCCCATGTGACTGAGTTAACCTTATAACCTACAAAATTCTGTCAGCATCTTGTTACCCCTTCCAACACTAGCCGTCTGATGTGCCATCTGACCCTAGCTTCAGTGCTCAGTGGAAAAGTAATACACTGGGGACCTTGAGCTTAGCTTCCAAGTGGAGAAGTTTCTTTGTGGATCCTGAACTCATTCAGAATGAAACTTTATTTACATAGTTAACCCAGCCCTAAAACAAGGCATAAAAGCAATCCCTTCTTTCTAGGGTTTTACCTAGCACCAGTGCTGAGTTCTTAGGAAGCATGTCTGTGTCAAGATCTGACTCTAATCGGAGACAAAGGCAGGCAGCAAACTCTGCTACTGCTTGAACATCCCTTCATAGATCTTTGTCAACCAAAACCAAACAGCGATACAACATAACTTACAACATGACTTCCAAAGCTAACAACTTACCCATGTGCAAAGAAAAATAATTAAAAAATAGGCAGCTAGAGAAATGGGGCTGGGCCATTCTCCATTTTTACTACAGTTTCCTTAGCAGGTTGAGCTTTTTTAGTTTTGGTTTCTCTGTGTCTTGATGACTTTTATGAGACTATCAAACTGGAACATCTTGTGGACAGTAATGGGCATATACCTTACTCCTGACTGCTAGTTCGCACATATGGTGATATCACAAATCAGTCCTTTCCCCTCATGCTACGATGTGTTATGAAATTTCATAAGCTTTTAAGTATCCTAACTCATAACCACATTCATAATCATAGTCTCTTTGTGCTTTCTTTCTGCACACACAAGTTCACTTTGACAGGAATAAGACATGATAAAATGCTTATTTTGTCTCTGTGAAAAATGTATTTCTTATATTTATGCACATTTTACTTAGTTTAATATTCACCTTAAGCAAAGCAGCTGGCACTTACCATATACTGCAGATGGACCAGCAAAATACACATATATCTAGTGCTCAGGTGTTTCAACTTGACTGCCAACTAGCCATCAGCTTTGTGTGGTAGAGGATTCACCCACAGGTGTCCTACACACAGGAGAGTAATCTCTTGGCACTAATTTTTCACAACAGGCTCCATGCTTGGCCTATAGCCACCTCTCTTGCTCTTTCCCTTTTAATCTAATTTACTATTCTTATTCTTGATAGATGACCATTTAGAGTACCACAATACCAAATGGCTTAATGCATCTCATTCAAGTAATTCAGTCTTTTGGTTTCTCTATAAGAGTTCTACATTTTTTCACAGTATATTAACGAATTCAGAGGACTAAGTTCCTTGATAGTTTTCATTAGTATTGTTTGTTTTTTCAGGCCATTGGCTCAGACGTTTTGCTGGTTTTCAAAACCATTTTTGATGGACAGTACATCCATCAAAACAAAACAACTTAAATCAACTGTAGCTGCAGCAGAGATGGTAATAGTATTTTATTTCCCTGTTCTCCAATGTAGTTTGTTATGAAATCTGCTTTCCTTGTAAGACAGGCATTTCTTTGTCTCAGTATAATACCTTCAACATCAGTGAGGCATCAGTAGTAACATCTTAATAACACTGTATTGAGATTTGCACTTAAAACAAGACTGTAGTCCTATTTTACACTTTTATGATGGGGTTTAGTCTCAAAGTTTGGGGCAATAAATTTTCAGATGATGACTGGATTTGCTTTGTAACATCTTAAGAAAAATATTTACCAACTCTAGGAAGAAAATATAAAATTATACTTATTGAAATTTTGTACGTATTGCTCACAAACTTGAGTTAACTTATCTAAACAAGCTCAAACTCTAAACAAATTCAGGTTTCACCACACTCTAACAGCATCTTGGCCACAGGAAGCTTCTGAAATTTCAAAACTATCCTTGTCATCATAATCTACTTGAGTTTTGCCAAAACTAACTAATGGAATTACTCAGAACCATTAGCTACTTCTGTTGTCAGAAAAGGAAAAACAAAGACTTTTCTGAAACGTTGCTGTCTTTTTTTGTTCTTTTTCAGAATTTGATATTCATAAAAGTTTTCCAATTATCTCTACCCTGATACTGTAAGTATTTATACTCGCCTAACTTTGATACTGACAGTTGGAGCTGAATGATGGCTGAGTGATCAGGTTAAAGGAGCTGATGTTTGTGTGTCCTAGTTGGTAGGGGGTGAATAATGATAACTGAACAGGGAAACTGACAAATGTCAAATGAAAGTGCTTGTTTTCTTTTCTGATCCATTTTAAGTTAGATAACTTAAAATCCAAGCCAGGCTGTTGACTTTTTGCTCTGCACTTTTGTCTTGTTGCTTCACTATAGTTTTTGTCTCAGTCATGTTTCTCAGAGTAAAGATTGGTAGATGCATGCAAGGTTGGGCTAGGATCAATTATTATTTTGAGCCCCCTTTCTTCAAGATGATGGAATATGTCAGTCTGGTCTCCCCTTCTCCTCCTGTCATTGTATTGTCTTTTTTATCAAAGATGCATTCTGGTACAGTATATCAATAGTATGCAACTTAATTGCTGGAAACTGATGCAAGTCATGCAGTAAATGGGTCACAAAAATGAAAATGTGGTCAGTTACCTATGTTGTCCTCAGACCATTTGAAACATGTCCCTTTACAGCAGTTACATACACTGTTGAAGCTGAATATTTGTGATCTATTCCATTGAAGTCCTGACAAGCTATGCTGCCTTACATTTTATGCTGTGTTGTAGTCTGTCTTGTGTCACATCATATCTTGTTCCCATCCTTCATCTCAGCTGACAAGGTGGCAGTACCTGGTGTAATGCAGCATAACAACACCCCTCAGAGGAATAAAGGTATACTCTATTTCAGCTCAGATACCTGTAGTCAATAAGGAGGGAGATGTAGAAGGCAGGACTGTATTCATGGAGGAATCGGATTTATTTAGTTTGTATGACTACCCAACTTATTTCCTGACTGCTTTTAATTTGCATTAAAGAAGTCAATCAGTTCCACCCCCACCCACCTTTTTTTAAAAATAATCCTGGCCTGTGATAATTTGTTTTGTTTTTTGTGGAAACAAATGAACATGTGCAGCAGTTGTAGCGGCATCAATATGCTTGTCTTAGATTAGATTATGCACAAATAATGAAGTACTTTGTTCTGGGGCGTATGATGAATTATTTTTTAAAATAATTAAAAAACAGCTCTGCCTGTTTGTAACCTAATAGCAACTCTAATCTGTCCCTGGTTTGTTTTGGGACAAAAATATTTTTCAAAATGGTTTCCACTGGATAAGGTGGCTACAGCTGCTTTAAGTAGGTAAAGCCTGTCTTCGTGTTGCCCATAGAAAGCAAGTCCCAAAACAGCCCTGCAAAACTTGCCTGTGGTCTTCAGTAGAACAAAGCCATCAATTTTCTCTACTACAGTAAGTCAACATTTGTGCATTTTTATGTAGACTTCTCTCTTGGGGCTCCACTTATGAATTTCACACAGTAAGACGAAACAAAAATACATTTTACGGACGTCAGTAAAGAATATGGTTTCTAGTTGTCTGGACAGTAGAGAAAATAGGAGTTGTTAGATCCTAGTTTCCTCATGCTTTTGTTTGCTGATCCTAACATCTTAGTGCTCTCCTTTTGGCTGAGTTTTACATTAGTTTGCTTTTAGGATCTCAGTGTAGATGAAACTCTCTATTAAATTGTCTATTAATTGGTGCTCCTTTGTCTAATATAAAATTCAGAGTAGCACTGTTAGCTTCTACCATTGTTGGAACTATCTTTAGAACTCGTGTCCTAATGCTTTGGGAAGGTCCAGTCTTTCGAGGTTACCTGTGCTACTTTCTCTTGTTAAATCTTTAATTCCATACATCAGTTAATCATACTTTAAGTGGTCACCCGGCTACACATTCAATCAATTAATCGTTTGATGAACAGAGGAATAAGCTTCAAAGTTATTCCATACAATATGCATAATAACCTTGTAGCTGCTTCCTTTTGCACCATTAATTGAATATGTGGCCAGGGGCCCCTGTCAGCTGATCACCGTTCCAATCCGCGGGAGCCCTTGTGTACCTCTGAGCCTGGGGGCTCCCAGCCATAGGATGACCCCCACAGCTGAGAGAACACCAGTCGAGATCTTCCAGCTATTGCCCTGGAATGCAGCTCCCCTTTCACTGGCAAAAAGACACAATGGGATAAGGTCCCATCCACACAACTGCATCTCCTGCCATGTGTATGTGGCACACATTAGATCCCATCCCGCGCCTTTACCTGCATGTGTAGAGGTACCCTGAGCTGAAACTTTTAGTGTACATCAGTAAAACTGTCCTTGTACCTGTAGATAGTAGAAATGGTCCCAAACTATCTCAAACTTTGGGAATGTAATTAGTGGCTTTAATGGGCATACTCATATGCTCAAAGTTGTACACATCTGAGTATTTTTTTTCCGGATTTGGGTTCTAATTTGTGAGATGACTTGACTGAAAGATATGAAAGTTGACTACAAATGTTGACTATGTGCCCTGAGGAATGCACCATATTTTGTAAGTCAGCAAGGTATAAGATGCTCAGAATAATCTAAAACATTAACTAGTAGTTGGAACTAGAGGTGCACTGATACATTGGACATACTAATATCAGATTGGCACCAACATAAAGAAAATTAACCGTATCAGAAATCAGCCTGATGTGGCCAATAATTTGGCTGATAAATGCCCGTGCATGTGCACAGCCTCAGCACAGCATGTAGGCACTAAGGAGTGCATCCCAGCAGCTTGAAGAGCTGCATCCAGCTGGTAAATCTGTTGTGGTGGAAAGGGAGGGAGGGGAGAAGCAGATCAACACCTTTCTGTGGTGAGAGAGAGAGTGGGGCTAGGATTAGGGCAGGCACTGCTCAGCTGGGGCAGAGCAGGGCACAGGATAGAGCCACTGCTTGTCCAGGGGGTGTGGGGAGGGGAGTTGGCTTCCACCACTGTGTGCACCCTGGGAGGGCATGGGGTGGGGAGGGGGGCATGTGCCCTCCTGTCTGCATGGGGCATGGACAGTGTGGGCTGAAGCAGCAGACTCTGACTGGGACTGCACCAGATTCTTCCTGATGCGAGGGTTGGGCAGGGGCTGCGCTCAGTGTGGACAGCAGCAGTGCTGGGAGGGGACTGTGACTGGGCTGCAGCCACCCAAAATGTCACCATAGTCCTCCCGTAGTCCTCCCACCCCCCATGCACCAGGAAGAGCCTGGCACAGCCCCAGTCCACAGCTGTAGCCCACCCCACCCACACCCTGCACAGATCAGGGGGGCACATGTTCCCCTGTGCCCTCCCAGGGTGCATGCAGCAGTGGGAGCCATTCCTACTCCTTCACTGCAGGGGGTATTGATCTTCCCCCCCATCCCTTCCACCAGAACAGATTTACCAGCTGGATGCAGGTGTATCAGAAATCAGATTAGTATTGGCTAGCATGCCACTTTAAAAATTGGCTATCAGTATTGCCCCCCAAAATCTCTATCAGTGCAACCCTAGTTGAAACCAGTCTAATCAATAACACACACACATTTTATATTGTAACACTGTATGTTTTTGACTTTGAACTTTTTGTGAAATAATGGATTAAAAAAATGGCCAAAAAGATCATATCTATTTGTGTTCTCAGTTCAATCTTGGGACATTTTATGTATGACACTACTAATTATGTGCAACCCTTAGAAAATAGACTTGTGCTTCTCAAAGCCTCTAAGGGCTATTGTACTAAAGTACACATTTCTACAAAATGATTTTTTGCTTAATTTAGGAAAAACTCTTTTTAAAAAATGTAAACAGCTGTTTGTGAACAGACTAATATAGAGGACTAATCAAAATACACAATTTAATTACCTTTAAAGGAATGTGATTAAACACTAGTAAATGTGGGAAGAGAACAGTGAGGTCAAGAGAAGCTTCCAGATGTTCACCAGTTTGAGATATTGCCATCTTATTTAAACACTCAACATCTGTTTTTCCAGTATACCTGAATTGCAGCTGGACTTAAGAGAAAATGGCAAAAGTTGACATAAACTTCCCTCTGTTTGAATGTCTACCTCTAGAGCAGTAGTTCTTAATCTTTGCAGATTCAAGGCTTTCCTCAGAAAATGTCAGGTCTTAGCTTGATATAAAAGTGATGTTGTAACTGTGATGGTCTAGAAATTATACATGGCAAGAATTTCATAGGGTGATGCCTTTTATTGGAGCAACTATGTAGCTGGAATGAAGTTAAATAAGCTCTCAAATTTAAGCTTTCCACATCCACGAGTGATTTGTTCCCTTAGGAAGGGGAAATCTCCATGAGGCGCTGCTTATGTGGCCCTAAGATCCTACCTGACCAGATTTCTGAGCTCAAGGAGAACAAATAAGAGCATAAATATCTTATACG
Organism: Caiman crocodilus; assembly: GCA_030014935.1. Lineage (NCBI taxonomy): Eukaryota > Metazoa > Chordata > Crocodylia > Alligatoridae > Caiman > Caiman crocodilus. The sequence goes on from JAGPOW010000261.1 coordinate 193,286,911, forward strand.
CTAGTAGAAAAAGTTCCCACTGTAATAACCATTTGTCGTTTTGCAAATTGGTCTGTTTATTGAAGACTGCATGCTCAAAGATATGATTGAGTTTAGCAGTTATTTAATATAATGACCCTATATTTGCTATGCAAAAAACCATAAGTGAACAATACCAAATGCCTCAATACATGTTTAAAAATATTTGCCAGTTCACTTGAGAAATCATCATGTTTTGGTATTTATTTTTTAAGAGAATTTAATTTTAGGGAAATCAAACCATGTTAATTTCTCAGATGAGTTGATGGATACCCAATATTAATATCTTTTAACATACTGGAATGTTTTCTGTCTTTTGAATTACTGACATTCCTTTATCTTTAACTTATCAATGGTGACTAAATATTATGGCACTGCTGAAAGTCATACATTCTAATCAGATGATTGGACATCAGCTAACATTGTCTGCTTAAATGATTTATGAATTATAATACAGTTTTAAGCTATAGTAGTTTTAATAGAACAATTATTTGGGGAAAACTGTTCACATTAAAATTAATGAAAATTAGTATTGAAATGTGGTCTAATAGTGTCTAATACTATGAATTCAGATTTATAGGACAACACACATATTTCACTTATTTCCTTACTTGCAATATGCACCCCAATATGCAACAGTTGATTGTGGGGATGGGGGGACAGGCATGTAGTGTATATAAGGAAATACAATAATACTACTACTTTCAGCCTATCCACATAAAGCATCTTTCCCATGCTCCTAAGCATCTTTGCCGCTGTCCACTGGCCTCTTTCCAATATGTCCACATCCGTCTTGATGTGTGGGGCCCAAAACTGGAGATGGGACTCCAAGTGAGGCCTTACCAATGCTGAATTGAAAAGAATCACTGCCTTTGATATGCAAGTGACACCCTTGTTAATGTTACCCAATATGTTCATGTGTTTGTTTGTTCCTTTGCAACATGAACACATTGTTGTTTCATATTCAGTTTATGGTCTACTACAGCTCCCAGATCCTTCTTTGCAGTACTGCAGTCTAGCCAGCTATTCCTTATCTCTATCCATATGAGCAATTATTCTATCCCAAGTGCAGAGCTTTGCACTTATCAACATTGAATCTCATCTGATTGATTGCAGGCCATTTTTTCCATTCTGTCCAGGTCACTCTGGACCCTAGCCCTGTCTTTTGGAGTGGCAGCAACTCCATCCAACTTGGTATCCACAAATTTGTGAAGTGTGACTCAGTCCTGTCACTCAAAACATTAATGAAGATGTTGAACAACACCAGACCCCTAGGGAACCCCACTTGATACCTCCTTCCAGCTAGACATTGAGCTGTTGATAAATAGTTACTGAGCATGATGGTTCAAACAGTCATATCTACCTACAGTACTTTAGCCTGTGTTTCCTTAGCTTCTTAATGAGCGTCACAGGAGACAGTGTCAAAAGTCTTGCTAAAGTTAAGGTATATCATATCCACTACTGCCCTTACTTCATCCACAGAACCGAACCTGTCACCTTATTGTAGAGGAAAATGAGGTTGGTCAGGCATGATTTGTTCCTCAGGAATCCAAGCTGGCTTTTTCCGATTACCTTGTTCTCCCCTCGTTCTTCCCAATGGATTCTGTGAGGACCTGCTCCACGATTTTCTGGATATAAAGGTCAGGCTGACTGGTCTGTAGTTCCCCAGATCCTTCTCCTTCCATTTCATAAAGATGGGCACTATATTTCCCCTCTTCTAATCCTCTAGGACTTTACCCTATTTCCACAAATTACCTCAGCCAATTTCTTCAGTACTCTAGGATGCATTTCATCCAACCCTGCTGACTTGAAAACTTCTAGCTTTTCTAAGTAATACCTAACCTGTCCTTCTGCTACTCTAGGCTGCTTGTCTCACTCCCTATCTTTGCTGCCAACTGCACTCATCATCTGGTAGCTGCCCTTATTTATAAAGACTGAAGTAAAAAAAGGCATTAAATACTTCAGCTTTCTCTGTGGTATCCATAACTATGCCTTCTGCATGCCATAGTTTTTCCAATCTTCCTCTTATTTTTGATATGCTTGTAGAATTGCTTTTTATTGCCTTTTGTGTCCTTTATGTCACAATGATCCAACCAGTTTTATATCTATTTTTCAGTATTTTTATTTAGCCTTTACCTTCCTCACTTTATTTATGAGAGTGATGTGGGAACACTGTCAAAAACCTTGGTAAAGTCAAAGTACATCAAATCGATAGCTCCCCCTTCTACCCCCCAATCCACAGAGGCTGTTACCTTATCATAGAAGGAAATCAAATCAGTCAGACAAGACTTGTCATTGGTAAAGCCATGCTGGCTGTACTTGATCACTTTGTTCTCCTCCAGATGCTTTGAAGTAGATTCCTTGAGGACCTGCTCAGTGATCTTTAGAGGTATCAATGAATGAAGTGCAGAGCTCTACAACCATCTTGGTTTTGAAAGATGAAAGGAGTAGGATTAAGTTTATGGAGGGAATAGGATAGAGGTTCTGGCTCTGCAGTCAGGGTATGTGATGTGTGGAGTAGTTTGATGTTCCCAGGTAGCAGTGCAGAATGGAGGGTGTCTGGCAGTTATTCCTGCCTTGACCATCTTGCTCCTCTGTTCAGGATCAGACCAATCATCATGTTTAGGTTCAGGAAGGAATTTAACCCATGGTCCGTTTGGGGGGATTTTTGCCTTCCTCTGTAGTGAGGTGTTTGGTCCTTTTCCATGGATCTATAGAGTGTCATTGGCAGTGCCCTTATCCCTATGCTTTATGAGTGGCAAAGCAAAAAGTATTTTTGATGTTTCAAACATTATGCCTTGTAGTCTTGTGTAAGGGTTGTTCACAAGGACTTTAAGAAAAGGTTATACAAACACTTTTCTGAGATGGCTTAGACAGAGATGATCCTTCCTTGAGCAGGGTATTAAAGCAAATGACCTTTGGAGGTCATTTCCAGCCCTACTTGTCTGTGGTTCTGCAACTGAAGGAGGAAGAGGTGATGGATCATTAGTGTTAAGTGATATGTTTTCTTAGTTTAGCAGACTGTGGATCCTATCTTGCAAGCAGTCAAACATATCAATTAACCTCACGTGTGAGAAGAACTTTTAGCCCAATCTATTAACCCAATGCTATTAGACTGGAGGTGTTTGACTAGGCAACAGACCTTTATTAATAAGCAAAAAAAGTAACAAAGGAGATATAGACAATTTTCTTTATCTGGGTCTTGGTTGATGAGGTCCTATGCAAGTGGAAGCATTAAGTTAATGATAAAACGTAAGACTTATATATCTTAGATGCATACAGTGCCATCTTTGCCTAAAAAGGCCAATGTATCCTATAAAAATAAGCCTATTTTTAAGCACAAATTAGAAAAATATATGTATACTTTTGAGTGCCTCAACTGCATATAACTATATGTGTATCTGACTGTGTAGATACAACTGGGTGGAAATACACACAATTTAGCTCTGCTCATTCAGCTATACTATTGCATTCATCTTTGCACAGCCCTGTGTTTGAAAATCTCACTGCATATGCAGTGGTGTGGCATGGAAGCTTGGCACTTGGGGCAAAGCCTGCCATTACTCTGCACCCCGATCTAGGGGGCACATGCCCCCCCTCCCTGCCCGGGAGTTCATGCAGCAGCAGGAGCTGCCCTCTCCCCGTTCTCATGCCCCACCCTAACCAATCCATTCACAGCTCTGTTCCTGCCCCAGCTGGGCAGCACCTGTTGGTGACCCTTTGCTTTCAGCACTCAGGGCAGTCGCCCACTTGCCCCCCCCTTGCCATAGCACAGTGCATGTGTACAAAAAGCTTTCTACCCACAACTAAAATGCATCTCTAAAATCCTGGTGTTGAAACCATTCACACTAACATTACAAAACACTATAGGGTAGGAAGTGGAGGATAATGTTCTGTCTGGGGTTGTAGAGAACTTTCTATGTTTGTTGTAATTTCCCATGCTTTAATTATATACGTTTTGGGGAGTGAGATTTGTTTGTAGCCTATGGCAATGAGATAGAGAATATAAATGTCAGCATATCAAATTGCACAGTTAGATATTGGTAAGTGTTTTGGTTTTTGTGTTTCCTAGTTCAGGAAGTTTAGGTATGAAGCAGTGAAATTAAATCTCAGTGTTGAATTTTTTTAGAAGCAATACCATATGCTTTTAAAAATATCAGAGAAGAAATAGCTGACATAACAATAAGTACCTGGCCTTGAAGATTATATTGTGATGAGCAACAAATAGCCACAGAATTATAGGATCTTCTAATACAGCAGCAAAATAAATGACTCCACTGGGGTCTTGTGTTGCTGTTAATGTGTCTTCACTTTTCTGTTTCCTTTTCCCTCTTTTGGAAGTGCTTCTCTCAAAGTAGCCATTTAATTGCAGCATTTGGAAGAAAGTCCTTTATGCAATCTCCAGTCCTTCTGTAAAAATTAATCGTTTTAATTTCATGATGCAGTTTTGCCAACTTTTGTTTTTGCAATGTGTTTATTGTTCTTTTTTCTACCTAATGCCATACAGAAGTTGCTTTTCTCACAGCCAGACACCAGCTGAAATGGCTGCCAGCAGCCCTGTGGTGTTAAAAATATCGTGCAATACTGGAAACGATTGTGCCGGTGGATAGTCTTTAACACTTTTCCCCTACCAATTTGGGTGCCAGCCTCCCTCCTCCTGAGATGTGAGACTTGTGAGTACTAAAATATCCACCTTACCGATAATATCTCAGTGGAGAATGACTTTTATTACCTATATTTCCTCCTCTTACTTCAGGGTTCATACTGCTGTGCTCTTCCTTAACTGTTAAGGCCTGTGTGGGTCCTATAGTGGAACCCATATATGCCTCTCTTCCCTTAGACCTAGGAGGGATACTAGATGAGGTGTTCTGTTCACAACTGGAGAAGTTTCCATGTATTACTCCTAGCCCATCCCTGATTGGTTTCTCTGTGTTAGGGGTTATGCAATATAACAGCACAACTCAAATGTAATTCCACAGAAGATACTTGTAGTTAACATTCCAGTCAACCAGAAAAAAAAAATCTCATCGCATTAACTGGGCATATATTCAAAGGAGGTGTCATTGTTCTTAGAATCGCATCAAATGTGACTATTAACCTGAACTCATATCTTTACATAAAGTCTACAGTCCTTAATACTCAGTAGCTTTCGTTGAAGTATTTTAAATTGTTCTGTTCATTTTCAATATTGTTCAGTTTATATAGTCCATTCTCTTAGTAGAAGTCCTTGAAATTCATGGAGAGCCACGTGATTGCCACACTTAGCTTTCTGTAACTGAGATCTATCTTCATAGAAGCTTTTTGTAGTTCAGATTACTCTTTTATTTTTAAAATAAATCAGGAAATCTCGTGTGTGGTTGGTTTTGGTTGTTTACCACTTTCATAAGTGCTTTGCATTTGTTTTTTTATTGGATTCTATCATTGTTAATGACTGTGTGTGGTTCACAAACATTACAGGAGCTAGCAGTACTTTTTATTTAATGGTTACCTTTTATCAGCTGGTAGTTTGAATTTTGTTTGTTCTCACAGTTTACTGGGTTTACCTGCTTCAGTAAATTGGTAGTAAAACTCCAACTTATGCCCTTATACTGCCTTCATCACCTTTTAGTTCAAGTGCCTTCCGCTAATGAATTATACGGTATGCAACATCTATCACATTTAATCTCTCATAATCTATGTAGAGGAAGAAGTGCATGCCGGAGAGTGTTTATTATGAAATATATATGCATTCATACATGTAGACATGTTGCTACAGGTTTATGTTGAAGAGGCAATGTCAGAAATATGTACCTTGCTCCTGTTAGGTAATAGTGTGAGGTTTGTGATGGTCTTTAGTTTCTTGGAGAGTTAATTTTATAGTCTTGGAGCAACTCCCAAAAAAAGCTGTGCATCTTGCACAGGTGTCATGTCCTTTTATTGTAGAAAACTCCATTGAGCCAGGGGAGAGAAGTTGTTGACAACAGTCTAATCCTGAAGATTAAGGCCTAAGACTTTTAGCATAATATTGTCCATGCTATTCTATGGGAAGACAGTATAGGAGAAGAAGACTGGTTTTATGTGATGGGGGTAGGTACTACTACTCGTGACATGTCCTTCATTATTTAATATTGGCTTAAGTTTCTGAAGTGCACTAGACTTCATATCCACTTATATAGAATTGCTGTAGTCTCCCCATGTTGTGACCTAAGATGTGGATAGTTGAAGCCAGGTCATTGTTCATTGGAATGGAACAGTTTCTTCACCATTAAAACTTGAGTAGAGAGTTAGAGTCAGTGAAGAATCTGTAAGGGCTCTTAGATTTGAAGGGACCAGTTGTGGAATGTATACTGTCAACCTAAGGAGACAGCATTCTGGCTACAAACTTTTAAAGTAGAGTGAAAGTCCTGAATTTTTTCATTTTGCGTATTGCCATTCCCATTGCAGTAAATCTCTGTTTATGATAAATGTATTCTGAGGGTGGAAAGAACAAGAATTTTTTACAAGAGAATTTCAGTATACTTCTTTCAGAAGATACTTGGCATATCTTCACGGTAAATGTACCATGTCTTGCAGTAGCACTCAGAAGCATACCTTATAGCTCTGTGTAGCTGTGTCCTGAAATAGTAGCCAAGTAGATACATCTGCCTGGATTTGAGACAATTAATTAGCTCTGCTACGAGACTATGCTGATTAGCCCAATTGCAGTACTGACTGGATAAATGTGGCTACACTGGTTCAAGAGGCAGTGTTGAAAACATGGAATCGTATGATAAATAGAACCTTTCACAAAGTAATACGATTGCTGTCTCGGGGGCATTTCTATTGTGCTGTGATATGAAATACCAAGCCATACAATTGGCATAGTCCATATTTCCTGTGATAAAATAGGAAATGGAGCATGATTTTGATATTGGCATGTGGAAAAATCTATTGTATGAGGACTCTCTGCTTCTTTGTAGCAGAACTGGGTAAATGGCTCTTGCTTGTTTGGTCTCTTTAGTCCCTTGTGCTTACAAGGAACACACATTACTTCACCCTTCTTCCCATGTCATCATCTTCCTCTGTCACTGGGAATGTCTTCTTATGGTCTTATCCTGCTGTGACTGAGCATTACAGTTTTTCATGCCTCCATACGCGAGTCCATAAACTAATTAGCTTTCTGAGTAAATGATACATATAGATGGCAGGGCATTGGGTTCAGACTTAGGTCAACATGTTCAGTGCTTTCAGTCGATATGAAAAAGTATAGGCCTGCATTATTGGTTGTATTGATTCAGGTGGGGAGTTTCACTATTGTTTCTTTATTAAACTTACTTCCTGCTGTGATCATCCTTGTTGCTGACTTGGTATCAGCATTCAGTGAAGGGTTTCTGACCATAAAAAAGTTGATTTAAAACAAGCACGTGCAATGTATAAAAGCATGGATCTCTTATTGACATAAAATTGATTTTTTACCCCTGTATGTTTGTGCATATCTATTTTTAAAGCACTCGAGTAAAGTATCCAATATATGCATGTAGTCAACCTCTATTTCTAAAACAAAGGATAAGGCTGATTTGGAATTCTCCTGTTCTTGTCCAACCATTTTTCATAGGTGGTAGGTTTTAAAGTTGTGTCTAACAAACGTGTTACAATGCAGACAAACAAATAATTTACTGTCTTCTAAATGTAGGGAAAATAGAAGCTATAGAGTATCAGTTATGCTTAGACCAAAACAATACAATTGGGAATCATTGATATTTTTTGTTTGACATAAACAATATGTGGAGCATAACGTATAAAATATTACAAGCCAAACTTTGCCCTCAGTGATATTTATGGATTGCAGGGAAGGCAGTGGGATTATTATTCAAGTCAGAATTTGCACCTAAGTTTGTGTGCCTGTGTTTTTGTCTTGGTAAAAGGAAAGTGAAATTACTTTTCTGGGGGAACAAGTGTCTAATGTCCCCCTTCTATTGCAAACACTAACATTTTTACTTTATTTTTAAAAAATGTTGAGATCTATATTATGCAATATGTTTGCAACTGAGGATCACAAAACCAGGAACTAACAGTCACAAAATGAAATTAGTAGATAGTAAGTTTAAAAATAACAAAAGAGAGTTATTTTCATACAGTGCATAACTAAGGTGTGGAACTCATTGCCCCCAGATGTTGTGGAAGCTGACCATTCAGCTAGATTGAAAAAGGGATTGGACAAATGCTTGGAGGAAAGGGTCATCAGTGGCTATTGAGTATGGGAGTTAGGGATACAACCTCTGCATTAGACCTTCTAGGTTCATCTACGTACTTGCTTTACTGCAGGGTGGACTAATTAACTGTGCAGTAAAGGGTCACTATATACACGTGTGCCATACTAGGGTGCAGTAAATGAATTAACTCTGCTGTAGGATAGTACTGACTGGGACAAGTACTATCCTACAGGGGAGTAAGTTACACTGCCTCAGTGCACAGATGGTGACCGGGATTGGCTGGGGCATGATAGTTGTATGGCATGAGGGCTACCTGCTGCTGGCTACCCCTGCATTGTAGCACCCTCGTGTCCCAGCTGGCTCTTTTGCCACCCGACATCATGACCTGGAGCCCAGGGCTGACCCCCCCAAGCCTGCTGCCAGCCCAGAGCTACTCCACCTGAGCTCTAACTGCTGTGCTTCCCAGCATATACATCTATGTTGTACCTGGGAGATTCTGACTGGCACAAACTGTGCCACAGTTTATTTCTCCATGCTAATTGCATGTGTAGATGCACTCTCCTAGACCATAAATGTTGTAGACTGAAAATGAGAGAGGAACAGTGGAAAAAAAAAACCTGGTTCATTCTCCTTTCCAGCATCCACTGTCTACCACTATGTGACACAAGATACTGGGGAAGATGGACAGTAAATAGCAATTCTGATTTTCTAACTCACTCTAGGTCATGCTTTTGCCTCCTCACTTTGTCAAACCAATGTAAGCGCAGCCAAGTGAAGTCATAAATAAATTTTAGGCCATAATAGTCACTGTTAAATTGCTTCAACCCTGTTGACTTTTGAGTGCTGAAATTGGAAAGCATGATCCAGTTTGCTTTCTTCTAACACTGCAGGTCAGAAGTAGCTTCTCTGGAGCTACTTTAGTTTTTTACTGGTGTAAATGAGAACATAGTCTGTCTTACAAACCATATAGCCATTATAACTTACACTGTCCTTAAAGGAAAACAATTACTGTTAGCTGAAATGTACTAGTAAGAAAATCTTTTCAGTGTTCTTACCATTGTGCCATTATATTAACTTGAAAGATACAGTGGTTGTGGTGCCAGGAGAATAACAAAGATGTAATAGCAATGAACACTGACTTCATTGAAGTCTATGATGATGTTACTTAGGAGAGAAAACATTGTTAGACCATGCACAAATTTACATAATAATTAATCTACTGGTATAGTATCTGTGCAACTCAGTGATTTCATAGAAATTGAAATCCTTCATAATATTCTCAAATGCTAATATTTGCAGTGGGATATCTCCAATGAGAGACAAAGTGGGGCTACACATTTTTATTTACTGTTTAACAGAATTACCTTTTCCCATATTGCTGCTTTATCACAATACTTTAGGCCCTGATTCAGCCTGGTAATTAATCTCATACTGAACTGTAAGCTCACAAGCAGTTCTGCTGATTTTAATAGGGCTGTTCACATGCTTACATTTAGGCATATGTCTGAGCATTCTAGTAAATCAGGGCCTTTATTTGGACAATGATGAGAAAATGGCATAAGAAAACTGGTCAGCAATGACAGTTTTCACATATTACAAAATACATCTCTGCCTTTACTAGACAGAATTAAAATCTTTTCTTCAGTTTAAGATTCTACTGTCTTCAGACTCAGAATATGCTGCTTTCATGTTTGGGCATCTATAATGACATCGTTATTTTCCCTCCCTGAGTTTGGCGTCTGGCCTGGAGGAAGCTCTTCAGTGTGAACATTTGTGCTAGAGCACACTGCTTGTTGCTAATATTCACAGGGAGATACTGATTTAAGAGGCCAGTTACATGTATATTTATGAATGGTCTGTATTTTTTCTTTTTACATATTCAATAGAACAATAATTAAACATTTAGGTGAGATCCATCGCTTAAGTATGAATTCAAATCTGTGAAGTTTATCAAATCATCAGAACCTTCTGCTGGCTTTAATAATTTCAAAATATTGATTTAATCTATGGGTAGGGTTTGTTTAGGAGTACAGACTGCTACAAATGTGTTAAAATAGTGTAAATGATATTTACTGTGTATGAATTGCCTGCTCTCTCTAGGCCCATCAGGGGAATGAGGTGTTATATCTCGTGAGATCCTCTTGCTGAGCCAAAGTTTTAAATAAATAAAACCTGAACAGGCTCCAACATGTCATTTCAAAAGAACCTCAGGCCTCATGCCGATATATACTTTATAGCAGCCAAGTGGTATAGATGCCTTCAGAGAAAAAAAAACTCCAGACAGTACTAAACCATAGGGTAGCATGAATCAGGGGACAGCTTGTCTATTAGAACTAAAAGTGAGTGTCACGGTCAGATAAACAGCTAGCAAATCAACATATTTCTGGAAAATCTTTTTCAGCTTTGCATTCTCCATCACCAAACATTAGGCAGCTACAGTATAAATGAGTAGCTGCAGTACAAGGAGATAACACATGAAAAACAATCCATCTCTAAAAAAAACAGACTTACAGACTGTACAAGGGGCCAAAACAAAGCCCTACCTGTAAGTCTCAAACCCTAGGAACAGATGTTGCATTTATCCCAGGGTGAGCTGTGCCCACATTTGTCCCAAAACAGAAATACCCCAGGATTAGCATAAACACACATCAATCATCCTTTTACACAGGGTTTAGGGAGTGACTGAATACACTGCTGCTTTTTGCCATTGGTGTGATCCCAGAATAACTGTTCAGAAGAACTCTGCAAAGTTCTAGTATAAACTGTAAGTACTTCTTATCACGTGGACCTTTATAGGATTTATCCTGGGATAGCAGACATAGATGTCCAAACAACTACAGTGTGTCCTGAGATGGAACAGGTTATTTTAGGACAAATGTGATGTCTGTTTGTAGCCAAAGTAAAAAGGAGAACTCATAACCTCCTATGTCCCAAAAAGGAAGCCCAAATCCACAGTCTAACTGTCTTGCCAACCAAACACCCTTTCCACTTTCTATCCTCTTTGAGAGTGACTGAAATTTTGTAAACTTGTTTAATATGCCAAATAAATGGACTGAAATTCAGACGAATGTGTTGTTTTTATATATCTTTGATGCTACTGGAAAAATCTAGGATTTCTTTAGTTTATTCTAGTTTAACAAGTATTATGTACTAACTTGATAGAATTAAGTTTACTAAAAATATTTTTTCCCTCTAAAACTCCTTGGCCAAGATTCCAAACAAGAATAGCTATCTGAGACTAGGATCTTAAATCTGTATTTAGGTACCCAAATAAAGGATCTGTTTTAGAAAACTGCTCTACATAAACCTATTTAGTGACACTGCCAGGTACTGAAAATTTTTGAAAATTAGGCCACCAGTTTTCAGGTATCTGCATAAAAATGGAGGAGGGCAGTTTTAACACATTTAAAAAAAATTTTAAAGGAAGATTATTCTTGGATTCCGAAGTCCTATAAATGGACATAAAAGACTTCTTTATGCTTTGTGGAGTTTAATTGATTTTTTCCTGGAAATATACAAGAAATGAATTTAGTCCACTCTTAATGTCTATGAAATCTTTAAGACAGTGCCTTGAATCCTTAGTCAGAGAGGCACATTTTAATGGAAAAGTGGACTGTAAAAGACTGCTGGAGTTATTCTTTTCCTTGGTTTGCTTGAATTGAACTACTGACCTCACAAAAAATATCCATCTTTTGGTAAGTTTTTGAGTAGGTTTTGGTGAGTGAGCTTCAAAATATGTATGATAGAACCCCAGCTTATCTTGAAGGCTGTTGAGTTTTTTTTTTAACTCGCTGTGCTGGAAAACACACCAATCTTGGGAAATCAAGCTAATGTCTCTCAGCTGTGCAGAAAAACTGTGAACAGCTCTGTCAAATGAGCTACCCCCATCTTTTTTTTTCAGATGGCATCTTATACTTGAGCAGTCACTTCACATTTGCCATTTGAGCAGCTGTGATATAACTGCTGTTTTATTGCCTATAGGAGAGTTACTGTGAGGAATCAGAAGCTGGTCTTCCAGCTACCAGGGCCAAAAAAGGGTTAGTCATGGGACTATTACTGGTGAATAAGTAAGGAATGCTGACAGGATCACAAGAGAATATACACACATAGCTCTGGCCTAAAGGTTGCTAATTAACCAAGTATTAATAGGAGGGGAAGTATTTTTCAGCCTTGAAACTCTTTACCAAGATAAATACATTAAAATCCATTAGTTAACCCTTTGAGTGAAGTAACTCATTGAAATCAGAAGCATGTCTGATAAGATAGACCCTTGCACTTACTAATCAATGATGATATAAAGAGTACAGTCATGAGCCCAAATGTCTTTCTTTGTTGAATGTGAAAGATGTCTCTGAGCATTTAAAAGATTAAACACAACATTTTAAGTGCACAGTTATAGCTGCTTAAAGTGTGTAAAAATACAATAAAGCAGAAAAAGCAGCCAAAACAGGAAATTGGAACAACTTGAAAATAAATCCCAGTTGATTACAGAAATGTATTTTAGTACTAAGTTGATGCTTCTTTTGGTTTTTTTTTAGACTCTGTTCACTATTTCCTACATTAGCACTAGACCTCAAAATACATTTTCTGTGATATAGCCTATGTGGTACGTAATGCCCAAGTCCATGGATCTTACTAGCTTCAAATGAAAGATCTTATAACCTTTATATCAAGTGAGAATATATTTTCAAATAAGTCAGAAAACATGCTAAACTGTTATCGGTGTGTTCTCTATACTTTTTTTGGATTATCTGTTTATTTAGTGTCTTCTGTGGCACTAAACAGCTTTTGTTTATTTCCAGGTAGGATTTTTTTTGTCGGGATAATGCTTTAAATTTTTACTTCAAAACTTCTGCTTTAAGGCACAGTAAGAAATAAGAATCTTCCCAGTTGTGTGTACAGAAAGAACCTTATGGCACCATTCTTCCCTGCTGTTCTATTGTTTTGGAAAGACTTTTTTAATGTGACCACAACAGAAAAAAAGCATTAGTACTTGGATATTTTAGCCCATGTTCTGCTTCCCTTACTGCCACTAAGCAGTATGTTAACCCAGGTCTAATTCCATTGAAATTACTAGAGGTTCAGGTAGTCACTTGGAAATAAATTGATTCATAGGCATAACCTCTCAGAGGCAACAGCCTATTTTGTCAGATGCTATATGAAGCAAAATCAGATTGAAATTATTAATCTAATAAGGTACTAATCACTATAAATTAGGATGGTAAAATGTGAAGGTTGGTTCCTCCAATGAAAACCTCAGAAAAAAATACAAAAAAATTACTAAAGGGAATTGCCTCATTTTAATAAACCATCCCAAGAATTTTTGATCCGCCACTTGAAATTCAGGTTATTCAGTGTGGATATATAGCACATTTATACTGCTGCAGTTTGCCTTTACATCAGTGGAGCTGACTCCTGAAGTATAGCTTTATATCAGTTTAAGTAGTTCTACTCTTGAACTGAAGTAAGTTTTTCATGTAGTGCTGGGAAACCTGGGGCCTCCAATGGCAAGCTCACTTGCTTTTACACAAATGCCTGGAGCCTGGGCAACAAACAGGAGGAGGTGGCCCTACTCCTAAACAGTAATGATTATGATCTCATAGGGATAACCAAGACATAGTGGGACTCCACCTATGATTGGACCACAGGTATAGATGGCTCTACCCTGTACAGGAGATATCGTGTTACAAGGAAGGGCAAGGCTGTAGCTTTCTTGTGAAAGAGCAATATGCTTCCCTACAGGCAGAAACTGGCAACCAAGAAGGACAACTTGAGACCCTCTGAGTAAGAATAAGGGGGGAATGTGGTAAAGAGACTATAACAGGAGGAGTCTACTACAGACCTCCTGATCAAGAGCAAGAACTTGGCTAGGAGTTTGCCAGAGAACTGACTGAGGCTGCACATTCTCATTGTATGGTTGTCATGGGCGACTTTAACTACCCTGACATCTCATGGGAAAAGCGCTCAGCCAAATCCGATCAGCTGCAATGCTTCCTCACAACCATTGACAGAGCTTTATCTGTCTCAAGAAGTCTATAGAATGACAAGGGGCAAGGCACTGCTAGACCTGGTATTGGCCAAAGGGGATGATTTATTCAGCAACCTGAGAATCAAAGGGAAGCTGGGAGATGGTGGCCACAAGTTGATCACTTTCTCTATCCACCACAAAGCTGGCAAGTCAGTCAGCAATATGGAAGTCCTTGACTTTAGGAAGGCCGACTTTCACAAGCTTAGGAGACTAGTTGTTCAGGCCCTGAGAAACTACAGTCTGGCAGGCAGGGATGTCCATGATGAATGGTCGCTCCTCAAGGATGCAATCCTTAAAGCACAAGGGAAGTCCATTTCATCCCACAGAAAAAATAGCAAAAGGGTTGGAGGACCCCCTTGGCTCAATAGGGATCTCTAGGAACTCCTGCACCTAAAAAAACCCCCAAACAAACAAAAAAAACCATATAAAGGATGGAAGACAGGAAACACCACTAAGGAGGAGTTCTCATCACTAACCTGCACCTGTAGGGAACAAACCAGGAAAGCCAAGACTGAAATGGAGCTCAAACTGGTTACTCAAATCAAGGACAATAAAAAGTCCTTCAAATATGTGGGAAGTCAGAAATAGAACAAGGGTAACAACGTACACTTTCTAAACCAATTGAGGCAGCTGATAACCAATACCCAGGAAAAAGCCAATCTCCTTAACGACTACTTCACCTCGGTCTTCCATCAGCCCAGTGGGATCACAGTGCGTGATGAGGCAGGATTACCAGGGGAAAGGCAAACTTGCACCCATCATTTCCATTGATCTTGTGAAGTGTGCAAATTGCATTGTAGGCGGTGACTCATGACACCACCTAAGAAGCCAAACCCTCGTAGTGAAATCAAACCCCTTGTAGTAACGCCTGAAGCCA
>JAGPOW010000261.1:193302104-193349671 GCA_030014935.1 Caiman crocodilus
TGACCCCAGCACTTGTTTCCTGCCATTGGCAGGGGGTCAGACTAGATGGCCTGCTCTAGGCCCCTTCTGACCCTAGTTACTATGAAACTATGAAACAATCCCTGGAAAGATGTTGGAAAAAATCATCAAGGAAACCATTACCAACATCCTAACAGAAGGTAATAGTCTGAGAGCTAGCCAGCACAGCTTCATGATGAGTAAAGCTTGTCTGACCAAGCTGATTTACTTCTATGACCAGGTGATGCATCACCTGGACAAAGGAGAAGTGGATATCATATTTCTGGACTTCAAGAAAGCCTTTGACTCGATGTCTGTCCTATGATGACCTCATGGAAAAACTGGGGAATTGCAGTCTAGACAATTTCACAGTCTGATGGCTAGGGAACGGGCTTCATGGACAGACCCAGTGAGTGATAGTTGATGGAACCAAATCAACTTGGAGCACTGTAACCAGTGGCGTTCCCCAGGGCTCCGTTCTCAGACTTGTATACAACGTGTACAGGTACATTCTCAAAAAACGCGTTTATAAATGATCTAGATTTGGGTGTTATAAGTGGACCGGCTAAGTTTGCCGACACCAAAATGTGAGGAATTGCAGTCACCATAGAGGATAGGCTGGCAATCCAGGCTGACCTTGACAAGCTTACAAGGTGGGCAAATCAAAACCTGATAGCATTCAACACTGAGAAATACAAGGTGATCCATCTTTGAGAGAAAGAACCCACACCACACTTATAGGCTTGGCAGTGCTACACTAGTTAACACCATGTCTGAAAGAGACTTGGGGGTCATGACTGACCACAGGATGAACATGACCATCTGTGAGATGTTGCAACCAGCAAAGCAAACAAAACTCTGGCCTGCTTCTTCTCATGCATCTCAAACAAGACCCAGGAGGTCATCCTCCCACTTTACACAGACTTGGTGAGACCACAACTGGAACACTGTGTCCAGTTATGGGCTCTGCAATTCAGAAAGTATGTAGAGAAGCTCAAGAGAGTCCAGAGGAGAGCCATGTGAATAATTAGAAGACAAGAGAGCAGGCAAAACTTCACTGTCCATGTCCCTGAGGCCTGGAATAGGTGAGGCAGGCACCTACTCTGGATTCCTTTAAGAAACACTTGGATGCCTATCTTGCTGGAACCATTTGACCCCTGTTGACTTGTGAGGCCTCTTCCAACCCTAACATCTATGAAATCTATAATTATACCCATGAAAAACTGAAGTATGAGTGAGTGTATGTTAAACTGATGTATATGTTATGTGTCTGCATTTCTATTCATTTTCAACTGTCTATTCCAGGGTAACCACTTGTACAAGGTATTGCTCTTTCTATTACCATCTAGTAGTGATGTTCTGAAATAGTGGTCCACAGTCTGTTACTCTGGGATAAGCTGTTCATTTGCTTCTTTTGAATTCAGTGTAATTTATACCAGTTTATAAAATAAGTGTAAATTATACCAGTGTGAACAGAACATGTCCACAGCTTGAGTGCATGGGATCAAATCCATCAGCTATACCATTGGTAACCATAAAACCATCAACCAGCCTCCTGTGACTACAGTATAGAGCCTCAGACTATACAACACCTGTTGCAGTGCCTGCTGCTTGAAGGCACATGTACAATGAAAGATCTCGCAAAGCACAATAAATGAGCATGCATAACAAAATGGTCAAATGTGGTGTAGCGATATAAGAAGATGATGATGACCATGAAGTTAGCACATTTTAAGTTATATTGCTGGATCCCAGATGTTCAGGTGTTCTCTATTTGCTCATCCATCATGATTCTTCCCTATTTAAACTTTGCTTCACAGTGCCCAATCCTGGTTTCTTCTGTAAAGATAGCGGTCTTGGATATAAAAATTCCTGTATGAACCTGAATATAGGGCATTAGACATCTATATGATTTAGATGGACCTGAAAATAGCATATTATAGAAAGTTATGGTTGAAAGGGACCTCAGGACGTCATCTAGTCCAACCCCCTGCTCAAAGCAGGACCAGCCCCAACTAGATCATCCCAGCCAAAGCTTTGTGGAGCCAGGTTTTGAAAACCTCCAAGGATAGAGATTCCACTACCTGTCAAGGTAACCTGTTCCAATGTTTTATTACCCTCCTAGTGAGAAAATTCCTCCTAATATCTAACCTAAATTTCCCTTGCTGCAATTTAGAACAGTTGCTCTTTGTTCTGCCATCTGCTACCACAGAACAGTCTAGCTCCATCCTCTTTCAAACCCTTCTTAAGGTAGTTGAAGGCTGCTATTAGGTCCCCTCTGTCTCCTCTTCTCTAGACTAAGCAAGCCCAGTTCCTTCAGTTTTTCCTTAAGTCATGTCTCCCAGCCTCCTCACCATTTTTGTTGCCCTCTGTAGCAGGACACTAAGGTGCCTGCTACTGAGAGAGCCAGGAAGACTCCTCAGGTGCTGGTTGCTGAGGCAACTAGAGGGAGCTAATGAGCCGCACCTGCCTAGCCAGCTGACAAGAAGGGGCAGGGCCTGGCTCCTATATAAACCACAGGCAGGAGGCTAGGTGTTAGTTCCCTACCAGCAGCTAAAGCAGAAGGAGCTTCTTGCCAGAGGGGAAAGAGAAGCCAAGCTGGGATGCTAGAGCAGTGTTGGTCGCCACAGGGTGATAGAGAACCCTGGTAGGCCTGAGAGCAGTTTGGCTGGAGGCTTATGTTTGCTTTGTAGCCCAGGGGCTTGTGTTTATGTTGCTGTTTGTTTATCACTGGTGGTTTGGGTGAGGCTATAAGGGGATGGAGGAGGCCGCATAGGGGATTCACGGTAGAGTGAGGGCCCCAGCAAGGGCACGGAGTTTGGAGTGTACAGACCCCAGCTCCAGAGCAGGCCCCAGTGAGAAGGGTAGCATTACAGAGAAGGCCCCAGTGAGAAGAGCGGCATACAGAGAAGGCCCAAAAGGCTTAGATGCACAGAACACCTGGAGCAGGAGCACTGTGACCCAGTGAAAGAGAGGTAGTCTCCCTATAAAAACACAGATCATCAAAGTCGTGGTGGGAGAGAATAGGAGGGTGCAAGTCAGAAGCTTGGCACAGTAGAGGAGGCGATGGGATAGCACAGTGACCCTGCTGTCCCTTCCGTTACACCCTCCACTGTACTCTTTCCAATTTGCCCACATCCTTTCTGTAGTAAAGGGACCAGTACAGTACCCCAGATGCACTACAGTATTCCAGCTGAACACTCCAGGTTCAGCAGTGTTGAATAGAGGGGAATAATCACTTCCCTTGACCTACTGGCAGCACATCTACCAATGCAACCATTAGCTTTCTTGGCAACAAGGGTATGCTGCTGGCTCATATTCAGCTTATTCAACACTGTAACACCCAGGTCCTTTTCTGCACAGCTGCTGCCCAGCCAGTCGGCCCCTCAGCCTGTACTGGTGCATTGGATTGTTCTGTCCTAAGTGCAGGACTTTGCACTCGTCCTTATTGAACCTCATGAGATTCCTTTTGGCCCAATCCTCCAATGTCTTGGTCACTCTGAATCCTAGCCCTATTCTCCAGCAAATCTACTACTCCCTCCAGCTTGGTGTCCTCTGAAAACTGGCTGAGGGTGCACTCTATGCCATCTTCCAGGTTGGTGATGAAGACAGATGGTGAACAAAACCAGCCCCACTTGTGCGCTTCACTTGATACTGGCTGGCAACTAGACATTGAGCCATTGATGACTACTTTCTGAGCCTGATGCTCCAGGCAGTTTTCCATCCACCTTTAGAATCTATTCATTTAGCCCATACTTCCTTAGCTTGCCTATGAAAATGTTGTGGGAGACAGTATCAAAAGCCTTGATAAAATCAAGGTAACTCCCTGCATCTGTTGGTCTACCTGCATCCACAGAGCCAGTCATCTCATCACAGGAGACAATCAGGTTGGTTAGACATGACTTGCCCCTGGTGAATACATGCTGGCTGTTCCTAATCACCTTTTTCTCCTCTAAGTGCTTGGAAATGGATTCCTTGAGGATCTTCTCAATGATTTTTTCCAGGGACTGAGGTGAGGGTGATTGGTCTATAGTTCCCTAGATTCTCTTTTTTCCCTTTCTTAAATATGGGCTCTAAGTTTGCCCATTTCCAAGCATTTGGGACCTCTCCTTTTTGCCATGAATTTTCAAAGATGATGGCTAGTGGCTCTGCAGTCACATCAGCCAACTCCCTCAGGACCCTCAGGTGCATCCCCTCTGACCCCATGGACTTGTACACATCCAGCTTTTCTAAGTAATCCCTAACTTGGTTTTTCAGCACTGAAGGCTGCGCACCTCCTCTCCAAAATGTGCTGCCCAGTGCAGTAGTCTTTGAGCTGACCTTTCCTTTGAAGACAGAGCAGGGGAAAAAAAGGCATTGAACACTTCAGCCTTTTCTGCATCCTCTGTCACAAGGCTCTCTCATTCAGTAAGGGATCCATGCTTTCTCTGATCCTCCTCTTGCTACCCACATACTTGCAGGTAGCAAACTGGCTGAGATATGTAACCCTTCTTGTTACCCTTCACATCCCTTGCTAGCTGAAGCTCCAGTTGCACTTTGGCCTTTCTGACTTGATTTATGCATAGCCCAGCAATGCTTTTATATTCTTGTTACATTCAGTGCTAGCTGCAGCTCCAATTTCACTTTGGCCTTCCTGACTTTATCCCTGCGTGCCTAAACAATGCTTTTATACTCCTCCCTAGTTATTTGTCCAAGCTTCCACTTCTTATAAGCTTTCTATTTGTGATTTTAGTTTACTCAAGAGTTCCCTGCTAAGCCAAGCTAGTCTTCTGCCATACTTGCTAGTCTTCCTGCACATTAGGATGGTTTGTTACTGCACTCTCAGTAAGGCTTCTTGGAAGTACAGTCAGCTCTCCTGGACTCTTCTCCCCCTCAGTCTGGCTTCCCAGGGGATCCTGCCCATGAGTTCTCTGAGTGAGTTGAAGTCTGTTTTCTGAAGTCTCCAGGTTCCTTACTCTGCTGCTGTTCTCCATCCTTCCTTTCCTCAGGATCCTAAACTCGATTATCTTGTGGTCACTGCTGCCCAAGTTGACATCCCCTACTACATTCCCCACCAATTCTTCTTCCCTGTTTGTGAGCAGCAGGTCAAAAAGAGCATGGGCCCTAGTTGGCTGCTCCACCACTTGCATCAGAAAGTTGTCCCCAACATTCTCCAAAAACTTCCTGTATTGCCTGTGCACTGTTATATTGTCTTCCCAGCAGATGTCAGGGTGATTTGAAGTCCACATGAGAACCAGGGCCTGTGACTGGGAAACTTTGGCTAGCTGTTTGAAGAAAGCATCATCCACCACTTCTTCTTGGTCTGGTCATCTGTAGCAGACCCCCCACCAGAACATCACCCTTGTTGCTTTCCCCTCTGATCCTAACCCAGAGACTCTCAACAGGCCTATCTCCAGCTTCATACTGGAACGCTGAGCAATCGTATGTCTTTTTTTATATCAAGTGCATCTCCTCCTTCTCTTCTCTCCTGCCTGTCCTGGACACTGCTCCAGTCACGCAAGCTATCCCACCAAATCTCTGTTATTTCAGTCACATCATAGCTCTGTGACTGTATGAGGACTTCCAGTTCTTCCTGCTTTTTTCCCAGTGCATTTGTGTGTAGGCACCTGAGGTAACTAACTGATTCCTCTGATTTCTCTGGAAGTATGAGAGCGCCTCCCCTGTTACCCCACCTGCTTGTTCTTCTGCCAGGTCTCCCACTTCCCCACTTCTCAGGGCTTTGGTTTCCATCTCCTATTGAACCTAGTTTAAAGCCCTCCTCACTAGATTAGCAAACCTGTCTGCGAAGATGCTCTTCCCTCTCTCTTCATCAGGTAATGGGTAAAGCCCAGAAACAGCTATGTCCTTTTTTTATTCTTGCCCCAGAGGCTTGAGTCACTGCAGGTAACCACCCCAAAATATCCCTTTGGGTCCCATATAAATGACTCTGTCACATGGGGTTTCTGTGTGCCATGTATGTATACACTGTGCCGCCATTGCATTTATAGCATTGCTTGTGCTCTGCTGGTGAAGTTTGATGCCATTTTCTTCTTGAAACCTTAATTCAACTGAATTACATCTTTATATTTTATCCACCAAATCTGAAATATTTTGTTGTCTTCCACCTCTTTACAATGCAGGTGATTAATGTGCATATTAGCTTTTGTCTTCATCTACAGATCTTTTATTCTCTTATTGATGAAATAGATGTAATGTTGGTGGGGCTGTTAGTTCCTAAAATTAATAAAATTATCCCACTTTTGTAGTACTGACAAGTTTCTATTTAAAGAGTGCAAACTATGGCTTTGGCTTGCATACTCTGAATATTGCTGTAGGTTCATGCCATTTTGTCTGAACTACCACGCCTTCTGCAATGGATACATGGGCAGTCGAAAGTCATACTTTTTATATTTGTTTTAATAGGTTTTGGTTTCTACATTAGAATAAATTTAATCATATTATGGTCATTTGACCCCCAAGGGCTTAAGTCTAATTTGCTTCTACTCTCTGATCATTGGTTAACTAAAGCTAGACGTGAACCATTCCTGGCAGGGTTCCCTACGCATTAGTTTAAGAAGCCATCATTTTTTATATTCATCACCTCTGTCTTCATTTAATCACACCTCTCTACCTCTTGCATAATTAGGATATTCGAAATTCCCCTTATCCATGCATGCCATCTTTATCTCATCATATAGTACATATCACACTACCCTACCTCATTTCTCCTGGGGAAGAAGAGGGAGTGGGGAGAAGGATGGGCTCTCATACTACACACTCCAATTATTTGTGTGCATCGATACTGCATGTAGAGCAGTACATACATACCCTTGCTGTAGAGCTCTTTGTTCTATCTTTAATATTTTTACCTAAACTTACAAAAATAGTACTAGAATAATGTAGTTGTGATGGTCCAGGAAATGTATGCGAGGCAAGGATTTTTGTGGGTGATTATCTTTTATTTTGACCAACTTCATGGTTATGATAGACTTAAACAAATTATTAGATACCTTCCTCAAGTCTCTGGGAAGGAAGCAGACACAGCAGACCTACATAACAGATGGAATGAGGCTTGTGTAAAACTCTGTATGTGAATTAAAATAGGTTATAAAACAAAATTTCAGGTAGCCAATCCAGTAAGTGGAAGAACAAAACAATTTAGAAAATTTTCAAGATCATGTTAGACAGACCCTTGTGTGGCATAGTATAGTCAGAGATGCTTTGAGGAAGCAGCTGAACTGGATGACCTCATAGGGTCCCTTCCAGTCCTACTCTCATACGATTCTGTGATAACTTTCTTCTGTGTGGGCTTTTTGCATGGTTTTTTGCTTTTCTTCCTCAGGGTTTTGGAAATTGTGACAGGGGGCCATCTCTGGGCCTGTCCAACATTGGCCTGACCCTCTGTTTCTGGGCTAACCAGCCACCTTTCTTTCCTGCCACACCTTGATAGAACAATAATTATGATGGTACTCAGGCAGAAGGCTTCCCATTTTCTACCTTGACACCAGGGGTCTCTATCCACTGCTCCGAACCTCTCCTACATGGTGGCCCTTGCCTCAAAGATGATATGTAAAGACTAGCACTTTTAATTCTGACTTCACTTTGAGCAGCATAGGGCCCACTGCAGCCTTGTCTCTGTGCCCTCTCTGGCATTGGGGCTCCACACAGTAGTGTGCTCCCCTATGAGGCCTCCTCCTCCCCAATAGCCTCAGCCTGGTTAAAACAACCAGTCCACTGGTTAAAATAACAACACAAATATGAACTCCTGGGCTATAACATAATACGAGTCATGCAAGGCACACTCTGCCTCTTTAAAATCACAAACTGCTTCTTGAGTATTGAGTGCCTTCCAGTCCTGGGTACCTTATAGATTCCTGGAGCCTCATTAGCCCTGTAAACAGTCTTTCCCACAATAGTGTTCCTGGGCAGTTCTTCCCTGCATGAGCTCCTTCCCCTGGCAGCTTGCCAGAGAACTAACTCCTGCCAGCCTTGGACCTGGGGTTTATTTGTATCCAGAGCCCTATTTCCTTCCAGTCAGCTGATCAGCCTGTGTGGTTGGGCTTTTAGCCCCTGCTCTCCTGGTACTTGGTGTGCCTAAAGACTCTGATCTTAAAGGGGCTGCCCTGCCTCCTAGTAACAGGGCTAGGGTTCCCTGTTACAGAGATAATTGCTTGAAACACAGTCCTTAAAAGACCAGAAAGTGAGGAAAGCTGTGGAACACTCCTTTCTTCACCTCCTGTAGTTTGCAGCACTTCCCCATGGCCTCTTGAAGTGGTAGATCTGCTTTGTTCCACTGTGGGTGGTGGGAAAATTAAACCAGAACCCCTTCTACTCCCAAAATATATACAGTAAGTCGTTTTGTGAGTTTAGACTGAGAGTTTCAAGTAGCAAGCCATTACATCTGAGGGCACCACTCATGGGAACAGTAAATCGATCATATAGACATAACTAAAGACGTATATACTCCATTTGTTCCTTTCTTACTTTAGTAAAAAAAAAAAATATGGAGGCATAGGGGGAAGAAATAATGTTAGGGGAATGCCTGAAGACATAATGGGCTAAAACCACAAGGCCTACTCCTACAAAACTTCACTGAAGTCTTGAGCTTTAAACGTGTGGGTAGTCCCATTGTGTTTCACAGAATGAGGCATCAAACAAAAGCATCTCTTTTGCAATACTCGGTGATTTTTTAAAAATGCATTCAGTGTATTAAAACTGTGTTTCTCTTTTTTGAGCCTCATCGACAGTTATCACGCATTGTAGTTTTGTGACAGTGTTAGGAAAAGTGAAGACAGAGTTGACCTCTTCTAGCATTTCTGTAACCAAGGGGCTCACACAAGCAGCTTGGCATCTGCCGGCACATCTTTAGCAAGTTGGCAGCCCCAGTGCCCTTTGCAGGTTGCAATCAAACCTGCTTTCTACAGCAGCCTCTTTCTGGCTGATTAACTTTAATGTAATTTTAATTAAAAACCACAGTGTCAAAGGGTTTAGCTGCTCGAGAAATGAGCACAGATTGTGGCACAGTGGCAGCAGTCACTTGGAAAATGGAAATGCATCCTGACAATATTGTGTAGGGGCCAGATAAACAAAGCTGCAGCTACTGTACCTTGCAAAAAGCTGAACAAGATCATCCTAGCAAGGAGCTTTACTTAAAAATAAAGTATTCAACTATTCCGTAATCATATTTTCAGCATTTTAATTTTTTATTGTCATTTCAAACATTTAAGAGGAATAATTTACTTTAACCTTTTCCTTCCCTATTTTTATGTTTGTTCAGTGAGATTTAAAATATAAATATAAATTATATGTAGCAGCCACTTTTTCCCATAGCAAAAGATTTGCCTCACTCAATAAACTAATATAACTTTTCTTCTTACACTATAAAAAGAAAAAAACATCCAAGATTGGAGGTTTTTCTCAAAGCAGAAAGTAGGTCTCATTTTAGGGAGTGTTCTGCTTTATTTGCTTCTGTCTTTAATTGTCCCTGGAGGAAAATCACAAATGGATTTTGTTCCTTTAAATTCTGTCAATCTTAACATACATTCGGAGAATGAAAACAAAAACCAAAACGCTTCTCTAGGAAAAGGCTATATCATATTTTCAAGTGTTTCATTCTTTTGCATCCCATCAAACATGATGTTTTCATAGTTATTTAATATTGAAGTGTCTATAAAATGTTTTTTATTTCCCAGGACGATGTGTTCTTTGAATAAACAAATTTGCTTTAGAATTATCAAATGGCTGTCTTCAAGAGGTTCCTCATTTTTAACTCTGTTCCCTCAATACTGCTTCTGTAGATGCTTCCCATTGACTGAAATGGGCTCTGGATCAGGTCCCAAAGACTGTACACAAAAGTAAAGAGATATTCTGGTAAAATTATTTGCAGGAATTCCTTTCAGTGACATGTCTTTTATTGTTCTTAAATGCTACTGATACTTAAGGGCCAAAACCCCAGGAGAATTCCACCTAGTGACATCAATTCTGCAGAGGAGAACTTCCTCTGTCCCTGTTTTAGGTTTGCGGGACGTTTCAGAACAGATGGAGCCTATATAGGTGGGATAAGTTCCATCTGAACAGAAGGGTCACAAATGCACTGACTGAGAGGATAGACAGAGCTATGGGGGAGAGTTTAAAGGAGTGGACAGAGGGATGGGAAGTCTATACAAAATCCAACAGAGAGGAAGAAGCAGCTAAAATAAGCAGATGGGCAGACAGGGGGGAAATAATATTAAGTACTGGAACATGTTACACACCTATTGGAAAAAAATGTCAAGAGGGAAAAAACTCAAGAGGTAGAGCTAAAGCAATAGACAATAAGGAAGCTCTATGGAAAATATTTTTAAAGGGTCACAGATAAGCACAACAAGGAAAATAGGGACTTCATGTAATGGATGTAAATAGTAGAATGTATTTAGATGGATTTAAATTGCTTAGAACTGTTGGGTTAGGGTACAAGACAGCTCAGAGAAACTATGAGCTGGGCCTTGAGAAATAAAGAGAATAAATGGGCTGAGAAATGAGGTACTAGGGCAGTGGTCACCAAACAATGGATCTCAATCCACCGATAGATCTTGGAGCCTCTTGCACTAGATCTTGGAGTCTCTTGGAGTCCATTTGAGGCTGGGGTGAGGGGCTGAGTGCCCATGTGCATGCATGCATGTGCCCCAGCCCAGCAGGTCAGTCTGTGGGGGAAGGAAGGGGCAGAAGCTAAATCAAGCCCCCCACGGTGAGGGACAGTGCCGCAGAGGCAAGAGCAGGGGTAAGGTGAGTCGGGGCGCAGCAGGGTGGGACTTACCTGTTTGGAAGACATGCCCCAAATAATTTTTTCTCCCTCTACCTCTATCTGCCACCCACCTTCCCTCCTCACAGACTTACCCACCTTCCCTCCCCACAGACTATCTGCTGAGGGGGTGGGGGGGAGAGGTGGGTGGCTGAGACATATCGTAGATCTTGGGTTGCTCTTTTAATGCCAAAGGTGATCTCCTACTTAAAGTTTGGAGACCACTGTATTAGTGGTCTCCAAATTTGACACCAACAAAATTTGTCAGGAATTCTCCACTCTGATATTGCCCTAGAAAACAAAACAAAAAAAAGCCAGGCAAGTTATATTACCCTGTGTTTAATACATTCTGTATTGGCAGTGGTGAGAGTGGTAAGTTTACTATTAGACATGATTTTGTCAAGCATGTTTCCCTCCCCCACAAAACAGCAACGAACTCTCAAAATGTTCCAAATCTACAGGCCTAACAGTCCATTACATCAGCTACCCCATTTATAAATAAAATAGCCTTTTATTGTTTAGATCAATGCATTTGTTTTTATCTAAAGCACATATGGCTCATAATTAGAGATGAGTCACAATTAGAGTCCTTGATTTACATACATCCAAATTAGAGGTTTTAGAATGCCAATCCAGATCTGAATTTCAGTAGTCATCTGTATAAAATTTATAATGGACCAGACTGAAACCTACAAACTGAGAATTCCCAAATTCTGAAGACTGTCAGTGGACATAGAGAATCTTGCCTTTGTGGCTATTCCTATCGTCTCAGAAATCCTTTGAATACCAGAATCACTAAGATTGCTTCTTGGTTCTCTCTGCATCTGTAAGCAAGATTCTAAGGATGTTCTATATGGAAAAAAATGCAAAAGGTGCTTTTATGATCACCAAGGGATGATGTTTCCCCGAAGCCTTTTTATGTTTTCAGAATAAATCCAAGCATCTGCCTCAAGCCCATTCAAATCATATACGCAATTCACTTCCAGAACAAAGTTTCATTGTGAATCTAGAGAAAAATGCCCAAGGGTTTATACCATACAACAAGAGGGAATGTACAGTATTTCATTTGCATGCATGCAAGCCCTGTTTATGAGTCAAGCCTTAGGAAATTAATCATAATAGTGTCTGTACCTAATTGTATACATTGAAACATGGATACAAACAAAAGATATTGCAGGACTTGGGAAAATCAGCCATATAAAAAGGAAGAACAAAGATAGCTAAAATGTACTTAGAAATAGTATTTTAAAGTGGTAATTTCTTTGTCTCACTAAGGTTGTTGGAGTTACAAAAGATAGGTATTCATATGCTACTCTAACTACCTATTATGGCTCTACAGCTAGAATACAAGTAAACAAAAAAACCCTGTTAGTATAGATTCACAGAATAATTTGATGCTTCAATGCTAACATTGTACGTTCTGTTAGTTTTTATAAATTTTATCTTAGCACTTGACTCCTTATTTGTAAGACACTATTTAAAGCATATTTCACAACATCCTTGTGGGTCAAGATAAGTCTAAACCTTGTGCTTGACTGACAGAATAATGAAACCAAAAGGCTAAATGGAGTTAACTGACTGGTTACTAAATTCCCGGCATCTCAGAGAAGCTATTTAATGTGATATGTACTGCACAGAATGGGAGACAAGGAAACAAATTTGTTGGTAATAAAAAACTCTTTAAATGTATACGTTGGGGTCTGAAGTACTATGAAAGTTTGGGGCTAGGGCAAATAAAATTATTTATATTATAATTTTTACATCAACAGTTGCTGGATGTGCTCCTTGGATTTAGCACAAGTCTCACCAGTGTATTATTTCATAATGCATATGTGGGGCATATAACCAATATTCTATGAACTGCAGGTATTGAACTTTTTTTCCAGAGTTTTGTTAAAAAAGAACATTTTAAATTCATTCTGTAGCTTAGACCAATGATTCTCAACCTGGGTGCCCTGAGATCCTTTTAAGGGAGGTACAGAGTGCTATGCAATATTAGCATGCATAGGTATGCAAACACCTATACATGATTCACAAAGAAAATACAAGATTTCAAATAGGAATCCACAAAGCATTCTGACTTGTGGTCTTCTTCTATTGTTTGTAAGAGTAGAATAGCTCTACTGCTTTGCCATAATAAAAGAAAGTGAAAGCTGCTTGTATTTTCTGAGGGGTGCCTTGTGTCAAAAATATGGAGAATCACTGACCTAGCTCAGGCTTGTGCAAAGCAGTTAGCATTCACTTCAGATTCAGCCAATTCAGGGGACGGTGATTCGAATCACCAAATTGATTTTGGCTGAATCTGATTCGGAGATTTGGCTGCTGCCAAATCTTGGAATCACCCAGGCCAGGCCAGGCCCCTGCCTGCCCCGTCTCCCGGCACTTGGGGGCAGGGGGGGAAGCTTTGGCTCACCAGGTGGTGCCAGGCAGAGGGGCAATCCCTGCTGCTCCCCACTGCATGGGGAGTTCTGCATGACCCCCCTTGACCCCTGTCCTTCCCAGGTCCTCTCCATGATGGCCCCACCCACCATGGCTCTGTCCCTTGCAGAAATAAAAACCTCAAGGAAAAACCCCAGCCTCACCAATCCCTACTGCCCCCTACCATGTGGGGGGCTCTGCATGAGTCCCCTGAAGCCCCAAGGCTGATGCAGGAGTAGTGAGTCCTAGGGTTTTTCTTAGTTTATTTTTTCTTAAAGGGCTGTAACTGAGGCAGGCAAGACAGCCGTAAGGGGGATGGGGGTGTGGGTGGGGGATAGGGGGGCTGGAGGAGGATGCAGGGAATCAGGCCTGGAAGGTGTTCCTCATGGTCCCCTTCTTCTCCTGCCCCCGCCCCCTACTTACCAGCTCTGAATCTGACTCCAGCTCCCTGCTGCAGCAGGTGGGGACTGCCCAAATCATCAAAGCTCTCTGAATCTTTTCTGAAGATTCAGAGAAATTTTAATTGATTCAGATCTTTTAATTGGTTCCCTGATTCTATTCAGATTGGGAGATTCAGCCACCAAATCAGGCCGAATCTCCTCTGAATCGAATTGCCACCCAAAGCTTCACACAACCCTAGCCTAGATGTTTTGTTCAAGTACATTATTGCTGTCCACATGGCATTTGCACTTTCTCTGATTGTGTCAAGATCGACCACACTTGTTATTTAAAATGATGTAGTTTGGGTTGAAATGGTTGGTTTGTGGAAAATTTTTATGCTGACTGTGCTCCCATGAAATCCTTAAGTCATGTTTTGTAGTTGTATTTATGTTAAAGGTAAAAAAACACAAAATAAGCTGAGTAAAAAAGATGACAGATTGTTAATTATTGTTTTCTTCTCCTTTCATGGGTATGTTAAGATCAAGACAGTGAGAATGATACCTACTAACTCGAGTAGGCATAAAAAGATATATGGCTAGGTTTTTTAAACTAAGGAGATTAACTTGGCTTTGTTTGTTTTATTGAATATCTCAGCATTTTTTGTAATTCAGCTGCACATAAAGTATGCTTAAATTTTTCTAAGGCCAGTTAATTACCATCCATTTTGCATTTTTCTGGTTGAAAACCTGGAAAAAAGTATATTTTTGTAAGCCCTTTTAAATTCAATTAAATCCATCCAGAATAGTGAGAGAGCCCTCAGGCATATTTCTACATAACTACTTTTTTGAGTTATTAAATATTCAGTATTTTTCATTCTAAAAGCATAATTTTAAATTTGTAATAAATTTTCATAAGTCATTTCAGGGTCTGCATTTGTCCTTGTTTCCCCCCCCACCAGCTGTCAACAGCAAGCTTTTCATACTCATCAGCCATTCATGTAGATGCAAGAGTGAGTAGGTACACATGGAAATCATCTGAATACTATTTTCTTTAAGTATAAAGTTTTTGTACTCTGCTATGCCTGAAGAAGGGTGCCTGCACCTAAAAGCTTGCAAATAAAGATTTTTTTTTCCAAATATCTAGTTGGTCTAATAAGAGAAATCACCTCTGCCACAAGTTCTGCTTCCTTTTGCCTCTAGACCAATATGACTACAGCCTGGATATCTGAAGCTTTTACTTAAGAGCTTTTCCAACAGAATATTGGTATGTTAAAGAATGAGTAAATGAGTATATTAGCTCAAGCAGCTGCTGTAGTCCCAAGTACTTATGAACTGTTAGAAATTCCACTGACAGCCCTTAGCTATTTACATATAATATAGGACATACAGTTCATGCAGACCTTCATCTTAAATCTCTGAAATGAAAGTTAGGGATGATGTAAATGAATATTAGGGCACTGGAGATGCATAGATACAATTATACAACATTATATATACTCAGTATACGTGCTTAAGGGTCAAATTCTGTCCTTACTTAGGTTTATAATTCAATTTGGTGGAGATTCAGCCCAATTTGGTGGCTAAATCTCTGAATCCAAATTCAATGGGGAGACCCTTTAATCTCTCCAAATCAATTCAGAGGATTCTGATTTGATTTAGAGAGATTCAGAAAGTTTTGATGATTCAGATATAGACACAGCTTTAAATGTTTTTTCTATATACCTCAAGGTACCAGGTGACTCGTGAATGCTGAGATGGTGGGGTGGGTGGAGTGTCCCACTGAAGCATGGGGGGCTCCCCAGCGCATCTGGCAGCAGACCCGGAAGTGGACCAGAAACACATCTGAGTCGACTGGGGAGTGCACAGGGTGGCTCCCCCATACCCCCTGGGTCAGCAACTGATGACTCCTGGGTCTGGGGGGGGCACCTGGGGCCCCTCCAAGGCTGATAGCTGAGCTCGAGGGGAGCATGGTGGGGAGGGACAGGGGGCCCGGTGAGCTTGGAAGTCATTCCAGTCTACTTCCGGGTTTACCACTGAGCACGCGGGTGACCATCCTACGTTCCTGTGAGATGCTTCATCTGCCCCAGCATCACATCATTCACAAGCCACACCTGGTACCTCAAAGTATGTAGAAAAAACGTTGAAAGCTACCTCTGTGACTGAATTGCTGATTCTCTGAAACAGCATCAAATCTTCAGATTCGGATGCGGCCAAATTGAATTGGGGATAATAATCCAAACCAACTAATTGTATCACTATCCCCAATTTGGGCCAAATCCAAATTGAATATGGCCCATTTCACACAGCCTTAGTAGCCAATGGTGTACTTTTTGAAACATGCATTACTTAGAGAACCTTTGAGACACTTTGAGAAATTGTTGCCTCTTTTTCAATCGCTTTCTTCTTTTAAACAGACAGGTTCTATCCATGAATCTTGCACATATATTATAGATTGATCCCTAGAATTGGAAATTAGATTTTCTAATTTCCTTATTATTGATCATTTTTTAAACATGTTATGAGCCTGGAACTCCAACCTTGCCATGGAAATGTCTGAGAACTTTCCACTGTCTTAGTGTATTATAAAAGTTTCATTCTTGTTGTGTACTTTTTATAGGGTAGAGATGTCCAAAAATAAACTTATTTGTTACATGCCAGCACACAAAATGCATTCTTTAGTGCTCTAAGAAGGGTTTGTACCTGGGCCTCTTTTTGGACACCTTCCTAATTTCGTGAACATCAAGGCTCATTTAAACCTACCTATCAGTCCTGTTAAATCTTAAAGTCCAAAGGAAACTCAAATAAGATTTAGCCTTAGTGATCATCATAGTAGCTCAAGTGCTCCAAACTGTTCTGGTAAGACTTGCTGAGCCAGTCAATACAGACTTTGGTCACTACCTTTTCATTCAATATGATATTGCAAAATGGAGGTCAGATCCAACACTCAGATCCAACATCATTTTATCTGACAGCCCAGGTAGCTGCTGGTTAAATGCCACTGATATTAGCTAAACAGCTTCAGTCCAGAGCACTTTGGTACATAACATAAAAATAAGATTAAATCATTGCAACATAGTGCAGATACTGTACCCAAATAAATTTTATACTCGCTAGCTCTGGTACTGGTAGCGGTCTAATAACAGCAACACAATATAATTAGAAGGATAATTTACTCTGCTTCTGGAGAGCAAAATAGAAATTTTTCACTACATCACTTATTCCTTAGGAAGTCCTGTTGCTGCTATTCTTGACTATCTGTCAACTCCATAAGAGTATATTTAGCATTCCATCTATATACAGGTTTCCCTCAGTTTATGCAATAGACGTGTTCCTGAAAAACTTGCACATAACTCGAATTTGCATAAAGAGAACCTACTTTACAAGGTAACGAATAGGGATATGGTCCAAGACCTCAACTGCATCAGCAGCACAAAATCCAGTCTGCTGGGCCGGGGCAGAGTCAGGCTCTTCCCAGTGGGGGGCTGGGTTAGGTTGAGCTTGAGGCAGGTGGTAGTGGAACTGGGGACTATGAGGGGGCTACAGCCTCCCCAAAATTCACTGTAGTTCCACCAGCCCCCGTCCCAGCACTGACACCAGCCACTTTGAGTGCAGCATGAACCAACCCCACCCTTCCCACTGAGAAGATCCTGGCCCCAGGTGCTGGGGTGAGTGGGGCTTCAATCTGGGCTTCCCCCATAGGTGGTGTGAGAGAGAGTGGAAGTGGGGCTGGGGAAGGGGTACAGGATGGCAAGCATGGCTCCTGCTACAATAGGCTACTGCTGGGGCCAGGGGCCATGCCACGTTCTTCCAGTGAGGGGACTTGGGCAGTACTGCACTTGGGGCGAGCAGTGGTGGTTCTAGGAGAGGAGTTGGGGGGGTACAGTGAATTTTGGGGTGGTTGCAGCCCCTTCCTATAGCCTCGCTGAGGCCTTGATCTATACCTCCACCACAGCCCATTCCCCTCCCCACCTGCTGCCAATCATATGAGTGAATTTACCTTGCATATAATGAATTTGTGTATAAAAAGGATCATCACTGTGCTCGTTTCTGTTTGAAGAGGCGTTTCTGGGCTGTTTTTGTGCAAGCAGCTAACCGGGTCTGTCCCACTCCCATGAGAGGATTCCCAGGGGGTGTCCCAGGGGACAGTGGCTGCTCCCTGGAACTCACCAGCTGCAGTCCTAATGGGACCCTCAGCAGCGGGATCCCATTCTCTGCAACCTCCAGTGCCAACATGCCTCTGGCGGGCACTCACGGGGCTCCAGCCTCCCCCTACACCCCAGCCAACGCCACCTTAGATTGTGGGCCCTTCAGCCTCTTATCACTGGCCTGAGGACTACACATCCCAAGGCTCTGTCTCCCCTGCGGGCTTCCTCGCCGGCGCCCCTGCTGGCTCTTTCCCCGGCTCCCTCGCCAGTGTTTCTGACGGCTCTTCCCCTGGCTCCCTTGCTGGTGTACCCGCCAGCTCTTCCTGCTGCCCTACCGGCTCCAGTGCTGGCTCTGCAGCTGGGCTCCTTGCAGCTGCAGCTTTCCTCACTCTTGCTGTTCCCGGCGCTGCCGCCGCTTACTCCCTCGGCATCCAAGATGCCCCATGGGAGCCTGTTTATGACTTCCGGCTTCCCTCCAGCTTTGGCGTGTCCTGGTGGTCTCTCCGTGCCCTCGGGGCCGCTCTTTATTCCCGCCGGGTGGCACGTCTCCCTGATGTCATCTGGCCCCAGGTGGATGATGAACCGCTTGGGAGGTTTCTCGGCATGCGTGCCTCTCCTGTCCTTGCCTTCTGTGAAGAGTAAGTGGGTGCTCCCCCTGGGTTTGGGCCGGGGTTTCCCTCTATCCAGAGACTTGTCATATTGCTACCACCCATAACATCATATTCATATTGGTACCCCCTCCTTCTTAGAACTTTATTAAAGTATTAGCGGTGCTAGCAACTTTTTATGCTTTAACAGCAAGTTCTATATATCGCTCTTTCAATGTCCATTATGGGTGTGTCTACACGTGAATTTACACTGGCTTAAATTTACTACACAGTAAGCAGGAATAGGCCAGTACCTACACATGCAGATGTTACAAATGCATTAATGCTGTGTGGACTGACTTGGTACTAAAGTTAGTCCCAAGTCAATCCAGACAGACTGTGTCACTGTGCAGTAATGCATCTATATGTGTGTTACTGTGCAGTAAGTAATCGGGCATAAATTTGATACCTGCGTGATGCAGGTATTAAATTTATGCTCAAGTTGGCATAAGTCATCATATTTACTGTGCAGCATGGGCATGCACATGCATCCCCCTACTGCACATTAATTTAAGTTACTATGCAGTCAGTGCACATGTGTAAACACACCTACTATCAACTTAAAGGCTATGAAGACCCAAGCCCTGTGGTGGTTCTCACTTACGTACTTTTTAACAAGGACACCCTTCACAATGACACAAGAAGGCATGATTATTCATTTGACAATAACTGTGGTTATTTGAGAGAGGTTCTACGGCCCATATTACTTCTCTACTTCTATGCAGTACTCTGGTATTCTGTATTGGCGAAGGAACTGGGGACAACTGGGGTGCCTGTAAAGGTGCTGGGAGGCTGCTTTGACATGTTGTAATTATAGCACACCAGAGGAGGGTTCTAACTGGCGTACCCCAGACAGCCTCCATATCTTGTGTATTAGCTTCCTCGCACATCAAAATGGTAATGGGGATGATTTAATTAAAGCTCATTTATCGAGCTTTAGTTAAAATGCTCATCACCATTTTGTAGTGTGAGGATGCTGATACACAAGACGCTGTGACTGCCTTAGCATGGCTCTCAGAGCCACTTTAATTAAAGTTCTCCTCCCCATCCCCGGAACATATGCAAAAATATGCCCTTGGGTTCTTTCTGAACCTTTTTGTCTTAGATGAGGGGATCAGGGATAAAAGTGGGTACCCCACTTACCCATCCCTAGTTACGCTACTGCTACACAGTTTAGGCAAATAAATAACTGTACCTTTGTTCACACAGCAAACGTGGAAAAAATGTATGATATAGTTACAGCATTGACATGTTTATACTTCCAAAATACAATGGATTCCTAAAGAAATTAGTGCATTTGTGAGTTGGGGGTGGTGGTCATATTTTGCCTATCATGATAGTGAAATATATTCACACATGAGCTGGGTGGTGGTGGGGAGTCGTGGTGTCAAGTGCTTCTCTAAGAATGCTCCAGCAGCCTCACCATCATGTGTATTCAGCATCCCCACATTTCCAAATGATGATGGGGGTGTTTTAACTAAAGGTTGTTGAACAAGTTTTAGTTGAAGTTCCCCTGCCATCATTTTGAAGTGCAAGATGCTGAATACATGAGACACTGTGGACGTTTTAATTAAATGCCCTCTCCCCCCCTTACCACAGAGCACATGTATAGGTGCCATATGGCCTGGAAAGTTGATTGATTCCCTCAGCCCAGGAGAACCCCCTGCTGCTGTAGTGCACATTCTGTGTCACCCCATCCTAGCTCCTTTGTAGTGTCAGGGTATAGATTTAATACTGTCAGGCAAAACTATTGTAACAATCACAGAGACCAAATGAAGGTTTGTCAAACCTCTCCAAGTCCTGTTATGAGCAAATTGGCTGGCCTTATGCTCAACAAAATCCATTACAAACTAATAAAATGAAGTGTTAAGTCCTTGCTATTGTTCTTGGTTAAATATTTGGCTCTAGAAAGCCTATTGACGTCATCCATCAAGCCTCTCAACAGCTGAGTGAGACAAGGAACAGGGATAAATTAAAGGTTGTCAGTTTTACCCAACTAGATGAAACAAGTGCTAAAATCAATATCTCATCTTTGAATAATTTTCTGTACGTGTTGTCTGACAGGGATGGCTTATAGGACAAGTGGCATGTTCCAAAAAAGAGCAGTATGGCAAGGCATTTTCAGTGCCTGCCACTTTAAGGGCTGAGCCAGGCAGCCAGCAGGTGCTTGATTGTGGCAGCCATTTTGAGACACTGGCTGCCTATATAAACAGAACAGATTACTACTGGCAGGGCAGGCAGAAACATCATTTGGCTGAGCTGCATGGAATATCTAGCAGGCAGGAGCTAGAGGCTCTTGGTCTTGGGCATGACCTAAAACTGCACCCTGCTGGGAAAGGGTGGCCTGGTAGGGCTCCTGGAGGTGCAGGAGTCCCCAGGAAATGCCAGGCCAGTTACCTCCCCAGTAAAAGGTGAGGACGGGTGCCTTGACCCCAGCCCCCATCTTTGGGTGTGCTTTGGAGGCAGTTGTGGGAATAGTGGGGCCAGGCATGGCAAGCGAAGTGTTACCTGAGCCCAGCAGGGATGTTAGGTCCTGGAGATCCCAGAGTAGGTAGCGTGAGGCTTGTAGTGTTTGGCCCTGCACAAAGTAGGGCTGAACAGGAGTAGGCCTGAAGTCCAGGCAGCCCAGGGAAATGTTGAGTAGAACCAGCTGGGAGTAACCCTGAAGGGCAGTGCAAGGGCCAGCCCTATAAATAGCTGATCATGAAGATAAGAAGATTCCAGGGTGGGGTGTGATGTAGAGATCCTAGAGGGGGCGTAGTAGGAACCCCATGTGTGGGGAAGAGGCCAAGGCATGGTTGTGAATGCCTGAGGCTGTAGTTTGGGCCAGAGGCTGAGTAGAGGGCTCAGCCAGAGTGTTAGGGGTGAGTCCTGACCCCAGTAAGTCTGCTGCAAGGAGGCTGAGTGTGAAACAAAAGTAACGCTGGTAGTTGAGCATAACTACCTGCTGCTCCAGGGAGGGATGGAGAGTCCCTGTGACACCCGGGAGCACCAGTCATGGTTCAGAGTATGATTATATGTGGATGCCATCTGCAAGACATGGGCTGTGGTGTAGGGGAGGTCAGAACCACAGACAGCTCTCCCTGGCATTGGGGCATGTAATAGGCAGTCTCCCGCATTTACCAACAGTTGATGAACAACAAACTTGTTGATGACCACCAAACTTGAACCTGCAAATTCTTGCACAGCTGAAGCCAAAATTCTCAGTAGCAAGCTTTACAAATAATATCTTAAAGCAGGGAGGAAAGAGTTCACAATAGCATTACAGGAGTTATTAGTATTATTAATGTAATTGGTATATTTAATGAAAAATGAAATTATTTTGGAAGCACGTTGCTTTTGGTGCTTCCAGTGAAATTGTTGACAGAAGAGGAAAAGTTAATAAACCCCCATGGTAAAAAACACAGTGTAGATCATGTTATATAAAGTTGAGCACTTGAATGCAGCAACTGTTGCAAGTGATTCAATCTTATGGGAATTTCTGAAGATGATTTTTTTTTCTAACCTTCCATCTGGTTTAGCAGAGACACGAATGGCAAAACACTGTTATGGGATGAATTTCCTTTAAAAATGGTGTACATGCATCCTAGAAGCTGAAGCCCTCTTGTCAAAATGTTGTGCTAACTTGGACACTCTGGAAAATCAAATAAATGTTTTATTCTTTGGGAACCATATGGCTAACATCTCACATCATCTAAAGTGCCAGCTGCCAATTTGTTTGTTGGTGTTTGGGTTTCAGTTACTACTGCACGCAACGGGAAGGGA
Organism: Caiman crocodilus; assembly: GCA_030014935.1. Lineage (NCBI taxonomy): Eukaryota > Metazoa > Chordata > Crocodylia > Alligatoridae > Caiman > Caiman crocodilus. The sequence goes on from JAGPOW010000261.1 coordinate 193,324,216, forward strand.
AGAATAAACTTGTAACTTTCACAATTATGGTTTTAGTTTCAATGTCTGTCCACCCTAACTGAGACAACAACCTGAGGAAACTCCTTTTTGAGAATTAAATTTCAGCAGAAATAAATTTTAACTCTGCCAGAAGAACTTCTGCATTTTTTAATGCTAAATGTTGGAACAAATTGATAAGATGCATGCAAGTGAGTGTATATCAGTTCACTAAAGTTGCCTGTTGTCATTAACTTTTGGCCAGTACTATTGCTGGTTTACTCATTCTTTTATTTTTATTTCCCCAGCTGACCCTAAGTATGTAAGCATCCACATTTCAGCATCCTCATAAACAGGTTTCCCTCACTTTATGTGGCTTCTGTATATGTGAATTTGCTCTTATGCAATGACCTTTTTTATACCAAATATTCATTATATATGAGGTAAATTCGTTCTTATGCAGTCAGTGTGGTGGAAGCCCACAGTCAGCTGCTTTGTGAAGCACATTGTGTGAGTGATGTGCATCAAAATATAGTCTCCTGAGTAGATCTGCGCTCTTTGCTCATTGCCTGTGACACATGTTTTTGTAGTTACTGTCCCCATTATGATAGTGCCCTGTACTTGAGTGTACTGTCTGCTGTGGCAAGTACCAAAATTGTCTTGTAAAAGTGGTAGAAATGGGTTTGGGGGTCAGTACAGTTGAGGTCTTGCAACATATCCCTATTTGGTACATTGTAAAGTGGGTTCCCTTTATGCAAATTTGAGTTATGCACCGTTTTCCAGGAATGCATCCAGCATAAATCAAGGGAAACCTGTACTGGCTGACATAATTGACTGAATAATTGTTTATTTACATTATGACAGTTCATAGAAATATTAGTCCTAGTCAGGACCTCATTGTTTAGCACTGAATAAATGCTTATCAAAATTATTGTTCCTCCTCCGAAGAACTTCTATTTCCTGTTTGTAGAGCTCTTTATTGTAATACATTGTATAGGCCAATCAAAGTCAACAGAAAACTTCCCTTTGACTCTAATACTACTGTTACTCAAATCCAAGATGACTTCAAATTTAAGATGACCATCCCAATAATTAGGTTCTATACATAGATCATTAAAAATGTGGTATAATATTTCATGTATAGAATCTAATTATTGCAGGGTCATCTCAAATTCATTCCCTCCACCACTGCAACAGTAGGGAGGGAGGCAATGGGGCTGCCAGGACCAGGGATTCAAGTAGCCTGACCCCCATCCCTTACCCTCCTGCTGCCTGTCACCTCCATCCTTTCCCACCTCCACCCTTTCATACTGCCTGGCCTCCCTACAGTGCCTGTGCCTCCTGACCTCTGTCCCCATCCTGGGTGGTATAGTGGTGCAGTTGCACCTCCTTTGATTCCAGCTCCACAAAAACTTTAAAGCCAACTGCCTGGGAGAGTAAGCAGCATTTCTATTCAGGCAGCCCTCAGAGAATCTATTGACTTCATGGCTTGTTATCATCTCCTGGATTCCTGCTAATCCCATGCCACTCCACAGATGTTAAAGACATTCTGTCCTTTTTAATGGTCTTGATGTTTCACTATTCAAATTATCCTTTCTTCCGCAACTTTGCTATCTGTTAGCCATTCCTAGTAATGTGTCTCCTCTATTTCGCAGCCATACTTTTTTTAGCTCTAGCTAAAAACCTTAACTCGGGTGTAGAAATGACAGACAGTAAAGTATTGGAAGTGCTGTTAAGATGCTTAAGAAGGCTAGATTTTGGTTTGTGAATTTGAATAGGAGATGTACATTTAACTGTAATCACTACAGGACTAATGACACTTTTTTTTTACTATTTTAATTATTTTGCCTAGTTTACAGTGTTTTTTTAAAAAACCTAATGCATTATCTAGCAAATTTAGTGCACATTCCAATAGTTATATTTGTTTCTGCTTTGATCTTAAGCTGCATAATGTACTCCTAGCCCATAGCATATTAGTAAAGCTTCTAGTTTTTCTTTAACTGGAGCAAAATGTGTTGTGTTATATGGGCTGATGTTCTGCACTCTAGGATTTTCATGTCTGAATGGCTTTATAACATGGTTTGGCCAGTCATGTTAAGTCTGAGATTTAGACACCATTTTTAAATCAAATGAAAAAATTTGAAAAGTAAATAGTCTGGGTATCCCTAAGTGGATTGTTTTAGCCTTTTCTTTTAATGAACTCTGCTACCCACATCCACCCTCAAATGTTTTTTGTTTTAGATTAACCTAAAACATTTGATAGGCTTTTGGATAATTTCATCTTTTTACTTGTCCCTTGAAAAGAAGAAAAACTATTATAAAACATTTTTTTTCAGAATGAAGTTTAAACTTCCTTTAAAAAAACCCACAAAATATTTCCCCATTTATATTTTGAGAAAAAAACTGACACCAATTCACAAATAGTTTTGGTCTTGCAGAATTAACTAGCTGCCAAAAGTTTTCACATAGTGAAACTAATGTAGGCAGAGCTAGACTTTTGACATTTTAATCTCAACACTTTGGAGAGGTGTTCCTCCCCTGTCCTTTTTTTATTAATTGGCAGAATTTTGCAAGCCTTTCCCCCTTTCATCTCAATTCTTTACAGTTCTCTATACAAACCTCAGTTTGAGGATGTTTCTACTTGTGTGACAAAAATCAGTGAAAATTGGGGTCTTTGAGCCTCTACTTGAAGTAACTAATTTTTATCATTATTTTTATACCACCAAATGTACACTCCCACCAGTGGTATTTTATTGCAGCATGTCAACTAGGAAAGACTCCTCAGTGCTGCTGAACTAGCAATGGTATAATAGTCTGATAGAAGTAGATTCGTATTTTAAAATGCTCAAAGGTTACTAGCTCCAATGAGGCCTGATAATGGATTTAAAGGCACACAATTAACACTTTTTAGGTTTCTTTCATCACATATTTTATAATATTCACACTAGCATTTTGTATATTTTTTTCCTTCTGGACCAGAACTAGTGCCTATATTTAGGTTGTAGATTATGGTGTAGGAATAGTGCTCTATGCTTTTCAGTACTTTATTTCACTAAAATTGCTTAGGCTTCTTTGGGTTTTTTGGTGGGGGGAAGTGCGATTTGGCTAGTCTAAAACCTTAATTCTGCCTAAATTAGATCTGAACTTCAGGTTTACAAAATCCAAAAAGTATTTTCTGCTAAAAGAGGTATTCTGCATTGAATCTATGGATTTGATAGTATTTTTTCAATGATATTCACATTTCCACACTTGTTATGGCAGGTCTCCAAAAAAGATAATGATTAGATTGATAGTAGGAGGATTTAACAAGACTCAGACATCCATATTTTACTGATGAGTGAAGGTAGGATAGATCTATTAGGGAGTCAACATTGTTAGTGTATATTACAGGCAACATGATCTGCAAAGTTATTTATCAGATCCTGCAATATTGTGAAAACACGTAGCTGTTTCAGTACAACTGTAGTAAGCCCTTGATCTTTTTGCAAGTTGGTAGGTGAAATGTGTTACCAGTTTGTCCGATTTTTCTTCAGTACAGTTTCATGTTGTATCAGCATCAGGCAAGGGGCTGATGAGCTGAACTAGGTAAAATATGAATTGGGACATAAGCTTGAAATTCAGACTGAATATGAGTTACTTTGAGGAGGATCAGCTTAATTTTCTACACCTCCAATGCCTTGATGAGTAATAATATTATTAGTATTTTATACTTCTATAAGTGTCTTCATTTCAAATTGCTTCACAAATGGTAATAATTTAAGCCTTGCATAACCTCTCTGAGGTATCTGTGTTTTGTTACCTTTTTACATATGAGAAACTCAGAGCAAGGAGTTAAGATGCTTGCCAATGATGGTTTCAGAGCCAGGGCACCATAAGAGTAATCTCGTTTTTCCCAGGTTTACATTTTTAGTCACAGGACTATCCTTCCTCTGCTACAAAGTTATGTTGTTTGTTGGAAGTTCACTTTCTCTTATTTTTTCCATATTCCCTGCATTTATGTCCCAACATTATGATCAGGATCTGTCCCATGTGACTGTATAGGGCTTATTTTTGTAGTTTATGGAATTGAATAGGAGCTTAATTATAGTAGAATTTGGCCCTGTATGTGATTGTAAGTCAAACGCATAGAAACAAGCTAACACACAATTAAGGATTAAACCTTTAATATAAATTTCCAGTAAGTTGTCACATTAACCTCCGTAGCTCTCCGCTATAGACTATACTAGGCCTTGTTTATTTTTATCAGTATTCTCTTTATGTTGCTAAGTTTGACACAACTATAGCAGTTTTTGCCTTTTGGCGGTGGGGGGAGTAATGACCTTAAAAGGCTTTGTTCTGAGAATTAAGCAAATATCAATATTAGTCCTTATTTGGAGAATCCACCGAGGAAAGAAAATAGGAAAATATAATGTGTAGATTGCAATTAATTTCCCTGAGATTGTCACTGAAATATTACAGACCAAAAGGAGGGGATCAGAAATAAACTTGGACAAAAAAGCAGTCCTGAGTTATCCAATCAGACACTGGAATTCATCCAGGTGGCATCTATTCATATCATATGTGTAGCATACTCAATGAAACAGGGAAGATTACTCTCTTTTTTCTTCTGTTTTATTGGTTAGCTAATCTTTATGAGAATCTTTAAGGAAATAGAACGTCACTGTTTCACAGTGAAATAGGGAAAAGCTTTGCTGACAGTGGCCCTCATCAACTGGAAGTTGCTGGTTAAGGCAGTGATGCTGTTTTAAGGATCTGGTAACATCCTCAAACCCGAGGTGTATGATACTGGTGAAGGAAAACATAGCAAGGGAAGAGAAAATTTTAAAAAGTCTGATCCAGCTAACTAGTTATCCATATGAAAACCCAGCCCTTATTTGCAGTGTCACTATGTACTGATCATGATTAAACTCTGCATTTCTTTGACTTTAACATCTTCTATTTATGGGTGTAACTGTTTTAATTTTCACACTCAAGTCTTGTCAAGAGCTGGCTTAGATTATTATATTCACATACAGGTAAGGAAGAGTCAGCCATGAAAGTTTTCCAATTGATTTTTTTTGTTATTTGCAAAAGTAGAGGGGACAGAGAAGTAAACTGTCAGGTGACAGAGTTCCTAACCTCTTACCATGCTCGTGGAACTCCAAACAAATTAAAGGTATTTCCTTTTAACTACTTTTGCATTAGAATGTAGTAATAGTCACAGTGAGCAAAAGAACAGGACACATTTGTATATAGATTTCTATCAGAGTTATGGACATTTAAATCCACATTGCTTGTGTAATGAATGCACCATTATGGACAAGGCTTAGCACGTCACTGCACTTGGCATGTCTAGGTTTTTACTCGGCATATAATATTTTGAGAGCCATTTTTTTTTCAAGCATAGAGTAATAGGCTTTAACTTTGCTAAGCTTTTCTGCCAGGCCTCCAGTGCCCTGCTGTTCTATTATATTGAACTTGTAAGCAGGATGCTCTGCCAGGCTCACCCAGATTACTGCTGCAATAAGGGCCCTGCTGAGTGACTAGTGTCATGATAAGTGCTAGGGAGGGAGTTCACCATCTTGGCATACTGTTCTCATCTTATTAAATTCAGCTTTGTGGAAGCAGGGAGTCTGCCTCTCAGCCTCACTGGCTCTGGCTCTGTCCAACTGCTACTGTCAGACAATATGAAAATAGGAACCACCACAGCTAATGGCAGGTGCTGCGCCACAGCTGAGGGAAAAAAAAAGATTTTTTTTTTTATTTTTAGAGGCACTTGACTGTACTGATTCAAAACCTTCAGGTTTTTAATATTTATTATTATAGCCCTCATGCCCAAAGACATTTCACAGGCCACTATTCCTTTATAATCTGTTCAGCTTGTGCACCTTTTTCTGCCTTTGTCCTCTTTTAGCTACGTATGAAAAATGGGAAGTGAAAAACAAGCCCTTTGAGCAACACCACTTGCACTTAAAGCTGAAACTCTAAAGCCTCAGTCCTGTAGTCCTTCCTGAACCAAAACTCCCAGTCAAACCAACTGAAGTTCTGCCATAGTTTAGGATTTTGCTTTGTAGCTGGGATTTTTTTAAGAGAAAGCTGAGGGAGTTAGGTATCCAAACGCCATTGGAATTCAAAGGGATATCATTGTCTTAATTCTTTCAGGTTTCTTCAAAAATCCCACCCTTCATTCCAGATGGAGGGATCAGGAAGAAAACCATCCTCATTGAATGCAAATGACCAACCATCTCCTGGGCAGGAATCAGTCACACTGAATAGTGTGGTAGAAGAGTGAGTTATTCATAGAAAGAACAAGGGGTTTACAAGGAGGAAATCATCCCAGAAGAAAGATTAGGTGAAACCAGTTTCTGATTGTGTATCATCGCAGATCACATCAGCTGCAATGTGTTGGCTACTGTCAGGGTTGGATAGGATTACAAGTATTTCCTACTGAGACAAAGAAAAAACATCCATTTTGCAATAATTAATTTTCAATATATTAAATTATTGTTTTTAAAAATATCTATTATCAAACTTTGAGGCAGACCATGCACTCTTTACTTTTGAGTGTAAGAGTCTGTCTGATATAAATTAAAACCTTATTCAAAGGTTGTTGCAGAAAGATAGCTAAATTGCCCCTACTTTTATTTGTACACGAGCATTTGCAGAACTCTGCCTCTGCAAATGCATCGCTTACCATTGTTCAGCAATAAACTTTCAAACAAGCCAATTATTGTCACGTTAGCATGTCTGCAAATTGGACATGATCGACACATGCAGTGTAACCTTTCTGAAAGAAGTATTGATGTAGTCCAGCAAATAAGTCATCGAAAAGCAAAGCCAAGTTGGGATCAATACATAATCCAGATTTTCAAATGCTTTTGTGGCAAGAGTCAGTTTGGCAGGTTGTGGTTCAGCAGCACACTTGTTGGCCATGTCAGTCTTCATAAGAGTGACAGGTTTGATTAGTTTCTTCGAGAGTGGCTGATGGAAAAATTCAGGCAAAATATGATTTTTTTTTCCTGACAATTTGCAACATCACATTTGCAGTCCTTTCCTGACTCAAAGGTAAGGAATAAAGAACTTAACATTTTAATCCCCTTTGAGAAAATGAATAAAGAAATTACGTCTCTGAGTGTGACATTTTTTTACTTGAGAAAATAAGCATAAAGAATTCTAAATGAAGCTGACTGTCATGTATTTCATGTCAGAACTTCTCACATCCTGAGCAGTTTACAGTTTTGACAAATAAAAAAACAAAACAAATTTGCTCATGAGTATGTTTTAGATAAATTCTATTTATGTATTTCATTTTTCTGAAACATTAAAACATTCCTTGTGTCTATGGTTTCAGTTTTGCTTCTAAGCCTTACTTTTTTCTGTTTAGTATCTTTTCCTCTTTCATTTGCTTTCCCCCTTCCTCTGCTCCTCAAATGTTTTCTTTCTGTGCTCTTTTTTCCCCACTCCTGTCATAGTGACAGCTTTCTGAGACAGCTTTATAAACCTATAAAGATGGAACTTTGTTCTATATTAATGAATTTCTATTTTCCATCCTTAATGCATGCTTGTGTTACTTACTAACATCAGAACTGCTGCTTTTACTAATTTTCTTATGTCCTCCCTACCTTTCTTTCATTTCCCTGGTGCCTCTTATTCGTAAGCCACTATGCTTTTCAGAGGCCAGATTGCTAGAAAAAACAAATGGACATTATAACTGTAATTTTATCTATTTCACAATACAGTGAAAAGTTTACTTGTCCTTAAATATCAATTCCACAGAGAGAGCAAGTGGGCATCAAAGGAGTTCTGTCCTAGAACATGGATTATCCTGAATGGAGACAGAAAGCAGGGGCTAAGGAGATCTAAAGAAAAACTCAGTTGAAGTCTTTCTTAATTTGAAAGATGTTTTCTGAGAGGTGACAGCTGAGGACCAGAGATAAGCTATCATTTCCATTGGATTGGAAGACTACCAGAGTTTTAAATTTGGCTCTGGAGCCAATACATACGATGCTCATATGAACAGTGTCTAAAACTCTCCTCTGTAGGAGATGTCTAGGATTTACTCAGACCTTCAAATTATACCAAGTCCTATCTTAGTTCCTTCTGTAGTGCCCCTAAAGGTACCCTCCATGGAACAAATGAAGTGTCTGTTAAAGCTAATCAAGCAGATTTATCTTTGGTATTGATGCTCTAATCTGATTGACTCAATAGGGAGTTCCCTGACTCTAAGGCATTAAATTCTAAGGGATTAATTGAGTTTGGGATATGTCCAACTACAGGTCTCTCCTTAAAAACATAAAATGGGAAAGAATCAACACTTCTGTTCATCTTTAGTGGCTTTAAGATTCTGGGGTTTCTAAATTTAGATTCAAGTAGGCAAAACTTTCTGCTTGAGGAAGTCTTATAAAAGGTTCCTCATTCACAGCATAAAAGTAGAAAATAGCACATTACAAAGATAAGTGTATCTCATGAATGCGTTTCAGGCACCTTATGCATGCTTGTGTTACTTACCAACACCAGAAGTGCTTGTCTTACTAATAGTGACCTACATGTGTTGTTTGAAAGACCCTAAGTTTTCAAATGTAACAAGGTACATACAAATGATATGGCCAGGGAAGTACTTACATTTTAAAACTGAGACAATAGAATCAGTACCCAATAATTTTAATAAGGTCAAGTTATTTACATTTGACTTTAAAAAGAAAGCTTAAGTTTAAAAAAAATCAATGAAAACTGAATTTGGGGATGTAATTATATGTATATGTTCCTCCATGTTTGTAGCAGAAACACTGCATTATAGAAGCTACTGCACAAGAGCAAGATAAATAAACTAATGAATTTTCCATGTCCAAGTTGAGTGAAATTTGAAAAATAAACAAACAGCACAGATGGAGAAACAGTTGAAAGTGTGAATACTCTTTCAGTGATAATCATTTCCAGTGTTTATAAAAACATAGTAGTGACATATAGTAAAAATAAGTTATTTTAGCATATATAAGTCTGTTTAGACAGATAAGTAATGCATCATTTTCAATTAAGCAGTAGTTTAAAATATTTTTAGAACAAAACCTTTTGGTTTAATTCCTATTTTCATATGCAAATATGGAAAAATTGCTGAAAGATTTAGCATATGAGGAGTCTGCTTCTGTTGATTTCTGGATAATGTATCTGAACATTTTATAGATTGTAATTGTATTGTTTTTATTAATTTGCAAAGCCCCAAAATGTAAGCACAGACCAGTAAACCTAGAATTATCATGAAATCTCTTGGTCACTTTTTTCATATTCACTAGAACAGAAAACAAATTTTGGAGGCATTCCCAAATGGCAGGTGCTAACACTAACAAGGGACAGAACAGCCTTCCTGTTAATGTTACCCACTACTTACCTACCACAGCTCTGTGTACAAAATTCATTGATAATTAAAGCTAAATGAAGTATCTGAGAGCTAAGTGAATATCTCTACAAATGCTTAAGACAGCTATAGAAACCTTATTCCAAGCTAAATACAAACTAGGCAAATAAGCTTTCAAATACTCTGTGTTTTGCCATTTTGGATAGCATCCAAGCAACTCTATTTTCTTTCCAGAAAAAAATTTTACTCATTCTCTGCAAAAGATGTTGCCCTGGATAAATGAATAGGGAAACTGGTAAGACAGATGGATGCAAGGAACTGAATCAAGTATCCAGTGATATTGCTTCTATAGACTGTAAGGTGTCTATACACATGCAGCGAGGCTGCTCTTATGTGTTGTAATTACAGTGCGTCGAAGCAGACACAATTAAGTGAGGTAATTGCTGAACTCCAGCAGACTCCAGTATCATGTGTATCAACATCCCCATGCTGAAAAATGGTGGTGGGGCACTTTAACTAAAGCTCATTCAATGGGCATTAGTTAAAGCACTCCCATCACCACTTTTCAGTGCAGGGATGCTGATACACATGACACTCCGGGTGCTTTAATTAGAGCGGCCCTCAGAGATGGTCTAATTAAAGCGCCCCCTCCCTCCTGCCTCTTGGAGCATATCTATAAATTCCCATATTGCTGTGCTTCATTGACCATAGAAAAATTTATAGTAATGAATCTATTAGGGAGTGTTTACCTGATGCATTAACCTTAGATCCCAATATTCCAATCCATATTCATCCTTGGTTCAAGCCCCTGCAACCACTTCTAGTGAAATTTAATGAAGGGAAACACTCCACATTTCAGCCAGCTCTAGTTGAAAGGAAGATTATGCCTTATTGATGCACTGTTTTCTACCCACTTGAATATTTATATCTACCCACTGCACTAAGGACATAACCACTTACTGTACCAACAGCACTTGTAAATTGAAGGAGAGAAGGGCACTTGGTATTGTTAATTTTGTACTAGGATATCCACATTATTTCATTTTCCCAAGGTTTTGTAGCTAAAGCATACATTCCATCTGTGCCCTCATGATGTCTGGGTAGTTGCCTTGCTGTTATTAGAGACAGTAGTTATGTGGGCAATGATAATACACAATAGTATTTCTACTCAAAGTTCGCCATGCACAATAGGGAACTTAAATGAAAATTACCCAGGTACATAGGTGGCCTTTTTGGCTTTACCTACAGTGTATAGGCAATGTAGATATGCAAGGATACACCCATATACTACCAGCGTTCAGTGGGTTATGCGCTGGCTATATATGTGCGCCCAATGTGTGTGACTAAGTTGTGAAACTGAAGGAGGGCAAAAACTCAGGATGGGGTTGGGAAGAAGGAGGATGGATTTATTGTGTGTCAGCTCCAATAGCTGAATGTTTTTAAGGTACTTATTGAGGAAGCAGGATACCCAGATTCTAGGCAGTCATCACTACCTGGGCAATATATATGCTGAGCTAGGAGATCTGCTGTTATGATTGGCTCCTAGGCAGGTAACATAGGAGAGAATACTTTCTGTCTTCCCTCTCTCTAGGGGTGGGTGCAAAACAGCCAACCACAAGCTGGTCCTATTGTCAAGATTTTTAAAAATCATGAATGATAGAGAGTCCCTCCATTGTTGGGCTCTCAAAGTGAGCCATAGCTCACCATAGCTTTTAAGGAGTTAAATTTTCAGAAACTGTTGAAGTCCTGCCGCTTTTGAAAATCTCACCGATATGGTTAACTGTGTCGCTCTCATCATTTGCATGACAACTTTTTTTGTGGGCCATCACTGGGTATAACTCCAAGACTACCAGCCCAGAAAGCTCCATCTGCTGATAAGAGATAGTTAGCCATGTTAGTCTGAAGTCAGAAAAAAAACAGGGTAGATATGTACCTTATAGACTATCTTGGGAATGCTCACCCCTGGCCTGAGGGCTAGATCTGGCCCACAGCACTATGTTATCTGGTCCACAGGGCTCCTCACGGTCCAGAAATTTGGCAGCAGGGGAATGGTCACAATTAGCACAGCCACCACTCCCCCACTGCAAAATTTCCAAGCAGCACATGGATAGATTAGCCTCAGTTGCTCTGGTAATGCGCAAAGGGATTGGGCCCCAGCTGTGCTGCCCCCATGCTGAGGAATTGGACCCATAAACCCAGTCTGGCCTGTGGACTGACCTTGCACCATCCATCTGACCTGTACAGCAAAAAGGCTGGGCACAAAGGACTATCCAGTAAAGAAATAACCCTTTCAGCTGGTAGCTGTATGATCTCACATTCTTAGTATGTCAGCCACTAGAGGGGGATATATAATACTCACTGAATAATAGGTTTAAACATGTGCTGTTTCTCACAACTTTTGTTGTGTTGAACCCTTCAGTTTTTACCACAAGCCTACATTTAAATCCGGGCCTGAGAAGTATCCAAGTAATAAGACACTCTCATTTTTCTTTGGAAGGCACTACTTGCAAGCATCTAGTCTTAAATTTAGTTTAGTAGATACCTATGAGGGGCGATAAAGAGAAAGCAATGTTATATCATTTAAATTTAACCCTTACTACTGAAAATTCTGCCAGGAGAATTGCAGTTTCTTGTGATTTTTCAGAAAACCAGTCAAAGATGTTAATAGTACAGTGTGAATTTTCCAATAAATAATTTCTAATTGAGATGTAGGTACTAATCACAGGGAACTCAGTTTATAACACTGAACCATGATGGGCTATTTTGAGAGCAGTGCTGTACATACTGTAGAAAATTTGCACATGAGGGCAAAATGGAATAGACAATTGCTTTTGGGGACTGTGCAGATTAGTACATCATTGCATACTAACAAAGTGCTAATTGCTCCTTTTGACCACGGGCCCAGTTTACAATGCTTTTGCGCAAATGTGCTTTGTGCACTAAATTACAAAACTAACACTGCATTATTTCTCAGTACAGCTTGCAAATTCTTGTAGGACAGTATGCATTAGCATTAATTGGATGCAAAGAAAAAGGACGGCACAGAGATACTTGCAATTTAGAAAGAACAGCCCTGGTGCTAATTACTCAAGTTACAAATGTTGCGCTTGCTTTGCCATGATGTGAGTAAAAAGCAAACACTATATCTAAATTCTTGGGTTTAGGAAACTTAATTTTAGGATTATGTTTTAATATTAACTAGTGTATTTAATAGATAGCTACACAAGCCATAATTGGTCTATGCTTGGTACATTAGCTAACAAACCAGGTGTGAACTATTTTCAAGAGGATTGTTGGTACTGATTCCAAAGAAAGTTAAAAATAGCAGCTGTGTTAGAAGATCTGCCAGTTAGTTAATGACCAATTCTCCATAAATGAGAAGGTAGAACAAAATCATGTGGAATAATCTCTTTTGTTTTACCCTGCCTAGGGTCTTATTCAGAACTGTGGGTATTCTGTTTTGGAAAAATAAGATCTCTTTTCCCCACTCCTTGAACTGAACCTAATCAGAGGTTCATAATTGTTTGGCTAAGCAGTTCACTACCTGTGTGGAAAGAAGTAATGTTAATGGATATGTGAAAGATAAATTGTCCATTTATTTTCCTACGTTGAAATCTACAGGTGTCATTCTCAACCTCCTCTGAACAGAACATATGCACATTGTAATTCATCTGAAATCCCGAGCATTGTCTTTACTGCTGAATTAAATAACAGGCAAACTTAAGTCTCAGCTTCATCCTATGCTTTTCTCACAATCTTGGCTTCTCCCAGGTTTTTCCCTGCAAGACATGCCTTGTAGCTCTGACACCTTTAATATCCAGGTGGGATCAAAATGATTCCATTTGCTAGTAGGCTGCAGCTGTAACTTTACATAGTCTTCATATAGATTTCATAGACGTTAGGGCTGCAAGGGATGTCGGAAGATGGTCAAGTCCAGCCCCCCCAAGGGGCAGGAATTTAGCTGGGGTCATAGGATTCCAGCAAGATAAACATCCAAATTTCTCTTGAAGGCGTTCAATGTAGGTAGCCGCTTGAACCACCTCCAGTAGCAGGCTATTCCAGACCTTGGGGGCTCAGACAGTGAAGAAATTCTTCCTTATGTCCAGCCTGAAATGATCTTGCTGGAGTTTATAACCATTTAACCTTGTCATTCCTTGGGGTGCTCTAGTGAACAATCATTCCCCCAGATCCTGGTGAACACCTCTGATAAACTTATAGGTAAACTTATGGCCATCAAATCACACCTGAGCCTGTGCTTTTCCAGGCTAAAGAGTCCCATAGCTCTCAGCCTGTCATCATTAGGTCTGTTTTCCTGACCTCTGATCATGTGCATGGCTCTTCTGTGGACTCTCTCAAGCTTCTCCACATCCTTTTTGAACTAAGGACCCCAAACTAGACGCAGTACTCCAGCTGTGGCCTTATCAAGGCCAAGTACAACGGGAGGATGATGTCCTGGGATTTGTTTGAGAAGCATCTATGGATGCAAGCCAGGGTGTTGCTTGCTTTACTGGCTGCAGCATCACACTGAAGTTTCATATTCATCTTATGATCAATCATGACCCCCAAGTCCCTTTCATCTGTAGTGCTGTAGCATAGCACTGCTGAGCCTATAAGGATGCTGCAGGTTTTTCCTCCCAAGGTGGAGAACCTTGCATTTTTTGGTGTTAAACACCATCAGGTTCTTGTCTGCCCATTTCTTGAGCATGTCAAGGTCAGCCTGGATTGCCTTCCTATCCTCAGGTGTGGATGCTTTACCCCAGAGTTTGGTATCATTGGTGAACTTGGCCAGTCCGCTTCTGACTCCAATGTCCACATCATTAATGAAAATGTTGAATATAAGATTCAAGTATCTCAAAATAGAAGACCCTGCATCTGGATCTGAGACCTTCTTTATAATATTTTAAGTAATGTATGGAGCAGGACAACATATATGGGGGGGTGGAATCTAGGATCATCACAAGGAAAGGCTAGAAGATTGGGTTGGGTCTTCTCTTTCTCATTGTTATGACACTATAAATATTGAATAACACAAGGCTAAGTCTCTTGTCTTCCTCTGTTATTAGATGAGATAAAATGAAAATGTTGTAAACATAGCCAAAAAGGACATGTATGTGTCACCAGAAGGGTGCTATGTGTCATACAGAATCTGTGCCTTAACTTTAACCAAAATAACCACCCACTCAGGTGTACAGAAGGTTAGGCTTGCTGTTATGACTCATATTTGGCTGATCAGAGTAGGAGTGGGAAGGTGAAAGTGATGAGTACCTCACATACTGTATCAATTGTAAAAGGACCCCCACTTCATTTCTGTTCTTTCTGTTCAGAAAAAAAAATTGCATTGGCTGCCTAGGAAGCTTCACATTACTTTGGGGTACCAGCTTCGTGCAACAATGTATGTGCTACTGGTGACTAGGGATTTGTTAACTGCATTGAATAAAATCTGACCTGACCTAAGACTTTGTCTGGCACTGAAAATTTCCCCATCCTTTATGAAGATAGAGAAAACAGATGCGTTTTAAATAAGTGATAAAGTTATTTTGCTTGATTGTTTCTGTTTAGTTTCATAAAAACTTCACCTGTGCCAGTCTCTGAGTCCCACTGTTGTAACTTTGAAATCCAGTAAAACTACATAAAATCTCAGCACTTATCATGACATCCAGCATTTTTAGCCTCGCCTAAAAGCTTATACAAAGGGTTTTGAATAGGACTAAAAGTAGGCTTCCTGTGATGATAAAGGGATGGAAAGGAGTTTTTGCGGGCAATTGTCTTAGTTCCCAATGGAACAATAATTGTAGTACTGCTGGGATTTCATTATACTAAATATGTGAAAGGCAGGGATTTTTATGAGAGATTTTATTGGACCAAATGTAGGGTTTGAATAGTTTTAGACAATCTTTTGACTGTATGGCATTCTTCTTCCAGTATGAGGAAAAAAGCAAACACAGCCAGAGATAGAAACAGCTCTTCCTGGTAATGTCTCTCTTCTTTGCAGATTTTTGCAATTTTCTTGTCTGTCAGAAAGGGTAGCTTGATTAGTGGAAGAGCAAAACTGGTAAAAAGGGAAAAGGGTTATTAACACTTGTGGAGGGAAGGGATTAGCGGGAATTGGGTAGATTATAATGATCCACAAAGCCAACGTCTGTGTTCAGTCCTTGGTTCTTAGTGTCTAGCCAGCATATGAATTTTTGTTCCCTGGCTCACCTTGTGAAAGTATTGTATAAATTTCCTTTAAGCACAAGGAATGTGAGGTCAGAAAATGAGTATTCTGGGAAACATATTTTTCAACTTCCATTAATGTGTCACCTTCCTTAATTTTTCAGCTGTGATTTTTCATTCTAGTGCATTAGTCTAGTTTCACCCACATATTTTCTATGAGGGCATTTGGTGTAATGAAGGAGATATACTGCATCTGGGATAGAAATGTTTAGGATGCATGGATTATGGTGGTTTTATTGTGGAGGATATCTATCATTGATCATTGTAGTGGAGATAAATTGACAGGTTTTTCATTTATTGTTAAAGCAAAGTTGCATCCCATTTGGTGTTTTTTAATCAATGAGGAGCAGGCTGGTCTTTATTGATTATGAGTAGTTTGATTTTTCTTCTTATCGGCTCAAATGTGGGCTGCTAAATTACCAACACAAATGTGTGTGGTAGGGAGGGGTTATTTCAGTATTGTAGCAAGTTGCTGGGATGGGGAGTATTTGGTGACTCTTTTAAAGATACATGCTATTTCTCTGCTTGAGTGTCCTTGTTGTATAAAGGAATATTGGTTGTAGCCATGTTGGTTTAAGGTCATAGGCAGACAAGCTTCCTTGGGTAAATGTGATATCTTTTATTAGGCCAACTAAATAGTTGGAGAAATTGTTCTTTGCAAGCCTTTGGGTACAAACACCCTTCTTCAGGTAGAGGGAGAGTCTGCAGTTGTATTGGGCTTTCCTGGATAGGCTGGAAGCCAGTACGCAGGAATGTATGTCAGTGAAAATGGAAATGCCTGGCAGTAAGGAATCACAGTGGGTGAGAGAGAATAGATGAGAGAGAGGTCGAGGCAGGAAAAGGGGGAATGATGAACTGGTAATAGAATGTAACTGGTAAATCGTAGAGAGGATAAACCAAACTCACTGTATGGGTGACAAGAGGTTTTAGAATGAATTCAATGAAACCTGATATTTCCTCAGTTAGAGTTCCATGGTTGGCTATGATAGGTCTGCCTGGGTTCCCTTGTTTGTGGATTTTAGGGAGCATGTAAAAAGTCCCTGCAACCCCTGAGCTCTGTGTGGAGGCCGGGGTGGGTGGGGAGCAGTCCTTCCCCCTGTGGTGGCAGTGCCTCCTGGGGCTGCCCAAGCAGGCTGCTAGTGGGCTGGGTGTTGTCCCAGCTCAGAGACAGCATCTGGCCTGATGCAATTCTTCCTCAAGCTGCCTGAGGGAAGGCATCAGGGCACTGCTCCCCAGATAGGTTTGGGGAATAGTTGGATTGGGCTGGGTGCTGTCTTCAAGCTGAGACGGTACCCAACCCGTTAGCAGCTCACCTGGCAGCCCTGGGGGGCACCGCCACCACAGAAGGAAGGACTGGGGCTCCTGCAGGTCAGGGGCCTCTCAGCCCATCAAGAACTCCCCTCCCCTCCACCCCCCACAGCTGTGGGCAGGCTCTGGCTCTGACAAAAAAAAAAATTTAAAAAATCAGGCACCCTTGCCATAACATGATGGAAAAATTGAAATGGTGGTTTTGAATTAAAAACCCACCATTTCAATTTAGGGAGCATAGAATAAAACCCTGAAGACTAAACCCCTGTCATGTATACAAGTACCCTAGGAGAGCACAATATGAGCTCTGCCTGAAGAAGGGTGTTTGTACTCAAAACTTGCAAAGAAATTTTTTTCCAGCTATTTAGTTGGTCTTATACAAGATGCCACATTTACCCAAAGAACCTTGTCTGCCTTTTGTTATATAAAGGCAGGTTTCAGGTTGGTGATATGGGTCTCATGAGTGTTCTCCACTTACCAGATGCAGTGGAATCTGAGATCCTGACTGTAGATTATAGCTTTTTTTTGTGCGTTTGGGATGGTTGCTGGTTTTGCAGATGTAAGCATAATGGTCTGTGGGTTGTATATAGTGGTTTGTAGGATGCCATCTGAGTTGTGTATTGTTATAGCCAGAAAGCTGATGTTAGTGTGGAAGTAGTCTGGAGAGAATTTGATTGAGAGGTGATAGCTCTTAAACCTGTGGTGGAAGTGAATAACTGACTCCAGGTGTTCATGGCAGATGATGAAAAGATTACCCATGTAATGCAGATATAGTACTGGTTTGATACTTTTTGAGGTGTCTAACACAGAAAGGCTTAAATAGTCATTGTTTTATCATTTTAATACTAAATAATACAAAAAATATATTTATTTGTAGATTTGAGTGAGCATTTTATAACAGTTATGCTTTTAAAATTGTACTTCCTTTTAAATAATTAAGGGCTTTAAAGGCTTCTGAATCTGATCAAACCTTAAGTTGAGCACCGTTTACATTGGTAGCTCCATTTCCTTCATTTGGGCTACTTATAAAAGTAGACACTTTCCAAAATGAGTAATGACTGCAGAGTCAAGCCCTTAGTAAGGTTCCAATGGATAATTTCTGTATTCAAGGCATTTTCTATAAGTAGTGTCAGATTGCACAAGGTAATAAGCTTTTGAGTTGGTTAACACCAATAAGAATTTATGAGTTATCCCTGTATGCTGTTAATGCATCAGCTTTTTAGTGGCAAAATGAGAAACTGCAGTTACAACCTGCATGTCTCAGCTGCTAACCTAAACAGAACTACATAGACATGACTTCTCACAGAATAGAAATTATTTTCTTGCCTAGCCAGTTATGTTTGAAGAGGTAGTTATCTGAAGTAGAATATTAAAGAATTACAACCTCCTTCAAGTACTGAATCAAGTGCGCTTCTTTGCACATTTGTATTGTTTGGAAAGGAAGGAGGTTGATTCATCTCGTTTTGTGACGGTTCATGTTACTGCTTTTTCTCCCACTGACTGGACACAGATATTGAAAGTCTGTTCCATCTCCCCTATGTCTGATGTCAATGTCACATGTCATCCTTAGCAACAGCAACAGCAGTTGCCGTGACAGTGAAAGGTAAACAATGTAAGATGTAGCCAAAATGCTGAAGTCCCTGCTTCCCTGCTCTGGGCTCACATGGTATGCAGAGACCTGTGTTCTGAGCTCGGGACACAACTGTTAAAAGCACTTTAGTTCTCCGACCTAGATCTCTGGGAAACTTATTGACTGAAAGTAAGTTGGACAAATCTGTCTTTTTGAAGCAAAACACAAATTACATTTTGAGGATTTTGAATGGGTAGCTAGCAACTGAATAAGATTTTCAGAATTTTCCACTTATTTCAAACTTTCAAAAGGGGTAAAGTGCATTCTTTTATCTATGTTTTGTTTTAATACTGAATTCAACTGCAAAGCATGGTCCGTGTTATAGGTATGGGGGTGTATCAGCAGTGTAAGGACTGCTTGCTGTCTAGCCCTACACTAGAGTACCCTCATGCCTTAGCCAGCTTCTCTGCAGCATGTTGAGCCCAGTCAGAGCAGCCCTGGGCTGGCAGGCTTGACCTCTGCCAGTTGGGGCTGCTCTGACCCAGGTTAGCGTGCTGCAGTCATAGGCACATGTTCAAACATGGTGCCCAGGAGTAATAAACTCCAGCACAAACTGTATCAGAGTTTAGTCATTCAAATTATTTGCATGTGTAGACACATCTAGTATATAGCAACACTAGAAAATAATTTTAAATGTCTGTATCTGAGAACTGAAATAGGTTGGTTTGCAGTAAGCTGACCCTGTTAATTTCAATTGTATTAAACAATGAAGTCTAATGATAAAAGGTAATTGTAAGTCTTATTGAGTATTTCGTTATTGAACAGAACATATGATATTAGGTATGTATGATGATCAACACATGTCACTGTATGCAGTGATTGTAGGAAACTGAAGGATGAATTACTGTAAGCTATGAATTATTCATTAAGAAGAGCTGAGCAACTTTAGAAGATCACTTTTTATCTGGTATGTTCAGCGTAGCCTTTTAATGAATGGGCTACTACTTTTATTCCACCTGTGGATGTATCCATCTGACATTTCAGTAGAATGAAGATAGGCAAAAGGTACCAAAATAGATACTCAAATCAGTATTACCTAAAAAAATGTAATGGGATCTGTAAGTGACTGGGAAGTTGGTTTTGTGTCTCATGTAAGAGTTGGCACTGGGAGAAGACTCAGTTTATTACTGATTGAGAGGAAACAGTGCTTAAGAACTCAACATGTTTTGTATTTAAAAAATATCCTGTGAAATATTGCCTTAATCATTTTTCCCAGATTGTTGATTTTGTTGAATAAATGAAAAAATGTTTTAAATACAACAAGAACAATTTTTGTAATAATATGGACAATAAAAACATTTTTCATTGCCTATATTATTACCAATTTTTTTTTGTAGTACTTGTTACATTTTTCATTTACTGACATACCAGTTTTCTGCAATCTAAATTTTATGAAAATTATTTTGACAAAAATGATGCAAGGATTGGCCCATTTTAATTCCTCCACATTTAAAAAATTCAAAATTTTATTAAATTTACTTTTCTTTTGTTTGACTGGTAGCATCTTCTGACTCATCAAAATAATTTTCTGTCACCTTTGGGCTTCTTTATGGGATTTCCCATCTAAGTATTGACTAGGAATGCCATTGGTCACCTTGTGAATTCTGATACATATCCAAACCAAAGTAATGCTTGTATAGCTCTTGGAAACTAACAGTTGGAGTATAACTGCAATATAATTACAACATAATTGTCAATTATTATGATGGAGGCACCATAATTAACACAGGCTAATTAAAACCAGCACCAATTTTATGTGTAAGGCACATAAGAAATCACTTAATTAAAAAAATATATTTTGCAAGGGCCAAATAGCGAAAGCACACAGATGAAGATTGAATACTAAAAAACAACACTTCTGTAATGCAGTTTTTTAGTGAATGTTAGAGCCCCATGTGTGTCTCTAAAGTAAAATGCAGGGCATGGTAGCACACTGGAGACTAAGTTGTCCAAGATGCCACCTACCCTACTTTTTGCCTGACTTCATACAAGCATGGCTGACTACCACTTTTTAGAGAATAGTGAATATCAGCAAACTGCATACTTATTAGGGCTGTGTGAAGCTTTGGTCTCTGATTCTATTTGGCAGAGATTTGGCCCAATTCGGTGGCCAAATCTCCGAATCCAAATCAAATCAAATCAGAGGACCTTTTAATCTCTCTGAATTTAATGGAACCCTTCAAATTGATTCAGAAAGATTTGGCAATTCAGACATAGACACAGGTTTAAATGTCTTTTTCTACATACCTCTAGGTAGCAGGCAGCTTGTGAATGCTGTGATACTGGGGCTTATAGAGTGTCCCACAGAAACATGGGGGGGCTCCCCAACACACTCAGCAGCAGACTCCGAAGTAGACCAAAACCGCTTCCATTCCACTTCTGAGTCTGCTGGGGAGCACATGGGGTGGCTCCCCTGCAACCCCCCCCAGCTTGACAACTAGTGCCTCCTGAATCTGGGGGGGTACCCAGAGTACCCCTGTGGACCCAGAAGTGGACTGGAAGTAGTTCCAGTCCACTTCTGGGTTCACCGCTGAGCAAGTGGAGGGCTCCTCCATGCTTCTGTGGGATGCTCCATCCATCCCAGCATCTCAGTGTTCACGAGCTGCGCCTGGTACCTCAAAGTATGTAGCAAAAACATTTAAAGCTATGTCTGTGGCTGAATCGCTGATTCTCTGAGTTGGCATCAAATCTTTGGATTCAGCCAAATCGAATGAGGAACAGTGATCTGAGTCAACAAATCGAATCATTGTCCCTGATTTGGGCCTAATTCAAATTGAATAGTGCCTGCTTTGCACACCCCTATTACTTATGTTCACCTTGGAAATGGGAAAAGAACTTTGTATGTCAGTCTAACTGCTTTCCCTGATTATATAGCGCAAGAGCCACAGACAAAAATTAAAACTAAAAGATGCAAGATAAATTTATATTTAGAAAACAGTGCAATGAAGTGTTTTGGGGTTTTTTCCTAATGCAATCTAGAATAAGTGCTACTACAGGGAAAAAGATACCTTTGTGTATAGCAAAACCATAGACTTGACTTGTTGTTTGTGCAATTCACACCTTTTTCAAGTAAATTCCTTAGAAACCTATGTAATTGGTGTTTTTTCTCTGCTAGTGTCTACAATACATATGGAATCCTGTTTATTATACCTGGGTTCTGAGGTACTTGATGTTAGCTGTGCAAGCCTTTCTACACCTTTTATGACATATTGCGCTTTTTGTACTCATGCATTCTTGGAAAATCTGGACTAACTTAGGCTGTTTTCGACTGCTGCTGCTGACCCATGTAACACTGGCTGTTTCCAGAACCCTTTCTAATACTGTGCCACTTAATTTAAGGATTTTTCATGACAGTCTCAGAGTCCATACTATGTAGATATTTACAGGCATGGAGTTATATTGGTTGTTTAGAGTATTGCTCTGTCTGAGTTTATTAACTCTTGTCTTCGATTGACTAGAACAACCTGGAAGTGCTCCTGGGAAACATTGTAATATAAAATGGTGCCTAAAAAGATATGGATCTGATATGTTAGTATGCATCTTTTCAGTATGGGTTGATGAACCATGGAAAGGTGAGGCTCCAGATCCATTGTAGGTACTAAGCATTCTTCCTGAAATGCCCCCTATCTGAGGACAAAGGAAGTTTTTGACTAGATTATGAGAATTGGAACTTGTTTATGACTTTCTCTCAGAAAATATGTGTATGATGCAGGGTAAATCCCTATAATTAAGAACCATGCATTTCACATGTGTACAGATATGAACAGTCATATTAGAGGCAGCCATACTACATGCTGAATACAAACATAAAATTATTTTAGCAGGGAAGCATGAAAGTCACTCATTTTTAACACACACATTATTTCAATTCAAATGTAGTCAGTTCTGAATTCCTGCATGGCCTTCTGAATTAGAAGAGCCTTATAACCAGGGCTCAGGGGAAATGGTTTTTATTTTTTTTTAATCTCCTTAATTTTACTACCTATTGCATGCTATTGGGATAAATAGGTGTGGAACTGTATCCATGTTCTTTAGCATTATTATGTTTATAAAAGGATGTGATCTGATACAAATCCTGATAGAAAGAAAGGGAAAGAAAAAAAATATAAAAAACCTCAGGGCCACTGAAACAGACTGTCATTTTATAATTATGCTAAATCACTGTGAAATTACCAAGCTTCTTATTAACTTAGTTTCTTATATATAGACCAGTGATTCTCAACTAGCATGTCATGGGGTGTCATAAAATCCTTTTAAGAGTGCTTTGGAGTGCTGCTCAACATTAGCATAGTTAGGTGTTCAAACACCTACACGAGATTCACAAGAGACTTCAAATGGAAATCCACAGTGTCGCAAACATTCTGACTTTGGGTCTTTCTGAGTTCTTTGTAACAGAAGAATCATTTTATTATTTCTCCATAGCCAAAACAAAAGTGAAAGCTAAGAGCTGGACTTTTCCAAAGGCTGCCTTGAGTCTAAAGAAATTATCAGTGACTGGTATAAACCAACATGCTTCCTGTAAAAATTAACCAGGGAGTATTATGGAGGAAATGGTGCATACTATGTATTTGTAAGTTTCATGTTGTGGATTGTCCTGTGAAATGGTATGTACTTTTATATGCAAAGCTTTGCCCACAATGGATGACTCAGAAAAAATAAAGCAACTCCAGTGAGAATGTTGGAGTGTTGTCATTAAGTTTCATCTGATTATCAGGATGACTTATCAACCACTGTAATTGGGATGATGCACTTCATTTGTTGAAAGTAAATTTTTTTCTTTTACAAGAAATTTTGTCTAGGAGACTTCTGGCAAATCTCAATCATAGCATAAGCAAAAATGAAATCTTAGAAAAGTAGTTTCTTACATGGAGGTAAGTTACATAGTTGCTTTTTCCATTCCAAAGATTATAAAAATAAAGATAATTTTAAAAATTTGTTTTTGGGTAATATAAATGCAGCACAGCAGTGTTACCCATCTAATCAACAATTCCTATTTAAAGACAGTCTAGGTCTGTCTTTCTGTTGCTTGGTAGCTAATGGTCATGCTGTTCTTGATGATCATTTCTCTGCCCCTATAAATATAGCGGCCTCCAAATATTTTATCTACTAATGGAGTCTACACAGGTCACCATGGTTCACAAATGAAATAAAGAAGAAAGGTTTGTACCTCAGTGACCTAATACCAAGGCTAAATGATTGTGGAAGTCAGCTTGTCAAGATCATTGTCCATTGTGTTGTTGTAAACAAAGAGAAATTTTGTTGCCTCAATCAGTCTTGCACATGAAACTTGGAGAATTTAAGTCTCTTTATTTTGCATGCGGTAAATGATTTTAGAAGGTGGGTGTCAAAGGAAAAATAGACTCCAAAATTGTATTTATTATTTATGACTTGATTTTAAATAAGTAACTGGTAATATATTAAATCTGATCCTAATGTTAAAACAAACAAAAATTCTTAGCTCTTTATGTTTTAAAAATGATTCGTGAGGCTTTTATTTTTGTGGTAATAAAAGCAAACGAAGACCTTAATTTGAACATGTGACATAGGTTAGAAGACAATTTAAATGTTACAGGAGGGACTTTCTAGTTAGTCAAAATGAAAAACAATTCAATTAGGGTATACACCAATTCACAAATGCACCACATAATGTAGTTACATAATCCTTTATTATGTAAAAGATGATTAACAAAAACAGCAATATTACATTGGAACCCTTTGGTGAGGGTGGATAAGAGGGTGGAATAAAGGTCAAGATGTCTAACTACCACATTTATGAGCTCATGCTGTTGATATCACAGTTTAAAATCCTTAAGAGTGCATTGAAGGGGATAAAAAGAAGAAAGGACCTGTGCTTTCCTTTTCCTGGTAAAGGAGAACTTTGTTAAAATATTTACGGGAAGAAAAAACTGATACAGAAACAGAAATACCCTGGAGAGAGTATAAAAAGCAGAGAAAATCAAACTCACAACCCAGATGTAGACCATAGATGTCAGTGTGATTTTCCTGCAAAACAATCCACATGGGCAGGAATTCCAAATGTGGTGAGCAGAACAGGCTCTGTGTCAGCTCCAGGACCTAATGAATGAGATTACTCATAAATTATATAGAAATGCCCTGGAGATTTTAGAAATGTGATGAAATGCTCTAAACATCAATGTGAAGAATGGGAAAGATGCTGATAATATCAATAATAACAATCACTGATGATGTTTTAAATCAAAATAGGATTAAAATTTTAAAAATCTGTTAGGTGTCAGGCAAAAAGACTATTAAAAACTTCTCTTTTAAGCAGGGGGAGAATGATTACAATTCATTGTCTATAGTTAGAAAAACTTATGTTAGCTTCAGTAGAGTTATTCATGATTTACATCTATGTACATTGGATTAGGATTCTGCCTTCACAGTTGGCATATCTACTAAATTTCTTTTCCATAAATGAAGAAAAGCTTCACTTTTCTAGGAAAGAGATTATAGTAATAGAATTTAGAGAAATATTATACAATAGATGCATTTGTTCTGTTGTTTAAAACATAAGGCTTGAGTCATTTGGGACTCTATTTCTTTGTTGGGTTTTTGATTTGGTAATATTCTAGTGAACTTATAATGTGTAACTGATTGCATCCTAATAAAAGGTAAGAGGCAACTAGTAATAGTACAGTTTTCACGTAGCTGGACATTAAGCCAAGAGATGCAAATAAGGCAAACATAGGCAACCAAAGTTTGTTAGTCATTAAATCTATGGTGTCAGTGAAAGTAAAATAAAGATAGTGTTGCCCTGTGGGGTCAGGCCAACTCTCAGGATCTCAATATTGTGCTGTTAGACAGGAGGGTGTGACACAATTGCCATATACAAACACACAACCAGCCTATGCAGATGCACATCCAAACCAGCCTATGCACATGCATACCTATCACCAATTCAAGCACATACACACTACACACTAAAAATTAGACACAGATCACTAATTCATATATCATGAACACAATGACATATA
>JAGPOW010000261.1:193357628-193376274 GCA_030014935.1 Caiman crocodilus
AGCTGGCCTCAGGCGTTACTACAAGGGGTTTGATTTCACTACGGGGGTTTGGCTTCTTAGATGGTGTCATGAGTCACCGCCTACAATGCAGTCTGCACATCTAGGTCAAGTTATTATAGCACATTTTGTAGCTGTAGCAGGGCTCCATGAATCTGTTGCCCGGGCACTGAATGTGACTGGTCCTCATGAATTACTGTCCTTATGACAGATTTGAAACACTTGGCAAAGACCTTGCCCATCAGCTTATAACTGATGTTTAGGAGTAATATGGACTTCCAGTTTTTTAGGTCTTCCCTTAGCCCCTTCATGTTAAAAAAAAATGTCATGATGCCCCGGCCCATGCCCACCCCCAGATGGTCCTTCTACAGTTGGTCCCTAAAGACCTCCAGAAGGTGACATAGAACCCCTTGGGCAATCAGTCTGCTCCAGGAGTCTTATGGGTCTTGAAACTGTGGAGGGTGTTGCATATCTCCTTCAGCATCCACTCCCTCACCAGCTTTTGTCTCATTCTCTCTGAGGGCCCAGGTGAGCTTCTGCACACATTACTGCATGCCCCTCAGGGCTTCTGGGCTCTCAGTAGAAGACCACTGCACTTCTAGCATCCCTTATTCAATTGGTGCTCCACAGCCATCCATCTATCAAGCCTCCCTTTTGGTCTCCTTCAACCTGCTGAAGTAAGCAGACTACTCCTCCCACTTCTCATCCTCCTTCACCCAGGGGACCCAGGCCTGAAAGATCTTCTTCCTGGCCTGCTTCTTATAACAGGTTCTGATCTGAGTCTTACCTCCCATATGGCTTTCCTCATGTCCCATCTCTTAACCACCTGTTTGCATAGGCTCTATAACTTGTGGTTTACACATTTGTGGTACCTCCTCTGGAACTGGCCTCACCTCTTGCTGGCCTGCTGGAGGAAGATCCTAATTCTCTCCTTGATGTGGTTCCAGTGCCTGTCTTCCATCTTGTGTAGCACTGCTTGAAGTCCTGCTGGGTCTTTTTATTTTCCACGTGGCTGGTATTTAGTTTCCAGACTTCTTTGCCCCTCTTGGGCTGCCCCCCCCATCTCTGCCTGTACTGTTAGGAAGCAGTGGTCCAAGAAGTACATGGGTGTGGATTTTGCTTTCACCACCTTCCACCCTTCGGGGAGGAAAACAAAATCTATCTGGGATTCTGTGTTCCCAGCGGGCTCTACCTGGATGAAGTTTACCCCAGGGCCCTGGGCTCTTTTGCCCACATCTACCAGACTGTGGTCATTGATGAGCTGCTTCAGCAGCCTGGAGAGACCTGCCCAAGCCTATCTTTTGGGTTCTGCTTCTCCTGTCTCCCTCATTGATGATACAGTTGAAATCCCCTTTTTCCTTACCTTGCTTCATCATTGGACTTACCAGGTCTTTGGTCATTTGCTGCAAACATTTCAGGTTTTCTTTGCAGTCTTGGGAGGGGGACAAGCCTTTCTCTTCTGACGCATTTCCACTTCCTGTTTCTTTCCCTTTGCATTCTTCTTCTTCCCCCTTACTCTCTGTTACTGCCAGGTGGATGGGGATAGGGGGGCAGAGGAGGCACTGGGCCTGCTGCACTCTCCTCTTTCTTTCTTTTTGCCTTGTCGTGTAGCTTTGGAGCATTCTTTAAAGAGTCCTTCCTCCCTGCACAGGTTTCAGTGCCACGCTTTCTCACATTCCTCAGCCACACATCCTTTGTCCTTGCATTTGATGCATAGTTTAGCTTTGCATTTTGCTACCAGACATGGCCAACTGGTGCCTCCTGAGTTAGGGGGGCACTTGCCCTCCCAGCGGACAGTCAGTGACTGGGGTGAGGGGTCCACCGCGGCTGATCCTGCCAACTTACAATTGGTAGCAGAGTGCTGCTAGCACTTCTGGGTGTGCTGCTAGCACTTCTGGGTGTGCCACTGGCACTTCTGGGTCAGTGGGATCGACTGCTGGTGGACTGCTTCTCCTGGTGCCCCTGCTCCTCAGCCAGTGCTCTTTGGGCGGGGTGGGGCTTCAATGTGCTCCCTTGCCCCCTCCCACCTGGAAACACTGGCTTTCAGGAGGTGCACCAGAACTCTCAGGAGGTGCACGTGCACCCCCATGAACCCCCTATGTGTCACTACTACTACCAGATGCCTCTGGTCCCCACATTTGCAGCAGATCTTGTGCTTCCCTTGAGAGTAAACAAAGCCCTTGAGGGGGTCCAGGGAGATCATTGGAGGAGAGGTGTTGCAGCATGCCTGTGTTTTCAGGTTTACTTTTCAGCATTACTTTAACCTTCCAGGCTCCCACTTTGTTTAAAACTTCCTTCACTCTCCCCATTTCCTTACAGTGTCTTTGGAGCCAAATACTGCATGTCCTCCTCTCCTATCTCACCAGTAAAATTTAGATCATTCCTATCCTTTCCCCCTAGCAAATTCAAAAGCTTCCATTTGGAGATTTCCCCTAACCAGTTTAAGCAGTTGCCAGAAATCTGAGTTGCAGTATTACCAGCCCTATCATGTCAAAAATCATGAGACAAACTCTTAAAAATCAAGAGATTTGGACTGTAAATCATGAGATGCTGTTTTTGAAATGTGTATGTTTGTGTGTGTGGAGGGGGAACTGTGAGTGTATGTGGTGGGGGCTAGAGCCTGGAGAAGGGGGGGTGGGGTTCCTGCACACCCTGGCAGGATGTGGGGTACTGTGGGTCAGGAGTGAGGGACAGCAGCAATGATGGGATGGAGGGCTGTGGCTTGGGAGTGAGGGGCAGACGCAAACGCAGACACACACGCAGACAGGCTGGGGTGGGTCATGAGGTGGAGCTTCAGGCAGCTTGTCTACGAGTACAGGGCAGGGCATGGCTCCCTGCTGCTGCATGCACCCCCAGGAGAGGCATGGGGGGCATATGCCCCCCAGATTTGTGTATGGGGCAGAGGAAGGCTTTAGGCTGGGGCTACCTTTGCTCCAGGAGCTGTGTCATGCTGTTGGGTAGGTGGGGGCATGGTGCGGCCAGCATGTGACTCCCAAAGCAAAGGCAGCCTGTGCACAAATCTAGAGGACACGTGCCCCTTCCTCTGGGGGTGCATACAGCAGCAGAGAACCATGCCCCCCCCCAACCTGTGCACCTGGACGAGCCACCTCCGGCTCCATTGCACAAGCCACCATAGCTCTGGGGCCCCATTCATCCCAGCCACTCTCCCACACTGTGGATCCTTGATCTGCGCCCCCTGCTCCCACCATAGACTTACCAGCATGGTGATGCTCTACATATGTCAGAAGGAAAAATCTGAAGGTTTGATCTTTTTCTCCAGTGATCATGAGATAGTTAGTTAGTTTGACTTGGAAATCAGGAGTCTTGTAACTTTTTTCTGCAAGAGTTGGCATTACTGGATCTGCTTTCTGGATTCCTGAAACTCAGTTGCTGTTCTGATCCACTCAGCATGCAAATTAGATAATGCAAATTCTTCATCTCTACCTTTATCGGGTTTCTCATGACCTTGAGTGCAAAGTACTCTCTCTCCATTCTATCTGGCATTCTTCCTGGGTGTTGGTATCCAGACTTCACCTGGAACCTCACTGGGTAAATTTTTCTTCTCACTACCATGTTTTGCTTTGGCTCCTGACTCAGGGTCCTGGGACTCCTGGAATTGGGGTTCCCTCCTTCACAAGCACAGAGGTAGGTCAAGTCACACTATCTGAACTAATAAGAAATAGACATGATGAGACCCAAATGGCCAAGAATAAGCCTAGCAAGGATAGCTAATTAGCACATATACTGAGCAGAGCTGAGTTGTGGGATCAGCATGACTTTCAACACTGGTGACTCTGGTGGGGCACAGCCAAATGACCTATATCAGGAGTAGGCAAAATACAGCCTTCAGGCCAGATCCGGTCCACCAGGCCATTCTGTTCAGCCCATGGGACATCTAAAATGTTTAGAAAATTTCATATTTATATGCTCCTGACTGCCTGTCGAAGATGACAGGAGCCAGGGGCAGGAGGACCCAGGGGAAGCCAGCAGGACTCAGGAGAGAGGCCAGGCTGGCCCCCACTAAACAGAAGCCTCTGTTGCACTGGCTTTCACTACTTCCCTGCATGCCCACTCCAACACCACATGGCCTCAGGGTGCGTTGCTGGACTGTGGGAACATGAGGTCGCACTGGTACCCCAGTGCTTGGAACAGAAGGGTGTATGTGTCTGTGTGTGTGAATCCATGCAATGAGGGTGGGAGAGTGAAAGACAAAGAGAGCAATGTGGGAAGGAGGGAGACACAGTGTGTGTGTGTGTGTGTGTGCGTGTGTGCGCGCGCACTCATAGGGTGAGTGTGCCACATGGACACCCCACCATACACATGCACCCATACTCACCTCTCACTGCCTTACATACCCTAACCACCCTCCCTGCTCCACAGCCACATGCTCCCACACCTGCACCACCCGCACCCCCCACCTATCCATCCCCCACTACCCCCCCACACCCACACCCTTCTCACACCCCACATACCCCCCCACCCACAGTCCCTCACAAACGGATACCCACCCCCCATGCCCTCAACCCTCCCACAGCATACAAGAGTAAGATTTCATTTTAAGCTATTGTGCAATCAGCTCTGTGTGTACTACACAAACACATGTAAATCAGGAAAAAAAAATGTAAATCAAATTCATGAATGTAAATGTTTGATTTTTAGAATATAATTTGGTATTTTTCTGGTTCTGAGATGGCAAAACCCCTTGCTGAAAGGAGCATTTCTGGGGACAAGGGAAGGGACTTCTGGTGACAAAGGTTGGGGGTGAGGGGATGAGACTTCTGGGCCCAAGATGGTGACCAGGGAGCAGGGCAACTGTCAAGGGATGGGGCTACCCATGTGTCCTTTGACAGCTTGCCAAAACTCGGTAAGTGGCCCTCCACCCAAAATAATTACCCGCCCCTGACTTTTATGGTAAATCTTCAGCCTTCTTGACTAATATCATGCATAACTTCTTTGGGGCATCTGAACCTCCAAATCTCTGGGCCTGGGGCTTGCACGTAGGATTCCTTTCTGGATTTGGGGAATATCTGATGGCCCAGACCAATGGGTCTTGGAGGAAGCATACTTATCTGATGATAGAGCTACACAAACTTGATGGTTAAGCTCTGCTCAGTCAAATTTTGGAACTTGACTATTGCGCTTTGCCCAATTGAATCTGGAACTGATTTGGCCCTTGAAACCAATTTTTTTTTAAGTTTCTACTGTGTATAAGGGGAAGCCAAAGTACTAGTTAATAGTGTGTTTATGGAGTACTTGTGCTAAACTTCTAGCAGTTTCCGAAAAGGTAAAATGCATTATTTTTGGATGAATTAAGTCTATGGGTGCGCATAGTAATTTGCCTACATGCAAATTACTACCTGCATGCTTTTTTTCAAATCAGTGTTTTCAAATTCGCCCCTTACTTCCATGACTCAGAGAGAGCTGGGTGTGACAGTAAGGAGGAGAAGAAGGGTGTGCAGGGGGAAGAAGTTGGGTGGGCAGAGGGCAAGGGGACCACTTGACCCCTCCCCCATTTATTTTCCCTGCTGTAGCAGTGGGAGGGGGACAAATTTCAGGCAAACCTCCAACAATTAGATTCTATACCTGGAAAATTATAACAAATTTATAAATTTTCCATATATAGAATCTAATTATTGGTGGGGGGTTAATCTTATAATCAGGATCATCTAATTTTCAAGTAAATGTGGTATCTTTTCTTCCTCATAGTTTTTGAGTACCTTAGGGAAGATTTAATCTGCTGGCCTGATACTTGTGCATCCTCAAAATTGCATGGGCACAGGGAATCTTATAGCTGCACAATTGTTCAGCTAATGTTGTGCATCTTTTTGTCCTCCTTCTCCCCCACTGTAATCTTGAGACTGGTTTCATTTTTGTAACAAAACTGGGGAGAGGGGCACGGAAAAATTGAAACAGTTGTACCAGCTGCCTGCTGCCAGCATCTGGTCAGAAACACAGCCACTGAGTCTCTGTTGACACTGCCTCCTGAGTCTCTGTTGCCCTGGATGCTTAGAATTCAGGTTACTCCTCTGAGTGTCATCATTTCATATAAGGAATAGTTAGACAGAGCTAGATAGAATTATTAAAACACTTTAACATCTTTTAATACTTAGCTAATAGGGGTGTGTGAAATGGGCCATATTCGATTTGGATTCAGCCCAAATCGAGGACAGTGATTCAGTTTGGATAACTGTCCCAATTTGGATTCAGCCAAATCTGAATCTGAAGTTTCAATGCTGATTCAGAGAATCAGTGATTCACATAGACATAGATTTAAATGTTTCTTTCTACATACCTCAAGGTACCACGCATGGCTAATGAATGCTGTGATGGTGGCGCGGATGGAACATCCCACCGGAGTGCAGGAGCCCCCTCTTACAACCCCCCCAGCTTGGCGATTGGCCGTGGGTAGACCCTGGGTGCCTTCCCAGAACCAGGAGGCACCAGTTGCCTAGCTGAGTGAGTGTGGGGGCGCCCCCCAGCCCGCTCCCTGGCAAATCCGGAAGTGGACTGGATGTGCTTTTGGTTCACTTCTGGCTCTTGTACTGAATGCACTGAGGCTTCCCCACACTCCTGTGGGATACTCCATCTGCCCCAGCATCTCAGTATTTATGAGCTACCTGGTACCTTGAGGTATGTAGAAAAAACAGTTAAAGCTGTCTGTGTCTGAATTGTTGAATCTCTCCAAATCGATTCAGAGGGTTCCGATTCAGTTCAGTGAGATTAAAGTGTCTCCTGATTTGATTTGGATTCAGAGATTTGACTGCCGAATTGGGCCATATCTTCACCAAAGCGGCGACCGAAGTTTTGCACAGCCCTACTAGCTAATGAGAGAGAATTAATTATATACATATTTACACTATGTAATTACAGCACTAACAATCATTACATTATTATTTCAGTGATTGGACATAGGAATTGCTATTGTGGGCACTGGTGGAAGTGATGTTTGTCACACAATCAGCCCCTTGCAAGTGCTCTCCAGCCATGCCCTGGCAGAATTGCATAGTTACAAAACACTTTAAAAGAGCCTGATCACACGACAAATTAACCCTTATTTAATGAGTGTTCAGAAAAAGATACTCCAAAGTCGATTGCCTTCATTAACCTCTGTTTGTCACTGCACATGAGCTACATGTCTCTAGCCTCTCTCCCCTAACCCCTTTCTCCACCCCCAGAACTGTCTGCAGGATGGGAGGGGGAGAAGGGAGAGAAGAGAGCTCCGGTCTGGAGTTTGGCCAGCCTGCCAAACCCCACTGAAGGCGGGTGGGTAGTTTGGAGACCCCCTGAGGTGGTGGACTCCAGTCTACCTGTACCCCCCACTCCAGTGCAAGCTAGGTAAACCTCAAACCAGAGCTTCCTTCCATTCCTTCTTGCCCTCTCATTCTGGAGACAGCACCAAAGCTGGGGGGAGAGAGCATGATTAGGAGAGAGAGACTGCAGATATGTAGCTCCTCCTGAATCAGCTCCAAAGTGGAGCTTGATCCCCTCCCTACCACCTTCCACAACCCAACAACAAATGTCTGTGGTCAGGGGGCACTGTAAATCATGGCACTTTCTGTGAGCGCCATGAGTTACAGTGGGGAGCTCCACATCTGTCAGCACCCAACAACTTGAGGTCATTCCATTCCATTATCCTTCCTGTAGTACCAGATACTTGAAAAACAATGAGAGAGGCTTTGCAGTTGGGCTGTAGGTAATAACCTCCACCTAGAGAAGGATTTCTGTCTAAATGCAGTGTTTTAGAGATTGGTTTATGTTTCTAAACCACTTTATTTTTAATGTTTACTGTTATAATTCTGTATATTCTTGTTATCCATATAAATAGCTAACACTTATTTAATCCTGCTAAGGTGTTGGCTACAATGATATCTCTTGGCAGTGATTTGCACAAGCTAATTTTATGTTGTATAAAAAAAAAAGTACTTCCTGATATCACTTTAGAAATTGCCATTCAATTAATGGAATCCTTGTTCTTTTACTGTGAAAATTTTGCCATATGTTAGTTTAATTCTTTTATTATGACCCTTCTTATTCCTCTTTTCTTTAGGGTGAGCATATTCCTAAACATTCTACTGTCATTTTTAATGCTCCTAATCATTCTACTCACCCTTCTACAAGCTTCTTTTAATTCTGCCGCACCCTTTTTGATTATTAGAATTGCACACAGTTACAGGTGCAATTCTTTATTATTTAAATAAATTTAATGTATTTTATATATTAATTTATTTATCAATTTCTTATGCATCCTTATATTTCATTTGTTTTTCCACCACTGCTGCATATTGAGCAAAGGACTTTTCTCCACTGTCTACAAATAAAAGATCATATAGAAGTCTAATCATCCAGGCTTCTGCAAGGAAAAATCAAACCTTGCTAATCTGTTAGCATTTTACAGTGTGTCATTAAAATAGTAGATAAAATAGAAACAAGTGGCATAATTTATTTAGACTTTCAAAATGTCTTTGTCCAGGTCTCTTATTAGCTGTTGCTAGAGAGACTAAGTTGTCAGGGAATGAAATACAAAATTCTCATGGGGATCAGAAACTAGTGGAGAACCAGTAAACAAAGAGTAGAGAGATGAGGCAAGACAAAACAGAGAGGATCTTCAGAGAGATTTAAACAAGGTAAGGGAATGGACAAAATAATGGCAGGTGAAATGGAATGCTGACAAATGCAAAGTAGTGCACATTTGAGGGAATAATCTGAACTGCTCAGTTACTGTGCTGTTTTTTAAACTAGCTATATCAACTCTATCAACTGCATCAACACAATGGACATCATTGTGGACAGCTAATGTATATCTTGGTACTGAAAAGTACTCCTTTCTTATGATCCTTACATACTCCTCTCTTTTACGCCCATGGGTGGACCCAGGAGGGAGGTATAGTCATACCTTCTGCAGCTGTACGGCACATGTACACTGAGGTCTCTGAGATCACCAGCCTGTTAGTACAGCTCCTGCCCTGCTGGAACTCCATGTGTGCAGTGAACTTTCTGAGCTCACAATGTGAGTTTTTACATAGCTCAGAAGCCCAGGGGGTGAACACTGCCACTATTTGCCCTCTTCCCTCTCTTCCCACTGAATTCAGTGGCAGGGGAAAAGGGGGGGGATGAGTGGAAGGGGATGAGTGGCAGCAATGATCACCCTGGACCTGAGGAGCTCTTAGGAGCTGTGCTGACATGTACAGGTGCCACAGCAGTGAAGGGGGTGCATTCCTCCCTAGATTCACCCCTGTAACCATATTGTATTGTTTTATAACAGCTGAATTGTGCTTAGGCTACTAGTGGCTACAAGAATAGAAGAACTTAGGCTCAAGTTTTGTGCTGGCATAACTTTAATCATAGGCCAAAAATTACCCCAGCAGAGAATCTGCACAAACCATGATACCCTAGTAGTTTTCATAATTCTTTATTTCCAGCAGGGCTCTGATCCACTTTAAATACCGTGGCCGTGTCTACATGAGACGCTTAATGCTCAGTAGCCTAATAACACTGTGCAGTAGCATGCCAGGCAAGAACTGTGCTAATATGTTACTGTGCAGTAGTATTAGGCTACTGTACAATAAGCATCACTAAAAACCTGTGCGCTGGCACTACTATACAGTAACTCTAGCTACTGTGCATTTAGTTAGTACTTCATTAAGCAAGTACTAAATTAAATGTGCAGTAACTACTGTGCTCTAATGAACATGTAGATGTACCCAGTGCTTTGTTTAGTCTATATCAGAGCTGTCCAGTTGGCTGTCCAGGAACCCTTGCAGCCATGTCTCCTACTGCTGGGTGGTGAAAGGAAGCCCAGGGAGGAGCTGCACAATGCCAGTACTGTCCATGCACTGAGAGACCACTCACTGTGAGTGCAGCTTGCACAGTTGTGGGTGGTGTTTCACAAGACATCCATGAGCAGAATGGATACCATTGGTATTGCCTAGGCAGTGGGGGTACCCCGGGAGAGTATGGACTGTCAGCACTGCCCACGTGGAGGAGGATGTCTCAGTGTATGCCCTGCATAATGTGTGACCCTGGCTGCACTGAAGTCAGACAGCCCTAGTCAATATCACCAGTGTCTCTTCTGTGGCTTGTCAGTGTGTGCGTCTTTGCATCCAGCAAAGACCATAGGAAATTCCATGCACTCTTTGTTGCAAGGAATCAACTTTCTGTGAGAAATCCTTGGTTAGCATAAATCAACAGGACTCAGATGTTGATATATAGTTTGACTGGTTTACAGCATTTGAGGTTCTGATCTGCTTTTCTGGCACTTCCATTTTCACAAAGTAGGAGGTGGTTCTCTGCTGCTCTTGTGTATGGGATAGCAAGATATTTGTACATGGATGTTGACTGAGGACCTGTTATATTGTCCTTCCCTGCAATAAGGTTTTAGAGATGATGCTTGCAAATGGCCAAATTGGTGAAGCTCCTTTGACTTGACTTTATTGGAACTACACTGATTAACTCCAGTTAAGTCAGCTAGGGTGGGATTGGGGGGCTGTAGATCTCTTCCATATAGACAAGGAAGAACTGCTACCATCATGCCACAGAGGTGCACACTGGACTTGAGGATATATGCAAATAATGGGCAAAAGAGTATTCAGTAAAACTGTTGGGAATGTAGTGAAAAAGCAGCCTTATGCAGAGGGCTGGTTGTTTGTTAGTTCATGGTTTCAGTCCGTGGCTAAATAGAACTTCTTCACTGTTGAAATGTCACTCTAAAGCAAGTAGGTTCTGCTCCTGCATGGCACAAAACTGTTCTATTGTTTGTGCTACTCCACATTAAGCTGCTGACTTAGGGGGGCTTATTTTATATGTATCCGGTAGATCTCCAGCTTCTGTAACAGTTCCTATGGGGCTTAAAGTAGAGCAAATTCAAGTGGCTCTAACTCAAGACAGGAAATCAGCTCAAAATAGAAAATCCAAGGTTCTTGATAATGTCTCATCAGCTGTAACAAGCACTCAGCTACAGCCAAGAATCTGCTCCTTGTGTTTATATTAGAAACAACACTGGTA
The DNA here is from genome assembly GCA_030014935.1 of Caiman crocodilus. Lineage (NCBI taxonomy): Eukaryota > Metazoa > Chordata > Crocodylia > Alligatoridae > Caiman > Caiman crocodilus. Next base: position 193,368,627 of record JAGPOW010000261.1, read on the forward strand.
ACATTTGGCACGTGCATCATAAGTTTCTGCCAGCACTGAACGTAATTAAGAATATTGATACAGATTGTGGTCTTTCTATAAAGGAAAACTCTACTACTGTGCATCATACTAAGGAGAGTGGGTAGCTAAAAGGGAAGATGGATGGCTTTGAAAAAGGGAGACACATCTCAGTAGTAGAAACCCATCAAAATGTACAAACCAGAGTGTGAACTTCAGTTTTCCCAGCAGGCGAGCTCCTGAACTTCTGCACCTTGCCTCTTCAGTGACCCTCACCTCAGCAATCCTCCTCATTCCAAAGCAGCCTCACACTCGTGCCTGGTCACCTTCTATTGAATCAAAGTGAGAAAATAAGATGGCGTTAGACCTATTAACACATTTGCTCAAGTGAAATGGAGAGATGAGGAGTCAAGGCCTTGTCATGTTGTGCATCGAGCCAATGCATTGGGGTCTGCTGGGGCCCTGGGCTTCTGAAGTGGAACCTGGCCATGGGCAATTAGAACCGTTAAGCCACATAGCCAGTGGTAGTTCTTAACAGGGGGGAGAAACCCAGGCTTGTCAGCTAGAATCCCAATTCTATTATCCCTTTTTTGGTTTACTGCAATCAATACAGACCATTTTATGGCTTCTGCAAGAAGTGACAGGGAAAATAATTTGCCACAATCTCCTCCTGCGCATAAGGTGAACATAGCTTTTATTTCAGAGCCAGCAAATAGTGTATCAAAAGGGAAGGGCTAGTGTCTCACTGATTCTCTTCTCATTGTTTTATTTCCAGCTGTTTGCTTTCTACATTTAGCCAAAGAAATCTCTCTGTTGATATTAGGAAGAAACAATTAGCATGGGAGCCTCAGTCTAAGTGCAGAGTTTGTTAGTGAATGGCTCTCCTTCTGGGAATTGTCTCTTCATCCTGGACAAAGATTTAGAGGAGTTTGTGTGTCTGCCACCAGAAAATGGTTTGCTAATCATATCTGCTAGTTTTCTTATTTAGAGATGTTGAGGGAAAATGTAGTTGAAAAATTGCATTTCCTGAAATATGTTCTTTGCATGCCATAGGGGAGACATTTGTTTTGTTTCCTATAAACTTTGCAGTGACTCATATAACTTTGGAGTTAAATGATCAAATGATAAAGACTAGCTTGGCAGATGCATTCAATATGGTGTTGGGGGAATTACCAAAAAAGGAATTGCATAAAAAAGCTAAAAATGTTATATTCAGGAACTACAGAATAAAGTGTTGGCCTATTCTACTGCAGTTATACTGTTCCTAGAAGAGGTTTCACTTGGCATTGAGTCTTAATGATGTCCGTGACAGAAACCAGAAAGGATGACATAGCATTTACCCAGCTAACAGCATGCCTCCTGTTGCTTAGTAAATGAGCTGACTGCCCCTGAGGTGCAGGTAGCTGTACTGTCTGTCTGTGAAGTTATGGAAACTATGTGGAATGGCAAATTGGATATTAACTCAGTGAATGAGTAGAATCTGAGCAATAACCATCAGTGTGTAACAGCAGAACACAACACTGGAGAGAAATCATCTCACATGAGTTTCTCTAGATCAGAAAGTTAATGCAGTTTAGATAAAGCTGAAGGGACAGTGTTATTTGCTTGCCAGAGCTGCACTGAGAAGCTGCTGGTAGAAAGAGTTGTTCTGAAATATTTACAAGCTGCTTTATTGATTACTACTAGACATGTGCCTCATTGGATAAAATCCCAGGTTATTTTGTCAGGTAATGAGTAAAATATGATTAGAAAGACTGCTTTGCCCAAAATCTTACCTGAATAAGTATTTCAAATACCAGGCTAATAAACTGCTTCTGCTTTGATTTTCCTTTTCTGAAGATCATGATTAGCCAAAGACTTCCAGAAACAGGAAACCCCTCCGTTTTGGATCAACAGTTAGACGCAAAACTCCTCCTGTATGTGACTTGACAGCTTCTAGTTTACAAGGGAAAAACAGGGTGTATGCAGATAAATATGGACACTAGTTCATGTTTCCATTGGTCCCTAGTTTACCTTGAAATATACAGTTATCCATTACCTGCCTAGATGGTTTGAGGTTTGAAAGAGCTAAGAAAATAGGATGTCTATAAGAGAAGATTTTAAACTTCTACCACAGCTGGAGGAAGAAGAAGGGAAATTGGAGGAATAGAATGGTTTCTCATGTCTTCCAGAAGCCCCATTTTAATCAAGTATGGAGAGTTCTGGCTGGTATTCTGGGGAGTCAGAAGCTGGTTTTGTTTAATAAAAGAAATACTGACTTTCTTTTGTAAGGAGTAGTTATGCCAGCTCCTCTGTAGGCTAATGCTAGTAGGACATATCCTCCATTTCTGCCATCACATGGTTAAAAAAAATAAACAACAGAAATTAGGGGAAGTTTTCAACTGAAAATTATTCTTGATGACATATTGTCAAAAGCTTCAAGATTAATAATTTCTACTTTGTTTAGTGAGAAGTAGTCCACAGCATCTCGAGTTTCTAATCTAACAGGGAAGAATGATTCCTTCCACTCAGAGATTACTGTGTTTAATGTTTGGCCTGTGTTATGAAGGAGGTCCAGCCTAGATGATCACAGTGATCTACTTTTGCCTTAAAAAACTTGATTTCTCCAGGCCAATCTTGAGTTTCTAAACCTCCAAAGGAAATTATCTTTGGAGACCTCTTATGGCAGTTTACCAAAATATTAAGAAAACCTTTCTTACACCAACCAAAAAATCCTCTTTATTTTCTCCAGCCCTTGCCTAGAGCTAGACACCAGTTGTGTGGCGACTTAGTTTGTGGAGACTGTTCTGGTGGTATCTGTGGGAGGCTAAAGACCATCAGTTATTGGAGGTCTTGCTACTATAGTTGTATATCTCTCAGGTCTAATTTAGCAGGGCCTCATGTACACTAGTAGGAGTGCCTCATTTGCCAGTTGAATGATTAATATAGCAATTATAATATTGGCCAGATGAATTCTGTATAATTTCTGTAATAGCAAAAGTGACATAAAGTTCATGCTCTTTCCCTAACCAAGGTAAAGGTACCTCTGTGTAAATGATAATCAGCCTTAAATGCAATAGAGCTTGCAGCAACATTAATGCAAGCAGACAGACAAGCTGCTGCATCTGAGGCTGATTCTTATATTAACACTGTCTGCAGTTGGCATGCTGCCTGATATAGAAACACTCAGTGCACATGTAACCCAGAGGTCATTGTGTGCTACGTGTACCTGTCTGTGTTAAATCCCATTGTGAGTCTGTTACAGCTCTCAGCTATGGAGTCTGTTTTTTTAACCCAAGCTGTAGAGAGTCTATATAAACTAGATTAAGCTTTATGCTGTACAAGCATATATATATGCTGTAAGTCATATTCTTATATACTACATTAGCAGTTCTCAACCTTTTTAGCATCAAAGTATCCCTTCATAACTTTTATGGATATTTTGTTACCCCAGTTGAGAATTACTAAGCTAGAATATACATTCAAACAGGGAGGAGGACTTGAGGCCAAAAAGGTTGAGAAACACTGATCTAGCTAGTGCCAGATTTGTGGGCAGGATTTAACACTGCTCTTCCAACTGTCAACTCCCTTCCATCCCCCTGGTCTGTTCCTGAGAAGGCAAGGGTGGTGCCTACTGCTGGGACTCATCCTGTAGTGTCTCATTTGCTGGCCTCAGGAGCATGGGAGGAGTGGAGGAAATAAGCCAGGCTGCACAGCAGGGATTAATTCATGCATCCGTGCAGCCACCTGCAGTAGAGCATGCTGCTGGGAGTGTGGGGGCAGCTGGCACAGAGGCTGCCTCTAGGTTGGGGGATGTCAGCACTGGCAACATTTTTCAAAGAAGCTGTAGGTGCTGCTGGAGTAACTGCAGCAGATACAGAGCATCAGATGGAGGAGGAGACAATTTACCTCCTCACACAGGCTGGGTAGAACAACACTCTTAAAGGGATCTTACAGGATCTCAGGGTTCTACATCACCCCAGTTGAGGATCACTGAACTTTGCTATTTATATTGCAGCATAAGTGGTAGCATGTTCCTAGAACAGAGTACTGTAGAGTACATATGTACTATACATATGCAGTATACTATACATCATAGCATTATACATAATAGTAGCATGCTACTAGCATATATAGTATAGCAATTATGTCAATCATGATGTTGATGAATGATGAATGGATTGGGAAATTAAATGGTCTTTATTTTGGGGGGTTGATAGAGCAGAAATTAATGGATATTGTTTCTGTGAAGTGCCTTTATGTGGTTTTGGGGTGGTAAGACTAAACTATTAACGATCTTCTGTGAGTGCATTTACACATGTCTGTATGGTGCCTTTGTTACTGTGCTATCGTTTAGTGCTTCCTTTTGAAAATACTAAATGATAGTGCAGTAACAGCCTGTACTGTGCCGTGCTGGCCATGCATGGTTATTTTTGGCCACTATGTTGCTGTAGTGATGCACTTTAATGTGGGAGTGCATCAATGCGGCGATGTATCAATAGCATCATGGTCTCGGTCAATGGACATTATGGTGCTGTAGCATCGTGTGTAGATGTGCCCTGTATTAGTTTTCCTAATGATAGTCTGATCATTTGTAATATACCATGAAAAGGAGTTTATGGACAAGTGAATGGTGCTGACTGCAAAGTGCCTACACACTAAACAGGCAGACGAATAACAGGCAAAGAAAAGGGATGCAATGAATAAACAGAGTACCGGTTCTTTTTTATAATATAGAGCAGTGCACTTGATGTTAAAACAACACTGGATTCTTTTGGTCTTAGTCAGATAGCAGGGTGCTATTTCATGAAATAATATACATTTATATAACAGAAAGGCAGGTCCCTTCCCAAAAAAGATTATATTACAATTGATTATTCTTGTTGACCTTAAAAGTGTCCTAAGTACTTCAGCAAAAACCTGCTCCCTGCCTTAAAAGCTGATATTCTAAATTTCAGTTACGACACAATGAATATGATAAATAGCAGAGGAGGACTCTAATCTCAGGGCAGGGCATGTTGAAGGAAAATGACTACTTTTGGTTTTGCTACAAGTGAAAAAACAAGATGTTACAAAGTGAAATATGATTTTTAAGCTGCTTTGTGAGATGGGCAGGTAGCAGACTTTTCTTTACAGTCTTGGGAATCTAAAAAAGAAAAGTGTGCTATGCATGTACAAGAAATGGTACCTACAGTTAAGAAAAGCAGTTAACTAACTAAGGCATCAGCATCAAAATTCTATATCCAGGTGGACCTAACTAAAGTACATGCTCAACTTCAAGTAAATAGAAAATCCATTTTAAATAAATTTAAATATGCATTTCTTAGAGAAAAGCAAGTGGTTTACTAAATGAGGGTCTTGGTGCAAATTAATAACTTTCTTTCTATTTTATCTCATGTTCCAGTTTTCACTTTAATCACCCACAAAGCCAGGATGAGACATCAGTTTCAGTGAAGACCCACAACACTGCTATGTCCACCCTTTATTCATCAGAAGATTGTTTAAACATGTCTCCTAAAGATCTATTGATGTGATGTTCCACAAACTGTCCAGAAATAACACCATGCTTGCATCATAGCCCTGTGCTATCAAAAGCTCCTACCAACCTAGGAACAATACCTCAGTTCCACCATGCAGGAAGCTCTGGGGTGGGTGACCGTTGAGTGCACTCTGATTTTACAAACTGTCATATGGCGAGATAGTGGTGGGTTTCAATGCTGTCACCTATTCAGTCAGCCCAGATGAACTAGAATCACCATTTCAGTTATATCATAGCTTGGGGCGAGAACATGTCACCCCCTTTATTTCCAGCTCAGAACAAGCTGCTTAGGCAGATGCTAACTGTGGTCCTCCCTGCCATGTTCTGTAGAGTGGCCTTTGTCTGGGTTAATTGAGCCCCCACTCTATTTAATAGGCTGTTGAAGTCTTATTGAAACAGAGCTAGTGCCGCAGGTTAAATACATTGCAGTGCTCTTGTTAATCCCCTCATTAACGGAGCTGTAAAGCTTGTTGAGAGCTGTGAGTTTGCATATATTAACAGAGAGTTCTTCACTCAAGTGCTATCAATAAAATGACAAAGCCAGTTTGCAAATAGTGAAATCAACAGTGACACAAAGCTAGATACCTTAAAAAAATAAACAGCTTAATAACTGATAAATCTTATTTTCACACTAAGAGGATAAAAAAAATAGGTTGGAGAAGCTGTGTTTTATTGGATGAACTTAAAACATGAATTATACAAATGTGATTTTTTTTTTTGAGGAGAGAGCAACCAAGAAGTAGCCTCCTTAGTAGAGGCTACTTACTAGCTGAGGCTTGGCTGTAGCTATTTTAGAAATGATTTAATGAGCCAAACAAGCTAGTCTGCACTTATCAGAACCAAAAAAACCCAAATGAGTGGAAAATAGAAAATAAGATGTAAATTTAGATATAAAATACAATGGCTTCTGTAAAGAGAGTGCATTATGGTCTCCAAGTAAAATAAAGCAAAGTGGGATGGGTGAAAGAAAGGTGGGTGGTAATAGAAAGGCAATCAGCTAAGTTATAGATATAACATGCCAGCATGGATAGGGAACATAAGAAAAATTACAGTTGCCTGGCTCCTATGAAATAAGCAAATAGGAAAGGGGAACCCAAAGTGTAGTCCAAGAGGAAAATACACTGCATGGAGCCTCTTACTAAAGCAAAGAAAGGACTGCAATTTTGCAGTCAACCCTTCTCCAGTTAAGACCAAAGAGAGTTTTAGTGCTAATTTTAATTCAAACCAAGGTATGCTCTCAGTTGCAGGTTTGATTGCTGCTGAAGTCAAATAGGAAGCAATCTTCTATTCCTACAGCAAGATACAACTTTGAGAAGATATTTGGTTGTGTGAATTTATTTTTTATTTTAAATCTGTATGTGAATTTGAATGCATGTTAGGTGTGACTCTTAGAAGCTCAGAAAAAGATGAGGAATGCCCTAAAGAAACCCATGAATAAAATTAAAACTAAATTGCCCTCCCCACAAGTCAGAAAATTTGGGGGCATGGTGTGGGAAATCGGCAGAAATTTCCCTCTCCGTGGTTGAGTAATATCATTACGTTGCATCTTCTCCATTTCTTTCTCACCTTGCTTTTCTTAAGAAACAAAAACACAATAAGATATTGAAAGGTTAAAGTGAAAAAGTCACTGCATAAGGGATTGTTCACCCAGAACATTCAGCCTTGATAAGAAACTAAATAAAAAAACCACTTTGGATGGGAAACTACAGAACAAGAAGTTGGAATACATTTTGTCATCCATGGAGTGGATGGTGTTAAGAATGGTTTAAACTATGGACCACAGAGTCTTATCCTGTTACGTGTATTAGCTTTTGTGACCCCTTTGTTCCTATTGGTTCTTTGCTTGTAAGACTCCCCCAGCACTGTCCACCCTTCCCCTTTCCTCTCTTTCTTCCTTTCCCACCTTTTATATTCAAATATTTCATTCCACTTTATACACTGCTCTATGTTGTTCTTTCACAGCACCTGATGAAGTGAGCTAGAGTTCACAAAAGCTTATGTTCTCTCTCTATATCTTATTTAGTTAGTCTTATAGTTTCATAGTATCATAGTAACTAGGGTCAGAAGGGGCCTAGAGCAGGCCATCTAGTCTGACCCCCTGCCAATGGCAGGAACGAGTGCTGGGGTCACAGG
>JAGPOW010000261.1:193376374-193392828 GCA_030014935.1 Caiman crocodilus
GAAATCTGGGACCCTAGTCCTAGTGTGGGCCCTATCTACACTGCGCCAGACAGCAAATTCTATCAGGCGATGGTCGCTGTCTCCCAGGGAGTCGCGTACTCGGAGCCCTATAAGCCCGGAGTCTATAAGGTGCATACCTACCCTGCCTTCTCCAAGAAATATAATTCTCATTGGTTTTCTCTTACTGAAAAATTGGAGCATTTGAACTGGAAGGGATACTTAGTCTGGACAATAATTCTTTTAATTTCCCACAAATCAGCTCTAATAGGCTCAAGGAATCTCCAGTGGGGACATTTCATAAACCTAATAGTTCCTTTGTAGAAGCATACAAACTTAGTTTTTCTAGTGTCTAACTATAACTTGAGTTTTCCCTACTGACACTTAAGTCTACTTCTTCTTGCTCTGCCCTTATTGGCTTATTAGAAGAATTACTATGATCTTTTCATAACTTCCTTTAAGTGTGTGTATTGTTACTTCTCTGTCCAGTCCTTTTGCCTTCATGTGTTATTTCCTAACTTCTCATAACTCATTTTCTAAACCATTGCTCATTTTTGTGGCTGCTCCTGGCCTGTTTTTTTTAAAATGATACACTCCATTTGAACCAAGAGAAGATGGCTTGACTGAAGTTAATACTTCATCAGACTTAGAGGCCATCTGTGTACCTTTTTTTTCAACTTTATGTATTACAGTTCTCAAACTAAACTATCCAGATATGTGCAACTTACTGAGACACCATCTTACCTATTGATGTTAACTTTTTTTCCTCCCTATTCCTGTTTTAGACTGTACAGCATCACATCATGTTTAAGCTTTGATTATACTAGTAATCTGTTATGCTTACAGACATCAGTGGTCAGTCAGTGATTTAGCTGTACTTTTGAAGCTGCCAGTGTCTGTATACAAGTGGTTGTACTTGAAGCAAATCTACATTATAGACAAGACCTTAGATTAGTGGCTGGCAGCCAATAGTCCATGGACTGGATCCAGCTCTCCAAGATGAGAAGTCGCAGTGATTCAGTGGCAGATCAGCACAGTAGGGGGAGAACAATGGGAATCAACTTGTGTGGGGGACAGCAGCCAAGGTGTCACTGTGGTCAGAGGTGACCCAAGCAGGGTGCGGGGCCTGGGACAAATCAAGCTGCACAGGGCCCTGCCCCCAGATGCGAGGAGGCCAGCAGTGGATTCAGTGGTGGGGGTGGGTGGGGGAATGGATGACAATGAGCAGCTGGAGGCGGTGGATTTGGCAGCAGATTCAGTGGCAGGGGGAATGCTGAGCAGCCAGATGTGAAGTGAATCCAGGGGCAGCGTGGAGTCATTGAGGCCTCTCTGCCTGGCTCTGCAGGGCTCCTGAAAGCGTGGGGCCTGGGGCAGTCACCCTGCTTCACCCCCCTTAGGGACAGCCCTATCTGTGCTGGCTTCCAGGTTGAAAGCAGTATCCCACCTTTGTTAAAGCAGCCCATTGCTCCTAAAAGCTTTCTGACACCCACCTTATACCATATGTTCTTCAAGGCAGGTTTATATTTGCAATTGAAATGAGTAGATTATTTCTGGGCACTTAAAATACAGTACAATTAATAGAGAAATAAAGTATATTTCTGTAGAATTATTCCAAGGTTTTCAAAAGTTAATAGTGATTTTGGGTGCCCCACTTCACAGGTACATAACATGATGCATCTGATTTTGAAGGTGGTGGAGTCTGCACCCTGAAATCCATTCTCAAGATGGATACCAAGATCTGAAACTCTTCAAATCACAATTCACTCTTGGAAATCTTACCATGACAGCTTTTCTGAAGCCAGGGTCCTGGGAATAGGAATTCCTCTTGAGCACACTTGTAGCTAAATGAGGCTTTTATACAGTTACTTTATTGTAACTTGAGTTTGAAGTTTTTATGTTTGAAAACCACCAAAAAGTATTTTTCTAGAAAATGTGAAGTAAACTTTTTGGCTTTTTTTTAGTTGATCTCATTATAGCAGTGGTTATAAGCCTACAGTTATCTTATACAGTTACAATATATACAATGTACCATGCTGTATCCAGGGAAGGGCACCAAGTGGTTTCTTTAGCTATTTCTATTTCAGTTCTTCCCTCTTGACTGCCACAGATTGTCTTGTCTGTGGTATCAGCTATTTTTGTTATCGCTCAAGGTACAGCAGTGTGGAAATTTGATTGCAAATACTTGAGGGTAGGAGTTAGCAGATACTTTTTATTTTATTCTTTTTACTTTTATCATGATACATACCAGAGCTAGACAATGCTCAGTTTAAACTAAGGCTAGTTTGTCTGCCTAAGAGTTCTCTACTCGGGCCTGAGTTCAAGCCCACTGAACTCAGTGGAAAGATTCCCATTGACTTCAGTGAACTTAAATCAAGCCTGTAAGGTAAAAGAAGTTTAATATATTTAATGACTTGTATTTCCTCACAGGCAGTTCCTAATGGAGCTAATGAATATAGAGAGGAATTTTTCTAAAATATTAGTTGTTAGGGGTGTGCAAAGTGGGCCCTGTTCAATTCAGATCTGGATTTGGCCTGAATCAGGGACAGTGATTTGATTCATTGATTCGGATCACTGTCCCTGATTCGGCTGAATCCAAATCTGAAGATTCGATGCTGATTTGGGGAATCAGATATTCAGATATAGAGATAGCTTTAAATGTCTTTTCTACATACCTCAAGGTACCAGGCACAGCTTGTGAATGCTGCAATGCTGGGGTGAATGGAACATCCCAGAGGAGCATGGGGGGCCCCCCCGCATGCTTTGCAGCAAACCCAGAAGTGGACTGGATGTATTTCTGATCCGAATAGGCCTAGTTCTACTAGAATTACCTTTAGACTGGTGTAACTATAGGTCACTGGACTCAGGGCAGGCATCTACATGTGCAGATATTAAAGTGCATTACTGCTGTGTGTAGACTGACTTGGGACTAAAGTTAGTTAGTCACTTGCCCACACAAACACTGTTAATGCACTTCAACACTTGTATACATTTGTTAATGCAGTGCATTTGCAGGAATCAAATTGACACACAAATAGCCTAGATTTGCCATTTTTAATATGCATTAAGGGAATGTGCATGTAGACACGATTCTAGGCTCAATCACAAAGCATTGTAAACAGAAAATGTTTTGAAGCAACCAATGCATGGATAAAACTGTATTTCTTGTTATAATCCCCAGGTCATGTGTTTTACCCTTATACCATACCAGCATAAGAATATAAGGAAAGAAATTATTTTTCTTTAAAAAACTTGTAGTTATCACCCTGGTTTCCTCACTACAGTAGCCAGAAAGTAGCATTAAAGGTGAGCTATAAAAGATAAATTGGGTTTGTGCCCTTTTCTGTTTCTTAACTATCGCTGAAGGGAAACATGAGAAGTGGTCAGTTAATTTTTATCCCACATTTGATATTCAGGTCTTGTCTGTCATGGAAGATTTTGTGTTGAGTTGAAACCTGTGCAGTTACAAAAGTCAAGAAGCTAAAATTTGATCAATTAAAAAGAGAAGTGATTCTATAATTGCTCGGGCCAGACTCTTGAGTATAATCAAAATATAGAGAATATGAGTCTAAGAGGCTGTGTGAAAAAGGTGGCTTAAAGTTCATATTTGCACTGTTCAGAACCTACACTCTATGCCCTTGCATTGTTATAGATCGATGTAACATTTTTCTACTGCCTCTGACACTACTTGAGTTCATACAAGTTAGAATTCAGAAGAAAGATTCATGGTAACTAGGTTGGATGCAAAATAAAGTGCGCACGCTTGTTGTGCCTTCTTATCTTATGCACATTTGTCATGACATACTTTTCCAAGAGATATGCTCATATTACCTTTCAGTAGAATGAAGGAAGCATATGATGGTATATTGTGTTTTAAAGAAGCAGTCAGATCCAATTCCCAACAGAGATTAAATTATTATTTTAATATTGGGATGAATGGCCACCATCTATCCAGGTATCATCTCTCTCCAATAATCTAGTCTAGTCAAAGTAATCTGCAGTGGTTATATTGAAAGCTTTCACCAATTTGAATGATTTTGCTCTTTTTTTCCTCATATTTTCCCTTCTCTGAATAGCATATCTTTTACAGACATTTTATAGGCAGCCACTGAATCTAGGTTCTTACAGTACACCTATTTCCTAGGCATTTGATACACCTTTGGATAGCTGTTCTTCTTGAATTTCTTGATAAAGACCAGTGGTTTGTAGAAAAATCCATTGGAAAGTCAAACCTAGAAAAAGCAGCTTATCAAATTAAATATTTCTTGGCACAAGCAAATGATATTTTATCTTTAAATAGTGCCACAAAAGTAAAATATGTGGACCCTTTTTTCTCATCCTAAAAATTCAACCAAAAATAGAAACCCACCTTTTTCTTTCAGTTTAGTCATTGTTTAGTAGACCTAGTTGGAAAATGGGGGGGGGGGGGGGAATTAAAAAGAGGGTCTGGTGTGTTGGTTTTTTCCCCCTTTGTGTCAAAATATTATAAACAAAGCTTATTGTTTAGCATTAAGGGAATCCTTTTAAAAAAATATATTTTTGTTGATTTTTTTTAATGCATCATAAAAATAAGAAACATATATATGCCAACTGTACCTCCCTCTCACATTGAGGAGGAAATATTGGACAAAGGTTTCCAATACGAGAGAGAAAAATATATGTTTTTGTCCACAGTTTCACAAATGGTGATACACCCTGATTTATGCTCATATCTGTCCAAAAAAAAAAGGTAATAAAAGGAAAAAGAAAACCAAAAAGGACAGAAGAGGGAGGAATAGAAAAAGTGTAAAGAGTAATATTTTTTACCAAAATATTATAAGGATGCTTTCCGAACTACATCAAACTTTGTGAAGCAGTTAAGCCTGCAAAACATGACTTTCTTTATAGATCCCAGCTGTGCTGTCTCACTATACCAGATTTTGACCTTTGGAGATGTCCTGCTTTTCTAATGTAATAATATAATCCTGTGTATCTCTAATAAGGCCTAATCTATGAGTGAAATTTGGGCAGGATTCAATCTGAATTCCTTAGGGATATGCCCAAGAACATGCATATTTGCCAAAGGTGCTGTATTCAAAACGAGTTCTATCTTACTTGCAAAATAATAGTAGGGATTGACAGAACATGGGATTAAGTATTGCCTCCAATGCATAACATCTCCAATGTCCAATGTATCCACATTGAGGAATGAGGAAGTATATTTTTTAGCTCTAGATGGAGCCCAGTGCAGATAAAAGAGATTTTTTGTTGTATAATACTAAGCCTAAAATCAATTGTTAATGTTTCAATATTGTGAATTGCTGATTTTCATTGGGATTCTCTCATCTGGATACCTAGGTCTTCATTCCACCTGATTCTTAAGCCATTTCTTCCTGATAAAGGAATATACTCCTAATAACTGGCCTACATGAAGGAGAAATTAGAAGAATTTTTGTAATCACACAACCAAATACTAGTAGAGAGTATTTTGATTCTTCCATTCTAGAGTACTTCAGAAACTTGTCTGTCATTTTCCTAGGCAGAGTTCAAGACTCTTGTTGGATGCTAGCTACTCAGTCTTAAGATTCAGATCTTGTCTACATTACATTTTTAGCTTCTGGTGTATTTCCTCCAATACAGTTTTACTAATGCAAGCCCTTGGTATGGTCATGTTGCATTATTGTAAAAAGTGACTTGCATGTTTGGACCATGTTTTCAGATTGATTTACCCTGGTGCAATTGTTTCAAAATTAGAAGTATTTATAAGCACAACTACACTGGTGAAGCTGTACTGATGTTAAACCCACTGGTGTAGGTAATACCCCTGAATAAAAGCTGAAAATGGTCAAATTTAAATCCTCCATCATAAAGAGATGTTAAAATAGTGGAACAATGGCCAATTTACCTGTTATAGAGCTAATGCTATAGTCTCTCAAACAGCTAAGTGATCATTTAAAGGGTTCTTCTTGGTTTCTCACAGCACCAAAAGAAAAACGTACATAAGTTTGACATGATAATGCAGTATGTATTAGCAATATATGCAACAACTGTTTTGGTTCTTTTTTGGTTTTCTTCATTAGTCTTATTACATAGCTTGTGACAATCACTTTTTTAGACAAATCATATGACGGCAATGACGGTACACAAAGGTGCAATTTATTTCCTAATGTATCTCTATCTCCTATTTCTGCAAAATGGCCAACTGTGAATTAGTAAGATGCAACTCACATCTCATGTTGAGGGAGGAATGTTGAGCAAAGTTTTCTAGTACCAGAAAGGAAAAAAATCTTTTTGGCCAGTTTTATTGATGATGTGCTATTTTCAAATTGTTGTAGTCATTTCCCAACAGGGGAATGTAAACTGAGAGCCAGCCTTAGGGGTGGGTGACATGAGCTACCACCCAGGGCACAGTGGTCAGGAGAGCACCAAATATACATACGCACGCACATGTGAGCAGCGCACACTCATAGCAGCACTCTTTCCCCGCCCTGCCCTGCCCCAAATGATCCCTACCACAAATAGGAGTGGTGCCTAGCCAACCCGCCACCTCCAGACACTCCTCAGGAAGAGCCGGGCCAGGCATGTGTAGGTGGGGTGGCACCTGCTCCAGTCCTCCTGCCTTGCTTCCATACAGTAGCACCAGTGCCTGTCTGCCTGGCATGTTATGCCCCTCTCCACTGGACTGTGTCCTTTGCTCCTGGATTCATGTCTGAGCAGGCTGGGGGGAGCAGTCTGAAAGAACTTACCAATAGCTATGGATTTTCCAACTGCATTATATTATGACAGTTCGTCCTCTCCTGCAGGGCTGGTCCAAGGGTAATTGGCACCCAAGGTGAACTTTGTACCTTGGCACCCCCACCACTTCTAAAATAGAGTAAAGTAAGAACTCTAGAATAAACTTTTACCCCTGAGATGTTTTCAGAAGTCTTTCTCCCCTTGCTGAACCAAAGGTCTTACATCAAGGAGGAGCCATAGCTGGCCAGGGCTGTTATTTAGAATGATGTTCCTATTATTTTGTTCTGCATATAATTTTAGAGTTCCCCAACTTTTGGTGCCCTAGAAGACTGGCTAATTCGCCTAATGGTTGGACCGGACCTGCTTTCCTGCATCTTTTATGTTGTAGTGTACAGAAGACAAGGTGTGGGAACTGTCTCCACTGGATCTGTTGCCTACGAAAGAGTGCTTATTAGAAGAAAATGTACTGATGGGCCCCTGGCACATATACTTAAGATGTTGTTACCTAGCCACATGTTCAATCAATTAATGGTGTGATAAAACAAGGAATAAGCCACAAAAGTATTATACAAAAAATGTGTAATAACTTTGTGGCTGGTTCCTATGATGCCATTAATCCCCAGGCTGGGGCTCCCAGACAGGGCTTCCAGGCAGGGGAAGCCTCATCAATTGACAGAGATCCCACCTGTAGAAGCTTGCTGCTGCAGGTGAAGCCCAGGATCATGATCCTTGCTCCCCTTGCACCAGCAATAGGGTGTGATAGGAACTGTGGCATGGCAGGAAGTGTGATTGTGAACATTGTACATAACATCCCATGGTGTCTTTATTTACATGGTTGTCGGGGGCCTCAGTCTTTGCTATCTGGGCACCCCTGAACAGAGTGGGGCATAAAACCTTCCCCACTTCCTTTGATATATTTACATGTTCTTAATATGAATGAACTGACCCAAGTCCTTTCTTTCCTATACTCCCCCTTCTCCAAGTTCTTCCCCTTGAACATTGGGTTACTGAATAGAAAGAAGAAAATCATGACTTGAAGAATGTAAAAAAAGATGAGATGAAATAACAGGAGGGAACTGTTCTAACACATACATCCTTACTAGTTATTTTTGGTAAACAGATGCCACTGGAATTAATAGATAAGCTAGTGTTTAAATGGACACTTGTTCTATATGAAGGCACATGATAGTTCTTTGCTCCCTATAGCTGCTATATCAGATTCTGATCTGGCTACCCAGTTCATATAAACTGGAATGCTAACATCTTCAAAGAGGCGACTTCAGCCAGTGTTTTGATCCATATTCATTGGTAGCCAATTCTCTTGGAATATCATGTAGTTTAACTTCACAGGGATGAAGATACTTCACCTTCCTTTGTATTCAAATCACTGCTTCTATTTAAAAGCTTTGTTTCCTGCAGTCCCTTCACAGCATCTGATAAATTGAGCTGCTGCTTATGAAAGCTTGTGCATCTCTGATTTAGTTAGTCTGCAAGGTGTTACTCTACCTTGCCTTCTGCCTGACTTCAGGCTAATATGGCTAACTACCTCTTTCTAGACTAGGATACAGTTATTATGAACAATTCATTGGGACATAAAAGTTATGGTGTAAAAGTGGAGGTTAATTTAATGCTGTATTGTCAGAAGAGGTGTACATATAATAATATGTATGACAAATCGTTTTACCAACACTCTGAAATTGCACTATAATGTGAACACATTATAAATTCATAGGAATAGGAGTTAGGAAAGCTGAGGTCACACATCAGGTTAACTGTTAAAGGAAAATGACAGACAATATCAGATTTAAAATCTTAATCAAATGTTGTCAGAAATAATATGCCTAGGAAAGAAGAAGTTGATAGAGAAAAGGAAGCACTTGGGTAAGGGGTAAAGAAAGCAAATGAAGGTAAAAAAAGATGATATCTGGAAGGGTGAAGGCAAAACTGATATGTGCATTCAGCTTCACAGCTAATTTATCCCCACAACTCAGGAAAAGATGATATTGGAATCAAAACAAAGCATATACCTTAACCTGGAAGCCTCAGCTGAAGACAGTTTCCTAACACAAATAGCCTCACCTGGTGAGAGGTTAGATTGAGCAGTCCTTTGCTGTGCTATTAAACAATGACCTGCAGGAAGAGACAAGGAAATTTGCAAGCAGAGAAAATGAACATCTTTCTGGGGTTCTTGGCCAGCTGCCAGATCACACATTAGGCTCTGTTTTCCAAACCAATTGTTCTGTTGCTTCAAGTGTAAATAGACTTCAGACTCTGCCTAGACTTCTAGCTTTTCACAAAATAAAGTTGCCAGTGTAAATGTGTGTGGTTTTCCCTTTAACCTTCAGATTTTCTAAGCATTTAACAGCATGCAAGTTACTTATTTTAGAAGGTGGGGACCTGTGGATGAGTAACAGTGAATAGATATAATTCCTTTGCTTTTGGCTAGAGCTTTCATGTCAGGGCAGGACTGTTAGTAAACTTTTTGTTTCTTTGTTTGTTTATAAGAAATCATTAAACAGTGTCGATTTGCAATGGCTAAAACAATAACCTCAATCCTAACAACACATATTGAAGCCTAACATTGCAAGTGAACCATAACACATTAGAACTTTGTAAAATATACAGATTAATTCACCTGCCAATGTATGTTATTTGTGTTTAACAGTATAGGACTTCAATTATTTGAAGCTATTATATTGCCAATTCACATAGCTTGTTAAGTCTGTCTGTCCTCTAGTCTTGACAAACTAAAATATCATTGGCTAATTTTACCTTCTCATTACTAGATTCCTTTTCAGACAATTACATATTAATACATATCATAAAATGAGATGTGGTGCAAAAGCTGGGAGTAACTCTTTCCTAGCCTTTACCATGATGAAAACTGCTGCTTTAATCCTGCTTTTTTCTTTTCTTGCCAGTTTTTGATCAGTGACAATACTTTGTGCCAGGAACAGGCTAGCCAGATTGCCACCAGCTGGCTCTACTTACCTGAGTTAGCTTGGTTGTCAGGGACCTAACTACCCCAACCTGGCTCCAGTTGCCTGCTGGACTGGGCTCCCTGCTTTTAAGCAGTAGCCTCACTGCTGGAGTATCTTTACATGAAGAATCAGAATTATTTTGGTCATTGTATGTTATGTGTGAAAATGGTTACTACTTATTCTTAAATATATTTGAAATATATTCATATTCATATGCACTTATAGTAAATGATGGTAATGAGTTACAGAAGAGGCATTTCTGCCAATTTAGAGGCTACTCTACCTAAACTTTTAAAGTTTATATCCTGTTCTACTTAACTCAAACTCAAGTTTAGGAAAAACCTGAGGAACAAATAAAGGAAATAGGAAAATATTAAACAAATGTAATGAAAAATGCTAGAACCTGACTACTTGAACATCTCTTCAGACTAGATAGGTTTTATTTTATTGTGAGGGCTTCATTGGATAACATGTACAGGATTGTTTTCTGAGAACTGTTTCATAAAACCATTCTATAAATTACACTCCTTTTAGGCAGGATTTATCTTGTGTGTGTGATTCTCTCCCAAATTTATTTCTTCTTTTGCCAAGTGAGTTCTAGAAAATCCATTAAGATCAGTTACAAGCACCTTTATGCTGAGGACCACCATGAACTGTTAGCCTAGTTTCAACTAGAGAAGCAGTTCCCAAACTGTGGGTTGCAACCCCAAATGGGGTCACAATATCAGCAGATGGGGTCACAATAAACAAGCTCCCTGAACTTTCTGCACCCCCAGTGGGGTGCAGGGCTGCAGCTGGGCAGGAGCTGCCTCTGCGACCTAGCAGGTGGGATGCATTGTGGGAGGGAGTGCTTCACCACCATGGCTGCCAAGGTGAGTCATGGCAGCAGCAGCACAGAGTTGTGCCCACACAGCAGCTACATGAGCAGGAGGTGCCTCAGCTTGGCAGCCATGGTGGCTGGGCTGCAGAGCCCCTGGGAGGAGGGCAGGAGGGTGGGGAGCCCTAATCCTGCAGTGAACAGCCCACATCCTCCCTGCCCCATGGCCTCTGTGCTGGCAGCACTGCCCGTGAGGTAAGGGGTAAGCTGGGAGGGAAGCTGGGTTCTGCACTCTGTTCTGAGACCTTGGATTGTGGAGGCTTCAGGTTGGGAGTGAGGGGTCATGCTGAAGACATTGGGTCATAAATGGGATCACACTGAGGAAAAGTTTAGGAAGCACTGCCATAGGGGTTTCATCTTCTACCAGGTCTGCAGGAAATGTGGGGAGGAGTGACACCTGATTGCACAATGGACAATCAAAATCTGTGCCATGTACAAGGAAAAAGAACATGAAGCCAGGGACTGTGAGCTAGAGTGGTGGTCCAATCAGTGTGGAAAATAGGGGCATGCCTTTTAAGAATGCCCCAAAGCTTATGCTAATGTAGGAAAAAAACCAAAACAAAATAAAGATTGCAAAAAACAATGCTCTCAAACCACCTGCCCTCCCCCGCCCGCCCCCCCTCCCCCCCCCAAACAGCAACTGAAGCAATCAGGAACGGAAAGGTAGGGGGCAGACAAGATCTCAGAAAATGAGGGAACAGAAGGGAAAATCTCTGAAAAGGAGACTAACTTGTTCACAAGAAAATGTGATAGCCTTAAGATTTTATAAATTTCATAGACATTAGGGCTGAAAGGGACCTTGTAAGATCATTGAGTCCAGCTTCCTGCCCAAGGGCCAGGAAGTCAGCTAGGGTCAAAGGATTGAAGCAAGATAAACATCCAAATGTTTCTTAAAAGTGTCCAGAGTAGGTACTTGCACCCCCTCTGAGGGAGTCTGTTCCAGGCCTTAGGGGCTCAGACATTAAAGAAGATTTTCCTTATGTCGAGCCTAAAATGGTCTTGCAGCAGTTTGTAACCACTGGACCTTGTAATCACTTGGGGTGCTCTGGTGAACACATGTTCCCCCAGATCTGGATGCACACCCCTTATATACTTATAGGCTGCCACCATTCACCCCTGAGCCTGTGCTTCTCCAGGCTGAAGAGTCCCATAGCTTGCAGCCCCTCTTCATAAGGCCTGTTCTCTTGCCCTCTGATCATGCATGTGACTCTCCTCTGGACTCTTTCAAGCTTCTCCACATCCTTCCAGAATTGTGGAGCCCAGAATTGGATGCAGTACTTCAGCTGTGGCTTCATCAAGGCCGAGTACAGCGGGAGGATGACATCTTGAATCTTGCTTGAGATGCATCAGTAGATGCAATCCAGGGTAATGCTCTCTTTGCCAGATGCAATATTACATTGGTGACTCATGTTCATCTTGTGGTCAGTCGTGACCCCCAAGTCTATTTCAGTCATGGTGTTAGCGAGTGTAGCATTATGGAGCCTATAAGTGTGATGCAAGTTTTCCCCCCACCCCCCAAGGTGGAGCACCTTGCATTTCTCTGTATTGAGCTCTTCACTTCAGAGGTTTTCATGTGCCCATCTTGCAAGCATATTGAGGTCAGCCTGGATCATCAGCCTATCCTCAAGTGTGGATACTCTTCCCCCAAGCTTAGTGTCATCAGCAAACTTAGCCAGTCTGCTTCTGACACCAGAATCCAGATAATTTATAAAGACATTACAGTGCACAGATCTGAGAACAGAGCCTTGGGAGACACCAGCGTGTCATGTTGATTCAATCCCATCAAGCAGCACTCTCTGGGTCCAACCTCAGACCCGCTTCCCCAGTCATTGGACTGTGGAGTAGTCGAGGCTGCAGTTGCCTAGTTTGTCCATGAGGACATCATGGGACCCAAGGTCAAAGTCTTTTTTTAAAATCCATATATATTATATCAATCTCTTCCCTTTTGTCCAGGTGATACATTGTCTTAAGACAGATCATTGAGGAACTCAGAAAACAGGAGAATAAGGATGAGCTAAATGGGAAGGATAGAAAAAGGAGAGAGGGAATGGGAAAACCAAACCCCCCAAAGAAGGGACCAGGTAAGAACCCCAGAAGATGAAGAAAGTGAAAACTCTGACATGGAAGGTCAGGGAGAGAAAGGGGAGATCCCAGGGACCTTAAAGGCAAATCAGTAGCCCTGTGTAGCCCCCCACCAGTGTAAGAGAAGTAGATCCCCTTGAACACACACCATTGGGGAACCATTGAGGAACTGCAATCCCATAAAGGGCGTTGCAGACTGATGGACCAGAGGGTTCTGGAGAGAAGAGCCCCAAATTACATAAACTATAAAAAGGGAAATGAAAGGGCTACAGACCCACCCCATCAGCACATTTTTACTCATGGGGATCCTCATAGCCACAGATAACGTGAGAAGCCTGCTTAGGAAGGAGAATGGGACACAATTGAAGTGGCCCTCGGGCAATTGCAGGCAGACATCCTTTGTCTTCAGGAATGTGGCCTGCCCAGTTCTAAAGATTCTGCTTTGTTCAAGGAGAAGTGGTAGTATGGACCCTCATTTTGGTTGAGAGCCAATGATGATTGGGCAGTGGAAGTATCAGTACTCCTGAGAGGAGACAGAGTGCACACCCTGCAGCACACAGAAATTAAAGGCAGGTCACTGCATGTCACCCTGGAAACAGAGGAAGGGACTTTTGATCTTTTGAATGCACGTGTCCTAAGGTTACCAAACGTCTGGATTTTCCTGGACATGTCCTCTTTTTTGGCCCCCTGTCTGGGTGGGTTTTTAAAATGCAAGCAAATGTCCAGGTTTTTGCTATGCCTTTGCTTTTCCTGGGCACTTCCAGCTTGGCTGCTTGGGGCTGTGAGCAGCAGGGCAAGGTGACTGCTCTCAGGAGATCATATGCTCTGTATGTGGGCCCAGCAGATAAGGAAGGCAAAGACACAGAGAGACAGAGAGTGTGTCATGCACATGCATGACAGCTGTGTGGGCAGCAGGGCTGGAGTGGGGCAGGAGGATGCAGGTTGGGAGTGAGGGGCATCGGCACTCTGGCGTGGTTGGGGGGGCAGGGGGCTGCGGGTCAGAAGTGAGTGGCACCAGCAAGGCTGGGGGAGTAGGGTACAGTCAGTCAAGAGTGAGAGGCAGCAGCACGGCTCAGGGTGCTGTGGCTTAGGAGTGAAGGGCAGAGGCAGGGCACAGACATATCACTGCCCCCCCTCCAACCCCCCATCATATACCAGTTCCCCCTCTCCTCCCTCTTCCCTCTGCTCCCCTTCCCTCCACAGGTGTCCTCTTTTTTGATACTGGAAATATGGTAACCCTAATGTGCTGACAAACAGAATGGAGAAATGTGTTTTCTTTAAAAACATGATAATAGTGGTGCCTGGTGCCTAGTCAGCGATGATTGCAGGAGATCTGAACTGTATTATTGAGGTAGGAGACAGAATAAGTGGAGGCCAAATGAAGCGACTGGACAGATCCTCCAAACTGTTGCATCAGCTTATCTGCAAACACAACCTAGCAGATGGAGGCAGAGAAGCCAAAGTACTGGGGAGACATTTCATAGATTCATAGATGCTAGGGTCGGAAGGGACCTCAATAAATCATCGAATCCGACCCCCTGCACAGGCAGGGAAGAGTGCTGGGTTGAGATGACCCCAGCTAGATGCTTATCTAACCTCCTCTTGAAGACTCCCTGGGAAGGGGAGAGCACTACCTCCCTTAGGAGCCCATTCCAGACCTTGGCCACTCTAACTGTGAAGTTCTTCCTAATGTCTAGTCTGAATCTGGTCTCTGCTAGTTTGTGGCCTCCTAGGTAGACCCTTCGGTTAGTCTAAATCATGTATTGACTTCTTCCTCCTCCCAAAAGGGTGGATAGTATCTAAAGCCAAATCCATGCCAGTCTGCTATTTGGACCACTGTCTCCTAACAGCAGAAACAGAAATGAGGGGGTCAGCTCAAGAGAGGTAAGGGCATGTGGCAACTGAACGTGGCCCTTCTGGATGACAAGAAGATGCAGTGGAGGTTCAGACATGTTACACAGGATGGAAAACCTCAGTCCTGGATACTGGAACCACACAGAAAGAGCGAGAAACTTCTTCCAGAAGGCCATAAGGAGGTGAGCCTAGATCCTGAGAAGGCACCATGAATGCCTAAACCCTAAGCTGCAGAGTCTGCATGAGAAGGTGGCTTAGGGTTGGGACATAAGGGAGGCCAAGTAGGAAGTGAAAAGCCAGATTGGGTCCTGGTACAGGGAGCGGGCCAAGAAGATCTTCCTGGCCTGAGTCCTTTGGTGGAGGAGGGGAAGGAGTGGTCTGCTTATTGTAGCAAGATAAAGGAAATCAAGAAAGAAGCAATGAGTGGCCTGGTAGATGGGGCAGAGATGGAGCACTAGTTAAGCAAGGGGATGCAGGAGATGGAAGCAGCTTTCTACTGGGATCTCTATACTGCAATCCCAGAGGTCCTTGGGGCCATGCAAGAATGCATACAGAAGTTCTCACGGGTCCTTGGAGAGGATGAGGGTCAGAAACTGGAGGAGGAACAGATGCCAGAAGAGATCAACACAACACTCTGCAGCTTCCATAATGGTAAGACTCCTAGGGCAAATTGTCTACCCAAGGAGTTCTACATTGCTTTCTGGGACCAGGTGAGCCAAAACCTGCTGGAGGTCTATAGAGAGCAGCTAAAGGAGAATCACCTGGGAGCAGGAATGGAGGAGGACTTCATAACTCTTCTTTATAAGTATGGGGAGAGGCAGGACCTGAAAAACTGGCATCCTATAACACTCATGAATTTTGACTACAAACTAATGGCCAAAGTCTTGGCTGAGCACTTCAGGTCTCTTATAAGTGGAGTGATCCACAAGGACCAGGTATGCACGGTGCTGGGGTGGCAGATCTGCAAAGCCCTGATATAACTGTGAGACATGCTACAATACCAATGAGAGAGAGGACAGAATGCTGCCATGCTGAACCTTGACCTGGAGAAGGCCTACGACCGGTATTCCATCGGCTTCTACTGGAAATGCTGAAAAAAATGCAAGTCCCCTCAACTTTCATCTCCTGCATAATGACATTGTACACCAATGGCAGTGGAGTTGGGTATCAAACAAAGCTGATTGTAGCAGGGCACTGTGTGTGTGCCTGCCACTTTAAGGGCCTGGAGCTGGCAGCCACCAGGTGTTTGACAAGGGCAGCCATTTTGGAGGCAAGGGCTGCCTATATAAACAGGGTAGTTTGGCTGCTGGGGGGCCAGGCAGCAACATCACCTGGCTGGAGGGCTGCTGAGAACAATCTGGAGGTAAGGGAGGAGCTGTAGGGGATGGTAAGGAGTCTCCTGGTCCTGAGCATGACCTAAAACTGCACCCTGCTGGGAGTGGGTGGCCTGGTGAGGCTCTCAGTGGTACGGGAGCCCCCAGGAAATGCCAGGTCAGTTACTACCCCAGTGAAAGGCGGGCCGGGGTGTCTTAACCCTTGCCCCCACCACCGGGTGGTAACCCTGTTTGTTTGAAGGGCCCAGAGGGCGGACCCTGAGAGAGAGAGTGAGGGGCTAGAGACCCAGCCCGGACAAGAGAGTACCCTTGACTGGCCCATGCTGGGGCCAGGACCAGGAGAGTCAAAAGTACCAGGGGCCCACCGCGAGGGACGCCCAAGAGCCAGGGGCCTGGAGGTGGGCCAGGCCGAAGGTCTTAGGGGGACCACACCTGAGAGGGGAAAATGGCTTCGAGAGGCTAGGTAGCCCGGATGAAGGCAGAGAGGCCGCCTGATTGAAGAGATCATAGAGGGGTCCTGTTTGGATGATTCTGGGGCCCAGTGTGGGGGCCGGAGGATATGAACAGCAAGATGCCATCTGCGAAGCTTGGGCTGTGGTATTGGGGAGGATGGGAGCC
>JAGPOW010000261.1:193392928-193405583 GCA_030014935.1 Caiman crocodilus
TGGGGCACTAAAATGGGCCACCTCCCACCTAATTGACATCAATCAGTAAATCAATTAACACCAAGGCCTGGCTGGCAAGAAGGCAGGTGGTTGGCCCAAGAACAGGTAGGTGTGCCATGGAGATCGGCCCTGAGGAGGCCCCATCACACTGACCATCTCCCTGATCCTGTTTATCTGCATGATGGAACCAACTGCTAGCACAGCAGCTCACTCAAGACCTCAGGATCAGCAACTTAAAGATCCCTGGCAATAGTGGGGACAAGACAAAGATCCTAGCCTACGTGGACAACCTCAATATCATATGCAGGGATAAGTGCTCAATTGAAAGAACATTACACCATGCCCAGGTATACAGATCAGCATCAGGGGCTAAGCTCAATATGAGCAAAAAACCCTACCTAGTACTGGGTGAACTCAAGGACTTGTCAGCCCTGGGGTGGGGTCTCAGTCCCTCACAAGGTGACAGAGATCCTCAGGGTGGAGTTTGACCCAGATCTGACCAGACAGAGGGCATGGGAAAAGACTGAGGCCAAGGTCAAGCAGAGGATGGGACTATGGCAGTTGCACTGCCTGTGAACGAGGGGGGATGCATGGCACTCATTAAGGCAGTTTTACTATTGATGGTTCTACACATTGCCATAGTCTTCTCCCCCTCGGAGCAAGTCATCCACAGGATTCAAAGAACCACGTGTGTCTTTTTCTGGAACTCCACATGGGAAAACATGGTGTGGACTGTGCTATAAAAGCAAAACGGTCCAGGGACAGAGGAATGCCAGACATCCTGCTGTTCCTCTGAGCCAAATACATGGGCCAAGTTAGCAAACTGGCAACAGGAACAGAATTCAAAACAGCTTGTTTTGTAAAGTGTTTTGTAGGGCAACTATTGCGACAGTGGCAGGTGTACCCAACTACCAACATGAGATCATATAGTTCCCATGGTTCTATGAGATCCTGAAACACTTGTGGGACAAATACAAACTGCATGATAAGAACCCAGTGATGCTGGTGAACCACCACAATATGCAGGAAGTGGTAAGGGCAAGAGACATCACATCACCTGTGGCCCTACTTCCTGGTGATAGCTGCCAGGCCATGTGGGAGGAAATCTTCCACAAGGACTTACAAAAGGAGAACAGAGACTTGAACTAGCAGGTAGCCCACTAGGCACTCCTTGTGTGGGCAGTGTGAGACCCATCAAACTGCTCCAGCAATCCTGCCAGTGGGAAGCAGAAACAATGGACCACCTTTTCTGGGACTTCCCTTACACCAGAGAGGTGTGGGAGAGAGTTTTTATATTCTTCCTAGTGAACAGGCACTGGACTAAGCAGCAAGGGGTCCTGATAGCCTACTTTGACAAATTCAATTTCTGGTTCAGGAATGCCTTGTGGAAGACCAAGAACTTGCTCATAAACACTCAGACACACAAACCTTCCAGTTGAGGACTGTATTAAATTGGGACTGAGTGAAATGTACTGGTACTACAGGAAGAGAGAAGATGACTATGGGAAAGAGATGGTGGACCTCATATGAAAGAGAGGAGACTGGCATAGACTTTTCAGAGGTGAGCTCTTCAAAGAGAGCAATGAGAATGGCAATGATGATGACAAATATGATGACGAGTAAAAGGACTGAGCAAACAGGTGGAGAAGTTGGAAAGGGAGGGGACTGAAGTAATCCTCTGCATAATTGTGATGGTTTCAAGGTGATACTGATGGGCATGTGGGAATGCAGGTGTGCAGTGCAGTCTTTGTAAAAGGATTAAGAATGCTATAACTGTAAAAGTATTTTTTGGGCACACACACACACACACATACAATATGTGTGTGCACATGCATATTTATTTATTGCAAAAAATAAAAATTTGTACTGTATATAAGTAGGTACAAACATGCTGCTTAGAAGTGTGTTTATGGAATACCTGTGCTAAAACTTGCAGCAGTTTCCAAAAACGGTAAAATGAACCAATTTTAAACTAATTAAGTTGGTGGACACCCATAGTACAAAGTCATTGTTTTCAAATTTGTCCCTCACTTCCATGTACTTGGGGAAAGCAAGGTCTAACTGAAAGGGGTGAGGGGCAGAGTGGAAGAGACTCCAGGACGAAGTCGCAGAGCACGAGACCCCCCCCCCCCCCAGGTTTATTTTCCCTACTGTAGCAGTGGGAAGGGGACAAATTCAAAGCAAACCTCCAATAATTAGATTCTATATAGGGAAATTTGCAACAGATATATACATTTTCCCTATATAGAATTTAATTATTGGAGGTTCATCTTATATTTGAGTAAATATGGTAACTGCTGTCAAAGCTAAATGGTTAAGAGATGCCTTGGCACAGCTGCGTTTAAGCACATTGGGAATCCTCGGTGCAGGGATTTCCCCTGTAAGGCGGGAAAGAGTCCTTGGTGCAAAATCAGAGCCCGCCAAAAGCTTGCAGCTGCACCCATCGAGTGCATGCTTTTGTTTGGTTTAGTGTAAATTATGCACACGTGGCGGTCAGCAATTGGCTCGCTGGCCGTACAAAAGGCTTGGGTGGTACCTGCCCAAATTGGAGGAGAGCATGGATGCGCGTAGGGAGAGATCCCCATGTGTATCTCAGAGCCACGGAGAGGCCTGATCAACCACCAACAACTCCCTGTCGCAGTTACCACTACATACCCCATACCCTGCGTGAGTGTGAACGTCAGTGTGCTTGCCTACAGTTTTGTTTGCTGTTTGTCTATGGATTGTGCCTACACTGAATACCTTGCTGTATCGCAGATTGTAAGTAAAGGTTTTTTTGTTACAACAGCTGCTGCCTCCCTGCAACTAATTCCACTATCAGCCGCCCCATTCCACCGGTGTTTCTCCGCCCCCACAATTGCCATTAAAGAGACTTGATAGGATAATCCCCATGACTAGAATTTTAGTACTAAAAGGGTATCAATTGTTCCAGACAGATAGATAGCTGTAAGGAAAATGGAAGAGACATTATATCAAGTGAGTAACAGATCTGTGGAGCGTGTCAGTGTGAAGATAAAGGTAGAAAGAGCAATAGTAATATTGTGGCAGAGATCTATAATAGACCACAAAGTTAGAATGAAGAAGTGAATGAGACATACTTCACTCGGGTAACTAGAATGTCTAAAATGTATGAGCCAGTAATAACAAGGGATGTTAACTTCTCTGATATCTGTTGGAAGAAGAATATACAATACTTACCCAAATCCAAGATGACTTTGAATTTAAGGCACCTCCCCCCCATAATTAGATTCTAGACAAAGAAAAATTATAAATTTATTATAATTTTCCTGGTTTAGAATCTAATTATTGGAAGGTCATCTTAAATTTGTCCTCCCTGGGGTAAATAGCTGTAGGGAGGCAGGCAGTGGGGATGCTGGGGCAAGTAACAAAGGATTCAAATGGCCTGACCCCTGTCTTTTGTTCCCTGCTTCCTATTCCCCTGCCACCACTTGTTTCCCCTGTCCAGTGCCTACCTCTTCCCTCATGCTACCTCCCTTTCCTGCCTGCTCTACCCATGCCTGCTCCCCCTGCAGCTGGTCCCTTGAAGTTTCTGAACCCCTAGCACTTGCCCCTCCCCTCCCCCCCACAATTCCCTAATTGCACCCCTTCCCACCTGGTGCCTATACCACCACTGCTTACTGGCCCATGCTAACCTGGGATATGGAACATGTGGTAACTCCAGCCCTGGTTTGGCTGAGCAGCAGCATTGTAGTGGCAACAGCTCAACCTCAAGCTATTCCAATACAAGGGAAAATTATAAAAGTTTCTAAAGGTTGATACAACTTCATAAGAAGCTTTTCAACTATTTGAAAATCTACAGAGATAAGTACAGGGAATGGAAGTATGGCTGTGTCACTAAGGAAGTATGGAAAGGAATAACAAAAACATGGAGACAATCAAGAAAGTAAAAGTATGGGGGGTAACAAACTCAGTTAGTGACAGTGGTAGTTATGACAGGACATGTATAAGAGGCAAAAGCTTTTTTGTGATATTTTTTACTGGACCAGCTTTATAGGAGAGAGATGTTGGACAAGCTTTTGGGCATCAATTGCCCTTCTTCCTGTAGAAGTTGTGATATTTCTTTTATTAGAAGTTTTCAGGAAGAGGCTAGATAGACCTCTGGCATTAAGATCTGTCTGGCATGAAGAATATTGAATTCTGTGCCTGTGCAGATGATCCTTGTGGTTCCTTATAACTATAGGGTTGTATGAAGCCAGTAGAAAGACTCTTGTTGATGCCAGTGGGATTTGGGATCAGGGCCCAAGAGGGAACATTTACACTTTGTTCTCTTTCATTTAATGTGCTTCTTTCCTTTTCCACTAAATTTATTCCCAAGTACAAATGCAGCATTTTTAGTTCAGATACAAAACAGGATACCTGACTTGAAGACCACCTTTACTTCATACCAAACTTATTAGCTAAGCCTAGATATCTAGATATGGAAAAGTAGTTTAAGACTGCTGTTCACTATCCCGAGGTAGTCAGCTGTGAAGGAAAGAAGAAAGAAGTCTCTCTAGGTACTGTCTTAATCAGAAATGCTACACACTGCTCACATTCCTATGAAGAAGAAATGCCAGCATTCATCTAGTTAAACATCAAGAAATAGGCATTATAAGATAAACAGCCTACTTTTTACATTGCTTTTCTTTGGATTCTTGATGACTGGACTAATCAGAGTCTGTCAACAGTGAAACACTGACTATAGCAATAGTAATCACTCCTTAGCTTTTGTGATAGAGATATGCAGATATTGATGTTGTGGGGGTTTTTTGTCATGAAGGGAAAACAGACTGACACTTTATCATGGTAAGACAAGACTGTCAGACCCCACTGGAAATAATGAAGCTTGACAGTTCCTGGGTTAATACCTATTTAAATTTCAATTATCCCTGACAGCAATAATGTTTAACATGATATTTATGTGAAGTGATAGGTTGGCAGCTTTCCTTCAAACTTACAAAGAAAAGTATCCAAGTAAAAATAGGGTTCAGTCCTAGTCCTCTGTTACTTTTTCTTAATTTAGAAAAGATCTTTTGACTGCCCCCAACTACATACAGTAGAAAAACTTAAAATTGTAAGTACTTAGAACATCTTTTTCAATCTTTAAAATTAATTGCTAAAATCTGCACTCTGACACCTAAAAAGTACCTGTTGCTTCTAGATCCCCTTGGCTTCAGTAGGAATTATGAGTTTTCAGTAGCTAGCAATAGGGTTGTTGGTAGCTAGATATGATCAGTCTACCAACCTGAGGCCTGTTCTTCACTTAAAAGCTTGGTGATCCAATGGCATTACTGGCATAACTTCCTAATGAAGAATCAGCTTTTACTAATAAGACAATGCATAGCTGTAATGTGAAGAAAATAAGCTATACTGGCAAAAAGTCCTTTTATGATGCAATAACCACATCTACACCAGGGCTTTTGCTGACACAGAAACCTTGCCAAAAATCACACCTCTGACCAACATTGCAAAAGTTTCTAGTGTAGTTCTGACCTGATTAAGTTCCTCCATGTGGACTTTGGTATTTAATTTTGTGTCAAGTGTGAAGATTTTGACCTTGGTGTGAAGCTTTTTAACTTGAATGGTTGGTTTAAAAAAAAAGCAGATAAGAGAATTGGCTACAGCCACATGCAGGTGTTATGCTTCTACCAAGAGAATCTCTGCTCTCCCAGTAAAAAGTATAAGTATACAAGTGTTCACTTAGTTTCTTCTGGGGGAAACATGCTCCTCCTGGGAGAAAGAACTTCCAGGAGTGTACCAGGAAGATATTCCTGGAAGACCTGGAAGTTTGCAAGAGGGGTGAAGAAGCTTTGCTGCATTGCTCCCTCTACTTAGCCACTGGAGGCTGAGCGGAGGAACAGCTACTGCTTCTTGCTCCCTGCCCCTTCCCCAGTCAAAGAAGCAGGTGAGGGCATTGCCTCTCTCTTCAATTCCCACCCCAGATGAATCTAATAGAGGAGGGGTGCAACCACCACTGCTCCTTCCCTCTTTCAAAAAACCAGGGACTACCCAACCTGTGTAATGGGCTGGGGGTCTGGTCCTGTTTCTCCTTGTGCTCTGCTCCTGGAGACTGGGAGCAAAGTGGAGGAAGCTGCTCCCCACTGGATCTAAGGAAGGCACAGAAGCCAGATGTGCAGCCACGTGCGTTTCCCCAGGGATAAACAGCAGCAGCACAATATGTGCCGCTGCTATTTGTTCCTATGGAATGTCAGGGCTCACAGCACATTGCTTCAGGTGGGGCAAGGAAGGCTGGGGCCAGCATTTGGGCTGGCTCCAGCAGCCTTACCAGAGGTCCAGGGGTTCTCTTGGGGCTTCAGCAATATTGATCTGGCAGCAGGGAGCCTGGCCAGCAGCTCTAATGTGGCTTTGTGTGGCCAGGCTCTGGTTTTGGGCAGTGCATGCTGCTGCCAGATGCACTGTCCCATTTTTTTCCATTGCAGGATTTCCTGGTGTCAAAGGCCCCTTTGCTGCAAATTAGCAGTGCAAGGAATGCCTGCATGTACAGCATGCATGGCTCAACAGGTGGGTCTGTGGCACCACATACTGCATGCGTGCGCTCATCTGGACATTCCCAGAGAGTATTTCCCCACTGCTCCATTGCCTTTCAGCCTGGGAGGAGTGGAGGAGCCACTGCTTCTCGCACCTTCCGGGATCACCTCTGTCTAGAGAAAGTGCAGACAACAAGGGGAGAGGATATGGCTGCAGGCTGAACACCTGCATGCTTCTTCTCCCAGAAAGATTTCTATTGGTGAAAATTTCTCAAAAATGTTCACTGATAGAAATGAATGCTGGTTCATGCCTACTACAGCCTCAGTTTGGCTGTTTCTTATAGTGAAGTATAAGCACTATCAAGGAAAGCAGTAGTCAGAACTTGAGATGGACTGTATGTGTGATGGCCTGAAACATTGTTTTTAAAATGAGTGAAGGCAGTACATGTAAAGGCAGGGGCAAATAACACTTGTTCTAGTCCAAGAGGTATTGCACAACATGCTTCACACAACTGCTTCTATATTGGTGGTATCATAGGGCAGGTGTATGCCATTTTAGAGTCCAGTCCTGCCAGCTATTGAATGCCTTTATCCTCATCAAGTACAGTGATGGATTAAGATGCTCGTTTCACTGGCAAAGTGATTAGCACTTTACAGGATTGAATTCCTATTGATCAGACTACTTCCATTAAACCTTTAAAATGTATCTGAGAAAGAGGAAAGGGAGAGTGAAGGCTATTCCAATAAATGAGCAATCTGTACCTAACGTTGCTCAAACCTCATGTTTCCATGTGAGCTGATTATTCACTAACTATGTGTAGCCTCACTAACCCTATATAAAAGCTTTGCAGAATTAGCCGGGATCAGTTTTCTTAGAGGCTTCAAATACTAGTACTGTACACTGATTCCAGCTGTTCAAAAACAGAATTTTCTTTTGACAAAATGTTGACATTTCAAAATATCGTCTCTTCTGAATCAAGGAAATATTAAGAAATAACAAAGACAAGCTACAGAAAAAGATTATGATAAGAAAAGACTCAGATAAGTTTCAAACTGAAGAAGCTGAGATTTAAAAAATCAATGATTTTCATTTAAATGAAATCATTAAGCTTATCAAAAGGAAAATTTCATTTCAAATAGAAATGAAACAGAATTTTTCATTTCATTTGAGCCAACTGGATAAATGAAAAAAGTAATCAACATTGATACTTTTTTTGTGGAAAATTCATTGAAACACCATTTGGGAACACCATTTTATGGAAAGATTTTTGGTTGGAAAATTCTGACTAGGTTGAATAGTAATTTATATGTTTAACTTGGCAGTTTGCACATGCTCTAACATATCTTAAAATGTGTCTTGTGTCTCTTTCCTACCTGTTCTCATCTCTTCGTTACCACTTTTTACATGATTTACTTCCATCTTTGAAAGCACTTCTGCATTATGCATGTTCAGTTCAGCATGTCTTCTTACATCAGGTGTCCTACAGAGGAAGACTATTTCCTTCTAGCAGCCCTGATCAGCAGATTGGAGAAAGTATCTTTTAATCTAGAGTCAAATAGGAAAGAAGGTACTTGTACTCTGGGGGCTATGTAGCAATTTCACAAACAGTCATGTGCCTATTTCTTCCCTCTATCACTGCCTATTTCTGGGATCTAGTTCCTCCCCAAGAAGACTCCAGTAGCTTTTGTTGACTTCAGAAAAATGGCCTTTAGTGGGGTTTTTTGTGCTTGTTCCCTGTTATGACCCAAGTCTTGGGATGGACACAGATATGCCAGTGTAATTTACATTGAATTTGTACACTAACGTAAATTATACCAGTATCCAAGAGCGGACAAATGCCCAGGTTAGCTGCTTGCAATAGGTGCTATTATAATACCTTATCACTAGGTGTCAGGAGAGGCTGTTTTCCTGTAGCAAATGGCTATTTTGGGATTATTCCAGATGCATAAAACTTACAGCAGCGTAAGTTTTACACCTGATTTTTCCTGGACAGTTCTACACTGGATGCAAGCATGTTATTAGCTAGCATAGGGTTTAAGGCAGGGTAAAGTGGCACCTTAGAAACTTTAGAGAGAGAGGCATAAGCTTTCATAGTCATCAACCTACTTTGCCAGATGCAACAACTTCTTCAGATACAGCCTTAGACTGTAGGCCATGTGTCCAGTTCTTGTTAAAGGCTGATTACATAAACATGCTATATGTCCAAGCCTTCCTACTGCCATAGCAGTCTTCTAATTTGAGTTATTCTGAAGCCAAATTTTCTGAAGCGCTCAGTGTTGGCCTTAATTTCTTGCCCTGAAATCAATAAGGGTTTTACAGATGACTTCAATGGAAAATCAGTTATGTCAACAATGAGTGCCTTGGAAAATCTCACTCTGAATCTGTTGTGTTTTTGTGTTCTGTCTCTGTCTCTTTATTGCCTCTCCTCTTGAAACATGCAAAATAGCAAGAATCAATGGATGAACAGTGAGTGCACCAAAAAAACCCATGAACTCTTTGCTCCACCCATTTTAAAATCACTTTTCTCATCAATGCTGCAGCATCTTGCTGATGATTTTTGTTGCTTGGAGTTCCAGGGATTTTTGTTTCAAGCACCATATTTACTCTTTTGCATTGCTTTTCTATTTGTGGCATTATTTAAAATGGAATGGAATAGTTCTAATGGGTTCTTGATTTTTCAAAAATCTTTTTATACTCTCCCTATATGAAACATATAATAGAAGAAAATGTTCCTTTCCTATTTCAGGAATACTTGTCACATTTTATCTTGATATCATCTACTGTGTGTACACTGGTTTCTAGATATCTGCAATATAAGAGATTGAGAGATATAAGAGATAAAAACAAACAAACAAAAACAGAATGAAAGTAGAAGATGAAAACCTGGTCTGAATTATGCCATTGACTTTAATTTAGCCATGATTTCACCAATTTTACAGTGTAAGAATGATGTTATAGCCATGGTGGTGAGACCTGATGAAGAGTGTTTTGCAGAACGCTTGTCTGACTATATCCCGACTGCATAGTTGGTCCAATAAAAGATATCACGAAGTATTCATACATGTATGCACATGCAAGTCTAATTAGTTAACTAATTAATCCAAGGTTCTCATCTGCTTCAGTGTTACAATAGTGTCTGAGGGCCTCACAATAACCACACGACTGGATACTTGTAATGAGAAAAAGAAAATGAAATTATGATATTATAGCTAAGGGGCAATGTGGTCTTTGTTCCTTAGCAGCTTTCTGGGCTAGTCTTTCACTGACAGTTGTGTACCCTCCTCCTCTTACCAAGTGCTTGCCTCTTTGATAATTCTGATCATGTAAGTCAGATTTAGAACAAGAATGAGGAATACAACAAATTGTGAGCTTACAGTTGTGAGCTTCTGTGTATAATTCAGTCTCTTAAAGACTCTGTATTCGAACCTTGACCTTGTACTCTCTCTTTAGTTGTGCTAAGCTATTTTTAGTTCCTTTGGCTGAACTGACACCAGAAACAAGTGTCATTTCCTCTCCTGCCATTCAAGGAAATGAGGAAATAACATGCTTTGTCAATTTTTTTGTTATTCAAATGTGCTTTTGTACAAGACAGAGAAGGAAAAGGCTGGAGCCCCTGATATCAGCTCACTAGAAAGCCTGTTATCAGAATGGTCTAAAGCACTGTAGCTTACAACAGTATTACTTATAAAGGACACTGTTTAAAAGAGTTGTGCACCTGCTTCACTTTATTCACTGTGGGCTTCATTCTTCAAGATGCTGAGCACTAAGCTTGTTATTAGTCCTCATTTAAGTTAATGAGAATACAAGTGTTCTTAAAATTCAGCACATGTGTAAGAGCTTGAAGGTTCAGATGCTCTAATATAAGCACATTTGTGGTTGACTGTCATGGAGTTACAGCTGGTTCACATCCCTGAAAAATAGGTCCTGATTTCTAAAGCTAGACAACCAAAAATGCAAACACCAAAAAGGAGAGTTGACTTTTGAAAAAGTGGAACTTTACTGGAGTCTATTGTTGTACATGTTCTCAGAGTTCATGAATAAACACACTTTATGTACTGAAAAATGAATCAGAAGAATTAGAAATATATAGAAATTTTTCAAGAGGGCTTTTTGTTATCTCTTTGTATAAACTGAAATTAAAAAGCAGCTTATCTTTTATCATAGAAACCTTATGCTAAGTATCAAAAGTTGAAAGTATAATGTTCTTGCAGTAATTTCTGAGCCATTACCATTTTTCTGAGCAGGGACAGGGATACCCCCTGGCTCCCCCAAGATGCTAGACAGACCCAGGGGAGACACAGCCAGGCCCAGGGTCAATGAGGACCTAGTTAGGGAACTTCTGGTGGGACTGGACATATTCAAATCATCAGGTCCTGACAATCTCCACCCCAGAGTGTTGAGGGAATTAGCAGAGGTCATTGCGGGACCCATGGCACAGCTTTATGAACACTCATGGTGCTCTGGCAGGGTGCCAGAGGACTGGAAAAGGGCCAATGTGGTCCCCATTTTCAAAAAAGGGAAGAAAGAGGACCCAGGAAACTATAAGCCCATTAGTCTTACCTCAGTCCTGGGAAAACTCTTAGAGAAAATTATCCAGGAACACAACTGCAAGGGACCAGCAGAGGTGATTATGTTCAGGGGCAACCAACATGAGTTCATTAGAGGCAGGTCCTGTCAGACCAACCTGGTGGCCTTCTACGACCAGGTCACAAAATCCTTGGATGCAGGTGTCGTGGTGGATGCAGTCTTTCTGGACTTTAAGAAGGCCTTTGACACTGTCTCTCACCCCATCCTCATTTAAAAATTAGGTGACTGTGGGGTAGATGCCTACACAGTCAGATGGATTGCAAATTGGCTGGAGGGCCACACCCAGAAAGTGGTGGTGGATGGGTCATTTTCGACCTGGAGGGATGTGGGCAGTGGGGTCCCCCAGGGCTCAGTCCTTGGGCCCACACTGTTCAACATCTTTGTCAGCAACTTGGACAAGGGAGTGAAAGCACCTTGTTCAAATTCATGGATGACACTTAGATATGGGGAACAGTAGGCACACTAGAAGAAAGGGACAGGCTAGATCTGGACAGGTTACAGAGGTGGGTGGATGAGAATAGGATGGGTTTCAATACTGACAAGTTCAGGGTATTGTACCTGTGGAAAAAGAACCAGCAGCATACCTACAGGCTGGGGAACTCCCTTCTCATCAGCACAGAGGCAGAAAAGGATCTTGGAGTCGCTATTGATTCCAAGATGAACTTGGGCCGCCAATGTGGGGACACAATCAGGAAGGCTAACTGCATTTTGTTATACAAAAACAGATGCATTGTGAGCAGGTCCAAGGAGGTGATCCTCCTCCTCTATGCGACATTGGTCAGGCCACAGTTGGAGTACTGCATCCAGTTTTGGGGGCTGCATTTCAGGAGGGATGTGGACAGCATTGAGAGGGTCCAGAGGAGGGCCACTCATATGATTAGGGGGCAGCAGGGTAGGCCTATGAGGAGAAACTACGGGACCTGAATCTGTTCGGCTTCCACAAGAGAAGGTTAAGAGGGGATCTGGTGGTCATCTGTAAACTGGCCAAGGGGGACCAGCAGGCAATGGGAGAGTCCCTGTTCTCCCGAGCATTACTGGGAGTAACAAGGAATAACGGCCATAAGTTGACTGAGAGTAGATTCTGGCTAGATGTCAGAAGGCACTACTTCACAGTCAGGGTGGCTAGGAGCTGGATCCAACTTTCAAGGCATGTGGTGCTCACTCCTACCTGGGATCTTCAAAAAGAAGCTAGATAATCATCTAGCCAGGGTCATTTGACCCCAGCATTCTTTCCTGCCCATGGCAGGGGGGTGGACTTGATGATCTGCTCAGGTCCCTTCCAACCCTACCAACTGCGAAACTAATATAACATTTAAGAGCAAAAGATGAAAAGGTCAGTTTTGCCTTTGCTACTGTGAAACTTTTATGCTAATTAAAACTCTATGAGTGGAGCCCTTTAGACTTCAATTCTTGTACATGAGACACTTGTTTAATTTTATGCATTGTGACTAGCCCTTCAAGAGAAGACCTCAGTTCAAAAAGTATCATAGTATCTAGGGTCAGAAGGGGCCTAGAGCAGGCCATCTAGTCTGACCCCCCGCCAATGGCAGGAATGAGTGCCAGGGTCACAGAACCCCAG
>JAGPOW010000261.1:193405683-193419339 GCA_030014935.1 Caiman crocodilus
GTGTAGGTCATCCGGGCCCACTGACTTAAAGACATCTAGCCCTTCCAGAAGCCCCTCCACCAGGTCAACCCTCACCCACGGCCTAGAAGTGATTCCCGAGGGGGAATATAGGCTTCCAACAGGAGGGAAGTCCCAGTCCCCCCTCAGGAAGACGGAGGCAAAGAACCCATTGAAGAGCTCTGCCTTCCCATTGGCTGCGAGCACCAGGTTGCCCAATGAGTCCCTCAGGGGCCCGACATTTCCCAGGGCTCTCTTTTTGCTCCCCATATACTTGAAAAAGGGCTTCCTGTTGTCCTTGATCCTAGTTGCCAGGCAGAGCTCTACTCCTGTCTTGGCCTTCCTAATAGCCCTCCTGCACTTCCGAGCACAAGAGGAGTACTCCTCTTTGGAGACTGCTCCTCTCTTCCAAAGATAGTAAGCCTACCGCTTAGCCCTCAGGGTCCCCTGAATATCCCTATTTAGCTATGGGGACTTCCGGGCACTTTTGCCCATCTTGCATCAGGCAGGAACTGTCACCCCTTGGGCTCGGAGGATTGTCTCCTTAAGGAACGCCCACCCTTCATGGACCCCCATGTCCTCAACCCTACAGCGCCTCCTCAACTAGCCTCCTGAGCTCTCTGAAATTGGCCCTTTTGATGTCTGGGACCCTAGTCCTAGTGTGGGTCCTATCTACACTGTGCCAGAGACCAAATTCTATCAGGCGATGATTGCTATCTCCCAGGGAGTCTCGTACCTGGAGCCTTCCAATCAGATCGTCCCCGGAGGCCAGGACCAGATCCAGCAGCTCATCCCCCTGGTGGAGCCATGCACCTCCTGGACAAAGTAGATGTCCTGCAGCTCCACCAGGAACCTCCGTGACCTCTCGGACTTGGCCGACTGCTCCTCCCAGCAGATGTCCGGGTAATTGAAGTCACCCATGACAATAACATCCTTCGTCCTAGCTGCCTCCTTCAGCTGGCCAGGAAATTGGAGGTCCAGCTCCTTCTTCTGGTTGGGTGGTCTGTAGCATACACTCACCATTAAGTCCCTTTCCCCTCGTCCTCCTTGCAGCCTGACCCAAATCGCTTCCACCTGGTCCTCAGTCGTCCCCAAGTTGACGCTCAATGCAGAGAAACGCTCTTTGACATAGAGCACGACCCCTCTGCCTCTTTTCCCCGCCCTGTCCTTCCTGAAAAGGGCATAGCCAACGATGCCTACGGCCCAGTCATGGGTCGGGTCCCACCAGATTTCCTCGAGCCCAACCAAATCTGGGTCTTCCACAGCCACCAGGAGAGCCAGCTCCTACTGCTTACCTCCCATGCTGTGAGCATTTGTGTAGAGGCATTTGAGGCTACCCACTGCCACCTCCCCTGCTCCACGTGTTTCCCCTAAGCTACAACCACCTACTCACACCCAACTTACCTGGCTCAGCGGCAGAGCATCCACTCCTTTCCTGGCAGGCCTGTCCCCCGGCGAAGCTAGTTTAAAGCCTGCTGCATGAGATCAGCCAACCTACAAGAAAAGAAACGCTTACCTTTAGGCGATAGGTGAAGTCCATCCTCCACCAGCATGCTCCTCATAGAAAAATGCGGACTGTGATCGAAGAATCCAAAGCCCACATCATAACACCAACCCCGAAGGCACTGGTTTACAGCTGTGATACATGCCTCATGTCGCCTTCCCCATTGACTCACTGGCAGAATGGAAGAAAACACCACTTGCGCTCCAATCACCTTGAGCTGTCTTCCAAGAGTCTTGAGGTCTTCAATGATGTCCTCTGGCCGGCCTTTCGAAGCATCGTTGGTCCCCACATGGACTACCACTAACGGATGGTAATCTGTGGGCCTAACAATCTTCCGGATGCACTCCGTGATGTCCCGAACTCGCGCTCCAGGGAGGCAGCAGACCTCTCAGCCCAAGGGATCAGGACGGCAGATGAGACCCTCCGTGACCCTCAGGATGGAGTTCCCGATGACCAGGACTCGATGCTTGTTCTTCCTTTGGAACCGCTTCTTCTTCTCCGCTCGTGATGAGGGTGCACAATCCACACCTCGAGGGGGGTGCTCCTCAGCAGTCTCCTCCAGGGTGGTCAGGGCAGCATACCTGTTCCCAAGTGGTACCTCAGGTACAGGCTCTGCAGGAGCACGGGCTGCCCTGGGTCCAAGGGGAACTTGCTGCCACCGACGAGTCACTCTTCTGGGTCTGGGGGGCTCCTCAGTAGGTTTCTGGCCCTGCAGAAAACAGAAGTACATGTCAATTTCATCCTCTGCTGCCCGGATCCCCCATAGCCTGCTCACCTCTGCCTGGAGCTCCCACAGCTGCTCCTCCAGGGCTTGGAGATGGCCACAAGAGGGGCAGCCAGGGGATGCCCCAGACATCTCCCCCCCCGGGGGCCCTGCCCAGCCACCACCCCCAGCCAGGGTGGGGGAGGCAGACAGCGGGCCCCCAGGGGCTGGGGCTGGGTGGCGGCCCCAGAGGTGTGCCGGGGGGGCAGCACCAGGGAAGAGGGAGGGGGAGGGGAAGAGGCCAGGCCCCTGGCAGTGGCACTATGTATATTCACCATGGTCCTAGAAAAGGTGGTCTTCCCACTGTCAAGTCCCTCTTCACTTCCTCCTTGCTCTCCTCCTGCACGAACGCCGGCACAAACGCCGGCGCGCCCTTACAGAGCGTGCCTGTTTGCGCACGGCTCGGGAATGCGGCTCCCTGCCGGCTCAGCTATAAGTGATCCAGGAGGCTCCCCTCCGGATCAGCTTCAGCTGCCAGCACAACCCCACTCACCACTTCTCCGCTGCTGCTGCTGCAGGTGTTTATATTGAATTCAGTGATACTACTCAAAAGCTATTTGCTGACTGGAAGACTTGGTAAGTGGGGAGATCTAGCTAGCCTCATCTTTGATACCTTTTTTATGTGAAGCACAATAATGTGCAGGTTAACTGGAGCCTGCCTTCTGTGGTTTTGTGGAGGGAAACCCAGAGGCTGGTCAGAAAGTAACAGAAAATACTGTGCGGGAAAGTAATCACAACTTGTGACTCCTCAGCTATGGTTCCCCATTTGTACATTTGCTCAGTGTGTGTGGATTATTTGTCATTAAATATGTTGTATTTAGATGGGCTCCACTAACCTATCCTTATGGTAGGCTCCCATCAGCATCTTAGCCTTTTGGCTATGGTCATGCATTTTTTGGCACCATAAGAAGGATGTTGGGGCTGGCTCTGGCTTTCCCAGTTTCAGCCTTGTTTTTCAGTAATTCCAGGCCCTGTGCCAGTTCCCTGCAGAGGGAACACCTGCTCACTTTTTAAGGGCCAAAATAATAATAATAACAATAACAATTTGTCATTAAATATTTCCTGGTGCTGAAATGTGTCTGGTTTTGAGTTTACATATTTCTTTAAATGAAGCATTATTTTTAAAGGAAACAAGGTGATTTGTTTTGCGATAAATTATTTGGCAGAAGGATAATGAGCAAACTCTGCAGGAAATGTTTACTTTCTTTCTAGTTTGAAACTGTTTTGTTTGGTTTTAATTAGATACCTCCTTCTATGTATGGTATTTGCAAGATGTCCTGGAATAGTGCTCTCCAAGCAGAAGATAAAATAAATTTTAATTAGTTTTCAGGTAAGAGAATGGGAATCCTAGTATCATTATAGCCAAAATGAGTCACTGGATATTTACCCTCAGACCTTCTACCTCGGACATCCATCCATTCTGTCCTCTCCAGACCAATTCCCTAATCACTTAATTAAGGATGAGAAAGATGGACTAAGTCAGAGCTGTCTGACAAGGGGTGCTTTTCACCCCCTTGTTCAAGTCGCTGATGAAGATGTTGAACAGTGCAGGCCTGAGGACTGAGCCCTGGGGAACCCCACTGCCCACATCCCTCCAGGTCCATAAAATCCCTCGGGGGGGTGGGGTGTGGCATAGTAGAAAGGGATTAAGATAATTGCATTGCATGGCTAGCCGCTTGACACATGCAGCATGGGAGCTGGTGCCTGTGCTGCATGTGCAGTGCGAGAGGGAGCCAGGTTATTCATGTTGGGCATGCAACAAGGGAAGGAACCAAGCTGCCTTTGTTGCACACAGCATCAGAGGGGGAAGCTGCTCATCTAGCACACCTAGGTAGAAGCAGAGTGAGGCCAGGTGTGGGGTGAGGCTGTATGCATGGGAGTGAGGGCAAAAAGTTGGACAGCACTGGACTAGGCCAAAAACATTTCCCTTCTCTGAGTCCCCCTTGAGAAGCTGTGGAACATTTTATGGACATTTAGTTTGAATTTCTGGAAATCAGCAAAAGTTTGGTAAACTCATTCTTTTCTTAATTGTTTTTTTTCCCACAAGTTAAGAAAGCTGAAAAGTGCTCATGGTGGACTTTCAGAGTTTGAGTTTTAGATAACTATTTAAGAGCAAGAGAATCCAATGCAAAATAAGTAACAACTAAGGAAATGGGATGGCTCAGGTTAATGACTTGAAATAGGTAGACTTTTACCTCTGTATGGTCAGTTAAAAAAATTCAGTGTAATACAATACTGATTGATTACTAGGGCTGCATGAAGCTTCAATAGCTGATTTGATTCAGAGGAGATTCAGCCCAATTCGAGGACCAAATCTCTGAATCCGAATTGAATTGGGAGACCAATTCAAAGCTCCAAATTGATTCAAAACATCCAAATCATTTTGGAAAAGCTTCAGAAAAGATTCAGCCACTTCAGAGATTCAACCATAAATTAAACAGGCAACTGTCTGTTGGGGTTGGGGGGATGGAAGAGGGAGGGAGGGATTGGGGCTGGTACAAGCTGCCCAGCCAGTGTGGGGGGCATATTACTCAGGGAGGGAGGTGGGGCAGCATGGGATGCAAGTGTGGTATCACTGAGAGTGGAGGTCCTGCTCTGCTGCCACTTGCCCAACCAGGGTGTGGAGTTGAGGGGCAGGATGAGGAAATAGCTCACTTGAGGTGGAAGGGGCAAGTGGCAGCAGGGCATAGCCCCTGCTCTCAGCACTACTGTGCCCACATCCCAAGTTTCCTATGCTGACTGGCCAGCAGCAGCTGGGCAAAGCCCTGCTCCCAGCGCTGATGCAAGCTATGTGCTGCTGCTGGCCGGAGCGAGCCGTACCTCCATCACCCCCTACCCCGCACGCCAGCTGGGCAAGCAGCAGCTTCCATAGCTTACATGGCTCCCCCACACTGGGGCAGAGGCAGGTACAGTTGGCAGAGCTGTGGGAGAAGCTCCTGTGGCTGCCCTGCCCAGCCCTATCCCGAACCTGGCCCCAGCCTCCCAGCACTTAAAAGCCCCGCACTCAATGGCTTTGGCAGTGGTGATTGGGGCCTCTGAGGGATCATGGCAGAGCCCCCCACCATACAGCATGAGGCAGTGGGAGACAGCAGGGATCACCCCCCTGCCTGGCAGCTGCTATGCATGATATAGGTGCAGTGTGGCTCATCAGGGTGCTATGTGCTGTCTGGGAACTGGGGAGGTTCCACGTGTCATCCAGAGCGCAACACCGCTCAGTCCCAGTAGCCACAGCCCCCAGGCAGCACATGGTGCCCTGCCAAGCCGTGCTGCACCCACGTGATGTGACAGCTGCTGTGTGGGTACCAGGTGGGGGGAGGAGATCCCCACTGCCCCCCACTGCCAGGCGCTGCATGGGGGGGACTCTGCCATGAGTGCCCAGAGGCCCCAATCGCTGCAGCTGCAGCCAGTGAGTATGGGTTGTTTTTTTTTTCTTTTTAAAGTGCCAGGACTAGGCTGGTGCTGGGCAGGAGATAGGGCCAGGCAGCACAGCCATGGGAACTTCTTCCATGGCTCCCCCCACCCAGGGAAAGACAGATACAGCCAGAGGAGCCATGGGAACCTGCAGTTGCCCAGCTGTGCTTGCCTCTTCTTGGTCAATCTGAATCACCAAATCTCTCTGAATCAGCACTGAATCTTCCAAAGCCAATTCAAATGAATCAATTTGGGATAGTGATCTCAATCAAATCACTGTCCCCAAATCAGCCAAATCCAAATCAAATACGTCTCTATTTGCACAGGCCTACTGATTATGTCTTCTCTGTGTTGATAGTTATGTTCATCAGGTCATCAGCCAACAATATACAGAGCCAGACAAAGCTGCTGTTGGCTGCAGCATAGCTTACTCATGTATGTTGTGATCAATTGTGGTTTACCCTGCCTATACTCTGGGCTTATATCAGGACAGCCACACTTTTAACTGACCATTGATGACTAGAATTCCAGGCCAGGTGTTCATAGTTGTTACCATGAGTGGATCTAGGATTCTGAGAAGTGGTACATCATCATATGTAACTCACTGCATATTACTGTCAAGCTGAAAAGAAACTAGAAGCTTTGGTAATAAGCTGGTAGCCTAAAGCTATATTATTTGGTTGGGGATGAAAGTGACTACCTTCTTTGTCTTGCCTGCTTGAGTAGCTATAAAGCAAAACTGAGAGTCACCTATAAGGTAATCAGATGATTAAACTTTTGATTTTTCCAGTTTTGATTATATTATGTAGTTTACAATATGAGCAAAAAACAAATATAAATGTATTGGAATGTATATGAATTTGCTATACTATATATTATACATAAAATACAACAGACTAGGCAAAAATAGTCAACATTTGTTGTTTTATTAGTCCTGTAATCATTAAAATTAAATCAACATTTCTTTTTCAGACTCATAAAACAAAATCTAGTCTTCTTGAGCATCTTGCCATTGCATCTAATACTTCAGTGGAAGTTATTTCCACATCTGAGTTAATGTTTTTAGCTACAGTTAAAACCATTCTTTTGGACTGTGAAAAAGGATCTACATTACCAGGAGCAGCTACCAGGCAGTGAAATTGTAGAAAAAAGGCTAGCTTGTTTAGTTGAACATTAAGACCATTAGATGGGAGAGAAGGTCATTAAAACCTGTGGAATAAATAATTTAGAAGGCATCAGGTAGATTATGAGTTAATTGACTCCATCACTGATGCCTGAATAGAAATGCTGCTGTCACTGCCCAGCAGTAGGTTTTAAACTGTGGGGTGGACCTGAATGGAAGCTGGGTACAACTGCACCTTCCTCCTCTGCCCCCACACCAGATCCAACCCTGGGTACTAGCATCACTGGCTGTTTGGTGACTTACCTCTAAGTGCGCTGAGGCATCTCGTGTTAATGCTTCTAGTGGCAAGGTGTCTATATCACAAAAATCAGCCCCTTATTAACAATCTCAGCAGAGAGGTCAAAGGCTGAATAGGCATAGAGCCTCAATTAATTCAATCAGTGATTAATCTCAATTAATTCAATCAGATAAGCTGCCCCAGTTTATCTGTGTCTACTAGGGTTACCATCTTTCCATTTCTAAAAAAAGGTACACCTGCCAGTGCCCCTCACTCCCAACTCATGCCCCCCCCCCCCCCCACTCCTGCTGGTGCCCCTCGCTCCTGACCCACAACCCCCTGGTCCTCTCAGAGGGCCCCGCAACTGCCCCTGTCCCAACTGGGCCAGAGTGCACCAGCTCTGATTCATGTAGGCAGTCAGTGATGGAGCGAGTCAGGCCCCAGTGCAGGTGGTGATAGAGTGAGTCCAGCCCTGGTATAGGCTGGAGGAAGGAGGATGGGGTACCTGTGGCACCCTCTGCCCGGGGCTGGGGCTACCATGGCACACCAGGCAGCCTGACCATGCCCCTCCAGGCAGCATCTACTAGTTACCCTGCCCCATCAAGCACAGGCACCAGCCCCGGTTTCACTGGCCTGGCCAAAGAGCTCCTCACTGCCCTCAAAGCTTCCCCCTCCCCCAGACTTCCTTCCTCC
Organism: Caiman crocodilus; assembly: GCA_030014935.1. Classification (NCBI taxonomy): domain Eukaryota; kingdom Metazoa; phylum Chordata; order Crocodylia; family Alligatoridae; genus Caiman; species Caiman crocodilus. The sequence continues at coordinate 193,413,452 of JAGPOW010000261.1, forward strand.
ATTAAAGGGGCACATGCCTCCCCCTTGCCCAGCCCCAGCACCCAGACATCTTCCCCTAGCATCACCAGGCACCTGCTCCCCCACACCCATTCCCTCCACATGCCCCTGACACACACACACACACAAACACACACACACACACACACACACACACACACACACGCACGCACGCACGCACGCATGCATGCATGCACACACACGTCCCCAAGCCCTGGCCCTCCAACCCCCCCTCCACACAGATTTACCTGCATCCAGCTGCCGAGTCTGCTTGGTTGCATGCCAGCCATGTCCATGTGCATGTGCACATGTACATGGTGTCCCCTGCCTCCTGTTGCCTTCCCTCCACTCCTACCAGTGGAACCAAGCACAATCCCAGATATTTGTTCAGATTTCAAAACACCACCAGGAAGGAGATCAGAGGACCCAAAAACAGGATATGTCCCGGATGTATGATAACCCTAATGTCTACACCTCAGACTTGGAACTGATGCCACTCAGACAGTTGATAACCACTGACTGCATGCGCTGAAACATTCCTGAGTATAGAGGAGTCCTCAGTCATCTTCTAAGAGTCATACCCTACAGAACGAAGGGCTGGAGATTGTGTGGTCTGGTATGAAGCATGTTTTGCTCTCATTACCTCCATTGTACCTTTTAATCAAAGAATTTTGTTTGCCAGTCATATCAATTCAGCATATTTTGTGTGTTAGTTTTCTCCTTGAAAAAAAAAAGGGGGATAAATGTTTCTGGGAGCTGAGCACTTCTAATTGGTTATTCATTTATTGGGGAAAATAAGACATCATGGTTTTGATTTAGTTCTAAAACTATTGACTGCAACTAAGAAACGTAAAATATTTCTCTGCTAGTTGTGCATACTGATGGATGAAGGAAGAAAAGCTGACTGTGTGGGAAGTCATAGGTGGGAAAGTGAGTGACCTGACATTTCATAGCAATGCATTGCTGAGCTTCTCTCAAGCCTTTTGAAAAGAGGAACAGCAGAACATAATCACTGGGGTTAATCTACCTAATCAGAGGCAGGGTTTACACCCCAAGCAAACCCTGCTGGTGAAAGTGAGAAATACCACTGGGTGCTAGAGGGGTGGGGGGTCCCAAAAATCGTGGGGAGGAGGGAGGAGAGGAGGAGGTCTTCCCTACTCCTGGGATTCAAACAAGTTCCCAACTGCTGCTGCTGCACTGTGGTTTGCCTGTTCTGGTGGCTGCTGCTACAGCAGCACATGTACCTGGTGGTGGCTGCTGCTGCTGCTGGGGTCGGGTGACCATAAGTGGGCATTGGACCACCTCAGGTTACTTTACTGAACCTAACAATCAGGAAGGGATGAACAGACTAGAGCTCCTCCTATCCTCCTGAAATGCAGCAGAACAGAATCAAATCTTGACTTACTGAATATAAGATATTATGGCAGAGGATCTGCAGGGTGGTCAGAGAAAGGTAATCATTTGCTTATGTCTGTTAAGTAAGAAGGTCCAGGGTCTGTTTTTTGAGGTGAATTTGTCCCTCCACAAAGGCCAATCCATTCTGTGCCTGGATTTGTGATTTCTGCTTCCAAACATGTTGATGCAAAGTTTCAGCTGACACTATTCAATCATGCTTGTTCCAATATTTGCTACATGAAAGAGACATTTTCCAGCACCTGTATTCTCATTGGTGCCTTTAGCAAAGCCCTGCAGATGAACCATTAGAAATGCATGCTGACCTTAACAAAGAAGGAGCCGACATACTTCACTCATAGCACTCAGAAAGCAATCAGATGGCATCCCAGTGACATTCATCACAGCTGCCGGCAACAGCCTTTAATTCATCTGGTATTTAACCAGGGTGAAATGTCCTCTAGCTATATCATGTTTGTTGGTGTTAGATGAACCCAACTCATCTCCTGCTCACTAAAGTTCAGGATTTAACACCAATCTATGGTTTCCAGGCAGTTCAGCTGCTGCACAAAATACTTGTCTTCTGTTTGTCCTTTATTATAAATATGGTCTTTTAAAAGTCTCTCTCTGTGAACATCTAGTTAAATATTTTATATTGGGGATTGAAGCAGCACTGATTTCTGACACAAGTTAGAGATGCAGAACACCAGTGACATAATCAGGACTGGTGACTATGGGAAATTACCCAGCCTCTTTCATTAAAAGTTAAAAAATATCAGAGGTGTAAAGGATGGAGCTGCAATTCTCAGTAAATTTCTGGGTGTGAGAGTGCTGCTTTTTTGTTTTCAAGAACATTACATAACAGGACATTGTTTAAATATCATGAGGAATGGGATTTTAAGGCCATGGACAGACATTACACATAACCTTGTTTAAATTATCAGAAACTGATTTAACAGAACAGACATCTGGTGTACATAAACCAATTTCAAAATGTCTGAACCTGGTTTGAGATAAACCTGGTTGAATATAATTAACTGATTGAACTCAAACTAGTTTATGCAATATCTTTCCCAGACCCCTTCCTGGTTTAAGTTAAATCAGAGTCCTCCAGCATCCTAGCATGTTCTCTGGGCTGGGCTGGGCTCTGCTCTCTTCTCGAGAGCAGGGCTGTCCCCTCCCCTCTGCTCTCTAGCTGGAGCAGGGAAGGGCTGGGGCAAAACAGGGGCCAGTATGGCCTCATTAAAGCAAAGTGGGCAGGGAGGGGGTTAATTCTTTCCTCCTTTGTCTCCTCCCCCACCGCAGTCAGGGTCTGCCTGTTTGCCAGGTAGCAGATGGGTGGGGGCTTTGGCAGTGACCCCTGGGGCTGACAGACCCTGGCTGCAGGGCAGAAGGGATGGAGAAAAGAATTATCCTTTTCCCTGCTGCCTTCACCATAATGGGGCCATGCCATGTTCTCTGTTCTGTGCTGAGGGGGACTCTTGCCCCTTCTTTTGCTCCCCCCCGGGTGAGGAGGGGGGGCTCTGTCTGGTGCTGGAAGGGGATTCCTCCTCCTCCCCCTTATCACCGTGGGGCAGGGACAGGGGGTCTATGTGAGGCTGTCTGGCCACAGTGGGGGACTCTTTCCCCCCACTTCTCCCCCTGCAGGGTGGGGGGGGTCTGTTTAGCACTGGGGGATATTCTTTCCCCTCCTCCTCCTGCTACTGCTGGATGGGGAAGGGGAGAGCTCTGTGCGGCACTGCCTGGCCTGGCCTGGCTCAGCTGGGAGACAGGGAGTGGCTGTAACTGAGCCACAGCTGCTGGGGTGGCCCCACCCCCACAGCCTAGGCCATCCTCACTCAGCCCTGACTGAGGCAGCTGCACAATGGGGCCATGTGGAGGAATAAACCTCCCTGACTGCCTGTCTCACCAATGTAGGGCTACAGCCCCAAACCCCCCACTCTGGTTACAAACCCTGGCTGCTGGATGCACCAGGTCTCCATGGTAACAGGATTGTAAATTCTTGGGGGACAGGGTTGCTCATTATCTGTCCTGTGTAACCCTAAACTCTCGCCTGAAGGTGTTGACATTTTTTTAAACTGTTCAACCAGCATCAGCCATGGTCTGGGGATACAGCCTTATGGTTGGGTCCAAAGGATGATGTCAGAAAAGGTTCCTCTGTTTTGGGGGAAGGAGGAGATCCATGTTGTGGGGACACAGGCAGCAAGCCATGCTGCCTCTAGAGCAGGTTCAGTCAACTCCTGGGTGGAATTGTGAGTAACTTATTTGAATAGCAGTCAGTAACTTAGACCTAAGTGTTCTAGACTCATACTCAGAGGGCTCGTGATCCTCGTGTATTATTTTGGTCAAGGTTGTTTTCTTTCAAAGTTCCTTTTGGTTTGTATTCCTTCCCTAAGCCCTCCCTCTCCAATCATTAAAGCTATCTATCAGAGCAAGCCTTATTATACATGTTTGAGAGGGATTGGGCAAGCCTTCTTGCTCCAGTAGCGAGGCTGACTAAGGGAGGCTACTTTCTATGCTTCAGACTAATAGAAGATCCCAAGGTCTACAGGACCTGTGTATCTTGGGCAGCACAGGGCCCAGACAAAGGCCTGAGTCTGGGTGGTGGCAGCACTACTCCAGGCTTGTGGAGAGCTCCAGGAAGGGGGTTGGCCAGTTGTACATGCCCCAGGGGAGACACTTGGAGCTTGGTAGGTGGTTGGGTGCAGTGACGTGAGCAGCTCACCGCAGGAGCATCTCCTACTGACCCACTATGGGCTACGCTGGGCCATGGGGGTGGAGCCACCCCTGGGGGGTGATGGGGCACCTGAAGGCCCCCTCTCCCTGACCCCATGGTGGTGGGGGGAGGAAGAGGGGGAAGAGTCCCCCTCCAGGGCTGGGCAGCCTCTCAGAGCTCCTCTCCCCATCCCATGGTGGCAGGGTAGGGAGAAGAAGGGGGAAAAGCCCCCCCCAGCACTGAACAGAGCCCCTGCCCCACCCCACAGCAGTGAGGGAGAAAGAGAAGGGGGAAGATTGTTCCCAGCTGTCAGAGGGCTGCTGTGGCAGGCAGAACTCTCCCCTCCTTTCCCCTTGCCATAGTGGTCTGGCTACACTCCCTCTTTCTTCACCCTCCAAACCCTGCAGGCCAAGATTGGTGTTCTTCTCAGTCTTAGTTGGGCCTGGCCATACCCCAGTCCCCCACCCCCTGCTCAGCTTAGCTTTCCTGCTCTAGCACCCCCAGGCTTCTGACCTGAGCCATTGCAGGCATGTGCCTGCATTTCCAGTATGAAAAGGGAACGTCTATCCTCTTGCAAACCAGTTCAATTTTTGCAAGTTAAATTAACCTGCAAAGATTGAATCAATTCAGGTTTGGGCTTTTTGAATGTCTGTTGCTAGCTGAAGTGGTAATGTACAGACATTCAAAAAGCCTGAGGCAGAACCGATTTTAAGTTATGCAGTTTTCTATAAACAGTGTCATTTAGATTTGTAGAGAACAGAACATATATTTGCCCTTCAGTGTGGGGGGTGAGCAAATTTTAGATAGGGTTCCTCCCTTTTTAAACCAGTCTGTGTGCGCCAAAGTTCTGTTCTGTTATGGGTATAGGCCAGTTTCTGATCACTTAACTGGTAAAAGTGTAATGTCTGTACCAGGCCTAATTGAAAATGTAGTTTCAAAACTGAATATTTTTATACTACATGTGTATTGCAGAATCTGTAAAGAAAATCAGTTGAACTTTACTTGTTTTGGCTGGAGTCTTCATCAATGTAGTATATGAAAGCTATGCTGAAGACCCCAGCAAGATCCAGTGCAGGCCAAGGGGCATTATTCAGGGCCTGGTGAAGTCTTTGAGAAAATCTCCGTTAACTTCAGTGAGCTTTGAATCATATCCATTCTGAAAAACGTGGGAGATGTTTCATAGTTGGTAGGGTCGGAAGTGACCTGAGCAGATCATCAAGTCTGACCCCCTGCCATGCCAGGAAAGAGTACTGGGGTCAAACAACCCTGGCAAGGTGTTCATCCAGCTTCCTTTTAAAGACCCCCAGGGTAGGAGCCAGCACCACTTCTCTTGGAAGTTGGTTCCGGATCCTAGCTGCCCTGACAGTGAAGTAGGGCCTCCTGATATCTAGCCTGAATCTACCCTGTACCCTCTTGTGACTGTTATTTCTTGTCACTTCTGGTAGTGCTTGGGGAAACAGGGACACTCCCAATGCCTACTGGTCCCCCCAGACTAGTTTGCAAACAGCCACTAGATCTCCTCTCAGCCTTCACTTGTGGACGCTGAACAGGTTCAGGTCCCTTAGCCTCTTCTCGTAGGGTCTGCCCTGATGACCCCTGATCATGTGGGGGGCCCTCCTCTGGACCCTATGTTGTCCACATCCCTCCTGAAGTGCAACACCCAGAACTGGACGCAGTACTCCAACTCAAGGCTCATATCTGTGAGGGACCGGCAGGAGACTTTATGTTGAAGGGAAATCAGCACAGGTTTGTTAAGGGCAGGTCCTGTCAGACCAACCTGGTC
>JAGPOW010000261.1:193422036-193436318 GCA_030014935.1 Caiman crocodilus
TAAAAACTTTTTTTTCTTTCAAACTTCCAACTGGCATTCATATATTGGCTCATGCATGCCGGGCAACGAATTCAGACTTGGGCTGAAGCATAACAGTTTCAAAGGGACAGTGCTTCATTTTGTTTCAAAGCACTGTTCCGTTTCATTCAGTAGAAACTGTTATGCTGTTTCTACATTTTGCTGAGAGGCTACAATGGAGAATCACAAAACTGCCTAAAACTTTGTCATTCCTTGTCTTATTTGAATGAAAACAGTGGGGAGAGTAAGCTCTACTGAGGCCACAAAACCTGTCAAGTTTCAAGTAGATAGGTGCAGGAGTTTCTGGGAAACTGCACCTCAGAGTCTTGAAAGCAAAGCTCATGTCACTTGTAAACTTGAAGGCACAGAGGTGGTGGAAGGTGGTGAAAACAGCAGGCATGATAGCCCCTGCTGAAGCCACAAAGTCTGCCAAGTTTCAAGAAGATAGGTGCAGGGGTTTCTGGGAAACTGCATGTCAAGCTGCTGACGAGCAAAACTCATGACATGTGTGACTGTGTGTGTGTTTAAGGCATGCCCTCGCTTGCACTGGGGCCTCTACACAACATGGTACCATGCCCCAGTGAGGCTGCCTCCTCCCCTAGCCTCAGTGCCAGTCCACCACTTTAAATAGCAACAGGTAAGCAGTACATTGCAGCACAGTAGCACCAGCAGCATCTTGGGGAGCCAAACTGTCTTTTTTTCCTTTCTTGCAGGAGCTTCTTCTCCAGCAGCTGCCAGAGAACTCTCCCTGCCAGCCCCAGACCTGGGGCTTAGATGTGCCCAGGGGCCTGCCTCCTTCCAGTCAACTGACCAGGGACAGGTGCTAGGGGTTTTGGTTTAAGGACATGGCACTAGCAGACAAGGTCAATCTGGTATCTTTTAGTAGACCAACTGAATAGTAAGAGAAATATATCTTAGCAAGGTTTCAGGTTGAAAAAACCTTCATCAGGCTGAGGAAGCACCTGCAGTTTGTGTGTGTGCTGTTCATGGTTGGAAGGAATAGTAAAGAAGCCAGAGGCTGGCATGCAATGCAGGCAAGAAAGCCAGTCAGTGAAAATGGAAAAGGAGGCTTCAGTGCGTGAGGGACAGCCTGTGGTGGAGTGGGGGGAGGGAGCAGGGAGAGGGATGTAGCAGCGCAGGTAGAAGTGGAGAGGTACTTGGGGAGTCAGGTGTCTGGCAGGTTGTAGTGTGTCAGAATTCCACTATCTATATTGAGTCCATGAGTTTCTGTACCAAGGAGGTTGATGAAGTACAGTTCATAGACTCATCTGTGAAAATGGTTTATAAATTCAGACAAGCACTAAACCTTGCTAACCTGATCACTAGAAGCCAACTTTCTATAGCCCAAGGAACAACTGCGCACCAGAATGAGACTATATCAAAAATCTATCAAAGACAAGAACACTACCTGCCTCCAATCTCTCAGGTCTAATCCTCAAAGGGAATTTACAAACCACTTTTCATGTATGAGCCTCTCCTTGCTGCCCGTAGAACTAGTGGAAGCCTCATGTCTGCTTGTTGTAGCAAAGAGGCTGGGTCTCAGTTTGGGGGATAGGGGTCCAGGGAACTTACAGCCCTCCCTCTACCCCTTCTTCCATCCCTCCCTGAAGGCTTGCCAGCTGCCTTTTCAGCATGCTTCCTGGTGTGTTTCATAGTCTTTGCCTTGGTGTGTTGGAAAATCTGTGTGTTATTCTCCAATGTTATTTGATTTATGTAATATATGTAGATAATTCTATATATATGTGTAGTTATGTAATGTATGTATGTATTTATCTATTTATGTAATAAATAAAATGAAAAATATAAATGTTTGTATGTGTTCCTGTAAAAATTCTATATTATAATATGCAATATATGCTGTGCTTCCCTGTACAGTGAACGGAATGCACACTGTGAGAGAAAGCACAGATTTGAAAAGAATCAGAATAGACTGACAAAAACAAAAAGAGGATTTTTGGGGAGGAATAAATTAAAAGGAATGAATGAATATAATAATAAAATAAAAGGGTATAGAAAGCAAAAGGTATTGATGAATCCCACTTGCTAAGCTAGCAAGTAGGAAATGAATGATAGCCTTTGTTGTCTGATGCTGCTAAGCTACTGGAAGACGCAGCTCAGTAACTGACCCCAAGGCAGAAAGCAGCTCAATTCAAACAATGCTGCTTTTTAAGTTGTTTTCCCATCCCTCCATCAGAGCACTGGGATTGGAAGGGACCTCAGGGAAGGATCACAGTCACTGGCCAGCTACACAATCAATAGCAGAGCAGTCCTTCCCCCCTCTTCCCTCTCTCTCTCCTTATTTTCTGTTTCCCTGCAAGCAAGCCCAGCTTCAACTTTGAAATTCAAACATTTTGAAACTTTCAAAACGTTTCAACTACCCTTGTTTCATTTTGAGGCTGTTTTGATTTTGCTGTTTCAAGCTCAAAATGACTCAAAACAGTGTCAAAATGAAACAGCCAGTGAAATTTCGCCCAGCCCTAATGCCTGTCTCAAATGGTTTCCTATGAAATTTCACTTAGTAAGGCAATGTTACTCCTTCATATCTGTAGCCAGATTTTACACAGATTGAACTCACTGACTGATCTTCCATAATATGGGGTGTGGGGTGACATCTCTTAACTATGTTTACTCCCTTTCTTCCTTCCTTTTAAATCACATTAACTGTGTTTTATGTTTTGGAGGATTGGCTATGTTCCTTTAGCTAATGGAAAATTTTGGTTACATTTCAGTGTTACCAGTTCTCATACTTTTATTGTGATTCTTATAATATTTGGTCACATGGTTAACTTTTGCAGTCAGGTGGTAACAAGAGACTCACAGCTTTTATTTTAAAAAATATTCTAACTTAGATGTCATGTTAGAAAACTTAAAAATGTGAAACTAAAAGGCTCAAAAGACACAAGCAAAACAAATAAATGTGTACACACATAAATAACTAATTATTTTAAACCTCTATCATGAATTTTGGTATCTAAGATGTTTTGAACACTTGCAGTTCACAGTGCTGGATTTATCCATGACAAAGATCAATTTATTCTTTGTAAATAAATATTATGGCAAATGTAACCCTCTTTGTTTGTGAATTATGGATGAACTGATTTTATTTTTCCAAAATTATTTATTCTTATGCAGCACTTACTATGTAGCTTATGCAAATGCATTCTTGCCTGACTATTGATTTACAAACTAACATGTGCCCAAAATGATCAAAAGTGTTAGTGAATCAGTTTACCTCTGTTTTAGGGTTCTCAGCTTGGGACATCTGTAAAAAGCCTAATTGTCAAAGGGGGATTCTGAAAAGACAGTTATGTCATTTTAAGACGACTTATACAGATGCCTATATTTGAGGTACTGATCTTTGAACAGATAGGTCTTTTCAAATCCTGTAGCACATTCTTTAGATACTTGTTATCAGTGGGGTTATGTCTATACAGAAAATGAAAGCATAGTTCTAGCATGTGTAGTCATATCTATATGCTGCATTTAACTCACAGCTAGCACAGGCAACAATAGCCCATGAAGATGATCTTGTTCATATTTCAGGGCAGAATAGCAACCTGAGAAAAAACACAGGTTCACTGGCAGGCTTGTACAGCTCCAACTAAAGTGTGTGCTACTGCATCTTCATTGCTGCTATGCTAACTACTTTAAAGCTAGCACAGTTATGCCTCCAGATGCTGTAATCATACCCTTACTTGCAGTAAAGTGATATTAGATTTTGAGCTCACTTGCATCAGTGGTATTCTGCTGACAAGTTATCCCAGTTTAAATTATGCCTAGCAAGACAAGTCTAGCCAAGCAAGTGCAAATAGGATTTAAATACACTTAAGTGGCAAAATGCCTTTTACTTGTCTACTTTTAGATGTGTAAATAGCACTTAGATGCCTTTAGGCAAAGTAGGATTTGGCATGTGTCTCTCCATGAGATCCAGGTTGCAAAAATCGTGTTGGTCTAATAAAATATATCATCTCTACTATGTGTCCTGATTGTCTTCTCCATGTACCACTGAATTTTGTAAGAACTATTCGTCTTATGGATAATATTTGTCTGTCCCATAATGAGGAAATAACATCAACAAAAGAAATAGCAGTGACATCACTGAGTGTGATCATCTGCAGAAAAACTCAGTAAAAAGTTAGTTATTCCTCCATATTTATTTATCACTAACCACTCCCATATTACCATTCTTCAGTTTGTGTGTTAATAAAGCTTTAATTTCCAGCACTGCAATGCCCTGTTTTCTAAAAGAGGATAATTCTGACCACCTATAAATTAATATGTTTGCCTAAACAATTTGTTGATTATTCACAAATTGCAAATACATCTGTATAAATGAGTATCATTTACAAAGATAAACAAGAGGGTGTATTCAGAAGGACCAGTCTTCATGCAGTCTATCTTCAAGTACAACACTTATATGAATATATTTCACCTAAGAAATCTAGGATTCTCAACACCATCTCTATTTCATATCTGCATCCTCCGTTTTTCCATCACAGTGTTCTTCCCCTTCACACTGCCCCATTCAGCCCAATCACTTGTCAGTTTTACTGTGTGTTGGTAGGTTAGCTTGCAAGTTTGGCGGCACTGTCTCTAGTTTTGCTTAAAACCAAGCACCACCGTGTAATTCCAATAACCATCACTGGCATTATCAAAGAAATATATAAAAGAACTCATAGTTCCATTCTCCAATGAACAGCTGCAAAGACCAGATTTTGCAAACTAGCATGTCCATATATGCTTGTGCCCTTCTCTATGTGCAGAAATTCTCCCAATGCACAGGTGCAAGTTGAGATTGTGTGCTTGCATGTAGGTTTACAGGAGTGTATATCACTTCTGACTCAAAACATTCATAGCTCCCTAGGAAGATACAACATCAAGAACCTTCTCTTTAGGGAAAACCAAAGAACATAATGATTTGTATGTTTACAAATGATAAAATGAACAAATCTAAGCAGCAAACAAGTTTTAGGAAGGTGATCAACCTCCCAGTTTCAAGCAGTAGTGTGTACTAATGACTGAGGTTGAAAACACTTGAGGCAGTTGCTTTCTTGCCAAACCTGGAGGTGTAGCCCAGAGCAAGAGGGTGATCCATGTCACAGCAGTGCTCTTAGGCATGGCCTAAAGGTGGTATAGATAGATGTGTCCCTAGTATCAAACATTCTCATTTCCCACCCACCTAAACTTCACTTACATGTCAGGTAAATTCCATGGTAGTCAGCCAGGCAGCCCTGCTTGTCTACTGTAGTCCAGGTCCACATTACCAGTTCCTACTCCACTATGGGTCTACATAACACAGTTTTGTGACTAACTCTGCTGCCAGCCTGCCATGGGTCTTATTAGTTCTTACTGCATAATTCACCTCTTTTCTGCCTCCAGTTCTTGGGACACCATTAAGGCAGCTTTGTGCCACTGGTCAGAATAGCCCTCACTATAAAAGGAGCTTGGTTGCTGCTGCCTTCATTGCCATCAGTGTTACAACATTGTGACTGAGCTAGAAAATCATTGTATGTGCATGGGTCAGTGTCGCCTGCCAGGGATCCATGATTCTTGCTCCCTGCGATACAACTCCAGATGTCTGGAATAAATCTTTTAGCTTCCTCCTGTTGATTTTGAATTTCACTCCCAAACCTGAGTCCATTACCTGTATTCTCAGGTAACCATGGATGCATAGCAAGCTGAGCTGTCTGATTTTAAGAAGCAGCAAACTCATGATGCAGCTCTTAAAAGTGGTTTAGTCCTGCCCATCACTAGAAGATTGACATGGATGCATCCAGGTATAGGCACTGGATGTATCCATGTTTTTTTTGCTGGGGAGGAAGCGGGGCTAAAATAATTGGCATGTGGAAAGTTTTATGCATTTTGGGTGACAGCCCTCTTCCTGAGGAGGAGCAGGGCCCTTGAGGCCCTCACATACACAGTGCCTCTGCATCCAGGGCATACCATGCTTTCAAATACAGCAAAAGCTCCATTATCTGGCATCCATGGGAAATGGGGGTGGTAGATAACCCAATGTACCCGTTATCTGAGAGACGTTTTCCTCTGGTTGAGCAAAGATGCCCCTCCTGCCATGTCCACATCTCAGATTAACCGTGCTGCCCTTCCCCTGGTGTCAGTGTGCCAGGGGAATGGAGGACTCCATGCAGGCTGCTTTATCCCACTCAGGCTGCATTCCCCCGGGCTGTAGGATTTGACAAAACTGGAAGTACCACTTCCGGTTTTCCTTTAGCTGTGTCAACTGCTGTCAACCAGCATGCCGGTTAATGAAGTGCCAGTTAACACGGCTTTTACTCTAGCTGGTTTTCAGTGCAGAGCTTACTCTTTTCTCATGCTTTTTTATTATTATTATTTATTATGTTATTATTATTAAATGTTATGTGTCAGGCCAAATCAGTTCTGAATTCTATTGGCTGAGTAGAGATCAAATGTTCAGGTCTATGTGGTCCTACCACTGGCGAGTATCCTGCCTTCCAGACTTTTCAGCCTGGTGCTTTAGAAACTCCCAAATCCATGCACAACCTGATTATTTGTAGGCAACTGCTGGGATGCAGTTTGCTTCAGATTTATGACTTGAACTTCATCTCTGATCATGTGCCCGTGGTCTAAAGCAAGAAAGCATAGTACATGGAATTACGGGTAAACAACCTTCTCTTTCATGTCGATGAGGTTGCCACACATGACTTTCCACTTTTTCCTTTCCAGAGGTAACAGATTTCCATTTTCCTAAGCCTTCTAGTTCTGGTAGCAAATTTCTTTGTGTGCTCAATGCAGTATTCATTTATCTAAAGCAGGATGTGCACAAGGTGCTTAGATGTTGCACATCTATTTGAAAATTAACTATTGGCTGTAAAAGCATAAAGCAGAACATTTTTCCTCATTTTGGTGTGTGATCCATCTGCTGAAATGAGTGAAATCCTTAATTGCAATGTAGGTTACATTGTTTCTTGTAGTTTTCCCTTTTCCAAACAGATAGGAATTTCTATATAAGTTTTGATGCTTGTTTGGCTGTTATGGGTGGACAAAACTTCAGGTACCTTTTGGTTTTGATTTTGAAAAAAATCTTCTTGGTTGGGTCTTTGTTTGACAAAGACAAGAACACTTCAGATCCTGGTTTCATCTTATCTGGAAGTTTAGGGTGGAGAACTGGATAAATGTCCATCTCCATCCTAATAATTTCACTCTCTGTCCATCTCCAGTCCAATAAAGGGAGGGGTTTGTTTGTAGAGGGTGCCTGTTATATAGAGGCTTTGTGTGTATGTGCATATGTGTGTGTGTGTGTGTGTGTGTGTGTAGGTTTGTATATATAGAGGCTTTGTGTATATACATATATATTCACACACACAAACCTATATATGTGTGTGTGTGTGTGTATAGGTTTGTATATATAGAGGCTTTGTGTATATATATACACACACACACATATATAGGTTTGTGTGTATGTGAATATATATATGTATATACACAAAGCCTCTATTTATATATATATATATATATATATATATACACACACACGCACATACACACAAACCTATATATATGTGTGTGTGTGTATACATATATATATGTATGTATATATATATATGTATACACACACACACACACACATACAGGTTTGTTTGTTAGAGGCTGCCTTTGTTTTGCAAAGCCACTAGAGGGGTTGATTTAGACTGGGCTCTGTCAAAGCCTAGTACATGGTGATGGGACATACTGTCAATGCAGGCTCAACTCTAATACTTTTAAGAGGAACCGTGTTTTTCATTTTTTGCAAACAGTCTTAGTGATACAACTGTGCAAAGCCATTTGGAAAATATTTGTTTTATTTATAACTCTTAGTGTTTAGAAAAGCAGACAGCCCAGTGCAGCCTTTGTTTTATCACACCATATTGTACTCAGTCTTCTTTCTCGCAGGATGACAGTCCTGGGATCTAGATGCCAACCTATGGAAGACAGATTTCCAGACACAGCATCTGGCTCCACTTATGAGTCCTCAGGCAGTCAGTTGGGTTGGTGGCTTTGGAGTTGCCTCTGGCTCTGACATGTGGTTCAGTTAGTCACTTGATGGGCTGTGCTGCTGTTGTGCCCTTCTGGATTCTGTCTCATTTTGACTTGCTTTTCAGTCTGAGTCACTTTGTTCTCCCTGGTGATTTTTGTAGTCAGTCTCATGTATGAGGGAGGAATTCTTTCCTCATAGTCACTTCAGTTTCTGTGGATGAGTACAATAAAAACAAGATTATAAGCAGCAGACAACACCTGCCTGACAAAACTTTTACATACAAGGCTCTTCGAGGACATTTCACTACATGCTGGCTATATAGTAGCTGTTCTTTCTGTTTTCTGAGTTGTGCAGGAAGTGTTGGCTCTTAAACAATTTATTTGTCACTTAGACCCAAATTCCCCTAACTGTTCCCTATGAAATCTACCTCTTTCTCTGAATTAAGTGCCACCAAAATAAAGGAAAGAACTCATTGCATATTACATACACCCGTGCATAGGTAAAATATGAAGCATTTAGCACATGTGGAAGTTTTGGTATTTGACCTTATAGAAAAGACTGCTCATCTTTGTAGGTGCTGGGCAAACTAAATTTCTACTGATAGCAGACGGAGTTAGGTGAGTGGGGCACTTTGAGGGATTAAAGTCTAATTCCTAGTCTTGGTCCAGCATCCATACTCAGAGCTGTAATAACAGAACCACCTGTTTTTCTGGAGAAAGAAGAATCTCTCCAAATGAAAGAAGGCTTTTGGCACCAGCAGGCAGCTGGCAAAAGGCACGTGTAGACATGCGCACCCTCTACAGTAGCAGAGACAGCCTAATGTAGCCATGTCCTAAATATTCAGGGCTGGATTGTGCTCACACATAAGCATTTTCATTTGCAGGAAGTGCCCATCATTTGCTAACACGTTCCTGCTTTTATAGGCTACTGTAAACTTCACCCTCTTTCAAATGATCCCTAGAAGATGCTGCTGCCCTAGTTGTGTCTGTGTTGCAGAAACAGGTTAGGACTAGAAGTAAAGTAGAGTGCAATGTGTAGTTGGGCTATCACTCTTTTACATACCATGTAAACAAATATACCTTCAACCTATGGGGGACCATTTTTCTTCTGCAAGAGCATGAATCCATAGAGTTCTCATCCTGCTATGTCCTGAACAACCTTAATTAGCATTGATAATCTTGGAACATATCAGTGCTCAGCACTTTGCAAGATTAAACTTTAAAATAAAGAGAGGTAAATGTTTAATAATCAGGGCTGTGCTGCAGACATATCCACCCAGGTGTAATTAACTTTGCAGGATGTAGTCCTCAGTGATCAGTGTAGTCCTCAGTGATTAGTGTTACATATTTGTTAATGACTGTGCTCTTGGCATGCACTAATTAGTATTGTGTGATTCTCCCTTTATTCCTGTTATCACAAAATCTGTTACTGCAGGAATGGTTGCAAAACTGGAATTAAAGGAGAATTAATGACCTTTTTGCATGACCACCATTTTCGTGGTTGGCCTGGATCTTATATAAACAAACACTTTATTAAGCTGCTGCTTTTGATGAGAAACAAAGTCTGAATCAAATACTGAGTTTTCATGACATTTGTGACTGAGCATAAAAAACTTCATCTTTAAGGGGCTGGCTTGCCCATTTGGGGTCAGCGCAAAAGAATGGAACAGATTTGTTTATAATTATTTATAAGATGTCTGATTTTATAACTCTGTTAGCTGAGTGTCTGATGACCTGGGGAGAGGGGCTGTTGCCTCTCTTCCCCCACAACTGCAGTGTGTGACATTCTGTTGGTCATCAGTAATGTTTCATTCATTGAAATAGGGAGAGACTTGGCAAATCCACCTAGGCTCTCTGGCTGCATTATCTTTCTTCAGCTGGAGTGCTTTGAGCAATCTGTGAATTATGTGGACTCTGAGGCATAACCTGGCCTCAGGATTGTAGGCGTACAAATGTTTATTTAGCTTTAATCACAAACAAAATACTTGTTTGAATAGGAAATAGTTCTTTTAAGTTATTTTTATTCTGAAACTAGAGTTTGGAACCTTACTGTATCAAATAGTCTTATGAAAACATTCTGTGGCATCATCAATACAATGAGCACATCTCCATACCCATACTGTTGATCTGAATACTCTCTCCTATTATAATTATTATTTCTATGATAATGGAACTTAGGGGCTACAACCAGAGTGTCAGGTGCTGTACAAAGGCTTTTTTCCTATAATAAAGTTGACATTCCTATTTTAACTTAAGTTAATTGACAATTGACTTAAATAGCACATTTGTAAATGCTAATCTAGGCACTCAATAGATCTTGATTCCAGGACTCACATTTTTGTGGTTTAACTGAGATTTAGGTGCTCCACAGATGTTTGTATCACGGGACAAACCTTGGGCACCTCCGTGCTCTGCTCCTAGAGAAGGGAAACTGCCAGGGAGGGAGTCCTGGCAGGGAATAAGGAGCACAGCTGTGGGTTGCTCGGGGCAACCAGGAGGTCAGCTGACTGGAAGGGGCAGGGCCTGGCCCTCATAAAGCCCAGGGCTGAGGCCAGGCTGGCAGTTCCCTGCCAGCAGTCAGAGGGTCAGAAGTTAAGATGTGAGAACTGTAGGTACCGCTTTAGCAGAGTAAAGGCTGGCAGCTTGAAGATGTCTGAGCAATGTTGATATAGCCAGGTGGCTTATGTTTCAGTTGTAGCCAAGGGGCTTGAGTTTTGTTGTTTGTTACACTGGTGGCTTGGGTGAGGCTATTAGGGGTTGGAAGAGGCCTCATAGGTACCCACAGTGGTGTGGGGGCCCAGTGCCAGTGAGGGCGCAGCATACTCATGTGGGACCCAGTGTAGCGTGGGGATTCCAGCACCAAGGGCGCAGCACCTTGGGTGCATAGACCCCAGCCCCGAAGAGGGGCATTTGAGAAGCCCAAGTGTGGGCACAGAGAGCCCCAGAAAGGGGGCAACATTATTGGAAAGTCCAAGCTGGGCATGGCAAGCCCCAGAGAGGGGAACGCCTTATTGAGAAGCCCAAGTGTGGGCATGGAGAGCCCCAGAAAGGGGACAACACTATTGGAGAGCCCAAGTTGGGCCTGGCAAGCCCCAGAGAGTGGGTGCTATTGAGAAGCCCCAGCGCAGGCGTGGTGAATCCCGGAGAAGGGGTACTACTGAGAAACCTCAGTGCGGGCATGGTGAGCCCCCAAGGAAGGGTGTGGTACTGTGGTAAACCCTGAAGAAGGGTGTAGTACTGTGGTAAACCCCGAAGAGAGGGGGTAGTAGTGCGGTGAGCCCTGGAGAAAGGGGGTAGCAGTGTGGTGGGCCCGAGAGACAGGTGGCTTAACCAAGAAGTCCCAAAGTGGGCACAGAAGTCCCCAGGAAAGGGGCAGCTTCATAGGAAAGGCTCTAGAGGGGGGCGCCCTACAGAGAAGGCCCAGAGGGGGCGCAGAGAGCCCTAGGGAAAGGGCAGCATTGCAGAGAGAGCCCCAAGAGAGGGGCAGTATTCTAGAGACGACCCAGAACGGGCATGGAGAGCCTTAAGAGCAGGCGACAGTACAGAGGAGGCCCCAGAGAGCGGGCAATTGTATTTGACAGACCAACGTCCATTCCAACTGTGAGGCTTGGGGTGTGGTATAAGGGGTGGTTGGAGCCATGCATAGCCGCTAAGGCTAGGGTGCCCAGGAAGCACCTGTGATAGAGCAGAACCCATAAGGGGTCTGAGAATTCACAGGGCCAGAAATAACTGTGTCCAAGGAGACATAAGGCAGCCTCCCAACATTATGTGAACATCAAAGATGTGGTGGGCAAGAATCCGAGCGTGCCCTTGGGCCAACTTGGCCCAGAGGAAGCGGGCCTTAAGGAGATCACGGCCCTCCTACAGGACCCCACCGTGACACTTAGTATTGTCTAGACTGTCATTTATAGTCATGATAGTTATCTCAGAATTATTAGCAATTATTATCATGAGTTAAAATAAAGCTAAAACCTCTACTTAAGATATTCCTAATGAGAGAGAGAGTCCCTGTCCCAACAAATTTATAATCTAAATAGACAAGGCAGATGAAGAGTGGGAGAGAGACAGGAGTGACTGGTTTGTTAGACAGTGTTGGTTAACAAGATATAATATCCTAGTATACAAATCAGTGGATGTAACATGTAACCCCCAAAAAACAGAAAACCAGAAAAATATAAGGCCAGACTTCACCTTAGCATGCTACCTAGAGAGGTGATGTGAGATCCCAAAAGCTCATGATAGGTCAACAGTAGTACAGGGAATTTAAGCTGTATTTTACTCACCTGGTACACTACTTTACCAAAAAGATCATGCTGCTTCCCATTCCCCTCTTTTTTCTAAGCCTGACAAGATAAAATTCTTCCTTCACTAGTTTCTGAAACCAAACTTTTTTTTTAAGTCTCTATTCCTGGTTAGATGTAAGTTCAGTCATGTTTATGTTGACATCGATGTATGTTATTCATGAGCTATTCTTTAAGATTGATTGGGAGCTTGATTATGCTCAGCTCATAACAGGAAGGGAAGAAGGCAAGGGGTGTTCTCTCTGTCCTTGGCATCTTAATGGGAATTGAGAACAGTCCCCTGTGAGAGAAGAACCAGCTCCCCTTATCATGTCCTTGTGAATGCACCCTGCAGTGGGCAGAGAGGAACAGGATGAGGCTTTGTCTTTTACATGATCTCCCAACTTCTCTACAGAACAATTTTGATAGGGGTACTAGGACTGTTAACAAAAAATCCATCAAATGTTTGGGTTTTATATTTATTTATTTCAGACATGATTTTCGGAAGAAAAAAATATAATTTTCCATGCCAAGAAAAAGGTTATTTTTCTATTAGTTCTAGGGATGACATAGGGGTTAGCCCAAACTCTCCTAGAAAAAAATCCCTTGTGGAGGCTTTGTCTGCATCAGAGAATTGTAGTAATGAAACTAAATAATCTTCTAAATTAATTTTATTCTATTTGCACAATACATGTGGACACTTTTTCAGTTTTCTTTGATCAATGCTGAATGAACTAAGTCTATAGCTGCTATATTCAAATTGCCACAGCTATATTTATTTCCATGTCAGTTTCTTCAAATTTGCTCCTCACTTCCATGTTCTCAGGGAAAGCAGGGTCTTACAGTAAGTGGGGGTGGGAGGGTACAGGAGGAAGAAGTTGGGAGTCACTTGGCCCCCCCCAGATTTAGTTTTCCTTCTGTAGCAGTGGCAGGGGGTGCCAAAGTCAAGACAAACCTCCAATAATTAGATTCCATACCTGAAAATGATATCAAATTTATAAACTTTCCATATATAGAATCTAATTATTGGAAGGGCATCTTATAATCAGGGTTGTCTTATATTCAAATAAATATGCTTAATGCTACCTCTGAAAGCAGAGTTTTTCTACCTGTTTGATGTCATCTGCTCACAGTATTTTCCTCAGCATGCTTCTGCATCACAAGTTCAAAATATGCAGGAGCAACATGCCTCAGCTGGGATGCTCCTGAGTGTACTGCACCAACCTATCCTTGTTTGCACTTCCATATGATAGGGATGGATAATTTTGATTATAAAAAAAACAAGACAAGGCTCAAACTTGCAGAAAGATGTAAAGACTTTTTTTTTCTCCTATACTTTCAGTTTCTATACTAAATGTATCCCATATCAGCATGGCTACCAATATTCAGATATGGCAAAATTGCTCTGGGTAGTTCTGTTCAATTGTGCTAAATAGCATTAAATCTATATGTGCTAAGAGGCGCATGACAAATGGGCTGATGACACATAAGTGATTTGATATTTCTCATATGGAAATAGGGAGCTACTCTTTCCTATAAACCAGAAACTTACTTGAGTCCATGATAGTATGATTCAAACTAGTGAACTTGGTTCTGTTTACAAATACCTGTAATACCACTGTCAGTAGTTCTTCACTGGCTAATTCTGACAGTACTTTTCAGAGTAAGTACAAGGTAGCCTTATGATTAGAGCAGAGGCTTGCAGGAAGAAGGCATGATGGTAACTTCTTGTGTAAATCACTTATTTTTTCCATGACCCCTGTTTCCTCATTTGGAAATGATGAAATAAAATAAAAATGGAAATAACTATGGAAATAACTATGATTATTATGATTATGAAAATAATATATAATAATTATAACTATGCTTATGAGGTTGAAGTCATATACCTGGTCTTCAAAAAGGCCTTTGAACTGGTCTCCCAGGAAGACCTCATGAAAAAATTCAAAAAATGTGGCCTCGACTACTTGCTAGGTAACAGGCTCCGTGGCA
>JAGPOW010000261.1:193445381-193462393 GCA_030014935.1 Caiman crocodilus
AGGATGTACCTAGCATCTTCCAGAACTGCATCAGATTGGTTTTCAAGTGAGATGAGCAGAATAAGGCTCAGTCTGCAATGTTTCAAGCACTGAGGGGAAGAGCATGTCTAGCTGGTCTTAAGGTGATTGCACAATTAACCAGTTAATTGCATAACATTGTAACATGTAGAGGGGGCCAGATTGGGCTAGGTCTTCTGCTGCCTTGAAACTTACTGTGCAAGTGATTGATGGTGGGTGTGAAGCATGCAGGTTTATGTGGTCACATTTCACACCCACAATGAACAGGTGTAAGTGACTGTAAAAGGTATAGGGCATGGAAAAGTCAAGCCTCTTCAACCTTTGTTGTAAACCCCGGAGCTTATCTGCATATACAATTGTTTGGTGGCAAAGCTGGACTAATAAACCCCCTTAGCGAAGATACAAGTTAAATTAGCAACAGAGTTCTTCCACCAGTGTGGCTTAAACTGGTTTTCAAATGAAATAAGCTATACTGACCATAGCTTTTTTATAGGTATGAATGAATCTGTACTAGGGTTTTTGCTAGCATAGATTTGTCATGAAGGTCATGGTTCTTTTCACTCCTCACCAACATAGCTATGCCAGCAAAACTTTTAAATGCCAGCAAAGTCTCTGTTGCTTTGACTGTGTAGACAGGACATCAAAGAAAGCTTCAATGTTTTGATTGGCAGCACAACAGTCTTAAAGTTCACAACATGAGACACACTTCTCACCAAGAACATAAACTGCAAACTGCATTTGGAAACAACATGTTTAATTAAAAGTAGCATTCCTGATCCTGTTGGCAGTGGCTGTGGGGCATAAGTGAGGATATTGTTTGTGACAGGAGACATTTGGGACCTTGATGTAAGAGACTGTAAACCAGTTTCAAGCCTGCTTGAATAATCGAATTAAGAATTTTCATTCTTTGGGAAACATTTTTGGAGTAACACATGCAGAACTCTCATCACTGATAAAACAACCAACACTCAGGGGGTGCATTTACATGAGACTCTTATGGCAGAGCTGCTTAATTAGCTCAACAGTAAACGTTTCAGCATCTACATGTGCAGCTCTGTTAGGCTGCAGTAAACTAATAAACTCCATCGCAGGGTAGTACTTGTTAGTACTTGTAAATACAAATCCTGCAGCAGAGGGTTTTTTTAGTGCACAGCAACACATATCTAGACTCTGACCCAGCTTTCTAGGGCATGTGGGGCTAGCCAGCAGGCAGCCCCTGCACTGGAGCACTCTTGTGCCCCATACAGCACCTCTGCAGCACATTGAGCTGGATCAGAGCAGCCTGGGCTGGCCACCCCCATACCTCCACCTCAACTCCCTGCCAGCCAGGACAGCTCTGATCCCGTTCAATGAGCTGCAGTCCAAGGTGCATGTGCAAACAGTGCTCTCAGAAGCAATGAACTCCGGCACAATATGCACCAGTATATTGCTGCACATTAACAGCACGTGTAGATGTACCTAGGGTTGCCTAGATTAGGGAAATATGCATTCATGACGATACAAAACTGTACTGGTGATACATTCCACAGATGAAACGGGTCTTGCATTATAGTGTGTGTTCGAGTGGACTAGTGCAAAATCCAGCTGAATCACCTCTTCCTCACAGTGCTTGAAACATTGCAGACTGAGCCTTATTCTGCTCATCTCACTTGAAAACCAATCTGATGCAGTTCTGGAAGATGCTAGGTACATCCTGAATAGATAAATGGCATCAGTATAATCTCATTAGTACACAAAAAGGTACAACAGGGAAAGCAGTCAGGGTTTACTTTTCACGTGAATCTAGAATATAGGTGTAAGTGACAGACACTTGTGTAATTAAGGAGTTTGTACTCTTTTCTCTGTCCCTCACACTCTGTTGTAATTCAACCAGCTAATCATCCCCCTTTTGATTAGGTGAGAGCTTTGTTTACATACATTCCCCAGCGCTTGACCAGTCCGCTTCCCAAACGTTTTGAAAGTTAAGTACCTGATAACGAGCCCCTACTGTTCTGGGCTTTCTTAGGACTCTACAAAGCAGGGGCATTCAGACCTCCCCATGCATTATGGATGCAATCTGTGATGGAAGAGTTGTGTGGCAACATATAATCTAATAATAGCAGTGCAACCTATTTCATACTGCCAGTGCATCTCAGTTCTCTTGGTACCTAACAGCAAAATGAAAATCACAGAAACATAAACCCAATCAAGTGTAGGAAATAGAGCTGGTTAGATAATTAAAACAAAGAGCCCAGTCCTGGGGCAGAACAGGATCTCAATCATCTTGCTCAGGAAAAAAAAACACAAAACAATGGTTCCAAGTCTCTCAAACAGCTGTAGATGTTTTGTTTGCTCGCTGATTTTATGGTACCATGTTACAGTCATTACATAAATCACTGGGGAGGGGATGTGGACAGCCTAATGGAAAGATCCCTTTTTAAAAAGGGAGGCATTTTCAGTGCTTGTTTCCATCACCCGCTGCAGCATGACTGTTCTTCTTATTTTACATCACAATCTTTATCAGGAATTTACCTCAGCAGTCTGTCTTGTTAAAGAGCATTACAGAGAGATTTGCTCTGATCAGGTCTTTAGTTCCAGTCTTGCAAAGGTACAACAACAAGGCAGAAACCTGAAACTCTTTTGTTTTTTTTCCCCTTAAATCATGCCACCTTATAAGAGCCATATGCCACTTTATGCTGCAGTCTCCTAGTTAAAAGAAAATGCTTTAGATCTTAAGCTTTTCAGGGCAGAGCTATTAGACTTGTGGATCATACTTTATCTACAGTAAAACACCAGATAAAATGATAACACTAAATAAACAACAATGGATTAATTCAATGAAATATCTGCTAAGGAATCACTTAAGGAACTAATGAGATTAATTTCTTTGTTATTATTTGGTTTTGGATTATTTTTCTAAAAACCATGAATTAGGGCTCTCCACAATTGTAAGATTTGTTTAAAATAATAAGATATTTTAAAACAATGTATTTTGCTTCTGGTATGTGAGGCTTTAAAGTCTCATTTTCAAGCTTTCCTCTACAGGACCAGGAATTTACTCTGAGAATAAAAATTGAGAATTTCAGGCAATCCCATGACACTAGCAATCCAGCCAATGTTATGAAACTCATTACAAGGGGAGTTAGACTAGAATAGTTATGAGTGACTAGAATAATTATGATACATATATTCTAGTTAGTCTATAACTGTTATAGACTGTTATTATATATTTAAAATATATTATTATATCTTATTAATATATAACAGTTATAATAGTCTGTGTCTTTTCCTGGTGCCAACCCTGTCCTGGTTAGCCTTAAAGCGCTATCTCGGTATTATATATATATATAGTATATAATTGATAACATGATATTGAGGCAGTACCTTGAGGCTAACCAGGACTGGGCTGGCCCATGGTTCCTGCCCCAAAAGATTCTGCAAAAAAGGTGGGCATAAACAGCCTTCAGTACCTGTAAGTTCACTTTGGCCTTGTTTCCAGATAGATTCTGAACTAATATAGGTCCAGTGTACAGCTGTTGCTGAAGGCGGGATTGATCATAGTAAGACCTTGTTCTTTAAAATGCACAGGAAGATAGAAAGGCTATGGAAGCTGAGCCCGAAGTAATTTGGGCTCTCGAGACAGGATCAAATAAATGTTTTTCTTAAAGGAGTTTTATATCTGCAGTGTGAACCAAATATGTTATAGAGAGCAATTAAGCTATTCAGCATGAATTAGGATCCTATGCCTGTATTAATTACAAAGTTCTTAGTTTTCATCAAGATTCATTTTAAATGGTTGAATGATGCTTCTGACTGCCAACTGTGAAAATATGAATGTTCACACTTCTGAGTCACCGATATAACCAAGCAGTGGCTTCAGTCTCAGAGAGTTTCCTTGGAGTAAAGTGAACCTCTGCCCACAAAAACATCTGAGTCATGATTTCCAGGGTATTCAAGCCCACCCTTGTCAGAACAGAAAAGACTCCTACATTCTCTTCTCACCACATCCCGAGCCCCCTACAGTGGTATCTGTGTGGTTTCTTTCTAATTTCAGACTTGTTGTCAACCTGAAAGTTACTAACTGCTCTTGCCTCTGCTGACAATATTAGCATGTCCAAATAGGCCCTCAGACTCCTTGCATATAAGCTAAAGAGGCACATGGGCAGTCTTTACCTTGCAGAGTATAGGAAATCTTAGATATATGGAGGATGAAGAGAGGCAGGAAGACAGCAATTTCATTTCTCAGGTGTGCCAGCTGACAGCACCGAAGTATCTCATGCCTATCCAGAAACTGGACATGGGATGTGAAAAGGTTGTAAATAAATCTTTAGGGTGTTATCAGCCTAGTTAACTAGTAACCACTAGGACAGGTAGGAAGTCATAGGGGGAAAAATGCTACAATTTAAAAGAAATGTGGGTTTTTTTTCAAATTTCAAATTTTGAAAAATATCAGTCA
Source organism: Caiman crocodilus (assembly GCA_030014935.1). Lineage (NCBI taxonomy): Eukaryota > Metazoa > Chordata > Crocodylia > Alligatoridae > Caiman > Caiman crocodilus. The sequence continues at coordinate 193,449,835 of JAGPOW010000261.1, forward strand.
CCCACCCAACTGACATGGCTTGAAAACAGGGTTGAAGAAGATTGCACAAATTTATTTTTGTTTGCCTTTTTTTCTTAAAGGAAAAGCTAAAATTTAATATATTTGTATGTTCTCTGATTACAAACATCACAAAGGGCTTCTGCCAGATCCTTCTAGGCTCAATCTGGGTCTGACAGAATCTCCCAACCTATGCATAGCTAGTCCAGCACCTCAGTTTCTTAGTCTCTATCATAGTCTTCCTTCCTTCTTTCTTGGATCTCCCTGAAAGCACTCTGTGGCCCTGGAGATCCACATAGAAGATGGGCATTGTCCTTCCACACGCATCACGATGCTCACAGCTGAAATGTAGTGCTCCCTTATGCCGTTCTCAGGGAGGGGTGCTCAATGGAGAAGATCCCTGGGGCAACTGCTGGTTAAAGAAGCCTAGAGAGCATGAATCCAATGGAACTGTATTGTGAGGGGGCAGAATGGGCACAGAGCTAACACAGAGGTACTCGATTGCTCCTCCAGGACACAAATTTGTATGTTGACCCTCCCTGCCTGTTTCTCTATGGCAAAAGCATCCCCTCATCTGTTTGATCATATTCTCCCCAAAATGTCTTCCTCTTTAGCTCCTTCTTGCAGGTTTTTCCATATGAAAGCAGTAAGGGTATTTGTCCTTTCTTACTGGGATACTCTTCTTTCAGCCTTGGTTTTACTAGTTAAGCTGTAGGTACATTAACGTTGCCAGCTGTAAACTAGCCTTGCCAGCGTGAAGGAAACAAAAGTATCAGGAGCAATTAAAAAACAAAATAAATTATATTCCTCACAGCCCTTTTTTCACTTGGCTGTTTTTCTCTCATTTTCATTCACTTGCCATGTTATATAAGTCTGTTCATTCGTTTAAAAAATGGCGTGATTTCCCTCTCACTTTCATTTTTATAAATCAGAACCGAGAGAGTTACTATAGTGCAGAATCTGAACGAGTAAGAGAATCAGGCTCAATAACTCATGTGTTCACCAGTTCTTGGAACTGCAGTAAGCTGTTTTCAAATGTTGTCCAGCAAAATACCTTCTATATTCTGTGCATCTCTGAGAAACCAGCTCAGACATTTTTTGTTTTTCTCCCAGGCTTGTAGAAGGACAACTAACAGAAAGCAGCTTGAGAGACTTTTTTCTCTCTTCAGTTTGTGCAGAGTATAGCTAGTAAAGTCCACTGTACCCTGCAAATTAAACACAGCCAAGTTGAGTTCCATGAAGCCATGCATGGATCTAATATTCAGTCCTCCAAAACACCCCAGCACATTTCATTTTTCCCTCTAGAATCTGAGGACAGCTTAGACGACGGGAATTGTCATCAACAGCATTGGCTAGGTAATTTAAACTAATGTAATTTAAAAAAAAAAAAATGGTAGCATAAATAAAATTCATCATTGCACATCAGGATATTCTATTACCAGGGCAGTTTGGGGGGCATTGTTAAGTTACGTGTATTCTGGCCATATAATCAGTAGTTTCTGATTTTAAAATTGAAAAATCACTTTTAAATCAAACAGCACAGCTACTTTCTCACTGAAGACAAGCCACATACCATCTCTGACGTCTGTACGTCTGAGTTACTTGGGTATAAATAGGAATGTATAAGAAATAAACGTGTTTCTAACACCTGAAAAATAGCACAATGTAGGCTCAATCTATCTGACCCCAAAGGAAGGCACTACAGTCTTCCATTGACTTTAATTGGGCCTTAGATGTGCTAAAAGTTCAAAATATAAGAATAAAGAGGCTATCCAGCTTAAGCTGAGACTTTGGCCTTGACCACAAGAGATGAATAAAAAACACAATTCAACACTGATGCAATTCCAGCAGTAGCAGACGCTGTAGTGTGAAATGGAGGGTGTGGAGGGGAGGCATTTTTACTACTGCTATATAACACTGCTAAGACTAGGCTGTCATTATACTTCAGCTTTTGCAAAACTGAGATGGTGAAGAATTGCATGTTTTAATGTTGCCTTCATAGAAGCATCACATTTGCTTTGTATTGGCTGATGTATATATGCCACAGTCCCTTGGTGTGTGAATATACCATTGCTTCCTGCCAAGTGTCCTGTTTCTTAGGGCAACTAGCCTGCATTTAAATGGCCCTAACTTGGCTTTCAAGTTAATATTTTTTTAAGGGAAATTAAGTGATGTACTTAGGTCTTCAATTGTTTGTTTTGGGACAGTTCTATGAAAGACTGACTTAACAAGGAAGCAAAATTCTTGGAATGTTACATTCACAATAATGATGCATTGCACTTCTATAGGCTTTGCCATCTTCAAAGTGCTGCACAAACATTGACTGATTAATCACAGTAATGGGGGCTAGAAATGTCATTGTTTTGAGAAGAAAGCTTTTGGTTCCATATAAAACAAACCGTTGTAAGGAGCCGTTAAGACTGCACCATCCTCTTACTCATTCTAATTTATGAATAGAAATAGAAATTTGCATTTATTCATAGTTTTAAGTACCATCTTTCCCTGCTTTTATCTTCAGTCCCCCTTTGTTTTTTATTATATTTTTTCAGCATTTGAGCTTTAATTTGAAAGAACCAGAGCCATAAAGTTTCCATGCCTTGATTTACCTGATTGAAGGTAAAATTCTGCATACATATATTGTTATTTTGAGCCCTGAACCAGACAGTGAAACAACAGGCTGTGTATAAAATGTCACCCTTAACTTCAAAGAGGTTAAGTTCTAGCACTTAATTCAGGTAGTTTAAATGCTAATGCTGCAATTTCATTGTTGATTGTCATATCAGAAACCTTCACCTGACATGCTGAACTGGTGCAGGTCCTGACAGGTCTGCAGTCATTTGAAAAGACATTAAGGAAGAATGAAGCTTCGAGTGCAAATTGTTCAGCTACTGCAATCACCAATCAAATGGTCATTTTAGTTAGTTCACAGGTGATCTTCCTGGTTTTTGACATTCATCTTCCTTTTTTAGCTTTCTCACTCTCTAGTTCGCAAGATATGCTTATTCCTTCTCTCTTTAATTCCCACTGGTATACAACATTTTTTTAAAAATGCATTATATTCCTTTTCCATACTGATTATGTGAGATGTTCTTATTAGTAGGAGGCTTCTCTCATTCTTTCTTCTCTTCCTCTCCTTTCAAAAGTTCACTCAAGTCAAGGTTAACTTTTTTGTCCACATCTTGTTAATAAAACTTCAGGCAATTTTAAAATGAGACTTTATTGACATGACAAGCAATGAAAGAATGCCCTCCAGCCCCCAAAAAAGAAAAAGAGAAAAATAAGAGAAATGTAGAGACTTGTTTGCTCTACATGCAGCTCTGAGCCTGAACCAACAAGAGTTGGAAAGCAAATTCTGAATTCTGAGGCTACAGACAGGGCTGCATTTGAAGTGTTCCAGATCCCAAGCCCTCCATATTTGATACTCTTTGGCACTGTGCAGATATATTATCTGGCCCCCAGGGTGCTTCAAAATGATCACAAAGGCATGGAGCTCCACTGTTCTCCATCGGACCTCTGAAGGTTCCCAAGGACAGCTGGACAGCTGATGTCACAGGAGAACATTCGTTGGCTGTCTGTTCCACCCCTCTCCCCAGTTGGGAAAGTGGAGCACTGTGAGATGCTGGAGGATTGTTGGAGCACAGATATTTTACAAAGCACTTTAAAAGGAAGAGCTTCAAACAGGTTCCTCTCTTGACGGATTATTCTGAAGTGCTTTGACCATTTTTGAAGCACTTGTTCGCTTATGCATATCTGCACTCTCTCTGATTAAAGCGCTTGGAAGTGTCTTTTGAAGAGTCTTGGTTACTAACATAATGTTAAGTGTGTAAATAAGGACAGTGGCTTATTACATATTACATGGTTACATAGCTGTTTAAACTAATTGTTAAATATATCATGGATGTTTAACATGCCACATATCTTCAGGTAGTATTTTTCTACAATGCAATTTCCCTACATACACAAGCTTCTTGGAAACACCTATTGTAAATACCAAATAGTCTCTTTAATGTAAACAGGATCATAGAGGTCAGAGAATAGCCCTGTTCAACTCAGTTCTTGGCCTTTCCATCAACTCTGTTAACAAATATCCAATTAGTGACAGTTGCATTAGATTTTAGGGGTGGAACATCAGACACTGGGATCTATGCTAAGAGCAGGGGATTGGACTAGATGACCTCCTGAGGTCCCTTCCAATCCTAATTTTCTATGATTCTATGATCACTAATCAATTTGACGTATAAAACCAAACAGACTTTCAGTTACTGTTGATATTCATCTAGCTGTCTTCTCAGTCATCTATAGACTTACCAATAAGTTCCCTATTTAATAGAAAGCTGTCACCCTCCTTTCAAAGGACTGCCTGCATACCTTCTCAGTTGACCAATTTATCCCATTCCCCTCTTAGCATGGGGACATTATCAACTTGAAAACCAAACAAGCTGAAGCAGCTGCAGATACAACAATGGCCCCTGAGTGTGCCAGCCGTTTTTGTGGTTTTGCAATCTAATTTTCCTACTTTCCAAGTCACATGAGCAACAGGGCAAACTGACTAATTATGGCCCCGGTCCTGCAAGCATTTGTACATGCTGTAACTTTAGACATAAAGTTCCAGAATCTGGAGCTAACTAATGATATAAAAAGTAAAGAAATATTAGAGAAAATGATTTTTCTCTAATTTTTATTATTTGTAATAAAAACTAGTGAACAATATCAGCTACAGTGTGACATTTTATTACAAATACCCCTTTCATAATGCCTGTTTTATAATAAACAAGCTTCTCTATCATTGCCCATTAAATACACTAAGACATAAATTAAAAGAGTCAACCCAAGGAGGTAAGCTTTAGCTTTTGATACTGCAAAGACTTTACTTGAGAGTATCTGCACATACAAGAAAGCCTGTCAAAGTCAAGGCTTAAAGGCATAGTTATTTGTAGGGCTGGAATCAAAAAGATCATTCTTGCATCACATTGTCACTTTTTTGAGGGCACCTGGCATTAGAAAGAATTAGAAATGGGTCATTTTAAGAAATAAAGAGAGACCTTCAGAAAATGACAGTGGTGGTAGCTCTGATTTCAGACAGCATGTATATTTTCAGCTTTCTATCTAAATATATGACTGTCTGGTGACAAAACAAAAGGTGGTCTATGGTTGCAAAGACTTTTTCTTAAAGATGTTTGGGTTATAAGCTTTCTGGGGCTGGAACCATCTTTTTATCTATGCTTTGTACCACAGTGAGCACAATGGTGAACAATTAATGCAAAGCAATAAACTCTGGAGTATTTGAAACCAGAGTAAACTGCTCCCAGGCACAGTGTCTACATATGTGCTTAGGACAGCAGCATTTTGAGCCAGGGCTGGTAGGGGAAATGGGGGGTCACCCCCAAGCTCTGGGTGGCAGTATTGGGCAGCAGAAGAGCTGGCTGGGGCACAAGGGTGCAAAACCTGCCGAGCTGTGTGGCTAGATAGAAGGCAGGAGTCTGGTTTCTGGCTGGCTGGGCTGAAAGTCCCTTTTGTCCATAGAACTAGTCAGCATAACACTGTTGAACCTATAAGCATGCTGCAGGGTTTTCTTCCCAAGGTAAAGAACCTTGCATTTTTCAGTAACCTTGCATTTGCATCAGGTTCTTGTCTGCCCATTTTCTGAGCCTGTCAAGGTCAGCCTAGATTGCACTCCTGTCCTCAGGTGTGGATGCTTTACCCCAAAGTATGGTGTCGTCAGCGAACTTGGCCATTCTGCTTCTGATCCCAATATCCACATCATTAATGAAGATGTTGAATAGTCTAGGTCCAAGTACAGAGCCTTGGGGGATCCCACTGGTCACAGAGCATCACAACGATTGACTTCTATCAACTACCACCCTCTAGGTCTGACCACAGAACCAATTCCCCAGCCAGAGGATTGTGGTGAAGTCAAGGCTTCACCACAATCAAAGGCTGCAGTTGGTCTGTTTTGCTAAGAGGTGATCATGGGATACCAGATTGAAGACTTTTTTAAAGTCAAGATATATGACATCAATCTCTTCTCCATTGTTGAGGTGATAGGTCACCCGGTCATAAAAGGAAATCAGATTGGTCAAGCAAGACCTACCCACAACAGACCCGTGCTGGCTATCCCTCAGGATGTTGCCATTGGTCAGTCTGTTAAGAATGGTCTTTTTGATAATCTTTTCTAAGACCTTCCCCAAGACATAGGTCAGGCTGATGGGCCTATAGTTTGCTGGATCCACTTTCCTCCCTTTCTTGAAGGCACCACATTGGCCTTCTTCCAGTCTTTAGGCCCTTCACCAGAGTGCCAGGAGTTCTCGAAGATCTGTGCCGGGGGATGAACTATGATGCTTGCCAGTTCCTTGAGTACTCTGGGATGTAAACTGTCAGGGCCAGCTGACTTGAAGGTATCCAGCCTCTCAAAGTTTTCCTTCACAAGGTCAGCATTGATGGAGGGTAACAAATCTCCCTCACCCAGGCCTTCCCATCCCATAATGGGCAGGGGCGTCCCGTGGGACTGGTGAAAAATGGATGCAAAGTACCCATATAGCAAGTTGGCTTTTTCCTGGGCAGGTTGTCAGTTGTCCCATCTGGTTTTAGCAGGGGTCCAGTTATGCCCTTGCTTTTCCTCCGGCTCCCCATATATCCAAAAAAGGACTTTTTATTGTCCTTGATACTTATAGTTAGTTGGAGGTCAGTCGCAGAATTGGCTTTCCTGGTTTGCTCCCTGCAGGTCCGGACCAGTGCAGAATATTCCTTCTCGGAGGTGGATCCCATTCTCTATCCTTTGTAGGTCTTTCTTTTTAGACACAGGAGGTCCACTAGTTCCCTGCAGAGCCAAGGGGGCTGCTGTGCCCTTTTGCTGCCTTTCCTCTGAGATGGAATAGACTTTGCTTGTGCATCCTGGATTGCTACTCATCCTGAACTCCCCTTCCCTTTGACTCGTGGTTCCTTAGGGCCTCACCAACAAGCCCTCTGAGCTTATCAAAGTCAGCTTTCCTGAAGTCAAGGACTTCTGCATTGCTAACTGACTTGCCAGCTTTACAGCAGAAGGTGAAGGTGATCAGCTCATGGTCACTGTCACCCGGCTTCCCTTTGGTCATCAGGTCGCTGATTTGGTCGTCCCCCATTACCAGTACCAGGTCAAGCAGCGCTTTACCTCTCATTAGCCTGTAGACTTCTTGAGTCAGATAGAGTTCATCCACGCATCCTTTAGTCTACTCCACATTAAAGTGCACTTGTAGATGTATCCCATGGGTACCAGTTAGGGCTCTAGGCTACTACCACTGGCACTACTACCACAAATTACCATAATGTATTGTTAAAATGACTTTATTCTGGCTCGAGTAACATGGTGGTTACATGGCTGAAAAGGATTCTTCCTTTTCTGCTTTTAATGCATACCTTGAGCTGACTTCTTTCAGCTCACTATCCACAACTAATCTGCACTCTGGTATTCCCCACTATTATTCTCACAATTGACCGCTGCACAATATTCTTTGCTTAGGATATTTACAAAATACATCAAATCAGTGATAGAACTCACTGGGTGCATCTACACATGCACTTGATCTGGGATCAATGCCCAGAGTAAATGCTGCTGGGCAGGCATCTAAATGTTCAGGGAATTGGGAGCAGATTTGCTGCTAAGGGCAACAAACTACTCCTACTCTTGGGGCCCTGCAATGGGCCCCTGCCGCCACCAGGGGGAGCTCTAGGTTCCCCCTGGGTGCTAGCCCAGGGATTGGCAGGGGGCACAGAGCCAGTAGAAAGCTCATTGTGTGAACTAAAGCAAGTTCAGACTTTAATTTATTTTACCGTAAAAGGGATTATAACTTTTAAGTGTCCGCATAGCTTCTAATGATCTATTTTCCATGCTAAGGTATTTCAGAGAGGATCCAGCTGAAAGTGATGTTCTTGTTGTACTAGTTACAAAAAGACTAGAAAAAGATGGATGCAAATAGTCTCCATTCAAAGAGCTTCCAACATAAATAGACAAGGACATCACCCATTTTTACAGATGTGAGACTGACACAAACTCATTCAAAATCATGTGGGAAGTTTCTGGGAAAACACGGTACTGAGCACAGATCTTCAGAGATGGTCTCAGTTCAACATATTAGCTGCAACACCATCCCTCCTTCCACCTTTCTCTATTCTATTTCCTTCAAAATTTAGCTCTTTCATCTATCTTTTACCAGAAGTCATGCAGGAACAACGAACAGTCATGAGGGAATAAAGGTCAGTTTTGAAAGTTCTCCTCTAATGGTTTGTAGTCCTGTCATTAGCAGAGCCTACCTTACAGCATTATCCTATCATGCCCTGCATAGGACAGAGAAAAAACAGAGGAACCTCCTCTTGGGTCATTGCTTTATTGGCCAGGGCCAAGTCTTGCCACTTCAGCCAGACAGAAATCAGAATGTCTTATAGCACCCCTTGCAAAAGATGGTACTACACGCTTCCTAGACAAAGCTGTTCTATTAAGGTACTTATACAGGCCGCATCATAGCAGTATCTGAGCCCCACTCAAAAACTAGTGGATTTCAAGTCAGAATATTATTACAGCATGGAGGGGGAAGTATTATTCCTATTTACAGGTGGGGGACTTAGCCATAGGATAGAGTCAAAGTACATTCATCTAGGAAATCTGGAGAAAAGCCAGAAATAATTCAGTATCCTTGCCACTAAACAAACCTTCCCTACACAATCCATCCCTTTTTTATTTTTCCAGATACACTACTGTTTTCAGAGCTGCAGTGGCTAAACACCACAATTTAGCTCTAAATCTAGAGCATCTTATTTCCTGCACTTTTCAGTGTTTCACTTACACTAGCATTTGCCTGGCATAAGAAATTATGAGCTCAGGACTCCCAGGGTAAATGGAAGATATGATCTCAAAACAATGTGGTATTTCTTATTAGTGCTGAAATATTCTGTTGCTGATTGAGGAGTGTAAACATGTCAGTGACTGTACGAAACTGTTTTATGAATCATTTATCTTTAACAAAAATAGAATGGTAGGGGAAAACATAAAAGAGAAAGAGAAGATCTGACCTGACCTTACCAACACAGAAAAAAACCGGTATGCTATGCACTGTCTCACACCTTCTGCTATTCTCTATAAAACTCTCTTGGTTACAGAGCAGTCTTTCCTTCTTTCTGGTTTTCTTAGTAGTTGTTTTTCTTTATATGGAATACAGATAGTCTGCTGCCATTGGTATTTAAATTCAGTTTCATGTTGTATAACACTAAAATATGGATTACAGAAATAGCTGAGTATCACAGACATTCACAGATTTCCTTTCAGTGAAGGCCTAAGATAACTATAGCAATATGAAATCTAGTTAGTGTTTAAAAAATGAAAATGTCAGGAATTATACTTTTGTTAAAGACTACCTTATTTTTGAAAGGTTAAAACTTTCTCTTTTTTTAGTTTTCTTTGTTTCTGTGCATGACCAATACAAAAAAATGGGGAAATTAATTTACTGTACATAGTAGAAAATGATGGAATTGATTGGTACAGTTAGCTGGAAAATGTCCGTTAAAATGACAATACATATTAGGGGTATCTACATTTTTTTAGTTTCACCCTCCCCACCTTCTTGACTGTTTTATTGTCCATTTAAAAATGAATGAAAATGCAAAAAGCAAATAAACAGAAAAAGAAGCATATTTACTAATATTTCTTTAGTATAATTATATGTAATGTACTTTCAGTTACAATATTTCTAGAAGTTCCTTTAACTTTAAATAAAAGCAGGACTTCCTAAGAAATTATAAAGACTTCTCTACAGACTCATCCACACACTACTACCTAGACACAAGATACAAGCCAGAATATTCGCTGAAGCAAGTTTTGACCATTCTTTTGCTCTTATAGCCAACTGCGACACAGCAATTTATGTTCATGGACTTACGCACTTCAGTTCAGATACATGTTGGAGGAAGCGATTAACTCTTTGATTTTCATCTTCATTTTCAGTAATGACCTTGTAATACACTTAAACCATTAACACATAAAGCAGATCTTTAACAGAAATGACTTATTGCCTATGTTAATTGAAAGCCTCTCTTCAGACCTTCAAACCTAGATGATGTTTTTAAAATAGTATGTTTTCATTTTAAACCACTTTCCATTGTCCAAGGTTACTTAGGATATGTCTTCACTGCAGAGTTAAAGCAGGGAAGTGACACACTGATTGGCCATCCAGGTGTGCATTAACCAAGCCCTGCTGTAAGTGGCCACACTATAAATCTGAGTTCACCCTTGTGTATGGCTAGGACTGCTGGGGGCACATTCCATAATTTGCAGCACTGTAAAAAGACGAGTTATTTTATGACTCTTTTCTAGCGATTTATTGTAGAACTTTTCTGTTCCTGATATGTTAGAGGAATTATGGAAGGCATCAGAGAACATTCTGCCTTCAGGTGGTTTAGCAAGTATCCTCACTGCAAAATGGGCAGATTACTAGTTTGAATGAAAGCAGCTTCCTAACTGCAGACTGTACCCCAGGATAGGATTTCTACAACAGGTGAAAAGCACCACTAAATTTAGGTAGGAAAATGTTGTGTCTTGTTGCGAGCTAGGTTAGGAGCCATGCTGAAATACCAAAGTAGTTACTTCTGAAATGAAGATAAGGCTTACAAACAGTGCCCAGTGAAGTCACGGGTTGTCCTTCCATAGAATACAGTGTCCAGTAACTTTTGTTCATAGTTACTAAGAGCATTCTCTGTCCCTCAGGGCTACCAAAAGAAGAACAAATCCCAATGGTTATGCTAAACATGATGCTTCCGTTACAGGAAACATGAAAGAAAAACCAGATTCTCTGTGAACGTTGTCTCATCATTCTGCTAGGGAAAACAAAGTACTGTTGTCAGTACTTTGCATAATTTAAGAGTCAAAAGATCTAAAAGGAAACCTGATGAATTCCCAAGGATCCTAAACAGTGGAATCCAACTGCCTGAAACCCCAGTAGAGTTAGTTTAGGTTAGCAACAACTGTGTTTAACCACTCTCGTGTCATTATTTCCCTGATAAATGTGGACAAGATTTTTTTTTCTTCTGAGGATTGTGCTAACCATAGCACACTGAAGGGCTTGTTCGTAGTAGAAACTTGCACCAGAAGATATAAGGCAGAGGTTCCCAACCACTGAGCCATTGCTCAGTACTGGGCCACGAAGGGTTGGCTGCTGGGTTGTAGCATGAGCCTCCCACTTGGACCCCTGTCTGTCAGCCAGGGCAAGCAGCTTCTGCCACCAGCAGTCACATGTGGGATTAAAACTGGTCTGCAGGACAGCCCTGGGAGGGAGGCAGCCAGCTCTGGGCACTCTGTCTCTCTCCCGTGCCAGTCCACAGTATAAAAAAGGTTGGGTACCACTGATATAAGGAACTTGCACTCTCTACCTGGAGAGTTGCATTGGTTTAAATAAAAGTCAGACTTTAGACTGATGCAAAGGCACTGAGGATACTCTCATTCTGTTTTAGTTTGGTTTAGCTGGAATTGAATAGGAATTGGTGATTAATACCTCTGTGTACAGCATTGATAATCCTGAAACTAGAATATTTCATGCAATTCTGGTGCCTACATTTTAAAAAGGATAGTTTAAAACTGGAGCAGATATAGAGGGGAGGCATAAATATTTTTCAGGATTTTTGTGAGGGTAGGAAAAATAAAATGTACAATGAGAGACTTAAAAGCTCAATTGCTTACCAAAAGGAAAATCAAGAGTGGGCAAGAACCAATGACTAAAAGCTGAAGCTCGACAAATAAAAAATATATATATATTGACAGTAAAGGTGATTCTTACTAAGCGAAATGCTGGAATCTACATCTTGGTGCCTGTCTGTCAAGATCAAATTGCTTGCTGGAAAATATCTTGTAGACAAACACAAGTTATAACTTTAAATTCTGAGATAAGTGGGTGAAAATCTATGACCTGTGTTATCTTGGAGATGCAGTCTGATGACCTTTAAATTTATGATTCTGTGGCTGTATCAATCGCTTTTAAAATGAAATTTGCATTTCTAGCCAGCATTTTGGAATGATATAGTTAAAACAATGCTAGTTTGCCCACAGGCAGACCTTAATGGGTGCATTCATACATGCAAGCATGTGCACTTGCAGTAGCTCAAATAGAAGCAATGCATATCTGAATCTGGGCTTTTTGCCTTGGCACATGTGCTTGGATATGCACTTTGTTGTGCAGCAAATTGAGACACCTAGGGCAAAATAACTCTGCCCAGCTCCTCCCAGGTCTGCAGCCAGGGGGAGCTAGAGCCCAGGGCCACCACCTGTGCTGTCCCCAGCAGTATAAAAAGCTGCTCTGTCCTGACCCCATGCATACATAAAGCTGCCCTGGCAAGCAGCTCAGGGCTACTCACTCTCAGGAGCTTCTGGAGCCCGGACACTTGGTATCTGGGGACACTACCCCTTATGCCAGCTGGTTTGCTGCAGCAGCATCCCAAATCCGTTTTTAAAAATACCCCCAAATCCATGTTTTTCCACAATTGAAACAAAAGGCCACTCTATACACACACACATATATATCGAGAGAGAGAGAGAGAGAGAGAGAGA
>JAGPOW010000261.1:193462493-193512184 GCA_030014935.1 Caiman crocodilus
TACTGGGCCCAGCCGGGTCCTGCCACCTTTGGGGCCCCTCTGCCATCTGGCCAGGCTGGGCCCATGGTGGCAGGACCCAGCATGGCGTGCGGGGACCACGCACCACACCCAGATAGGTCCTGCCGGCTGTGGGGCTGGCTGCCGGCTGTGGGGCTGGCTGTGGGGCCAGCTTGGCCAGGTGGCAGGAGCAGCTCCAGGGCCAGTAGGACCCATCTGGGTGCAGTGCATGGTCCCCACACACCACACTGGGTCCTGCCTCTGCCCCACTGTGCCTGCAGGGAGGTGGCACATGGGGGGACATGGGCCAGCCCTATGTAGCTCACTAGTCCAGCTTTGCACTAGAGTGTGTCACATGGCTCTGGGAGGCATGGGTCCTGTGCATGCCTCTTGGAGCCCTGCAATCTGCTCTGGTGCAAAGCCAGATTAGCAAGCTGCATGGGGCTCAGCCAGGTCCATACCCCCACAGCCTACGGGACATCCCACCTGCCACTCCCCAAACCCCACCCCACATCCCCCTGCCACCCCTCACCCACCCACACCCATGAACTCTCCCCCCTCAACTTACTTGGGACAGTGGCGGGGGCTGGAGGCAGCAGGAGAATGAAAGAGATGCTCTGGCTGACACCAGAGTGTCTCTTTTGGAAGACTGACTCCCTGGAGTGATATGGGACTGTGCCTTGCTCTGCTCTTCTGTGGAGCAGTTTTTTTAGACCCCTGGATATCCATTTTCCCTAGGGGAACATTTTTAGTTCCTGCATGTGCCTCTTGCCCTGCCTCAAAGGGGTTTGAGACAGGGCAAGAGGGATGTGCACGCTCATCTGGACGCGCCCAGTGAGTATAGCTACACTGATGCAAAATACATTTGATCTGTATTTGGTCACTTCTCCATGAACTAGGGACACAAATAAGGTCCAATTTACACCATGGAAACAATCAAATTGGGAGACAGGCTCCAAAGGCAGAATGCAGGTAAGATTTACCATGTTTTACTTGACTCCACTGAGACCTTTTAAAGATCCTTTAAATCATTTGATAGCATCTGACTTCATTTTAACTAAGCTATTTTGATGATCACTGATTGATAAGTATGTTAAGAGTTTGCCAGGGTAGCTTGCAGACTTTCTGTATAGCAGTTTTGATGTCAGAGAGCTGTGGGCACGTATTTTCTGTGGTGACTGAATACAAAATTATAATAAAGAAAATAGGGCAGCCATAGCCAATTCTCCCCATATTCTTTTTGTGCAGTACTACATGCTAATTTTCATTTTCTTATGTGGCTGCTGCCTTTGCCAGAGGAAAATTAGAAACCAAAATATTTTTTGATGGTGCAAACTCAAGACAACAACTACTTCGACCTTATCTATGCTATGGCTTCCCCCAGTGCTACTCCTGCAAGAGAATTGTGGGCTACAATTTTCCAGACCTTGAGCTTGCTTCACTTCAGGAATGGAAGAAATGCTATCTGTACGTGTAAACTCTAAGTCATCTTGAGATCCCTTCTTATGAAAAGTACCTCACAAAATGTGAGTTCTCATTATCATATGACCATGTCTGCACCTTCTAAAGAAAGCAAACTCCTAGGAAGGCCATGGAGATGGAAAATTACAATAATCAAGCCTGGAGAAGACAAAAGTGTGAATAAGACTTTCAGCAGATGTGTGATGAGACGGTGTTGAATATAGGGCAATATAGAGAAAGTGTTAATAAGCAGATTTACAAAGACAGGAAATGTGTGAAACAAAGGTAAGCTCAGGATCAAAGAGAGCACACAGATTTCTTTCTTTAAACACAAAATGGCATCAAAGACTTCAAATCACCAGCAAAAACATTAATGCCTCTTCTTCAATGGCTACTATTAGGACAAAATAGAAAAGATAAGAATAATACAAAAAGGACCGAGCCTTACTGACAAGGCAAGTAAAATCTGGTTCATAGCAATAGATTTATGACTAGATTAAACTAAAATCTTTCAAAGTTTTTGCAGAAAACCACAGTGAGAGAGAGAAAGTAAAGTAGCTGAGACTGAGACAGACCTATGCCAGAATAACCAATAGCATAGTGGGCAAACATCTCATGTAGGCTATAGGAGACTGAGATTCAAGTTTCTGGTTTGAATCTGACAGAGCAATGACTTGAACATTGGTATCTCACACCTTACCTCAGTACAGTAACCAGTGGGCTGTTAGGAATTCCAGTGTAGCTACATGCTCAAGAATCCATTTTGGACCTTAGCAAACTTTGTCACTGGAAGTCTGTTTGAATACTGGTGTGTTCCCTCAATGTTTTGTTTTCAGTTAATTGACTTTGTCTAACAAGAGACTGTCTTGTCAAAATATTGCTGAACAGTTCTCTAGTTTTAGGCCAAGACCCAATTTGTTTACACTACTCTAATTTGAACTCCACCAATGCAGCTCCTGAAGATTGAGATGTGTATGCCAGATTCTTCTCCCAGTGACACTAATAATGATAGGTCTTTGACATTTCCGTCACTGCCTGTGTCAGGGACTGTGGTCAGACTGACTAGCGTGGGCACAGTACTGCCAGGGGTGCTGCTCATCAGGCAGGCCAGCCTGAACCATGCCACACCTGCAGCAAGCATCTTGATTGGTTGCTGCTGAGAGCACCACCTATCCATTTAGCACCAGCTGGTGCCGGGGATCTACAGCTAGTCAACAGTTCTGCTATGGCAAGTCTTCTGGTTTCTGCACTCTGGTTTTTAGCTTATTTCTGTTCTGTTTCCAGGCTCCTGCCCCCACTTTGGCTCTGTTTTTGGACTTTGCCTTGTGGATTGCCCTCTAGATTGGTACTTGGCATCTGATCCCTGGATCCTGACTCTGGATTGTGTCATGGACTCAGCTTCTGGATCTCCCTTTGGCTTTGGTATAGCCCCAGGCCCTGCTTGTAGGGAATTTAGAAGCCTAACCATTAGAACAGACTGTCCATACCCTGGTCCCTTATAGTCTCTATGTAAAAATCTCAAATCATATGAATAAATTAAGATTCAAAGGCTTTGTGGAAACACTCCATTCCCATTTTGACAGATAGATAAATTGAGGTGCACAGAGGTTTCAAAAACATCACAAGCTTGAAACTAGTCATTTAAAAAAATAAGTTAAAAGAAGTGCCAGCTGTCACCCCTGCCACTGAGTCTCCCCTGTTGACGCTGGTGGTTTTACAGTCACATTTTCCTATTTTCTTGTCTCCCCTTTTGCTGAATGAAACTCTTACAATGGGGAAAGATGAGTGGCTGCGCACAGTGGGGAAGAACGATGAAACCTACTGGGCAAAAAGTTCTGTTAAATGCACAAGGTATACAAACAGAATGTTTGTTTCTTTTGGTCACTGTCAGTTATAGCAATATTAGGTACTACTTGTAATAATTGTTCATAAAAATAGCCAAATGGAAGTCTGATCAAGTTCATAGTGCCCTATGGTTGGCTTTGATATGAGTCATGCAGGAAATCTGTGATAGAGTTGGTCACAGGATCCAGATCTTTTAGTTCCTAGTCTTGCCTTACTTGGTGCTTGGTGTGTGAAGGTAATGATGTACAGAAGGGGATCCCAAAGTTTTTATGCTGTGGCCCAGCAAACCACAGCCCAGAAGTGGCTGCGGCCCAGCAAACTGTGGCCCAGCAGTCACAGCCGACTGCAGCCAGAATTTCCAGCCGGAAAACAGGTAAGGATACCCCCAGTTCCTGGACAGGGCCAGGAGGGTTGGGCCAAACCCTGTGCTGCTACAGGCCCTGTGAAAGCACCCATGGCCTCTCCACCTGGCTCTGGGGGCCACGGTTTACCAGTCCATGGCCACTTCCAGTCCAGCAGCTGACTGTGCAGCAGACAGGCAGCCAACCCTCCATGGCCCGACACCAGGCCACAGCCAGGGGATTGAGAACCCCTGAATACAGGTTGCTATATGTCTAGGGTTTTCCCGGACATGTTCTTTGGCTCACTGTCCTTGTTTCCGGGCAGGTTTTTAAAATGCAAGCAAATGTTCAGGTTTTTGCTCTGCCTCTGCTTTCCCAGGGACTGGCAGCTTGGCTGATTGAGGCTGGGAGCAGGGGCAAGGTGATTGACTGTCAGGGGTCATGTGCTTTTTGCTCAGGCCCTGTGTGTGCGCGCGCGCGCATGCAACAGGGCTGGGTGGCATGGTGTTGTGGGTTGGGAGTGAGGAGCACCAGCAGGGCTGGAGGTGGCAGGGGGCTGCAGGCTGGAAGTGCATGGCACTGGCAGCACTGGAGGACAAAGGGGTGCAGGTCAGGAATGAGGGGCACTGGCAGGGCTGGGGGACCAGGGGGCTGCAGGTCTGGAGTGAGGAGTACTGGCAGCACTGGGAGGCAGGGAGCTACAGGTCATGAGTGAAGGACACCAGCAGAGCTGGGGGCTTATGTGTGAGGAGTAGGCAGGGCACGGGCATATCACTGCTCCTCCACCCCCACAATGATATAACCCTCCTCCACTCCTTCTCCTTTCCCCCGCTACTCTTGCCACCTCACCTTCCCTTCATAGGTGTCATCTTTTTCGGTTCTGGGAATATGGTAACCCTAACAATGTAGGTTCAATCACAGAAAAGCTGTAAAGTTCCTTCTTAGCCCCATGCACACAGCAGGAATGTATTGTGCACTATATTGTAAGTATCAGATTCTCTCCTGTCTTGGAGATCAGTTCAGCACAGGAAGGAGCAGGAAGATGATACACAGGGAGCTGGTTATATGAGTCCCTGATTCTGTGGGCTGGCCTGCTTTACTTTGATCCTACTGCCAGGTTTAGTTGCTGCTCTAATTTATGCTCTTTAAGAACAGGTGAGACTGATTTTCACGTTACTCCTGATGTACCCATTGCATTTTTTGATCCACCAGTTATCCATAAGCAGGGCTCATGTGTTTCCTGGTACGCAAGGAACAGCCCTGATGGCTATACAGTACTGAAGATCTGTTCCTTATTTCAGGAATTCTTAGCTTGTCACTTATCTAGATTGTAGCTTCTTTGTCACCTCAAGCTATGCAGAAACGTCAGGTTAGAAATAAAAATCCTACCCTAAATAATGTATCTTGACTAGGCTGAGACATCTCTGTGGATAATGCTTCAGTCTTGTCCATTATCCTGTAACTAGGGCTGGCCCATCCTATCCTGAAGAATTTGCAGCTGTAGGGAGCCCTGCAGCCATGGGGCCCCTGTGGCCATGAACACACCACCACACCATGTTTCCACAGCCGCCAAATTTGCATCCAGCTTCTCCCCTCCCTCCCTCCCACCACCCCTGGCTGACTTTGTGTCAGGGGGCCTTAAAACTATATCTCTCAGGAGCTGGGGGTGCAAAAAATTGAGGGCTGACCCTGCCTGTAACTGAGCTCCTTACAGTTTGCTTTCTTAACGTTGAATCTAAAAGTTCTGTTTTCTAGCTTGGAACTGTTACTCAGTGGGTAACCATCTTAAATGCAAGAGATCTTCCTTCTCCTTTTCAGTCTTTACCTCTCAGGTATTTGTACATGGCCAATCCTCTCTCTGTTATTTCTCTCCTAGAATGAAAAAGGAACCAGTGGAGTTCCATGAAGGAAAAATGTAGTCTACAAAGTTAGAAAGCAGGGGCATAGTGATTTATTTAAGAAAGAATCCATATCTCAGTACAGCCTCAGGTTAGACTTAGCACAAAAAGTGAGATGGTTGCAGTTCAATAGCTGAAGAGGAGCATGGAAAGATCAGTGCCTGCTTCAACTCCTTTTGTCCTGCAGGCAGGGCTGGATTAACGCATCAGCTAACTAGGCCCGTGCCTAGGGCCCTGAGCCGTGGGGGCCCCAGTCCTTCCCTCTGTGGCAGCAGCATGAATGGCCCTGTCTGCCTCCGGTCCTCTCTGCTGGCCTTGCCACTGTGGTGGCTGCTTCCTAGCAGTGACTCCAAGCCCCTCTCCCCACTGGCGGTAGTGCTGGGGTGGAGGGGGGTGGGGTCTTGACTGACCCAGGTCCCACAAGTTTATTTGTCTAGGACCCACTAAATATGGCCCTGCCTACAGGTCACCCATAGGCCATATGATTCCACTTCTGATATGCTACTGGTCTCACACTGAGTAGGGGATATTTTCTGCTTGGCACCTCTATTATTTATTTCCGTGTGCTTCTGAATGGTACTAGTTTTACACTAAAAGGCTGGATTTAGTCCTTAGTTTATATAATTTCCTGTATGAATGCTTCATCCTATTTTATTGGTGTATTTTAATTCTGCATTTCTGGAATGATGTCCGTTATAGCCTATCATTTGTATTCGCAAGTTCTACCACCAACCCGTTTTTCTATCTTTTTGACCCTGACTAGTTGTCAATTAGTTTATTGATTATTTTGTTCATAGACTCTGGATCTGCATACTGTGCTCTGTGTGCCATTTCCTGTTGAGTTTAGTTCAGCTATGATGAATGCAACCACAAAAATAATATACTTTCTGCATTAAAATAGTAACATTGGGTTTCCTAGCTAAGACCACAGAAGTCAGGAAATTCAGAATCAGTTAAAAGTTCTAAGTTGACATGACAATAAACAAAAAATTGCTACTACAATTAGCCTCTGAATGTCAAACAGGGTTTTAAATGTAATTTTCAATGTGAACATTGAACCTTTTGGCTTTTGTGGTTATGTTTAGCTTTGGCTTACTGCTGCTGAATTAGAGTACTTAATATTTTAAATTCCAGCCCTATTGCTAAAATATTGTTCTGCAAACTATTAGAGTTAGATTTGGCAGTCCTGTCTTGGGCATTAAGACTGGTTGAGATTCATGGGGTTTTAATGAAGCATGGGCTGCAGAATTGGGTTCATATAGGATCAAAGATGGAAGTTTGACTATCAGGAGTAAGATTAAGCTGGACATAGACAAGAATTCAAGCACAGACTCATTTGGTTGCTAATCTTTAAAAATATACAGTCAACTTAAAACTATCACTTCCGCCTGTTTTATTTTTAAGCTGACTGTTGTTACAAGTAACTAGTTTACTATAATTGTAAGAGGTTATTGAAAAAGGCTTTTTTTTTCTCTTTTCCATTTGTTTACCCTGTGCATTTGACAGCATCTTATGCTATTCATTTTCATTGTTTCCCCTGTACAGCCAGTTAGTCAGAATCCCCTAGTTCATGTGGGTTCTTCAAACAGCAAGAGATGGGGGGAGAGCATTTTAAATTAGAAAATATAATGCAAACCCACAAAAAAAATATTAGGGGGGATTAAGTAAGTATCTAAAACTGATTTGACTAGACTTCAAGTTGCCAGGTCCTTCTAAGTGTTGTCTTGGAGTGTGAACTATTTGGCAGGCAGTCTTATGTTGCATATTCATATTATAAATGAAGAATGCAATAAAGAAAGTATGTCTTGTATAGTACTTGAGCTATTATTACATGGAGATTAATGTGAATGAACCTGTTTTGAAGGTGAAGGAGTAAAACCTGGATTGAATTTCAAATATCCTGTCTCTTTAAGAAGTCTTTAGCACTGATAAAGAGATTACAGTTGTGGTGTTTGGGGTTTTTTGGGTCCACTTCATCAGTGTGCACGTGATTTTCATACATTGTTCTAGTTTAGAAGGAAACATAGCAGGATTTCTGCTTATAGGCTTTCAGTCAATTCTTTTGTTGCATGCATTTTTTTTCCACAGGAAATTGCTCTTTTCCTTTTCTTAAGAGTTGAGTTAAGGAGAGGATGAGGAATGGTGGGGGGATAGTGAGGAGAATAGAGAACCCTGGTGACAGGGCTGCCTTCTTCCAAGGGGACTTGGGAAGTTCTATGCTTTGAGGGCCCCTTAAATGCAAAGCTCTCATGACAGCACAACTTGTCCTCTCATATACAACTACTAAATGGATTTTGATGGAGAAAGAACGTCACTTCAGGTGGAGTCCCTTCATCCTGAGTTAAAGATAAGAGGGTGAGGTTGAGATTCATATTTCAGTGTCACTGATGTATATCTGGAAAAACCTCAATGGGATGACTCTAGGGTTATTCCAGCACATTACTTATTCAAAAAGCCCAAGATGGAATGGATCAAACCTTTGTGGGTTTCTCTAAACTGCGTAGGTTGGATTGTGGGCAAACAGAACACACATTTGGGCTCGGGGCATGGAGAACAGGACGTGAAGGCTGCCTGTATTGGCAGAGGTCAGCAGGTTGCAGGTTCTTTTGCATGCCTCCCAGCATGCCAGAGACTGCTGAGTATAGCTAAATGGCAGGGCCACCCCTGATTGGCTGCCGGGCACACGTCCCTAACACCCTGATATCACTGTGGACCTTCACCTACACCCAACCCTAGGCTTCCAGGTGAGTCCCAGAATGGATCACTATGGCACTCCCAACAGCCTGCCTGGCAGTGGCAGTGAGGGCTGTGCCATGGTGACCTGCTCTGGTGCTTGCCTCGAATCTAGGGCTGGGCAAGGGAGAGGGTCCATGGTGATGACTGGGGCTTGGGGGTGTGCCTGGCAGACAATCAGGGGTGACTCTGTAGAAGAAAGGATTGGGCCCCTCAGCTGCTGCTGCTGAGCTCTGAGGGGCCCAATTCTTTCTTCTATGGAGCACCCCTGTTTGTGCTGCCTGGCCCAAGGTGCCTGGACTGCCTGGCATGTCTTCTCAGAGCTTGGCACCAACAGCAGCTGAGGGGCTTTATCCTTCCTTCTATGGAAAGCCCTGGTCCCCTCTCCCTGCTGCCTGTCACAACCTCTCAGGCTGCTGGGTGTGTCCTGTCAGCTGTCACTGGTGCTGAGCTCCATCAGGATGCGCCCAGCAGCTGGGGAGTCTTGTGAGAGGCAGCAGGGACAGGGGCACTCCATAGACGGAGGTATCAGGCCCCTTGGCTGCCACTAATGCCAAGCTCAGAGAGGCCTGATCTTTCTTTCTACTGAATGCCTGTTCCCATTGCCTGGAGCAAGGCTTCCTCCCACCTTGCCTATCTACGTCTGTGCTGGTCCAAGTCTGTGACAGCCTGGGACAGCCAAACACCCAGTGAGTGCTAGCACATCTCCTTATGTGGGGGAGGGGGATGTAAAGGTGCCTGGGGTGTTGGCAGACTGTGATCTAACATAAATAAATAGGGTATCTGGTACAGAAGTTGGATAGACCACTCTAATCTAAACTGTTTAAGTCTGAGGCCCCATCAATCCAGGTCTATCTTATAGACTGGTTTAAAAATGGTAGAACCCAGTGTGTACCCCAAACTTCTGTTCTGTTATAGGTGTAGACCAGTTTTCAGTCTGTTATACTGCTTTATGTGTTATATTTGTACCTTGCTTAGACTTTCATGAAGGAGATCAGAATCCAGCTCAGAGTTTACAAATGAAAGGAAGACAGAGCTTTGGAGCCAGGGCCAATGGCACACACAGATGACTAGCCAAAGATTGGAGTGGGAAACTGACAAGCAGTTGACTTCTTTTGTCAAGGCATGGTAGCTCTGAGATTGTTCTAAATTTCCTCTCTTATCCTCCATCTCTCTGGTCCTGACCTGCAATAAGTTCATTTGGACCCAAGAACCAAGCCCCTAGTATCTGGTTGCTTCTAGATCCCTCCTGTTCCTCACAGTCCCATGTATTGGTAATAGTGAGGGACTTGTTAACAACTTTGAAGGGAAGCTGTATCCCTTTCTCATACATACATGTGTTCTCTATCACTCTCATACTGTATGATATTCATGTATAAATTACAGGTTAAGAGTAAAACAAAGACCAATTGTCCATAGAGTTTCACCTACACATAGCAGTAAAAGACACCATTTAAATTCCAGCACATTACTTAACCCACATGCAGCAATATAAGACCACAAACACAACCTCAGTCAATATGACATCTAAAATATACAAAATATATTGCTACATAAAAATGTTGTTTTGGACAAGTTTGAAGGCTACATACTGCACCAACACAACCCCCAAAAACCAAAAGAATAAATAGCTTAGCTATTCAACACCCCATCTACAAACCAGTCATAAGTTCCTCTTTTCAACCTTAGAAATATCCTTTCTGTCACTAGTTACCCACATATCTCCACTCTCATTCTGAGGAATTAATAGGCAACCTGCACTTCAGGGTACTATGGGATTATGACTGTGTGTTTTGAGTGCTAAAGAATTGATTTAATACATTCATTGTGCTTTGTACTTTCAGTTATGAAATGTTGCTGTCGCTCCTGATGTCAATGGACATTTTGATATTGCCTCAAATGTACAGTCACTGCAAGTACAGTATCACTACATTTTAGATAAAAGAAAGCAACCCTTGCCTTTCTGAAATCATATTATTATAATTAGTGCACATAGTGCTTACCAGTCAGTCAAAAAATAAGGTCTCTGCTCTGAGCAATTGATTATAGTGCAATGAACTTGAATTAGCTGATCCCTTTTTTGACATTCTAAAAAAATGTTAACTTTTTAAACCTTTGCTGTCATGAGTTACCTTCTGGTTTGGAAGTGCAAATTCTGACGTACTACAGGAAAGAGTGCTTTCACTGTATTTTCTGGCCGTCTGGAATCAGAAAGGACCAGAAATCTAATACATGAAAGTTATATATTACACTTAGTTTTGCAGACTTTTGAGGCTTAGAGAGATCCTTAAATAGCTACCCAACCCCTAGGATGCTTATTCAAACTAACCATAAGCTCTTAATCCTATTAGCTGCAGTCATCACCTTTTCATAGGTATTTGGGAGAAGAGTGATTCTTTTCCTTACTAGGTAAACATTTTTATATGGGCAAGTGAATGCAAACTTCATTCAAAAACCATGTTTGGATAGCAAGTTTTTGTTTACTTTTGAAGTCAACCTACAATGAGTAATTAATAACAGTATTAATACTTTGTACTTATGCAGCAGCATCTGTCTGAAGATCAGAATTTTACTAAAAATTACATTAAATCTTGCCATGTCTCTCAGAAGCAAGCATCTTTATCCCTGTTTTACAGCTAGGAGACCAAGGCACTTGAGAAGTCACGCTCAGGTTTGCAAAATTTGAGGCCAGAAGTTATTGTGCAAAATGACAAGTGTTCACAAATCCCTTTGATGTTCAGGGGAGGTGTTAGTGCCCAGCACTTCAGAAAACTAGGCATAAGAGTACTGCAGTGAAACTGATGGTTCATTACAGTGTAACCTCCACCCAGCAGTGAGCTTCCTAACTAGGAATTTACCAAAATTACAATTTTGCATTTTTTGTAGAAACCACAATTTCAGGCAGTCTCCACAAAAAATAATGGGCCCTTCACTTTTGATGGGCTCCCTGGGGGAAAAAAACCCTGAAAATAAAATGCTGGCTTCCTCTGGGGAGCCAGCAGTACTTGTGGCTGCTATGGCCTGGCTGCATAGCCTGCCAGGGAAGAAAAGGAGAGTGAGGCTGTCTGCAGAACAAGATGTCTGCTCTTTCCCCCTATCCCTCCACCCCTTGCTGCTGATTGGCCATGGGGACTGTCTGTGATGCTGATTGGCACTGAGGAGTGGGGTTGCATGGCAGGCAGCCCTCGCAGTCAGTCAACAGCAAAGGGGAGTGCCACTGGGGTCCCTTGGCCAATCAGAGGCATGGGGGGACCTGCCTCACTCAATCCACGAAAATGGCTATTGGCCCCACGATCTACACATGCTTTCAGCAGGCAGCTGCCTTGAGTCCAGTAGACCCCTATCCACAACCTCTCCAGGATGTGATAGGGAAGTATTAGCTAATGAGGAAACCAGAGACAGCAGGTAAGCATGAGCTGAAGGGCTGAGATGTTGGCTGGGAATCAGTCTGTTGCAGGCTGGTATGAAAACTGGAAAGTAGTTTCCACAAGTTGTGGATAGCAAGTGACCTGCAAGCAAGGATAAGCCCAAACAGTGCTATTGGTGCCAGACAAAAAGTATGGCCTTTGGTCAGGGGGTCTTCAGACCAGTCTGTTGTTGTTATTCCCAGGGGAAGGGTGGCCAGAGTAAGTATCCTTGGCAGTAAGTGATAGGAGCATTCCAGGCAGGGTAGGGATCTGTTATGCATGTTGTTTGTAACTGAAAGCAATCAGGCCAAGGGTAATTTCACTGTTGGTTTCTGCTAGGAAGCCATCCAACCAAACTGCTAGGAAGCCATCCTTTGTTAGTCATCAAACTTCGAGTGTTTATTGAAACCTCCTGGGGGCTGAACCTGATTGAGCATGTGGGGCACTGATAAGCTACCAAAAATCTAAGAGACTGTGGTGATGACTCACCTCCATGTGAAGGTTGAGGGCTCGCCACATACCAGGATTCACCCTCACCTGTAGTGGAATGATTCCTCCTCATGCACTTGTGACCTGACTGATTATCCTGCTCTTGATTCCTGTTGGTCCACATTGCACAGGAGGCCACTCAGTCATTTAAGGGCCTTGCTGCTCAATGGCTGCATCTGTAAACCGGTGGCCACAGCTTCTGGTTTTGCCTCCTTTCTGGTAACTAGAAATAATTGCTGCAGACCTGGCCTCTTTTCTTGACAGAGATTGGTGTACCACAGTACTAACAGTGACCTTCCACAGAGGGGTTTGTAACAAGATCTCAAATTTTAGACTCAAAATGAGGGGCTCTTTTTGAAAATGTTGGTTGTAATGATTTGTCTCAAATTAGAGAAGAAATCTGTGGCAGAGCAAAAACTTGGACTCAGATTCACCTGCAGTGCTGCATTATAACATGCTGAGGCCCTAAGCTATGTTCAGCTAAAAAATAATCCACAAAATCTACAGCAATGGATTTTCACAAAATTTTAAGATGAGTTGTTATTTCTGCACAAATTTATGAACTCAATATGAATAATAATTGTGGAGCCAGAATTTTATATGTATATTTTTGTCATATTAAAGTGAAAATGTCCAGTTTTTTTTCTTATTTAGAGGTCCCATATATTGTGAGGCCTAAATGGTAGCTTAAGTACCTTAAGCCTAAATCCAGCACTGTTCACCTAACTACCAGCCTTAGACTTCTACCACAACTTTATCCTTCTTGTCTTGACACCAGCTTGTAAGAATTCTGTCCTTTTCCAGGAACACTGTTACAAAAATAATGTTTGAAGAACAGAAATGGCTGGGAGAGAAAGCTGTGTAGTTTTCCTAATGCCAAAATATGAACTCTTGAAGGTAGGTTCTATCGTATGATTATCTCATCACGTCCTCTCTCGGTAGGGGCTCTCCAAATGCTTTCTGTAATATTAGAGGTGGTGAGATTTCAATACACAGCCCAAAAGGAGATGTCTCAACCTGAGCCTGCAACATTTCTCACCTCTGACAGAGAGGAAATTTTATAGGCAGCTGGCATGGCACATCTGCTGCATAAACCTGCAATGACATCTCTTTGGCTATGCTTTTATGTAGCACAGTGCTACATAATTAGAGAACATAAAACAAATAGATAAGTGCATCTTTACAAGTTACTTTACATAGAATTTACCATAATAAATAGCCCTATATTAGGGTAATGAGTAGGGACTAATAGCTTAGTTCCATACAGGAATTGTGCTGACACATGTATAAAGGGTCAAAACAAGTTGCTTACCAACAAACATGAGATTTCCAGCTTGCAAGCAGCATAATCCCTTCAGCGGTTTGCACCTCTTCAATTATTTTTAAAAATGTTTTTGATATGCTGCCAATTTAAAAGGTGTGATTTTTTTTGTCAGCCCTCTGCTCTTCTTAATATAGGGATTTTTTTTTTAATTTTGGTTTGGGTTTCAGCATTTGGGTATGTTTTCTGTTTTACATAAAGTCAGTGGTATAATTATTTCTTTCAGTTGCAAAGCATCATTGGCTTTTTAATGCATTATCATTAGAATAAAACAATCAAAAGTAGTGTTTCTTCACTGTGACCTACAGAAAGACTTCCAGGTGTTATCACTGTGTAAACAACTGCTTAGTGCAGAGAGACCTATTTGCCTCCAAACCTTAGGGCTAAGTACAGACAGTCAAAAAACCCTAGGCTGAATCAATTAAATTCATCATGGGTGTGCAGAATGGAATTGGTGAGGCTTTACTCACCAAGGCGCCCCTGGGGGTCACAAGAAATAATGACCATAAACTAGCAGAGAGCAGATTTAGACTGGACATTAGGAGAAACTTTTTCACAGTTAACGTGGCCAAAATCTGGAATGGGCTCCCATGGGAGGTGGTGCTCTTCCCTACCCTGGGGGTCTTCAAGAGGAGATTGGATGGGCGTCTGAACCCAGCACTCTTTCCTGCCAATGCAGGGGGTCAGACTCGATGATCTGTTGAGGTCTCTTCCAACCCTAACATCTATGAATCTATTAATCAGTCGTCACAGATTAGTCTAAACTGTGTAGATTGAACTGATAAGGAAGTGAACAGACATTCACTTTTGATTCTGGAAATGCAGCCACATGTCTGCAGTGGCCCAGGCTAGAAGCCAAGGGGTGCTAGAGCAAGCCCCCTTGCCTGGAGCAGACGCTTGGGCCAAGGCTAGCCCACCCAATCTGTGAGGGGAGTTTGTAGGAAAGGTGCATAGCATTTTGGGATGCTGGGGGACTGTGGGTTAATTTGAATCTGGAGGGGATCTAGGACAGAAGTTCAATAAACTGATTTAACCTGAGTCAGTTCAGTCTGAAATTAGAGCCATCTAGATTTATCTTAAACTGGTTTGGGTCATTTTGAAAGCAGTTTATGTACACTGAATTTCTCTTGTGTTACAGATTTGAACTGGTTTCCAATCACTTATATCAGTTTATGTATAATTTATGTCTCTAGTCTAGGTGAACCATGCTTTATTAAAATGGGGGATGAGCTTGCCTGGTCCTGTTCCTGTCACCTGAACAGCAAAGTTCAGATCCACTTGGGGAGTGGACAGGAAGTAGTAGGTTTGATACCCATTGTTAAATGTGATTAGAAAAACCTACATTTTTTTTTAGTGTGATAAGTAGCCATTCCTATAACATTTTGACACCGGATTATAACTAAGGGCCATGTTTACACTGCAACACTCGCTGCAACACTCGCTGCAACATTCATGCCCCCTTTGCTAGGGCTTATTTCACTGAACTACTGGGGCCGGTCTATATGTAGTCCTTCAGATCACACAGATCCTACTCTATGTGTTCCTGTACAGCCCTTCAAGCTCACCTATGCAGACCCTACTATGACCTCTCATGTGCAGCCCTTCAGCTGTTGTGTGTACTGTGATCCACACAAATGTTGATCGGTGGTAGTGCTAGCTTGGAGTTGCACCCTTAGTCTAGAAAACTTTTCTGACTGTTCCCCACCTGCACAGTTGTAACTTGCCACTAGAGGCCTGATGAGCTGGGAAAAGACTAGGAGCTATAACTATGAGTTGCCACTAGAGGGCTGGTAAGACAGGACAGACTTTTATCCCTGCTTAGTGGCAGGGGTATGCACCAGTTCCTGGAATACTAGAGGACT
Organism: Caiman crocodilus; assembly: GCA_030014935.1. Taxonomy (NCBI): domain Eukaryota; kingdom Metazoa; phylum Chordata; order Crocodylia; family Alligatoridae; genus Caiman; species Caiman crocodilus. The sequence goes on from JAGPOW010000261.1 coordinate 193,477,848, forward strand.
TCAATTTGGGCAGCACATCTGTGGAGAGTGGACATACCTTAATAGAACAGGAGCTGGGTAGTGCAGATCAGAGATAATACTGCCCTGAAGTGGCATAACTTTGAGCTGCATAACAAGTGTTTAAACCCACTTTAAGGTATCAGTGTACAGCCAGTCCAGGGGTTAACAATTCCAAGAGCTCCCTCAACTCTTCCCCCTCTTGGGCATGGTACAGCTCAGAAAGAGAGCTGGGGGAAGTGTGATGATTTTGGATGCCATCTACAAGGCATGGGATATGGGATAGGGGAGGTTGTAGCCATATATAATGCCCTTATAAGGCATAAAATGGGCAGTCTCCCACATTATTACATCCATTTTTATACATCCAGTCATGGCAGACAAGACAGGGCAGACTGCCCTAGACAGGTGGCCTGATGATGTGACCTGGCCCTGAGATGGCCCCTGTCATAAAGCAGAAAGCAGAGCAACAGATTGGGCAAAAGAAGCTGTGGCAGGGCACTGTTGGTGCCTGCTACTTTAAGGGTTGAGCCAAGCAGCCAGCAGGTGCTTAATTGTGGAGGCCATTTTAGATCTCTGGCTGCCTATATAAACAGAGCAGTTCTCTGCTGGTTGGCCAGGCAGAAACATTACCTGGCTGCAAAGCTGTTGGCACAAATTCAGCCTCTGGCACCCATAGACTTACCTTGGTGATTATGCCCCCTCACTGGGGCCTCCATTCATGCCCTCTTTGCTAGGGCTTATTTCACTGAACTACTGGGGCCAGTCTATATGTAGTCCTTCAGGTCACAAAGATCCTACTCTTTGTGTCCCTGTGCAGCCCTTCACGCTCACCTATGCAGACCCTACTATGACCTCTCATGTGCAGCCCTTCAGGCCACCCCTGTGACCCTACTTTGCATAGCCTACTATCAACTGCATGGCCCCTCACTGAGGCCAACACTCTGCCCCCTCACAAGGTCCACCAATTGGTCCTCCTTCACTGGGGTCTTATACCTTATGGGGCTCAGCTGTCTGGAGACATGCCTAGTCTCCTTCCTGTCCCCACTCCCAGGTTACCCACCAGGTTGTGAGGGCTGGGGCTATAAGGCACCCCATACTCACCTTTCACTAGGGAGGCAACTGGTGTGACATTTCCTAGGGACCACCCCACCACAGGCAGTCCTACCACACCATCCTACCCTATCAGGGTATAGTTTTAGGTCATGTCCCAGGACCAGGAACCTCCTGCCATCCTCATTGTTCCTGCCCTACACCTCCAAGATGTTATATGAGCAGCAGCTCCAGCTGGGCGATGTTCTTCCTCTGGCTGCTTGCACCAAACTGCTGGCCCTACTACTCAAAGTCTGCTTTTATATCTAGCAACTGGTCCCACTTCCCAACTGAGCAGCCTCCTGCTGGCCATGTGACTCCTGGTTTGGAATGCAGCCATCTGCAGGCTGCTCTGTTGTTTATACCAGCCCTTAAAGTGGCAGGCACCAAAGGTGCTCTGCTCCATACTTCCTACCCTATCTGCCACTGTGCTGCTTCTCCTCTCCCTGATCCGCCATGTGCCACACATAGAGGCTACCTATGTCACTTAGCTTTACAGGGAGAGTATATGTACAAAGCATGCCTAGTATTGCTTGAATACTTTGTGATATTGTGTAAGAAAGTAGTTAAACTTGTTAGAAGGTAATGACTGACCTTGTGCTTTAAGCAGACAGAAAATAAAAATTGGACCTTGAGGCTGAACCACTTTGGATTTTAAGCATTGTCTCCAGGGCCAAGGACATAAGTTACACACAAACCAGTTTAAGTGATCAGAAACAGGTTTAAACCTGTAACAGAACAGAAGTTCAGTGCACTTAAACCACTTTCAAAATGGCCAAAACTGGCTTAAGATAAACCTTCATGAATGCAATATCAGACTTAACCAGCTGAGGTCAAACCAGTTTATGGAACTTCTGTCTCAGATCCCTTCATGGTTCAAGTTAACTCACAGTCCTGCAGCATCCCAGGATACTTTGCAGCCTTGGGCTGGGCTCTCTGCTTCAGAAGAGCAGGTTCTGTCCCACCCCTCTGCTACCTACCCAGAGTGCTAGCACTCCTCTGGCTGACTGAGGGTTGGGAGACAGTGGGGAGGAAATCCACCCCTTCAGCCCAGCACCACAAAGGGGTGGGGGGGGGGTAAGGAGGGCTTGACTCTGCCTCCTGGAGTTGGGAGCTGGGAGGGGGGCAGGAGTCCCCCAGTCATACCCTACCCACTCAGTCTCCTCAGGCTGGCTGAAGGAGGTGGGGCTCAGGGGAAGCCCACACTGGGGCTTGGCTCCCCTCCCCAGAGCCAGGAGCAGGGTCAGAGTCCCCCAGCCACCCCTGCCCTCTTAGTCTCTGGGGGCTCCAGATTTTCTCCTGTCTCCCAGTTCCTGGGAGTGGAGTCAATCCCCAGTGCAGGCTTCCACTGTCCACTCCCCCACCCTGCCCACCAGCCAGCTTAGAGACAGAGAGGGAGTGTAGCTGTAGGACTCCAGCCCAACTCTTGGCTCGGGGGGGGCCCAGAGGAAAGCCCCCAGTTCAAGCTGCTCCCTCCACCCCTCTGCCCCTCCCCATGCCAGGCTGCTCCTAGCTGGGAGTCTGGTGCCAGGCCACAGAGGTGGATTCCCCCCCAACCCTTTCTTCAGCTGGCCTAGAGGCTGAGGTGGGGGTGTGGCTAAGGGAATCGCCTGGCTCCCAGTTCTACAGTGACCAGCAGGCTGGGAGGCATACTGTAGCACCCTTTGGCTACTGGTATGGGCCACTGCAGGGGTCTGGCTACCTTTCCTATTTGAAAAGTGACACTTGCCTATCACTTCAGTCTACACAGTTCACGTACTTATTAGTTCAGTCTTTGCAGTTTAGAGATACCTACAAAGATTTAATCGATTCAGCCTCGGGCTTTTTGACTGTCTACTCAGCCCAGGAGAAAATTGGCTTGATTTAACTATATTGGGTTAGGAAACTTTGGATCCTTTAGAAATATTTAGAACTTCAGTTGGTGCAGAAACCTTAAAACAAGAAAGCAATTCAAGTTAAACTGACTGACTTGTGGGTGCAGGGGGCATGTTGCACAGATTTCATTAAAGACATCCAAATTTGCTTCTTTTTCAGATTTGAGTCAGTTACAGACCTAGAAAACCTTGAAGTCTTTCAATCTTTTTCTTGCAAAATTTGTTTTAAGTTAAAGTATTGATGAGAACAGTTGTTATCACAATTGTTTGATTACTCAGGATAACCATTAACTTCTTGAGATTTGTGCCTTTTTGGTGTTAGATCTTCTGGGAACAGCTAACCCTAACTGCTTCTTGAATGCAGTTCTTAGCCTAACAGTCTTAACAGTCCATAAGGAGCCCTCTATTTAACCAGGGTCCCTGTTAATCTTGCTTGAATCTGTTTTTTTTCAGGAGACGTTTATGTTAGAAGCCTTTCTGCTAGAGAGATTCATATGGGAAGGTGTCCACATCTCCTTTGAGCTTGTCAGCTGCCATAATTCCTGTGTTTTCTTATGGGGAACTCTCATTAACCTAAAGACCCCTCATTTTGTTGGCCATTCTCAATAAGGTAGTATCACCTGTTCAATGCAGAGAAGTGAGCAGATGGGAAAGAGCCATCTAGTGAAGGTGGCAAAATGTTTGATGTTACACCATGCTTGCAAACTATCTAGGTTTGAAATATGTCTTTTAGAGTTAACAATTGTACTATTTCTTGAAAAAACTCAGAGAAAAAACAGGTCCTCACAAGAAAGGTGAGTAAAGGCATGATTAAAAGAAGCAATGAAAGTGAGCCCAGGAGAACATAAAGGCTAGGGACAGAAATTACACATAAGCTGGTGTAAGTGATCAGAAACTGGTTCAAATCTGTGACACAATAGAAGTTCAGTGCACATAAACTGCTTTCAAAATGATTTAAACTGGTTTAAAAGTAACCTGAATGGATGTAGGTAACCTGGACTGGTTTCAGTTAAATCAGTTTACTGAACTTCTGCCCGGGATCTTACAGTTTACTAAAATGTAGCCCAATGGAAAGTGGATGAGAGCAACAGCCAAAGCTATAGGTTTTAGGTTATCATTATCTATGCCTGTTCTCTAAATCCATGTCCCTTTGCTCCAAATTTATCTTCCTTTGTCTTTCTCTACTATTTTTGAAGAATAAAATGAGATTTTACATTTTTAGCATATACTATAAACCAGTGCATTTCTATGGGTTATCTGATTATCATGAATAAGTTTCTTTTTTTAAAAAAACCTGTCTTTGATCTAAGTATTTCACCCACTCATAACCTTTTGACTAAACTAGCAATATAACCTGTGAAAATCCGATTATTTTGTCTGGTTTTCCATCACATTTTGGTTTTGTGCCAAGTTCTGCATTAGAAACCATGTCCAGAAATAAGTCTATATAAGCTTAAGTAAATCTAAGGTGGTGAAACTTACAGCTTTCAGCTCCCTCTGAGAGTGCAAGATACACTAGTCTTAGACTTGTTAGACTTCACACCCACTTACCAGCATGAAAACTAGAACTCCTTACCTATTGTCTCCAAATCTGGACATATCTTGCTTTAGGTTTATCTGCCAAAAAATTCTCATTGTTATAACAATAGGCCCAGTTCCACTTTAAAAAGGATTCCAGAAAGGTGTTAGCTTCAAGGAGAACAAGAAATTGATCTATATGTAGATCAATTTATTTTACAGAGATCAATATATTTTAATTCTATAAGACATCTTTGTAATAATCTGTTTTGACCTATTGACCTATTAACACTGGCTAAAAGACTGCAGTCTGTAATTCCCACATTGAGCTCATAAATCCTGGAAAAAATGTATCTTTTGGATGTAATCTTGATTTAAAGGCTCAAGGAGAGACTCCACAATATTTCTCTGCAAGTTATTCCAGTGGTGGGTTATTCTCAAAATTGAAAATTTGCTCAAAAATTCTAGTTTGTTTCTGTTTATCTCTGCTATTGCATCTTGTTGTGCTTTGTCTGTTAAAATAACTGTCACTAAACATCTCCTTGATGAGGTGCTTAACATGCTAGACTCTGCTAGGTATAATAAAGTAAATCTATATGGCTCAAGCAGTACATCCCTGTAAAATTTTCAGGCTCCTGTGGAAAATAGGTTGCAGTCAAGCCACCCCGTATTACTTATCCTCTTTTGTACTCTCCTGCCGTGCTTTTGATGTTAAAGAAAATCCAGAAGAGAAAATTGGGAAGTGGGTTGATCAGATCTTACTGCAACGAAACTAGACAGCCAGCCTCTTCACAGGGCCCCTCTGTCCCCACACCCTGTCCTTACCATGCTAGAGCTTCTGAGGTGCACAACTAAGTTACAGTCTCTGCTTAGTGCACCTATACAGTCCTATAAGCTCCTATTGATTGTCCAGTGCCTGTGCCCCAGATTGTCTTCAACAATTGGGCTTAAGTCCTCATGGGTACCCAATATCTGGTCAGTCCTTAATTTTACTTTCCTTTCTGATCTCAAGGTAAATTCCTGCTGGGATCACTCTCATGACTATCACTTGCAGCCAGTATCCAATTAAGCACCTGAGTCCCAGTGCTATTCCCCGTTAACTTCAGAGTACAAACAATGAACCACAGCCAGCCTGAAACAGTCTTGTGGCTGGGTTTCTATGTTCTCTTCCTGCTGAAGGAAAAACCCCATCTTCTCTGAGTGGTTCCCTTCAGCAGGCTCCTTATTTCACCCCCTCTTGCTAGTAAAAACCAAGAAGTACTGCACTCACTGGACTGGTTCCTCATCTGCCCCGCATGCAATGGTTCTATGCTGGTTCTCACCTTCAGGTAAGTCTCACAGCCCTCATTTCTCTCCTGCACGCCCCATTGATGCCCTGACTGAGGTCAGACAACTCACCACACCTCTGTGTGGCAGCACAAGCTCCTGTTCCTGCTCCTGCTGGCACCCCCCATCCAGGGAAGTAACACGCCCAACTCCCAGGATTTTAACTTCTGGGTCAACCACTGGAGACTATCAAAGTGGCTTCCTATCAACATGAGCTCTCATCACGGACCCAGCAGGAATGAATGGAAACCAACTATGACCTTGTTTAAATGCAGTCAGCCCTGAGTGTGAATGTAAAAAACATACTGCTGGGAACCTTCTATAAGAATAGATTAGTGCAACCATCTGAATAAGATATATGGTAGTGCCCATTGAGCACAGCTGCCCTCAGCATCAACTCTTTTTCAGCTCATGGAGAGCCACTACAGGGAATACATTTGGACTACTTCCTTCCCACAGTTGAGTTTCATAAATTTCATAGATATTAGGCCTGGAAGGGACCTCAGAAGATCATGGAATCCAGCTCCTTTCCTATTTCCACTGATTTCTTTTTCGTCACCAGCCTTAAATGTCTGGCAAATATCACCAAACAGTGATATTTTCCCTCTGTTTCCCTCTCTTCCCTAAATCCCTCTTCCCTAAATCCCTCTGTTTCCCGCTCTTTCAGACTGTTACTTATGATTAGTGTGGCCCTGCCCTCCATGTAGTGAAGCCAGACTGCATTGCCCTATGCCTAATCTGTATATCAATTTTTGGAAGATCCCAGAACTTGTGACAAGAGCACCTGATTCCAGTCACGTGTGGGGGCTAATTGGCATATAGATCCTGAGTTGAGGAAAGAGGGATATCTGGAGTACACACATATACTGAGCACTATTAAACTATGGGGTCACCATGGCATGCTGTTGACTCTGATGAGGCCCAGCCCAATGAACAATATAATAAATCATGAGCCTTTTGGCTTTGGACTAATATCACGTATAGATTGTGCTATGTAAAAAGTAGGTATCAAAGTGCTAGTTAAAAGTGTGTTTATGGAGTATCTGTGACAAAACTTAACAGCAGTTTCAAAAAAAGGTAAACTACATCAATTCTGGGTGAACTAAATCTATGGGTACTATATGCAAATTATTACAGCTATGCTATATCAAAGTCTGCTTCTTTACATTTGTTTCTTCCACGTGCTCAAGGAGAACAGGTTACAGGGCTAAGAAGTTGGAGGGCAGAGGGCAAAGGGATTACCTGATCTCCTAGGTCTATTTTTCCTGCTATAGGAGTGGAAGGGGGACAAATTCAAGACAAACCTCCAATACTCAGATTCTATACCTTGAAAATTATATCAAATATATGCATTTTCCTCATATAGACTCTAATTATTGAAGGGTCATCTTATATTCAAGTATATATGGTAGTTATTATACTACAAGAAAGATAATTACTAGAGAGAACAAGGCACATTTGTAGCAGAATAACCATATGCACACTACGGCTTTTACTGGTCTAACAAACAAACAAAAAAACCTCACACCTTTAACCAGAATAATTATAATGGTACAGCTTTCAAGATTTCTACCAGGCTTCAGAGAAACTGAAGGCAGATTCAGTCAACTAACTAATTGCCTTAAATACTGCAAAGTACTCCTACTGATCTAGGTATTAACATGACCCTGTTGACCCTGATCATGCTTTGGGTTTCTTTTAACTCTTTTAACTCTTAGAATACTGGCTTCAGCAAGCTGTGAAATAGCTTCTTTCAAAACGTGTACGAGTGCATGATAGCACAGGGTCAATATTTGTCACACAGTTTTTCTGTGGTTAAATGGAAACCACTTGAAATAGCATCATCAGTCCACAGATCAGCTCTATTGCGAGCTTATTCCAAGCTGTCTGTACAGACGGGGTAATTAGCTTGCCTTTCATGGTAAAGTTATTAGCTTTGCATCAGCCACTTATGCTGCAGAAACCCTCATATTGTAGTTTAAGGCCTCACTTATGCTACGGTGCTAACGAGGCCAAGGGACATCGTTTACAACACAATACTTCACTTGCCCAGTCACCATATGATGGTTCATACTTGTCCTGTTAGAACTTTTTCACTGATTATGGCACTTAGGAAGGTAGAAATTGGCTTCAGTGCCCGTTCCAGTGAATAATTAACAATTAAATATTGATTGGAGTAGGGACCAAAATTTAATTTAAAAGGGGGGAAGAATACTAACTTTTATCTTGTTAAATTTTCTGCAATTGAAACATCATGATTTACAGTAGTGAAGGGCCTACATCAAGGATTTCTTATATCTGGTAAAAGCCCAGGAAAGCAGTTATGGGGTGGAACCAAGAATATTTCATATTTATTAGTTGCTATCAAGTTGTTTTAGCCTTGTTAAAAAGTGCTATCATGTAAATCCTCTCAACTTTTTTCTAAATATCATTTCTGAAGTTCTCAACTGGCAGCATGTTTAACCAGAAGTAAACGTTATAGTTAAAATGGTTGGTTTAATCCACTGTCTAGCGTCAGGGCTGTAATGCTACCCAGCATGTCCACAAATGTCAGATAGACTAATGAACTTTGCTGGGCTAGCCACATCATCCGGATGTCTGACTCCAGACTCTCAAATTTAGTTATATTCTCCCAGCTCAGTCAAGGTGTATGCTTAAAAGGAGGGCAAAGAAAGCACTTTAAGGATGTCCTCAGGACCAACTTGAAAAAATGCAAGTTTACATGTTTACATGAGGCACACAAAAATGACAAGAAAGAATCTACTGTGGATTTGATTTTGCTTTTTGCATTTGTACCACTTCTTCTTAAATGTGGTTGAATTAGTAATACACAGGTCTACATATTCTGCCCTGGACAATAAAAGAGCAGGATTACTTTTGTCATAGAGATAAACCAGCAATGGAGTAAAAGAAATCGGGGGAAAAGTGTAGTGTGAAATGCATGGATTACCACAATGGATCAAAACCAAGGTGTGTACCAGAAGTTTCAAAGAAAGGTGTGAAAACAAAGCTGATAGCAAAATATTCTTGATATCTATAAAAATGTACCATAACACTTTGCATTTTGGTAAGTACATGGTCTCAAGGACTACCTGTGTAGCAGGGAGCTCCACGTTTCATACATTGTGTGAAGAAGCTGGCTGGTGTGGAAGAACACACACTCTTCCATTCTGGAGTGGTCTATGTAATTTTAATCCCCCCCCCCTCCCCCCGCCCCGATGTTTAAGCTACCTGACAACAATAGCTGCATGTAACAAAGAATTTAAAGAAACAGAGAAACCATCCTGATCACATTAGACAATAGGCTTTATGCATTGTGGAAGAGAATAGTACTCCAAAATGATCTTGAGGCCTCGGGACCAGCATAGCCTAATTCTGCTAATTCCTGTGAGAATGCTGCAAAAACAATATTAATTAGGAAACTCTTTCCCTCTCCTCCTCCCCCATCAGATCCAAAATATGTGGTTGAAGGGTTCCATCATTTTATGCCACTAGTGTTTGTAGGGGCTTGAGAACATTTTTGTTTTGTTTTTGCCTTTTACATTGTGGCCTAAATCCATTTTGCAGTCCCCTCTTCACTCTGTAAGATAGGGGAAATTGATTACCTTCAATCTACATATGCACGATGGTAAACTTTAAAGGAGGTCAGCACTGTGAATGGCAAGCTTTGCGAGATCAGTGTCCACATCCTAATATAAATCAAGGGACCACATTTTTCACCACTCTCCAGCTTGTATACTCATGTTGACTCATGCAGTTCCATGTCAAAATGGGAGGGTGTCAGTCTCAGTAGGGAGCTCACAGGCTTGCAGATCATTGGGGAATCACATCTAAGGTACTTTAGATTTAAACTTCACCAATTATTTAAGCATAATGAATAAGAATGAGTGGGCTGGCTGAGGAGTCCTATGATCTAACATGCAGCAAAGTAGCACTTAATCTGCACAATGCTAAACATAGGATAAGTTGTTAAATCTTGTTCACTAATGCATTCAGACTTTTTGGATATGCAAAAATCATGTCTAACAACCTTCAGAACAGAAGTGTAGCATCTTTTTTTGGATTGAGAACATTATGCTGTTGTCAGTCCTGTGTGGTATAAACAGGTAACTGTGTCCTAAAGGAGGGATCGTCATGTTCAGGTTTTTACAGTGAGAAATTTAAAACATGCAGTGTTTGTTTATCCTTCAAACTGTTAGTGCACCTATCTTCCCTTGCTAAAAATTGTCCATGTGACATTGTCATTTAGCACTTCCAACAGTGCTGATAATACAGTACATCTGTCATGATCAGGGAGATAATTTGGATTCACACCTCAGTCACCTCTTAAATCTTTAACAATAACAAAATTGCAAATTGTGACCAGAATACAAATTTTTTTTGTTTTATTTCAATCCAAGATGATTCCTAAAACCTCAGCATAAAGCAACAGCCCTGGTGAGATGCAGTAAAGCACTCTTCTTTAAATTAATTCCAATCTAATCAAATCCAATTTGATCTGATCTACTCTAATGTCTCTTCAGCCAGGTGGAACTCATTATGCTGTCTGCAGTGATGATGTTAACAGAATGGCTTGGGTAGTTACTGCCTGCTTTAAGCCAGCTGTTCTTTGATAGTTAGGCTGGTTAGTTTTCCCCCCTCCTGGCTTCAACTAAAGATTATGAAAGTGAACAGAGGTTAATTTGTTCTGATGGATATAAAAAATCTTCTTTATGCACAGAAGCAGCAGATTTTGGTTCTTTTTGCTAATCAGTTGCTCTGGAATGGGAACCTTCCATTTCTGTTTGTTGTTGCTTTTCCAGTTTTCGTTTTGTTTCTTCATTTCCTTAACTCTGAAGGATTGCTCAGGTTGGTGGGCAAATGTAACCTCATAAGGCTCCAGTTTAGCAAAGCATTTCACCATGTGCTTCTATTTAAGCAAATACATAAGACCATCCTTCTTTGGCAAAGCACGTAAGCCGGTACTTCAGTGTCAGTGTCAGTGACTTTGGTTTGAAACTAAGTATGTGCTGAAGTGCTTTCAGGCAAGAATATTTGTGGGTCATCTGTTTTAAACTGTATGGGTGGGATAAAGTTAGACAAGTTTTGAATGAAAGGCTTCCTTCATCAGATTTCTAAAATTCTCCTGCATAGTTGTTGCATATATAAAGTTGTGTGTGTTAGCTAGAAGGTTGTGGATGAGGGGGGCCTACACACATGCTCAGAGGTGCGTCATTTTCATAAGAGCAGTTCCCAGAGAGCCAGTCTAATTAAAATGCTGCAACATCACATATATTATACATATTTAAAAATGGCTGCAGGACACTTTAACTAAAACTCATTTGACATTAAAACACCCAAGCAGACATTTTTAAACCCATGGGGGCTTATACACATGATGCTGGGACAATGCCAGAGCATTCTAACTAGAGCACGGAGCAGACTTGATTGATCAATGCATTCTAATTAGAACATGTTGGACCATGTGTATAGTCATGTTGGTATGATGTTAAGTTTCTTGCACAAGCTTAGGAAGATGCTGCTATGTAGTTTGGCTTCTTTTTTTCTTTAAGTTGTGGATATTCCATTGTGAGGGGCAGAATTTGTTATCTTCCATGTTGTTAGTAGTGTTGGAGTAATGCTGTTGCTGTGACGGTCCAGGAAGTATGCTAGAGGCAAGGATTTTCATTGGTGATAGCTTTTATTGGCTAAGACAATGGCATGGTTGGGATAAAGTTATACAAGCTTTCAAATGCAAGGCATGATGAAGATGAAGTGACCTGATAAAGAATACCTTGGATTTGAAAGCTTGTATAACTTTATCCCAATGATGTAATGGGTCCAACCAAATATCCTAGCCTGTAGAATAATTCCTGGACCATCATGGCTACAACATCACTTCAGCACTACTGAAGTGCTTTGCTGATTTGGAGTTTCAGACCTAGATGCTTGTACGAGTTCTATGGAACCTCTAAGTGAAGATTGTTTAGTTGATTTGTGCTGCACTTTACACAGAAACTAAAAGGCTAAATTGTCCTTGTGTAATAAAGAGAGAAGTCCCTAGTACTGATTATTGATGATAACTTTGTCTATGTTCATAGTATGTGCTGTGACTATGGAAAATCACCTACTGATGCCGTTTGCTCTGTTCTGGCAATTCCATAGTATGGTAGCAAAATATAGGGAAATCACAGGTGTAAAGTGCATTTGATCACACACTGGAAACTTTTACCAGTATAATGCTGTCAGTTTGAAGTGTGATTTTAAAAAAAAAAGCTTGTATACTAATGTAAGTGCAATTATACCACCATAAAAAGAGGTGGTGGGGGCGGGGTGAAGAGGAAGAAGGGGAACAGCTTTGGCTTATCTTAGTCTGGGAACTTGGACCAGCTCGACTAGCAAAAGCACATTTTGATGATGGAAGCTGCACTTACACTGTGAGAGAGTATAACTACCCCAGCTAGTCTTTTTTAGTGTAGACTTCACCCTTAATAGCTGGTGTTCCCACTTGCAGCATAAATTTGGGCCTTCATGTTGTTTGCAAGGAGTATTCAACTTTTGTGAATGATGTTGTTTTTTATAAATGTCCAGGGGACACCATCTTATAAAGGGGCTGCAAGCTGTATGTGTTGAAACACTTTTCTCCTTACCCCTGCATGAATGGTTACATGATATTCCTACTGCTTTCTGACTGAAAGCAACCAAGAGTCTCACCACAGGGCTTGTCTACACTATAGTGCCTCTGTTTCTACAACTGCACTGGAAAGTTCTGTGGTATAGACCTGTCCACTGTCTACCCAGAAAATGATGGTGCCTGGTATTTGCTGCATTTATACTTTAGGAAAACTCATGGATATTCATCACCCTAAAATTAAAAATCATGCTCTTGTTAACAGAGGGTAGGCCCAAGTAAAAGTTTAGGAGCATCTTATGGAGTATGTACGTTCTAGACCAGTAGGTTTCTGAGTTTGACCTTCATTGCTAGACAGGCTTGGTTCATAAAAGCATAAAAGGCTTGGTTCATAAGTAACATGAAAATGAATTCTCTTTTGTTGTTACACCAAGTAATGGAATGTGGCATGTGCATTGGCAGGCTCAGTCAGAAAGGCTGCAGCTACAGCTACTCAAAAATGTCAGAATTTATTACACAAAAATTTCTGGGGTAGGATTGGGCCGCTTCAAGAAATTTTAAAAAATGCTTGAAAATTGGTCTAAACTCTTACTTTTAAAAAAGCAACATTTAAAAAGAAAAAATTCCTATGGAATCCCATTTTTTCCCAACCAACGTAGTTGTGGCTAACTTGTTCTATGGCTATTTAAATTGTCTCTGAGTCAGGCCTAAGAAAAGAGATTGTTTCATTGTAAAGATGTGTTACCTATTCTTTACTGCTGTGTTTTAATTACAGGTTTCCCTCAATTTATGCTGTACATGTGCTCCTGGAAAATTATGCAGAAGTCAAATACGCATAAAGGGAACCTACTTTACAATGTAATAAATAGAGGTATGTTCCAAGACTCAACTGTACTGACCCCCAGATCCATTTCTACCACTTTTACAAGACAATTTTGGTGCTCACCAACAGCAGACAGTCCACGCAAGCACAGGGCACTATTGTAATGGGGATTGCACATACAGAAACATGTTGCAGGTAATGAGCAAGGATCACAGATCCACACAGAAGACTACATTTTGGTGTGCATCACTCCCACAATGCACTGCACAAAGAAGCTGATTGTGAGCTTCCACCACACCAATCGCATAAGAGTGAATTTACTTTGCACGTAAAAAAGTACCTTTGTTGGTATAAAAAAGGTCACTGCATAAGAGTGAATTCACACATACAGAACCTGCATAAAGCGAGGGAAACCTGTACCTTAGTATCTGAGGACTTGGGGGGATAAGGGGATGTAGGGGTGAGGTGGGGCATGCCTGGCAGCACTGGGTTGTGGTGGCTGGGGCTGGGGCTGCAGCCAGGTGGGTGCCAGGGAGTGCCTGCCAGGGGGTGAGGGGACAGAGGCCCTTTGAATGCAGTGGAGAACTCTCTGGCTGGGCCAGAAGCATAGGAGGAAACCATGGACACAACTCATCTATTTTTTCAGTTGCCACATTCCTGGATGCTTGGGAATCTCAGTATCTGAGGACTCTGGGTTGGCACAGTTTCCAAGATAGTGTGTCATCGTCCAAGATTCTGTCCCAGACAATACACAGCAATATATCATGTACCTGTGTACCCAGTGCATTTATTGAATGCTAAAGGGGAAATGAAAAAGAAATGAAATCATGGGCAGAAAAAAGAGTTGAACCTGAAAAGGAACAGAGGATGGAAAAATTAGGGGATAAGGAATGAGAGAGGTTGGGATAAAGGCTATATTTCAATAAATGTTTTTAAAACAACTGTATAGAATAGAGGGGGGAAAGTAAGTGATGAACTCCAGAATGAGGGGGAATAAATGCACCAGCACAAATAAATTTGAAGTGGAGAGAAGAAAATAAGATTGGAAAAAGTAGGGAAGGAAAAACTGGTTATATTTTAGTTCTATTGTACTTTGTAATAGACTGGATGGGTAGAAGACTATTAATATAGAGAAGAGTTTGAATACATCCATGCACCCACATACAATAACGCACACACAGACTTGCAGCGTTGTGCATATGAATTCATGCTCCCTTGTACATATTAATGGAAAATTGGGTGTAGAAGGAATAAGTTTGTTTTAAATAAATGTACTGGCTATTAGATACAAATTGGATCTGGCTATTAGATACTGAAGGGATAGATACCTCAGAAATGTGTTTAGAGAGAGTTAGCGGCATTGTTATTCCCTGGGAGCCATATTCCTTTTGTGCCTCTTAACATGGCCCAAATGTAACATTATGGGTACAGTAGGCCCTGGTGATTAACCAGTTAATTGTGTCTCAAGTTGTAACTTTGAGACATAATGTTGAAGCAATTAATAATATCATAAAACAAAGGATAAGCCACAAAATTATTCCACAAAAAATATGTAATAATGTTGTGGCTGGTACCTATGATGCCATTAATTGAATGTGTGGCCAGGAGCACCCTGTGACTGGAAGCCTGGGTCAGCTGACAGGGCTCCCAGCCACAGGAGCACATGTTGAACCCCCACAGCTGGGATGCTTTCAGCTGAGGGGGCTCTCAGCCTCAGGAGCTTGCTACTTGCCAATGCAGGAGGAGCCTGGGATTATGATCAGTGCAGCTAGTCATGACCCTGGGTTTCCCTTGCACCAGAAATAAGGTGCAATGGGATCTGATGCACAATCTCGTAATTATGCCTCCTGCCATACATGTGTGGCATGGCAGGAAATGCAATTGTGTAGATTGTGCAACAGATCCCATCCTGCCTCTACTTGTGCATCTTTGTAGCAGACATGTTGCAAAATCAGAGCAAGATATCTCAAGAACAGTCAACATGCTGTACATGAAATGTTCCCCAGCCTAAGGCATCTACAATCCATGTTAAAAATTGGATTAATTGAGGCTGTTATATGCAGCATTATGAATTGTTATGTGTTCCCTGTTTCAGAAGGAAAGTGTATGTATGTAGGTATTTATACTAAAGGCACCATTACCTGTTCTAAAGTTACTGATAACCAGGAGCAATACTCTTGAATGCATGTGGATCAACATGCCAGCAAAGGCCAGGAAGGAAATTCTGATGCAGACCACAAAATCAGAAAGGGAATAGGGCATTTATAATATATGGAGAAAGAGACTGCATAGGA
This sequence comes from Caiman crocodilus, assembly GCA_030014935.1. NCBI lineage: Eukaryota > Metazoa > Chordata > Crocodylia > Alligatoridae > Caiman > Caiman crocodilus. Next base: position 193,493,382 of record JAGPOW010000261.1, read on the forward strand.
GCTAGATAGTTAATGCAGCCAGTAAAGGATGTGTTTTTAACAGTGAGGGAGTTTAACCTATCAAGGGAACTGGTTCATTTTTTCCATCACTGGATGTCTTCAAATTAAGATTAAATGTTTTTCTGGAAGAAACATTTTAGTATCCTTAAACAACTAGAGTAGGAAGTTGCCCCAGAAGGATATCTAGTCCAACCCCCTGCTCAAGGAAAAATGATCCCTGCTTAAACCATCTTGAATTTCCCTTGCTGCAATTTAAAACTGTTACTTCAACCATCTTCTGTACCAAACCACTAATAGGCTCAATGCAGTAGCACCTTGGTGAAATTTAATTGCTGATAATGTACAGGTGATCGGCCTAGATGATGTAGTGGTCTTTTCTGATCTTGACATCTATTTAAAAAAATAAATCAGGAACCTGATGGGCTGAGTTGCACATCTTGCTAATAGTTTCACCTCCTTACATTTTTATTCTCAGTTTTGCCTCAGAGACTAAGTACAGACAGTCATACAGCCTGAGGCTGAATGGGTTCAATCTTTGCAAGTTAGTTTAAGCTGTATAGATTGAACCAATAAGCAAGTGAAGAGACATCCACTTTTGATTCCAGAAATGCAACCACATGCCTGCAGTGGCCCAGGCCAGAAGCCAAGGGCTGCTAGAGCAAGTCTCCCTGCCTGACTAGAGCAGATAGCTTGGGCCAAGGCTAGTCCACCCTGGGGGTGGAAGAGGGATTTACAGGGGAGGTGCTGCAAAGCATCCAAGGATGCTGGGGGACTGTAAATTAACTTGAATCTGGAGCAGACCCGGGACAGAAGCTCAATAAAATGGTTCGACCTAAATCAGTTTAGTCTGATGCTCATTCATCCAGGTTTATCTTAAACTGGTTTCAGCCATTTTGAAAGCAGTTTATATGCGCTGAACTTGTATAGTGTTACAGATTTAAACTGGTTCCAATCACTTATGCTAGTTTATGTGTAATTTCTGTCCCTAGCCAGCCAGGCCAGTTCTCCTGATCTTGTCCATAGTGATTGACAACAGTTCAAAGTGAGTGTTTAATGAATATAAACTAACTCCAAATCAATATGGCAAGTCTTCATTTCACTTCTGTTAACCACACATGGGGTGACTTAAATAAATCTGTGTCTTTGAAAACTGGAAAGAAATAGGAGGCATATTCATCCCTCATATAGTTTCACTGATTTCTATTGTTGTTTTGTTTTGTTTTCAGTTTCAACAGGGAGATTTTAGGTGGGGTCAAAAAAACAAATTCTAAAAGTAGAAATACTAGATACTAAGCACACAGGCTGTCTATACATGTGCTTGGGGGTGGGACGTTTTAATGAGAGTGGTTCCCAAACAGCTACTCTGATTGAAACAGCTCGCTATCGTGTATATTAAACCTCTGTGGGTTGCAAAATGGCCACAGGACACTTTATCTAAAGCTCATTTGACAAAATATAGATAAAGCACCCCCATGGCTATTTTGAAACACATGGGAACATGGTAGTGATGTGACACTGGAGTGTTCTATTTAGAACGCAGAGCAGATCTGCTCCCGTGCATGCTAATTAGAAAACGAATGAGCATGTTTATAGGCACCCATAGGTGGGAGCACAGATTATGAGTAGCAAATTATGTTTGCTTTATCTTCTCCTGCTACTGTCAAACCATTCAAACAACACCCTTCCCAAAGTCACTTTAAAAAAACCCCATGTACTTAGCTGTTTAAGAAAATATTAAACCAAAGACAGAATATATTAGTTTGAAATGACACCATTTTTAGTGCACTTTTCTGTGTTATTCTGTTAAAAAAAAAAAAAAAAAAAAGAACCCTAGATTTTCATGCTCTTCACATGCATCTTGCCTGAGGGTAGCAGTTGCTAAAAGAAATTAAAAAATATTTTTACTGTTCTTTGGTTCTGGTGTGGGTGCTCTTTACTCTGAGTCTGACTTGCCTGAGGCACTGGAAATGAAAAATACTGTAACGGTTCTCTCCATACAGTTTGCCAGAGGGGTGTTAAGAAATTTTCCTGGTTGCTCGATATGTGTGAGTTGCAAAGAGGTGCTAAATTGCTGAAGGAAATAAAATGGGGATTGAAAGAAAAAGTTTTGTACACTTCTGATTTTGGGCAGCCTTGATGTGCAAGGTGCCTGGTTGTGCTGAAAATATAAAGGTTAGTTGTTCTCTGTCTGACTTACCCAGGAGTGCTTCAGAAATAAATAAAAATCACGCAGCCTCTGGTGCTCTCTGTTTTTGCTGTCCTTAGGTCCTGGCAAAAGAAGCTGCAGTACATTAAAGACAAGGACTTTGAACTTGTAGAAATAATATTTTGGACAACCAGTCATTTCTAATAGTGGAGATTACACGGGCACATGGGTTTTTATATTGCTGTTCCTTTGCAGAAGCTAATCAGATATGTAGCTCATGGCTTAGCTTCAAAAGGTAGTTCCAGTTGTCACTTATACTGATTAGTGTGTATCAGCTCAGAAATTATTTATTTGATTTCTGTGGACTTTTTTTCTATGGCTATAAAACAATGGGCAGTCCACTGAGTGACACTCCACTGCACCTAAAGAATGTAATGGTGAAGAGAAGACCAGTCAGAACCCATTAGAGCTGTAATGTCTTGCTTTGGCATGTAAATGCCTAGAACTCTTCTCCCTCTTTCAAAAGCTCCTGGTTTTATAGATGCACATCAACCTTCTGACAGCCAAAATCTCCCCACTGTTGCAACCAAGCTTTGGTAGCAGATGTAACAATAATACAGTTCTCAATCCCTCTATCTCAAAATGCTTCCCAGAGTAAGATAACGTTATTAGCTTCATTTCACAGGATGAAGAACCTGAGGGATGGAGCTTTGCTCTGAATTACTGAGTCAAACAGCAGGTCTGTAACACTGCCAAAAATAGAATTAGGGTCCTCCTGCTTAATGTTCCCATGCCTGGGGTTACCATACATATGGGTTTTCCCAGACGTGCCTTCTTTTTGAGCCCTCTGATCACCGTCTGGGTGGTTTTTTGAAATCTGAACTAATATCTGTGATTTTGCTCCACTCCACTGGTGGGAGTGGGGGAGGGTGATTGGAGGCAGGGAGCACCATGTGTGTCTGCATGTGCACACACATGTACAGCATGCAATCTCAGCAGCTAAATGCCAGTAAGTCTGTGGGGGGCAGGGTTTGGAGGTCCAGAGCTTGGGAACTGTGAGTGTATGGAAGGGATAGGTGTGTGAGGGGGGCAGGTGCCTGGCAGCGCTGGGGTGTGGTGGCTGGGCACCAGGCCTGGGGCTGCAGCAGGGCAGGGAGGAAGTGCCTGCCCCTCCAGCACAGGAAGGGGGCAGGAGGGTCTTTGAGGGCAGTGGGGAACTCTGTGGTTGGCCAGGCCAGCAGCATAGAGGCTGGTGCCTGTGTTTGCAGGAGTGGGGTGGCTGGGAGATACTGTGGGGTGGGGGGAGAGGTGACAGGCATACCCAGACCACCTAGCACAGTGCTGGAGCCCCAGCCCAGGGCAGGGGGTGCCACAGGCCTCTCCTGCACTTCCCTCCCATCTGCACCAGGGCTGGACTCGCTCCACCATCGCCTGCATGAATTGAAGTCACTGTGCTCCAGCCCAGTCAGGATGGGGGCAGCTGGGGCCCCCTCTAGCAGGGCTGGGGGGAGCAGAGGGCTGCAAGTCAGGAGTGAGGGGCACCAGCAGGGGTGGAGGGGCTGTGGTTTGGGAGTGAGGATACAGGAAGGGTGGGGGGCTTATGGGTTGGAAGTGCAAGGGGGCTGCAGGTTGGGATTGGGGTCACCAGCATAGCCCAGAAGAGCAAGAGACTATGGATCAGGAGTGAGGGGCAGCAACAGGGATGGGGCTGTGGGTTGTGAGTGAGGTGTCCCCCTGACACGTGTCCTCTTTTTTGGAACTGGAAATATGGTAACCCTACCCATGCCTTATCTCAGTAGTTCCCCAATTTTTGTGTTGGTGACTGCACTTCTGGGCTTAAGCCCTCCTGTGAGGTCTTGCAGCTAGACTTCTGCAATTAAGTATCTGTTAACTTGGGACTCCACTTGAGACTACAGTCTCCCATTAGTGTAAATGAAGTTCTGGTATTGTAGCTGCTTTTACACCTTGCTTGTTTAAATCTGCTCCTAGCAATATTACACAAAAGTGTGTGTCATGTCAGTAACCCCCTGCAGCCTTGTTTATAGCATTGCTGTCACTAGTAGTGTTGAACCAGTAGCAGTCACAACCAGGGGCTTATAGCCATTGGTTAGATTTAGTGATCCCAAAGGTGTTGGGATTGTTCACACTGACCCTCAGATGGAACTATCCCTATGCTAACTTCCCAGGACTACCACACATTATGAGCCCATCACAGCTTAAAGTTATGATGGGCTGTTGTCTCTTTATTAAATGTCAGGCCGTGAAAACAGACATACACACAAGAATGTGTGGATAAGGTTCAGGTGACCTGTTAGCATTGAACTTCCCACTGTGTACTGCTGCAAGGGCTGAGTACTGCATCTGCTAACCTGTGTGGACACAGGCACTGAAATACAACAGTTTGGCAAAATATAGTAAGGCTGCTTTGTGGTGGATGTGGGCTATATGCTGCAGTGCTGCATAACTACACAGCTGTGCAGTGGAGAAGGGAACAAACCATAGATACAACTCATCCATTTTTCAGTTGCCTCGTTCCTGGATGCTCAGCAACAGCAGCCCAACCCATCAGAATGCCATTGAGTGTGGAGAAAGGTAGGTTGACACATTTGTGCTGAAGATAACCTTAAACAGGCAAGCATTGTAAGTGATCGCATCTCCACACCATTTCTCTCCCAAGAACCTCTGTTGAAATACACGTCCATGTGACAAGGCTAGGCTTTCAGTAATGGCAACATAACAGATGTACAGTTGAGGAATTTAAAAAGCATTGTGCTGAAACGTAGCCATATACTAGATTGGAACGACTGTTACGTGCTAGCCATCTCTCTAACATAGGCAGCTATGAACTTCTCAGGACCTTGATCTAATGGCAAATAAAGCACTTTTTAACCATACAGTTTTAAGAGCTTTCGCTAGGAGTCAAAGATGACTTTGGCACTGCAAGTGGCTGAACATACATGCTAAATTTTGAAATCCTGCCTGTAATTTGAAAAGATGGCTGAAAAATATAGAGGCCTGAGAGCAGAAAAAACCCACCAGTACAGCTGACCATCTGCTTTCCTAGATTCACTGACCCTTTGGTCACAGATTTCAAGTGAACATCTTTTTGTTTGGGATGCTGGATTACCTCATGAGTGTATATGCAACTATGCATGTGGGTTTCTACTGCCAGGGGAATTGGCACCAGGCAAGCTCACATCATCTGGAATGCTCTTTGTGAACTCACGTGGAGCAGAAACATTATCATTCAGTATAGATCTTCAGTCACACAACATGAATTACAAATGCCTGTACTCACCAGTTCACAGACAACGCATGGGTTAAATTTTTGCTCATGTACATGATTTGTCCTATAGTTACAAACAACTTAGTAAAAACTAGACTCATCACCAATTGTTTGTGAAAAGAGTGAAAAAAGGAAACTTTATTTGTCTAAAATGATTTATGGCAAATGATTCACCCTGTTCTAGTACATATACTGAACCAAACTCAATGCTGGATAAGCTCAACTGTAATAAACTGTGATAGAGAGGAGGAGTTTGCCCCATTATGGCCACTCATTAGATTTTTATGCCAAATAAGACTCAAAGAGATTTGCAATAAAACCAACAAGATAAAAACCAGTTATGTAGAAATAACCCATTTTAGTTCCTTTGGGTTACCTGGCAGTAGTGTAGTGGTCTGAGACTGTCAGTAGCACCTACAACTTAGAATTAATCTGTGCTTGAAATCCTGGCTTTTTAGTGGATCCATCTTTTGAACCTAAGCATTTGTGATATCTAAATTCATTAGGATTAAGGTTGCTTTATTAAATATAATAATTAGGCCACTATTTTGTGGTGTTATAAAAACACCTGATGTGGAGATTCAAGGGTGATTTGCTGACATATCCTCCTTGACATATGACACATAGGGAACATGCTTCAATCCACATCCCATGCCTCTGGGCAGTGCAGCATTGCAGACAATGATGGAGAATTTTGCTGACTGTGAAGCTGTTTCTATTGCAACTAGTGGTGATAACAGTGCTGGTGGGACTGACTTTATGGTGTAGACATTATAGGAGCAACGTCTGACATTTTCAGTCAGGTGATTTCAGACATGGCCTGTTTCATACACAGTTAATCAGGAGTCTGGAAGGTTAAAAATGTATTAAAATAATTACTTAAAAAGCAGCAGCGTACCTTTTTCCCTAGTCTGTATTTTGTATGTGTATGCAGGTGTGTGTAGCACACATGCACATATTAAATGGTTTGGGGTATAATCCTGAGGAAGTACGAATTACTCTATATCTAGGCACAGCATGACAAACACAGATAATGCTGTGTCCCAGTTCACCTTGAATCTGTACTCATCACTGTTTATATAACCATGGATCTCTAAGTGGTGAACACCAGTTTTGCTAAACTGTACCAAAATTTTGTAGTGGCTATTAGCAATGATCAAGCAAGTAGGGGTTGCTGCAGCATGAAACAATTCTGTGGGTCACGTATCTAATTCTGAATCTATTACACAAGGGTTAATTTCTGGTCACAGCAGCATAAAACCCGGGTAGTTCCCTGTAATAACTGGGGAGCTTCTGCATTTATACTGCTATAGCAGTCTGCAAAATCTGGCCCTACATTTCTATAGATGAAGGATTTAGTGTCCTGGTAGCACACTCTAAACCTATGCTCAAGCTTCAATGTATGTTCAGAACACTTGAGCCAAAAACAAAATAGTGCCATCCTCATGTAAACATTTAATATCCAAGATCTTTTTCACTTGGATGAGAGGAGAAATAACTTTATGAAGCTTAACGCACTTAGCTAGTAGTTTTAGTGTTGCATTTTTGGCAGCATCAATGGAAGCAAAGGGTTACAGAAACACCGATGCTTAAAAATACAAACAAATATTAGGCCTCAGGCCCACCCACAAGGATTTGTAATTGTCAACTGAATGGATCAAAGCTGTTATGATAAATGTCATGTATTTTGCGGCCTCTTAAGAGGATAGTGATAAAAACAAAGAGCAAAGGGAAGTGAAGAAGAGCAAGAGCTCAGTTTTAACCAGCTCCTACCACTACTGACCCTTCCAACCTAGATAAACAAACCCTATCATCTATATGTTGTCATATAAGTCATATTAAACATTATTTGGTGGTGAAAACAACAAGAGATATTTAATGAGTAAAGAGGTGAATATTAATTGGCTTGTTATGAGTGTGCATACTTCTACAGCATGGAGATACTGCATTAGAATATCTTTCCCGTTAGACTGAGAAACTTGAAAAGAAATTGTGAAAAAGAGCACACCAAGGCAAATTAAGGTTTTGTGTTTGAGGATTCTTTTGGGGGAATCCCACCTGTGTATTGTAAACTGCTCTGATCCCTTTTGGATAGGGCAGGTTATAAATCTAATAAATAAATAAATGGCTTCTTAGAAGATAACTGGATCTAAAACATGCTGTATGCAGAGAACAAAGCCTTGTCTACACCACTTACTAATGAAATATTTGCTCTATTAGTAGAAAATAGAACAATGGTTTGTTATTGGAAAAACGGTTTGGGTTAGACATTTTGTGTAGGTGGTACAAAATATATATATTGATGGGATTCCTGCACATGTGCCAGCGGATTTATCAAGGGAAAAAAAAATCCATCAATTGCTGACTTCTCAAATGTCTTACCTGTGTTGTATGTGGAAATATTTTGAATAAAATAAAGATTTTACCATAATTTTGTGTTATGCTTTAGATGAATGTATAACAATAAATATCACACATAATAAAACGGGTTTGTTGCTGTTTTTATATGATTAATATGGAAGTTACTATGAGCCAGTGGTATCATAGAAAAGTACGTATCAGTTTAGAAACACTAGATTTCTGCGGAGATAATGGCTTGTGGCTTGCTAACTCACAATCATGCAAGATAACGTGGTGTGATAGTAAATGATAATGATGCTGTTGACCCCATGTTAAGCTGGTTGCTTGTTTTATGGCTTGAGGAGGAGGATGGACACTTTAGAAAACTCCTCTTTGTCCATCTGACCTGTTTGAGAAATGAGTGCCTTGCATAGGTAATCCAGGCTCTTCTCATGGGTTTTGGGAGATTGTGTGCGTTTGTTAGGCTAACATCTACCTGCACAAGGCATGAGTGTTGAAATGGCTGGGCCCTTCAAGGGAACCCATTGCATTCCCTGGAGTGGGAGGCATTCCTAGCTCAGGAATGTGAGTTAAGAACACCTGGAGTGGCAGTCAGTCTCACCTGGTTGCCGAGAAAGGGGTGTAATTGGATGAAGCAGGAAATCAAAGACTAGGAATTTGGGATTGGCAGATGTTAAGAGCAGCTCTTTGATGGGAGACTACTGGCTGAAGTCAGATAAGTGATTCTTCTGCTCTATTCAACACTGGTGCTGGGCCTCACTGGGAGTACTGCATACAGTTCTAGGCACTACACTTCAAGAAAGACATGGACAGATTAGAAAGCGTTCATCAAGGAGAAGCAAAAATAATTAGAGGTCTCAGAGGGTATTCTCAGTCTGGGCTAAATAATGTGGGTATGGGATATAGTACATGAGTGCTTTTTTACTGAGAATTAAAAGTGGCTCACTTCACAGCTTGAGCACTGAGAGTCATTTTACAGTAATTTTGGAAATAATCGGAGGATTTCTCAGCACAAGGAGCCATGGGATATGCCCCAGGCGCACACAAGCAATTACAGCAAGCAGTGAGGAAACAGTAATACAGATAAGTCTTTTCTGTGGGGAAGTTTGCATCACAGATAGACTAATCCAGATGCTTAGGTACAAGTACCAATCACCGAAGTTAACTGTGCACTGAAGGTATACCCTGAGAAGTCTTAGTTACCTAGAGTGCTGGTTCAGACTACAACATTCCTTACCTTTTATGCCAAAAGTTCGACCACAGAACACTTCTTGGCAGGGAGACTGCTGTTTCCTATGTCACTGTACATGGTGTTATCAAGCAAGGTTTTGGTTGCTACTCATGCAGAGGTGGGAATGAGTCATACAGGACATAGGAGGAAGCTAAAGCCAAAGGGTTAAATGAGGTAATTTGACATGAGAGCACAAAGGTAAACTTGGCAATCAGGACTTGTAGTAGAGATGATATCTTTTATTAGACCAACGAGAACTTTGCAAAAAAACTTCTTTAATTGCAAGCTTTCGGGCACAAACACCCTTCATCAGGCATAGGACCAATATGGCTACAACCTGGATACCTGGCAACGGGAAACTTGAAATCCTGGAGATATTACCAGCCAGGGGAAAAGGGAATGAGAAAGACAGTCAGTAAAGTTAGAGATTCATAAGAACGAGAGGCAGTCTTGCAGCTCTTCAGGGTATGTGTGAGTATGCTCTTGAGAGCACCATTTTGGCAGGCGTGGGGAAATGGGGAAAGTAACCACTTAGCAGCTTTGGTGTTTTTTTTAAAGGATGAGGGTATACCCTACACTGCACATGGCGGTATATCAGAGAGATGCCTGAATAGGTTTAAACTGCCTAGCTGGATTACCAGAGTTGCCAGAGCATCGGGGAATTCTGTGGGACCTAATTTGCCCTGTTCCTTGGATATCTATGTCTGTGTTGACCCTCTCTTCCCTGTCATGCCAGCCTTTGGGTACTACAGGAGGTTTTTACAGCTGATCGAGTTTTCTGTGGTAGTTATTGCTCTGGCACATCCCACTGCACCTTGGATGGAGCACTGCAGAAAATGTAAAGAAGCATTAATTTTGTTAAAGGCAGAAATAGAACATCTTTATGAATTCCAGCAAACAGCCGTACAGACCCTCAGCCTCAGGGAGTGCTTGCCCCAGGCTCTTGGACATATGGGAAAACCACTAGTGTGGAGATGTAAAAGCCCATGGGGAAGATGCAGATTCCATTTACACCTGGGTCTGGAAGAACGTTCAGGCCTTATAAAGAGAATAAGTGTGTTTTAGCTTAACTTTGGCTGTTGTCCACACAGGGAGGTCTTGCATCTAGACTTAATATCTTAATGCCCAAACATGCCTGCTGTATTGAAGCACTACTCCTAGTCCAGTTCTCAAAGGTGGTATTGCATGGAAGACATACCATGGGTGCAGAGATAATAAGAGAAAATTATGTGGAGTATGCACTGCTCATACTTACCAGTTGTTATCAGGAAGTCTCGAATCCCTTTATATACATTGCCATTTTACAGATGGAATAAGTGAAGCTTAGCTAAAAATGGACTGGCTTACAATCAAGCAGGGATCATGCAGGCTGTCAGGGCTGCCAGGTAGCATAACTCCAGCCAGATATTCAGACCACAACCATACGTTATAGTTTGTATATTGTATGAATGCCTCTAAAATACATGCAGAATCTATACAAATCTGATGGCTTAAATACTTAGATCAAATATGCTTTAACTATGCCATAGATGCAATAATGATTTACCAAAGGCTCCTGGATCTATGGAAAGCCTAATTAACCTGAGAGACTTTTCATTAAAGGAAAGTTATAGAATGCTGCTATATATTACTTGAGGTGGAAAAGGTCCATGAAACTGATATTTTTATTCAGCAAAAAAAGATTTTTAGCCTCTAAGTATGCAGAGACACTATATCAAGTATCACAAATGTGTGCGGGTGATGTAGCCAACAACACTTAATTATCAGTTCTACAAGCAAATTAGGTGAGAAAATTACTTGTCTTTTTATATTTATTTTATTTATAAAAGAACTCTGCAGGTAACAATTCTACCATCACAGCATATTACATAAGGATGGCTTGCCTGGCTTGTTTTCCTCCCCCGGTGGCACAAATCTGTACGTTCCTACAATGTATAGAAATTTAACTTCCACAGTGCCCTTTTTGGCACGCTGTACCATGTAATACAGAGGAGCAGTGCTTGGTGGAGATGAAGCAGGCTGACCTGTATATGGTACCTTTGCTGAGCATATTAGAAATGATAGGACTTGGAAGAAGCTACCTGCCCTGAGAAATCTATTTCTTTTGCAAATTTTTAAAAAAATTAATCTCATTTCTGCCTTTCATCCATGCATGTTAGACACTATCCAGAAATTATCCTGGATGTATTTCAATCATGTCTGAAGTTCTAATTCTCCTGTAGTCTAAGCCCTCTTGTGAACTATCATAGATTCATAGATGTTAGGATTGGAAGGGACCTCAATAGATCATTGAGTCCGATCCCCGGACTATCAAGCAGGACTGTTAGAGGAATGCAGAAAAAACAGGACCTGAACCCAACCCACTATTAACAAAATGTGAAGAAAGTGAAGGACTTTTTAAAATGCGTCAGGTTGATTAAAAAATGTTGGTTATGTAGTTCTAACTGGAGTTCCTTTATAAAAAGTGGTCAGTGTTCCCTGGACTATCTAAGTACTTGGACCTTTTTTCTACAGGTGCAGATTAAGTGCAATAGGAGAGTATCCCAGGTTACAAAATCACTGTCAAATCAGTGCACGTCACTGTAGCAAGCAGTCCCAGAGTTAGGGCTAATATCTGCCAGCAACAGCTATAAGAAATATGTTTTTCCCCTTCAAAAGCATAGCTCAAACTTGGGTATCTATTAAAATTCCAGGAAATGCAATGTATGATATGGAAAAAAAAATCTTGTTGTGCATTCATAATAAGAGGTACCAGAAAAAATTTTCTCCCCTGACCCAACCTTCTCCCCACCCCTATTTTCTTTTTCTCTCCTTCCTTCTTTGATTACACTGGGGCAAATTGCGACGGCCATGTGCACAACAGCAGGCAATTTCATTTGTCAACTCTAGTAAACCCAGCTTCATCATACCTGGTATGGCTTTACCTATATACATGGAGTGAGAAGGAACAGTTTCAACCAAACAATCCTTCAGATATATAGAAGAAAGAAGAGAAAGGATGACAGGTGGAAGAAGGGAACAGATGGGATAGACTACAAGCAGTGGGGGCCAATCATTTTGGCAAGTGTGTCACAAATTAGCCCCATACTGTCCCCAAGTTCCATTCAGATCCATGTTCCTTAACCAATCTGCTGCTCTGCTTTCTTCTGTATGCCCTATCTGCCACTGTGTTGCGTGTCCTCACCCCAGTCTGCCATATGTCATACACACAGACACTGCTCATGTCACTTACGGCACCTGTGCCACAGGTTGCCCCACATTGGGAAGTATGGAACTCTATCCTATTTAAGTCCCCATACAAGTAAACCCGGTTTATATAGAATGATACAGTATTAAGACATTGGGAGGAGAGAACGCTCTTGCGAGAACCCCGTTTTTCTAGGAAAGCTGACTGTGGACCCTGTTTTGTTTCACCTCTTGTATTTTTAATCATGGTCAGGCCCAAAAACAGGATTTGTTCGTGACAGGTGGAGAGTAGATGAGTACAGCGGACCTTCCAAAATGTCATGTCAAAAACCTGGAACAAATAAATTTGTTCTTGATTTCTATGGGATGCCAAACCACTTCAGATCTATCTGGAAGACTTAAAGCAGACAGAGACAAGAAAGGGGCAAATACTGCAGTGAAAAGGGAAGTAGAGGTTCCTTTCTGACAGCCCTCCCTCCAGGGTGCGTGGGTGCAGAGATTCACTAATGAGCTGAAGTTGTTATTCCTTCCATTAGTACATGTTAACTCACTCCACAGCAGAGACCTTCTGAGTCTGCCTTGCTCCTGAAACCTGGAGCACTTCCCTTTCATGTGCTCTGCTGCTTATCTGCTCTGACAACAATATGGTGAGACTTCCCTTCCTTTGGCTCAGGGCCACACTAGGTCACCCTCAACACGCTGAGAGTTTTATGAGCGGTCAGAATATGTGCTGAAAGGTCAGAATTGGTTTTTCTTCCTCTAGACGGAGTATTAACATTAGCTGGATTATTCTGATGAGTCTCTACAAATAAAGGAGCAATAATCCCAACAGACACACTGGCAAACTGACAGTTTATTAACCGCAACTACATATATGTCAGAAGATGATTATGTCAGCTATGTCCAGTACCTGGACCTGTCCCTGCATGTGAACAGAGACCAGCATTCTTCTCCCATAATAGCAGAGCTTGCTGTGTTGAATATAATTCTGCATATGCGTTGCAAGGGCTGGAGTGGGGACAAAGATTAAAAGTGGAAAGTAAAAGCATCTGCATCAGTGTCTCAGTATAAAGATCCTTCTACAGATGACACACCCTAGTGTAGTGCAACACAAAACAGACAATTCCAGCTTTATTCCATGTTTATTCATTTTGTAGTCCTTTATTAACAAACATGCAAATAAAGCTGTTAGTGACAGTTTGAAACTGGTGTCTGCCTTGGCTTCTTTACTGACCCCTGCCAGCAGTATTTCTATATTCTCCTGGGGTACATGTGCCATTACAGCCAATATGATCATTATCACTAGGGACTTAGGTCTGGGAAGGCTAATGACGACTTTATGAAAGAAAATTTCAACAAAACGTATTTTGCCCAGGTAAAAACATTGAATAAATATGTACTTGATTAAACATATTTAATTTTTAAACAGTGTATATTCCATACATAGCACATGGCTATCTTTTGACAACATGAAATACAGGCCTTGGCTCAGTCAAGTACTGAAATATGTATTTAAGTCCCATTACCAGAACTTAAGCATATGCTTAAACTTGGGCACGTGCTCAAGTACTAGCTGAATCAAAGCCAAATTGCAGTTGCATGCAACATACTGCATGTCTATTACAATGACTTGGAACTGTTCTTTCATAGAAAAAAAAATTTAATTCATATAGAAATGAATCTCCAAGTTTAACTTCCACTTTAATATAGATGTGTATTATTCTGTTTCTTTCCCTTACAAATGCTACTTACAAACAGGATGCAGGATGAGACACAAAGTATGCCTATTTCAGACCAGTGTTTCTATCTTTTTACCTTTTCTGGCTCTGAGGAGGATACAACAAATTGTAGCTGATAACTGTGATACCAGAAGGAATACATATTTTCAGCACCAGTCAGTTAGAGAATGTTTATACTTGGATACCTGACTATTCATATCCTATTTGTTGTAACCAGGAATACTCTCATTAACTATGAAAACACCTAATCCTTTTATTTGCATTTTAGTATCTTCTGACAATATGTTCTATGGCATAATTATCGGCTAGGTTTAAAAAACATCGTTCTTTTATAAGTTTTACATGTGCTGTCTTCTTATTGCATTGATTTTTCTCTTGGTCATTGTGTTGTGAAAGAGGATTTTGCAGGTCATATTTTTCTGACTGCTCATCCTTTTGTATGGTAATGTTCATGAAAAGAAAAACTTAGGTTACCATTTAATTTCCAAAAATAGAAAGCCATACTTTCTGCCACATCTTCTGCTTTGTCTGTAATTTTGCGCTCACAAAATGTGTTGTAATTTTTTTGCATCAGTCCTGATTTCTGGGGATTTGGAATTCCCTCTCTACACCTGGATATAAAACATTGCTCTACTAACAGCTGTATTCACAATGAGAAAGCTGAAATTATAGACTTTGGGTATCCTGTCCATGCCTCACTTTTCTGCATGACTACAAGAGACAGGACTGTGAGAGGGTGCGTGCTTCACCCCATATAACATAACACATCGTTTTCCCCAGTTAACTAGAAAAAAAAAGATGCTTTACTAATATGCTAGGGCCTAGGACTATATTATTCCATTTAAAATTGAAGTAAAAACAAATACAATTTTATTGAAATATACAATAAACTAGGTAAAAATTAATCAAAAGATGCTGTTTCATTAGTCCTGTAGTCATTAGAGTTTATTGTACATTTCTTTTATAAAATAAAGTCTAGCCTCCTTGAATATCTTGGCAGTGCATCTGGTGTTTCACTGAAAGTTACTACTGCCTGAATATAAATGCTGCAGCTGCTGGGCATTTGGTTTTGAATTTTGGGCAGACCGGGAATCAAAAGGTACAGTGCAACTGCACTACTGCAACCTCTCTGGATACACCCCTAGACAGGACTAGGGCAATGGCCCTCAGCAGGGGAAATTTAAGTTAGAGATTAGGAGGACTTTTCTGACTATGAGGGTGGTCAAGCATTGGAACAGAGTACCTAGAAAAACTGTGGCCTTTCCATCCTTGGAAGTTTTCAAGAGCAGGTTAGATGCTTGGCTGAGGCTTAGTTAGAGATGATCCTGCCTTTAGTAAGGGTCTGGAGTAGATGATCTTGTAATGACCCTTTCAGCCCTGTTTTTCAATGATCCTATGCCATCATTTGAATAAAGTTATAATAAAACAGATTTTCAGCTTGTAGTTATTTTAATTTGTAAATGACGTATTCAGGTTACATTTAATTTTTTTTTTTTAATAATTCAGATGTGTTCTTTTTTAACCTACTTAATCTACTCTTCAGTCTCCAGTGTTTGGGCTAATTTTCTTTTTCCCATTTACATTCAGTACAAATAATTATTGAACCATCACTATGAATCTGACAGATTAGTAGTAGCACTAGAATTCAGAGTTAAGGCTGCTATTCTAGGCCTATATAGCTCCACTTTAACTAGATCACTTGGAGGTTCTTGAGACAGTGAAATATTTTACAAGTGGAATCAGTAATGAATGTGCAGTGACAAATAGGTACCATAAAAGTGTAATAAGGACAGAACTGGAAGTCTTGAAGCAGTTTCTCAACACCAAAAAAGTCAATTGACAAAATTCTCATCAGTGTAACTCCAGTGGACTCAGCAAGCCTATACTAGTAAACAGGTGAAAACTTGCCTGAATGGGAAACTTAACATTGACTTAAATGGGATCAAAATAAGGCCCCGAATTTGGAATTTCTGTTCTTTTGTCATTCATAACCAGGGCTTTAATTAAACATCTTAACAAGCTGTTTTGCTTAATTCATTTTCTTAACAGTAGTCTGTGGGTTGAGGAAAAGCATTCCAAATGAGTTGTAGAACCCCATATGAAATTTAAATTAATGTACAATATTACATCTGATTTTATATTAAAATGTGATTGATTGGAATTTTACTAATGACTTTATTAGGCTTTGGATGAGCTATAATTTGACATTATTTCAGTGGTTTCTATGGGCCTAATATAATTTCAAGATTTTTTTTTTAAGTCAGTGCATTCATTTCATTGTATGACACATTTTCAATCACCATCATGCTGAGCTAACAGATTCTTCATGCAACAGCAGTACAATATTTACTGTGCAAGCTGATACCGAAAGCAAGTAATTTATGTCCTGTAGTAGACTCAAAATCAGAAAATATAGTTGTTCGCTGAGTTAAAAGTTAACTCATCTCAGTATCAAGAGAAGAAAATGGTCTAGTGACTAGAACAGAGGACTGAGCGTCAGCACAGATTTCTGGATTCTTTTTTTTGGCTTTGTCTCTGACTCACTATGGGCATTTCTGTGCCAAGGCCACAGTATGCTCCCCCCTTCCCCCCTACATAAAGCCTGCCTGTTTGCTCCAAACCTAGAAATATCCTGGTGAAGATGCTCTGGAGTTGTTCCCTATAGGAGCTCTCAAGTATACGTCTACTGTACTGTAGAGTACAGTGGCTGTACAAGGCTGTACAAGGCTGTACAAGCATTTGATGTGGCACTAGTTTACTGTCAAGTAAATTACGCCTCTACGTGTGCAGAGAAGTGGGAGCAAATCTGCTGCCAATCTGTTCCTGCTTCCTGGGGCCCTGCAATGGGTCACTGCTGCCACCGGGGGAAGCTCCAAGCTCTGGCTGCAGCTGCCAGCAGTCCTCTTCAAAATTCAACCCCACTCGCTGCCCTCTGGCAGTCACTTCCCTGGCCAGGAGCAGCATGCAGAGTGCAGGAACAGCATGCGGCAGCTCTCACCTTGCTGCCTCTGCCTCCCCACGCTATGGCTGCTCCAGCCCCTACCCCTGCCAGTGATGACCAGCACCCTGTGCTCCAGCTGGTCAATGCACTAGCCTGCTGGCCTGCTGTGCCAACCATGACCTGTCCCATGGCCATCTTGCCTCTCCCAGCTCCCCCACATGTAGCGACCACCTGCCCACCCTCTGTGCACTGTCCAAGGACTGCCACCCCAAACTTGTCACCTTCACCCCATTTGCCTGGTTGGACCCGACGACAGGCTCCAAGATACCACTGCAGGGGCTGCCTTCACCCTCCTGGGCTTCCAGTCCTGCCGCCAGTAGGCCTGTCGGGCCAGCCAGGATTTGTGGCAGCATGTCATCCAGCACACCTGGGACAATGAGCAGTGACTGGAAGCCTTCTACATGACCCAGGCCACCTTCTGGGGCCTCCTGGAGCAGCTCTAGCCCCACCTGGAGCAGGAGCACATTAGCATGCAGCTGCCCCATGGACACCCTCCTGGCCTTTGCCTTGCTCAAGCCAGCTATGCCTGTCAGCCTGTGGTATGTCAGCCACATGTTTGGTGTGGGCAAAGCCACTACCAGGGAGGCCATTCTGGAGTGTGTAGCACACTCCAGGACGTGCTGCGAGACACTGTGCTCAGCATGCACAACCCCCTGGCAGTAGTGGCAGGGTTCCATGCCCTGGGATTCCTTCAGTGCATCAGGGTCCTCAACAGGACCCACATCCCCATCACCTGTCTGCCCCATGGAGACTGCCCCTAATACAGCTGGAGGGGCTTTCACTCCATGGTGTTCCGGGCTGCCATGGACCCTCATGGTGCCTTCACAGATGTGAGTGCCAGCTGGGCAAGCAGCACCCATGATGCCTGTGTCTTCCAGAACTCTGGCCCGCCAGGCCTGGTGCCGTGGCCACTTCATGCCAGAGTTGCTGGACCTGCAGCTAGGTGCTGTGGTGGTCCTACCCCTGCTCGTTGTGGACCCCACCCACCAGCTTCTCCCCTGGCTTATGAGGCCCTATACCAGCTTCCTGGACCCCCATTATACCCACTTCAACCGCTGCCTGGGCTGGACCCATGCCTTGATGGAGTGCACCTTCAGCTGCCTCAAAGGACACTGGTGTACCCTCACTGCCCACCTTGAGTTCACCAAGGACAGCCTATCCTAGATCATTGTCACAGCATGCATTCTACATAATGTCTGTGAAGCCCAGAAAGAGCTCTTCCGTGCGGCCTGAGTAGAGAAGGCACAGCTTGCAGAGGATGCCTGGCAGCGGGAGCACCACCTGCAGTGGCAGTGGCCTCACCAGCAGTAGCAGTGCCCCTCTTCCCCCCATGAAAGCCCCAGGAAAGCTGCACACTCACCAGCAGGGGCCAGGGCTTTGTGTGCAGGAGGCACTGACTGACCACTTCCTCCAGCACTCCCTGCTCTAGCCCACCTGCACCCCCACCCAAAGACCCCCACCACCCCACCTGACCACCCCCAGCATGATGCTCACTGTAGACACATCTCAGAGAAACAAGTTTTTATTCCCCTTACAACAACCCACAGAACCCCCTTTCCCCTTCCCTCCCCAAGAAACGAAGCCCCTCCAGCAACCACCCCACCCACCAACAGTGAAAAACCTTCTTCCCTCTGAAAATTTTGTAGTGTCCTTTGTGTGCCATCCCAAGGTAGGGGCAACTAGGAGGCAGAGCCTGGGAACAGGTGGCCAGTAGGGCTGTGTGAAATTTCAATTGCTGTCATAGTGTCATAGTGTCATAGTGTCTAGAGTCGGAAGGGACCTGGGCAAATCATCTAGTCCGACCCCCTGCCTTGGCAGGAAAGAGCACCGGGGTCAGATGACCCCGGCAAGGT
>JAGPOW010000261.1:193522804-193534166 GCA_030014935.1 Caiman crocodilus
GTGCTTCACACACACTTTGGACTCACTTTTCACTGGTGTAAGTGAGAACACAAGATGCTAGGCAGCAAGGAAGCCAGTGCATTGACTCCAAAGGGAACTGGATCAGACCAATAGATGGGCACTATAATGACTTACCTTCACGTTATTTAGAAGCTGACATACTATTCCATTACTACCGGACTTCTTTCTGTAGTAGAGGTGTCGAAATCCAGTGATTTTGGCAGACCAACTCTGGACCCTGGGGCTGCTCCCAGATTCAGCCCTCTGAATTGTAGTTGCTGTGTCACCAGGACCACCATATGACGGTCAGCTGCCCCACTGCCAGTTTGCATGCTGAACAGAGCAGCAATGAAAAAAACACACAGGCTGGATCTAGAAATGAGTTATCTGGCTAGGAAGTGAGTGAGTGAGAAAAAGCCTGTGGGCTGGATGACCCACCTCTGCAGACTAGATCAGGCTTGCCTACACCATAGGTTTGACATCCCTGCTGTAGTTGATGAAGAACCAAAAGAACAGATTATTTATTTGAAATGAAATATGTTAACAAGATTATAGTCTAATTTTGTCATTTTGCCTGATTCTTCTCCAGATTACACCAAATTTACACTGGTATAACCCCACTTCCTTCAATGGATTTCTCCAGATTTCATCAGTGCAAACTATTCCCCCTCTCTTCTCTTCCCTGGCAGAGGGAAATAAACATTTCCTATTTGCAGTATCAACAAATGTTTAAGATATTTTTTTCCTGTCTCTGCAAAAACTTATTTCCAAAATTGGAACTGTCATATTGCCACCTTTTAAGAGAGCAATGAGGCAGCTTTAGGAACAGATTGTTTCTGCACATGGCATTATTTCCAGTTTGAACTACAAAATGTATTTCTCAAAAGTTGCCACTAACATGATGCCAGTGATAGGACTGATAACATCCTCTGTTAAAAAACTCATGGGGAGAGAGAGAGAAAGAGAGTTTTCTAACTAACCCAACTCATTCTCCAGGAGTGAAATCCTGGCCTCAACTAAATAAATTAGTTCAATGCTCTGATTTTATGTCACTGAAATTTCATTGACACTAGCATAAATCAGAAGCGTTAATGTTCATATCTGAGCCCTGTATATTGTCCATATTGCCCAGACAGGTGGATGTTCCATCTTTGCCAGCAAGAAAAGGATGCAAATACATTTGTGATACTGGAAGAACTGAAAATATGTAGAAGAAAGAACAAAACCTAAAAGGAAACTGTAAACACTTGTGTGTTATCATAAGCAGAGGTAAAGATTTTTTATATCCCTATCTCATGTCCATTTGTAGAAGCCAGGTATAATAAAACAAAGGAATTACCTTATCCAGTGTGCTGAGAAGTTACAGTGTGCAATACCAATGGAAGAACAGCAGTATCTTAAAATAAGCAAAACTTCATTTTTTCTTATATATTTTGAATGCAGGAAAGGGCCAGGTAACACACACACTCCCACTTCTACTCTCATTCTCTCTTAAATACAGAATGGTTGAATTCCCCTGAACTGATGTGATTCCTCTACGCAAGCTGCTGAGGTAGGGGGAGTTATGTGTGAAAAATGATATATGATCAGTGTACCAGCAAGGACATATTGGGTTTTTAGTCTATTAGCATGCAGATTCAACTATGGCAAGAGCATCCCATCTGGCTTCAAGGATGAATATCTGAAGGCAGTAGGACTTGAAAGCAACTCTACTACCTCACCAGAGTGGGGAGGGTGCAGAAGGGATGTTAGGGGTAATACTTTCTCAGCCCTCCTGGGCTTGTTAAGGAGGCGATCTCCAGGAAGAGATGAAAGAGTATCCAAAGATCTGCACTTTCTAAGACAGATCTCACTGGAGACATACGCTTTAAGGTTGCCAAATTCCTATTGTTTTCAACAGACTAGTGCTTCACTCAATATGTTTGGAAATGCAAAGAAAAGTGAAGCATTATGCATGACCATATGATACTTTTAATATCATTTTTATCTCCATAAATCCAGTGTACTAGTCCTTACTGCGGATTAATTCTATGGGAAGGCTGAAGTACCAAAAAAAAAAAAATCTAAGTACAAAAAAATAAACAAATAAGCCTGGTTTTGAAAGACACATATCTTAATCCACTATCACTTAAGCTAACACCATTGGTTTAGACTTTTCAACTGTAATTGCTTAAAAATTCTAAGCAAGGAAGAGAATCTGGAAAGTGATAGAATGAAAGTAGATGATTAAATGAAATGGTTCTTTCAACATGAATTTATGGTAGTTCTGATTTTTTTGGCTCTTTCTGCAAAATACCCAACATTAGGGTGACCATATTTTCCAAGTGTCAAAATAGGACGTGCTGTTCCCTCACCACTCTTCAGCATACTCAGCTATCCTTGAGCTCTGATCTCAGCTAAGCGTACCAATGAGCGAGGGGGGTGAAACAATCCCATTTTGCTGAGAGAATCCCATTTTAAACACATGCCCTGGGCATCCTATGGAAAATAGGACAAAAGCATTAATGTGACCAAATGGATGAGATGCTTGACATATGTGTTTAAAATGAGATGTGTGGTTAGCCACCCTACTGAAAATGAAGCCTGAAAGTTTGATTTCCTCCTTCTCAATAGGGCCTATCCTTCATGCTTGTTGCCAAGTACATTTTCAAAAGCAACTGATGAACTTAAGTGCCTAGGATTCTTATGATGGTTTCACTACCTTGTAGGGATATATTTCAGTGGGAGGCAGTTGCCTAAAGACCTTTTGAAAATCTGTTCCTTTGGTACACTGGCAAACTTTGACCCAAGCCTTCTGTGGAAATTTGGGCTTGCCTATTTCCTTCCCATCTCTTAAAGAAATGGTCAACTTGCCTTTGGCAAGGTACTGTCATCTTCATTTTTTGACTCAGGTAGCAATGGTAGGGAATTGTAGGTAATAAAGCCTGGTGAAATAAGGCCTTTGTTACATTCCGTTTGCACTGACTGTTTTTCTACAAGACTTTTTGGTTTGAAAATGTTCTTTTGCTGCACTTCTCCTATTGAGGCCCCTTCCACACTCCTCATGCTGATGATTGCATATTTCAGTGGTTGCGCACTGAAAGTGACTTTATCATGTTTGTAAAAGCACAGTAAAAGAAATGCTTTAGTTCTAGAGCCTTCAGGTCAGATTCTCCGGAGTTGCGTCAGTACTGCCTCCCTGCTGAGCCTGGGACCTCCCCTGAGGGGAGGAAAAAGTGCCACACATATCTGAGCTTGTTCCTAAGTTCCTCCCTCAGGCTCCCCAACAATTTCTGGGCTCAGGCATAGGCACAGCAGGACTGAGTGGGCACAGCTTGTTGCTCTGTAGCAGTCCAGGGCTTGGAGGGCAGGAAAGACCAAGTCTAAAAGTGGTTTACAACCACCTCTCTGCCCCGGAAAGTAGCAGTGAATGGGACAGCAGTTATTTTTATGTTTTCCTCCAAATCAGCACATGGGATTGCTGCCCCAGATGCCCCCTCTTCATTATGCTACTGGCTGTAAACCACATTTTGTGACCCCCTGGTCCTGGTGCCATATTGCTCCTGGGCTGCTAAAGTTCACATCCAGGCATATGTGGTCCCAAGGAACCATTCTGATAGCTAGGAATCACTGGATTTTAGGAAACTCCTAGATCCGCAAGAAGGGCAATAGATATGGGCTGTCCCTGCCTTGTGGGTTTTGTTGCTCTTTGTGACAGGGTGCTTCCTCTCCCCCTTTACACGATGTGGGACTGGGAGAGCTAGCTTAGATTTTCAAAAATGGAGCAAAATTTTATCTGTGCTCATGTCTAGACATAACCTCTTTCTCCTGAACATATTCCTGTACCATGATGAATTACAAAATGGCAACTTAGATGGGACTGGAACTCAAAATTGCCATTTTTAAATTTATTTTCATGGAAGTGTCTTAAAGTCCCAAGCAAAATCAGACCATTCTGTTGGGCAATGTACATACAAAAGGGAAAGAGACAAATAAGCTTAGCTACCAAGGGCAGTATATAATGCAGTGGCTTAGTGTTGTGTTTTTTCCCCACATACATTTACATCCCCAGCTGGGCCCCATCAGCCCTTTATAGTTTGTCACTCTCAACAGAAGTTGCTCCATTAACTCAATCCACTCTTGCAGGACTGTCATGTCCTCATGTGAATGTGGCTATAGTATATTCAACATGTACATACATAGAGCACTAACAGGAAAACTGACCTCTCTCCGTATGAAATATTAGTGAACTCTCCCTGTGATGCAGCTGAGCACAATTTTTTTTTAAGTTCGACTTTACCATTTTGTGGTAGAGTTCATGAAAACCCCCTGTTAGGCAGGAGCTGAATATTCTAACAAGTGGCTTGTTAGTGAGGAATGTCCTAGCTGTAAGTATGGAGCAGTTTTGCCACTTTTCAGCCAATCCTCTGAGGATCATAAGTAAGGAGGACAGAATGAGTGCAGCCCTCCTGGGCCTCCCCTTAAGAGTTTAAAAGCAAAATATTGATTTTGAGTTACCCTGCTTCAACTCAGCTCCACTCTCATGGTATTTTTATTCCCTTGTAGATTTCTGACTCCATTTGTTTTTTAAAGAAATCACTGGTGAAATGGTGGTGTGTCCATGTAACATCCCTGCACCTAAAAATATGGTCAATTGACACCTTGAAGGTTTCCAGGCAACTATAACCATTTGTGACATCTTTAGTTGCATCTCCAGTATGTTCAAAACAGATAAAATGAATGAATTGATTTTAGCTGTATAAAACCCTTGACAAAATCTCTTTGTGGCCATCCAGTTAGTCTCTTGATGATTTATAGAGTATTTGTTTATACCATGAATTGGATCCTTCCCACTTCTCCACTTTGTTTTTCAAGTCGATCCACAGTAGGTGCCATATTCTTGAATGCATAGCAATCTCTTTTTCCCAGTGCTAATACAGGAGTTTACCTAGAGTGAAACATTATGTTGTATCCACAGCCTCAACATCAGCTCTGATTCCAAGCATTCAAGGTGATTAGCATTTTGGTTCTGAAATTCATCTAGAGACTATCTAAAGTTACAATGCTAAGAGGAGTAACTCCATTTCTACTTTAGATCATTCCAACACTTATTTTTAATCCCATCAAATTATGAGTCTCATGGTGCCTGATCAAAAACCCATTGGAGTGAGTGAGAGTTTGTATACTGACTTGGACATGGGTTGGCCCAAAATAACAGAACTTTTAGTAAAAACTAATAAAAGGATCCTTTATTGCACTAAAACATTCAAACATCTGCATGTAATGGAACCTGCAGTAGGCCAGGATTAAATTAGCTACCAAATCTCATAAACCATTAAGGTTAGCTACTAAATCTCAAAATTAGCTACCAAATCTCAAAACCCATTTAGACCTTTAGACATAACTTTACATTATAGCAAAAGGGCTTTATGTTTTTTTTCAGAAGCACATGTTAATTTAATTGTGTCAGAACTCCAGGTCTTCAGTAGTTAGCACTAGCAATCATATAAAACACAGTTCTTGTGTTTGTTTTTTTTAAAGGAAACATCTGACCTACCTGAAAGGCTCCAAACATGTGCAAGCCCAGAGCACACTGGCAGCAATTAACATAAAATAAACAGTCATTTGCATGTAAACACTTGGCTTCTCTATTTCCTTTGACATAAGTGAAAGATTAGATCAGAGACAGGAACTCGTTGAATGTCTTGTTAGTAGAGACAATTTGTTTGCAAGCAGCAGAGATAAAAATGCTAAACACTTTTAGAAACATGAGAGAGCTTTGCATAATTAGGGAGGACTTACAAGTCAGAGAAATGGGTGAATCCAGGCCTCCAACCTGAAGAAGAATGCTTCTCATCTGAAAGCTTGTCTAAGTCTATCCCAACCATCCAGTTGGTCCAATAAAACATATCACCCACAGAAATCCTTGCCTATTGCATGAATACAAACAAATTATGGAGTGGTGTTGTAGCTAGCACATGAGTCTGCAGATGGAGATACATATTGTGTATCAAAGCACTAATGCACCTGCTTACTTTCAGGCAGGAGTGCAAGTTTAATTATCTATGTCGTTTGTTAACTTCCTTCCTGACCTTCTCCCGCACAACTTGGTTCATAGAATTTCTCTCCATCATACTTGCATCAAGCCTATAACTGCTGGTTGAACTACATCATACAGTGTAGTAAGACATCAGACCTGGATTTAAAGATTTCAAATAACAAAAAGTGCAGCATAGGCAAGCTGCTGGTCTAATGTTTTAAAAAATACAGATAATACAATTCCCTTGCACAAAAAAAAAAATCCAGAACCTTTGAAGCTTCTTTTATGTATCATAAAGAAACACAAAACCACACAACCCCATCTTTTAACTTAGCAGGTTTTCTTTAAACACAGCTTTATGCAAATGTTTTAGAACCATTCCCTGCCCCTATACACACAAGCTAGTGATAAAAATAGTTGGGGGAACCACAGCAGTAAGGAAATAGTTTGGAACCATTGCAAATACTATTCTCCATTACAGTACACATTGTATGATCATTTTGCACATATATGCAAGACTTGAGCTGGTAGAAATTCAGGCCTACTGAGTCCCAGTTTAATATAAAAGATGAAGGATGTATCTACATGTGCAATTAATGCAAAGCAATAAACTCCAGTGCTTATTGCTCTAGAGTGTATTGATCCCCAGCTTGCTGTTTGACTATGCACCCAGGACCACAGCTCATTGAGATGGGTTAGAGCAGCATTGGCTGACAAGGGACCCTGGGGGTCAACCTGCCAGCCTGGGTCTGCTCCCACTAGCTCAACATGCTATGGAGAAGACAGGCAGGGCACAAGGGAGCTAGCCAGCAAGGGTAAGGACAGAAGTTACACATAAACCAGTTGACGTGATCAGAAACTGGTTTAAACCTGTAACAGAACAGAAGCTCAGTGCACATAATCCAGTTTCAAAATGGCTGAAACTGGTTTAAAATAAACCTGGTTGAAGGTAGTATCAGATTTAACTGATTTGGGTCAAACCAGTTTATGGAACTTCTGTCCCAGACCCCTTCCTGGTTCAAGTTCAATCACAGTTTCCCAGCAGCCAAGCTTGCTTTCTAGCCCTGGGCTAGGCTGGGCTGTCTCCTCCAGAGAGCATAAGTGGTCCTACCCCTCTGCTCCCTAGCTAGAGTAGTGAGAGCTGGCTGACAAAGGTGTTGGGGTGCAAGCCCAGCTGGGGATGCAACCTAGTCTCTGTGGGGAGAGGGCAAGGGTAGGATAGACTGCCTTCAGCAAGCCCCAGCTGGGGCCAGGAAGGAGAAATTAAATTCCCCTTCCCTCATTCAAACTTACTGCTGGCAGCAACTGTTAACTATAAATCCCAGAGGCACTTGGAAGCAGGAAGGGGAAGTGATGGGCAACCCTGCAGAGTCTTCCTGCTGTAATTCTGGACTGCAAATCCCAGAGACCTCAGGGGCAGCAGGAAAAGGAAGTAAACTAAGTCAGAGAATCATGCTCTAGTGTTCCCTGGCTTCTGGCCTGAGTTACTGCACGTATATGGCTGCATTTCCTGCATCAAAGGTAAATGTCTGTTTACTTTTGTTTCAATTTAATCTGTGCATTTTACCCTATGAAGACTGAACTGATTCAGCCTCTGGCTTTTTGACTTTCTGTATCTAGCCCTAGAGAGTAAAAAACTGAACAGCAGGAGAATACTCACATTTACAAGTACTACCTTGCTTCAGAGTTAGTTAGTTTATCCCAGCTTACAAGAGGTGCACTTATAGATACACGACCTTTACTGCAGAGATAATTAGTCAACTCCATAGTAAACGTCTCATGTACACGTGCCTGAAGTGTCTTATAACCACAACATTGAAACAGCACTGGTGTATAACTTACTGTTACATAGCAATTATAATATGAAGAAATTATAGGCACAGTTAGATTCCAAATAACTGTGTTAGTTCCTACCGATGCATACAAACATGCACACCCTAGCCAAATACATACACAGAGAGTTTGGTTAGTTAGTGGCAGTTCCTAGAACAATGAATAGTGAGTACCACTAGAGGGCTCACAAACTATTTAAAGTTATGTCACCTATTTCTTTATATGCTATGGATCAGGGTGTCAGGGACAGGTTGTTCTGTCTGAAAAATGTGTGCAATGTGATTCTCAGTGACATTCCTGATAATGCAGAGCCATTGAGGAAGAATTGCAACTATGGGGAAATTAGAATGAAAGGGAACTACAGCAATCTGTGGATTCAGCATCTACTTTGTTTTGCATTGCAAACATGGGGCCAAATTATCTGTTGGTGTAACTTGCTTAGCTTTTACCAGAGTGAATTTGGTACCTCTTCTGGAGAGGAAGGAACAATCTGAGAGTCTAGAGCAAGTGAAAGTACAATAATAAAATTAAGAGGTCAACACTACATTGTAGAAAAAAGGTGTAACAGTACTACAGAGAGAGCTTCCAGCTCTGCATTTTGTGGGGCTGACCCTGCTCCCCATGAAACTAAATAGGAATTTTGCCTTTGACTCCAGTGGCGTATGAACCACTCCCCAACTTACGGTTGATCTATTTTAGTTTTTCTAATTTATTTGTGAAGCTTCCAGTATATCTGATCCAAGTTGCATTTCTTTGGTGCCTTCACAGCAGCAAGCATTTGGACCATAAGAATGTTATTGTTCTTGACATTCACAATAAGATGACTTGATTTTCACTACAGGAATGTGTTTTTTAAGAAGTTTATGATCACTTCACAAAGAATTGTTTTCTCTATGTGCAAGTGACCTGAGGAAGGGCACCTGATGCTTAAAAGCTTCTTCAGCTGTATACCAGCTATATAGTTGATCCAATAAAAGATATCAAAAGAAGCATTGCCCCTCAGACATTTCCTGGACCTTACTGTATGAGCATCACAAAAAAAATCATAATTTATAGTTGCAGTTTTCCATTGTGGTTTGAGAGTCTATAGCAGCTCCTGGCTGGATGAAGTTTAGAAGAACAAATCTCAAATCAATGCCACAAGGCTTGTGCAGTTTTGGGGTGGTGTGCATTCGAGGGCTGCTGGCAGTTTTCTTTTAGCGGTTACAGTTTGCTTCTCTGACTTGTCTTCAGCTAAACACAGTGAGTTTAACTACATAATTCTAAACACTGAGTGCTCCCTCCCAATCCAGTTGGAAAATGTGGGAGGACCTGGTATCAGAAATTGGTATCAGAAACTTAGAGAAAGAGGACTAGTAAACATCCTGGCATGCTTCTCCCCGTTTTCTGAGCTTGAGGAAACAACCCTTTCAAAGACCAATGAGGAAGTAGGTTCTGCTTGACTTGAATATGTAGAAATGAGATGGAGCTTCAGAACAGCAGCTGCCTGTTAGGACTTCTGAAATCCATATGGGAGTTAATGTTACCTGTAGAGAAGAATTTCCTTTGCTACTTCAACTACTTTATAGTAGGACAACAGGGAATTCACATGGTGTGGAAACAAAACAATGGAGACACCAAAAGCCTCCAGCATTTGCAGCCATGGTTTTCTATAGCCAATGTTAGTTCTTCTAAGTTCTAGATAAAAGGAATCTAAGGTCTCAATTCAAACAGTTAACATAACTGTAAAGGGATTAAACTATTGGTATGTCTGGGGCATTGTGTGTGGATCCTATTGTGTTAAGCCAGGTGTTCTGGATAAAGTAGGTATGTTGTGTGGACATAGTCTAGGTTATAGTCACCTCTTATCCTGTTTCAATAAAGGCAAGTGTGACCACAGAGCAGATTTTTTTTGTGCAGCCACATTTGTGTTTTCATCCCTACTGAGCTGCCGCAGTGTGTTTGGGTCAATGCTTCTAAGCAAATGTAGGCACCACCCATATGGCCTCAGCAGAAGGGAGAATGTCCAAGTACACGCATGCAGAGCTGCACCTGTGGCATACTAGGACAAGAGACCAGGTGGTTGTATTGCATAGACAACTGATGGGAAGAAGGAGCAGCCAAATTAATTATATTATGCAATGTCTCTGTTCACCTAATAGGATTGCAGTTTGATTACCAAAGGACATTTCCTGCCTGTCTATAGTCAAGAAAGGTGATTTTATAACTAGCTGCTAAGAAATCATTTATACGCAACATGGTTGACACAAACTAAATTTAGAATCAGAAATATTACTAGTAAGTCATAATCCCCATTAAACATTATAATGTAGATGTGGCCTGAGTTTTCATATTCTGGGCCTAAGCTCACTATTCAAACAGCAATATTTGTAAAATACATTTTTATAGAAGGCACAACTTGATCTCAAGCTCCTTTTTAAGAATTTACAGAATTCTGTATGGGTAAAAAGTGTTGATTTAAATTTACACACACAATATCACAGCCTGTAGGGGCTGGGGAGAAGTGAAGGAAATTAAACCTGTATTTATCATAGTGAATTATATAACCACTCTTTAAAAAGCCTGATTTCAAACATCAGTTTTATCACCTTTGAAACACGCATTTTGAATAAATTAATTTTAAGAAGATTGGTAGATATTCAGGTGACAATTATGAGAAATTGTTTTCTTGACTGAGCTAAGCAAGACAATGGCAGTCAATGTAGTACCATTTCTCTGTCTGTTTACCTGTTCCAAGATTAAATCCAACATGTCAGGATATGTTTTAAGCATCTGTAGGTAGACTCCTATTGAGCTGATGAAAACTAGAAAAACTGAAGTGGGAGGAGCGTTATCAGAATTATCTACTTTAAACTGATCTGTCACTTTCTGTGGAGCAAAGAACCAGTTTCTTCCAGCCATGAACCATGTGGTACCATAATACTCCAACACATGCACAAGCGCATGCACCCCCCCACCCTTAGCTCTACCTTTCCTCCAAATATAGTTTGAAATGTTGCCATCCAGAGTTACATACCTTTAAAGTGTGGGCAGCCAGGTGGTAGACATCATCAAGGATCCTTTGGCTGTGCTGAGCTGTTTCAAAACTGGAGCAGCCTGTGTGGAAATTAAAGGTTAAATATGCATGTGAACTGGCTGGCTCACGGGGGTGAGTTAAATAGCTTGGTTCAAACATAGAGGTATGAGGAGTGCAGAGGTAGCCTTGAAGGATTATCTAAGCATGAGCACAAGCATCACTTAGCTGCACAATGTGCCTTATCTCATACTGCCAACAAGTTCAATGTATACATAAACACAGAGAGAAGGATTTAATGTATGGATGGCAGAAGAATGCAAAATGCAACATGGATAGAAGTAAACCTGCATTATAGACCTAACTGGGCAGAGGAGAAATAAGAGGAGGTGGGTGAGCTAAGGCACAGGAAGTTGCAAGGGAAGTGGCAGATATAAACAGAGCCCCTGACATGAGGCAAAGGGAGAAATGAGGCATAGATAAGACTGTGGCCAGAA
>JAGPOW010000261.1:193534266-193550139 GCA_030014935.1 Caiman crocodilus
AAGAAGGTGTTGTGGGGATTGGAGGAAGCCTATGGGGGAACTAGAAAGATGTACAGAGTTTTTTGAGTGGGCTATGTGCTTGAGCGAATGAAACAATTACACGTGCAACTCTCTATTTCTAAAATAGGTAGGCCAAACTTAATCCCTGGCATGACTCCATTGACTCATTTGTTGCAGTTATACCATTTGTTTCATTATTATTGAATATATTATGGGGTTTATAAAAACTTGTTATAACAGTAAAAAAAAGTAGTTTAGTCACTGGTTCACAGTAGAGTTCAGCCTGCAAAAGCTGTGTTTGTGAAACTTTTTTGTCAGTTGTCACAAATCAAATGCCCCTTGTGTGTAAGCACTGTACAAAACTGCTTTAACAGCCTTCATTCTCTATAACAGTTTGGTTATAGTTTTGTTTAAAATTCCTCTAATTTTAAGAGTGACATTACACTGAAGAGAGACTTTCGAGGTTTGCTGGCACAAACTTTGGGTTTGCTTTTCTTTTCTTTTATCTTCAAAATCTGTGCAAACTATTAAAAAGCCAAGCCTGTGTTGATACAGTCATACTTTTAATAGGCAGAAAGCAGGATAGAGTTGTACCTTACAGACTATCTAAATCAGAGATGAATAGCATAAGCATTTGTAAGGTGCAGCCTAGTTTATCAGATGCTTTAATAGCCAGAGCCAGTGGCAGAACCAGGGCAGGGCGATTAGGGCAGCTGCCCCAGGTGCCAGCTAGGAAAGGGGAAGGGACCAAAAACTAGCTGCCACTGCAATTGCACAATCACGCCGGTGGTATAGCTGCTACCAGAAATTGCTACTGCCTCTGTGTGTGGCAGCTGCTCAGTGTGCCTATCTCCACCATTATATCACTGGCCAAAGCCCTATACTCTCTTGCCTGCTGCTGTGTTCAGTTATGCCTTAAAGCAGTGGGGTTTTTTTTTACCTTTTTAACCCAAAGGCACCCCTAATTAGCCTCAAGGCACCCCTTTTTAAATTCAGGTTACTTTTTGGAAAATGCCAGCTCTTAATTTTCATTCATTTTTTGACTGGAGAAAATTAATAGAGTGTTTTTTCTACTGCAAAGAACTCAGAAATACCACGTCACAATGGTTTTGACACTGATTTCCTATTTGAAATCTCTGGGTTTATCTTATGAATCATATTTGCACACCTAATGAAGCCAACATTGTATAGCACCACACAGCTTGGTACTGACCAGAGGACAGACTGAACCACATGAAGAGGGATACTTTATCCACATTTTATGGAGGCTTTAAGGATAGTTAGTTTCAATGGTTCATATTTAGCAAAGATGGGCTGTGGAATGTGGCTTCAGTTAGATGGAGGTATTAGGCTTTTGTTGCCCCTTCCTGTTATTTCTTTGATCTGGTATCTTGCATTAGTTTAAATGCAAGGCAAGGGAGAATCAGGTCTGAAAACTGAGAGGTGACCTCCCTCACTTGTCTTAACTGAGTGTTGATTGTGAAATGTAGTGATGACAACTGATTTACAAACTTAGTTAACTATTTCACCACTCATCACTTTAGCAGCACTACCTAGCTACTCTGAGATTATGGGTGAAGTGGGAATAGAATAGCATCACTTAATTTTTTTGTCCTGATCCTCAGTAATGATAAGCAAGTGTCTTCAACTCAGTGAAAAGATCAGACCCTAAAACAGGTATTTTTTCAAACATAGCAGTACACAAAGCGCATGATCTTGCAGTCCCAACGAAGGCAAAACCCTATCTAATCCAGATAGTTGTTTATTTCTATGCATATCACTGTGGTATATGAGCATCTTACACATTTTAAAAACATATACACAAGCATCCCTGTGTATCTCTCGCTTCCTTTTCCTATGGGAAAGGATTTTATTGGCTTCAATGGCAAATTGCATTAACTCTCACACAGATTTCTTGCATGCAAATCAAGAGGCTGAAGTGGAGACAGTATAATGAATATGCTAAGCATGGAAAAGGTGGTGTGTCACTTGGGGTTAAGTAATTGTGTATTTAAAACAGAAAACAATCAAATACAAATATTCTAAGTTTACAAGTTAAAAATAGCAGTTATGCAAAAAGACATAAAAGAGGACAAAATGGTGAAGTATTCAGGTTTTAAAATCTTACTGAAAATAACTGATTATGATCTGTGAGTAGGTGAAAAAATAGGTGTTTATATGTTGAACAACTTTCATGCATCTTTTAATACACATCGCTGGGGGTTTTGTAAGCAGGTAATGACTAAATTAGATGGAGGAATATTTCAAAATAGATATATGGAAAAGGTCAAGGAAAACTTCCTGATGGTGAGATCTATTCAACTGGATTATTTTGGTAAAGGGAGACCCAGCAAGCTTGATTTGTAAGATGTTGGCGTTCCAGCGGCAGACAGAGGAGGAGACTCAAGGGGCCCAGTCCTTGTTGCAGAAGTGCAGCCCCAGCCCCCTCCCAGCCTGGGTTGCCTACCTCTGGACTAGACCGGTTCTGAAAGATGGTCCTCCAATATGTGCTCTCAACATGCGTGTAACAAATAACAGTCAAAGGCAACCACTGTGTCCTTCCCAGATTGCTCAATAGAAAATGGGGCCCGGCTTAGTCTAGCTAGCTGGAAGAGAGGTGTGGATCTGCATTTGGAAGAAGTAAGGAAATAAGGGTAGTATAGTAACTAATCAGCCATTGCCTGGAATCAGCAGCTGAATCCTGCCAGTTGTCACTCACCCTGGGATGAACCCATTTCTGCTAAAATGATCTGCAGTGACAACTAACAATAGAGATGTTTAAATTACCCTGTGGAATAATAAATGGTGGCATTCACCCCTTGAGTCCTGCTGTGGAAAAGTTGGTTGTCTCTATACCAATATGGAATACATAATGGTCTGATCCAATGCATGCCAAAGGCAATACTCCCAGTCTCCTCAATGACCTCTAGAGATAGCCCTTTAAGGCTGGAGTGTAAAACATCTGGCCCGCTGGCTGGATCCAACGTGTACAGCTGTTCATGAGGCACACAGAGCTGCCAGTAGAGTAGGAAATTTAGGGGTGTGTCAAAGGTGGGGGGTATGCTATGTCAGAGAGTAAGGGGTTCTCTAGCTCTGGTAGATGTGGCCCTCAGTGGCAGGAAGACAAGCAAAGACTGTATCAACACAATCTCAGACTCAGGGGTCAGGGTATTGCTGGGGGTTTTGTGTAGAGCTCACTGCCAACCATGTGTGTTAGGTGTGCTCTGAGCATTCCTATCAGATCAGGTCCCTAAAGGGGAGATGGATGAGGCCTCATTTGAGGATCCCAGTTGGGCTTAGAAGGGAGAAAGGCATCAGGCTGCTCAGATCTGACAAAATGGCAGAACAAACAGTAGCAGTAAGAGATTGTAGGCATCTAGGGCAGAGGTGAGAGAGATTGCCAGGCAGGAGAGTTCTGCCACCGCAGAGAAAAAAGGAGAGTATTAACAAAACTGTAGTGTAGGTTGAACCTTAAGCATGTGGAAACAGTAGTCACAAGGATTAGAACTTTTATTTTTCATTAAATACAAGTTTAAATTTTCCAGAAACAGAGACAGTCATTAGGAAAGTACTGTACAGGGACAGTAATCTGTATGCATTGCCAACTCATTACCACCCCAAACTAAGCTGTCTTTCTTCCAGTTCCTTCCCTTTCTTTTCCAATACCACCTTCTTCCATCCTTCTAATGATCCCACTTAAAAATGGAAGCAAAGCTATTTTTAAAGGATCACACCAGAGACCATAGCTTCCTTTTTAAGTTTTTTTTTTTTTATATATATCAGTTGACTAACAGCTATAGAGTAACTCCCCCATGCAACAATTATGTTCTCTACTAAAGAACAGGATTCTGGTTTCTTACATGAGTCATGCATCTTTGGTACCTTCTTAGAAATGGCCCTCACTTTGTCAGTTAGGAATTTACATAAGTCCCCTTTGTGGTATGTATTTCAAAAAAGGAATTATTGAAATAAAAAACTCTGTTTTCTTTTTAGTTTAATCTCTAAACATTATTGAAAAATAATAGAGGTCTTGTGACTAAATTCAGCAGTTCTTACGTAGGACATGGTCCATGTCTTAGGTAAGTCAGCAGCAAACACCCTTTGATTTCAATGGGATTTGAACCAGTCCCTTAATTTTTTATACAGTGGTATTTTCCATAAGGACTATAAGTATCTGTCCCTACTGTATTAAAGGAGATCTTGTGGGTTTGTATTTGGATGCATATATTTAATCAAGGAAAATGCACATTTTCTTTACTACCTTTCAAATCCTTGTGTGATTAGGTTCTGAGCTTTGGATATTCAGCATGCTTGTGAGCTGTTTTTAATGAAGAGGTGTTTTCTCTCTCAGAGCTGTCATTCTCTGCCATATCACAGACTCTCTCAGACAGAAAAATAATTGGCCATTTTCTTTGAGCTTAGAAACAAGAAAGCCACAGGGAATTGCAGTTTTTATAAAACCAGGGACAATTATTATAGTGGCGCCCACTAGTGTCTCATCAGTACAAGTAGATTCAGTTGTCTCAGTAATTGTTCAGCCTCCTGTTTTGCTTGAATTGTACCTGCTTCTTTCTCAGACCTGAGGAAATACATTTTGTTCCCAAAAGCATGTTTAAAATCTCTTCTGAATATACAGTTAGTCCAGTAAAAGATATTACCAAACAAACCTTGCTTGTCACATATTCCAATCTCATCTTCTCTGAGCTCTGTCACCGAACCATAAATACTCACATGAAGTCTGACATAAATGTTCAGAAAATTTGACATTATAAGATTCAAAGGGAACCTCAAAAAGCAATAAAGCACTTTCTGAGTTGTTAACTATATGACAGAAATACGGAGGTAGGTGGACGCTAATCCTGCTTAATGGAATTCTTGCAGGACATTTGTCCACATTTAAATTTTGCTTCTTTCAGCATTTGCTTTAAAGATGCATTTTCGAGCAATTTCTATTCTTATAGCTCTTAGACATTCTTAAAGGCTATTTAAAATGCAAAAATATTCATCTTGCAAAAAGTTCACTCCTTGGTTCACTCCTAAATACCCAGTGCATCTGAGGAACTGATGAAATGACCATGTAGGGACCTGAACATTCTCTGACACCAAGTACACGACAGGAGTGGTTTGCTGCTATAGCTAGATGAGACTCCAAAGCCTTTTGTCAGTCATAATTATATTCCTGGATAAAAGCTATGCCAGTAAGAGTCTATAGTGTAAACCAATGATTCTCAGCTAGGGTGCCTTGAGATCCTTTTGAGAGTGCTGTGAGGTACCACACAATATTAGCACTGTTAGATTTGCAAGCATGATTCTCAAGATAAACCCTGAATTTCAAATAGGAATCCATAGTGTTTAAAACATGCTGACCTGTTGTGATCGGTCCAAGAATTGTTCTATTATTTTTCTGTAGTAAAAAATTGAGTGCCATCAGTCTACTGAGGGGTGCCTTGAGTCTGAAAATCACTGTTTGAGAAGCATTGGTGTAAGCTTTGCCTTCTAACCGAACAAGCATAGAAAGAAAGCAAGATTGCAGCAGTCACAGAATCTGTAACAGCTGGGGACTCTGGCTTTTGAATCATGGATGGAAATCTCTGGAGGAAGCTGCTCAAAGTTGTAGCAGCAACCACAGAACAACTGTGCAACCCAATACCCTGAGTCCAGATTGGAAAATTCTCTCTGTTCCTTCATCCCCTACTTTTCATTATCAGCTTTGTGTGGCATGTACTGCATAATTCTGTGGCCTTTACCAGCCTCATAGCCCTCAATCCCTGCTCTCTTTGGATTTCTCTAACTGCAGTTAGGAGTTTTCTGAAGTGTGATTGCAGATGCATCTAGGCTAGCTTTAAATTAGCAAGCTCAGGTGCAGATGCCAGTGTAACTGTGGCTGCACAGAGTTCACAGCAGGCCAGCCTCCCAAAATGTATCTGGGAAGCCTGATGGGTTTTGTAGCCTGTGCACAATTTCATGCTGTTACTGGTACCAAAGCAAGGAGTGTAGATATACACTTAGCAGAGAATTCAGTGAAAAATCCATTATACTGATTTAGCAAAACACCTATGCTTTATCTGATGGGTTTTATTTAGTGGGTGTATAAGATGGTTGGTATTTTTTTCAGTTGAAACCAACAGAACCTATATTAGAACTGACT
Source organism: Caiman crocodilus (assembly GCA_030014935.1). NCBI lineage: Eukaryota > Metazoa > Chordata > Crocodylia > Alligatoridae > Caiman > Caiman crocodilus. The sequence continues at coordinate 193,540,415 of JAGPOW010000261.1, forward strand.
TGTAAAGGGAAATCTTGCGTTTGCACTTTTTTTCTTCTTTATAATGGAAAACAAAGGGTTGCAAGTTTATTTTCCCCTACCTCCACCCACCCCCAATCTTCATTTTTATTTAGAAATGTTAGGATCCTTTCAATGCTATTATTGCTGCCTGATTTTGTAGACTACTGGAAAACTAAGTAGATCATGACACCACAAGAGACTGAAGCCTGAACATCTGAAAACATTGTATCATAATGTTTTAAACTGTTTTGAGGTGGGTTTGCTTATTATACTTTTTGTCACCTGTATAACTTAAAATCCTTTGTGCTGGCAAAATTCCCACTCCACAACTTCAAAACTCCACAGCATTATCCAATAGCATCCAGGCAGACAAACATAGTATTTCCATGGTAGAAACACTGATACTAGTGATGCTCAAGTATCTTGGTATGTACTGAGTGCTTTTAACAGTAGTTTCCTCCATTCAAATATGCAACTATTTTTCTGCCAGTATAAGCATGCCTTTGTCAGTAGCCTACATAAAATCAACACTGAGATAGGAATGGCAGAAGTTAGGTAGACATGGCTCCTAGACAAATACTTATGAACCAGAAGCCTGAAATGTAAGTAGTGATGACCTGATTTCCAGATCTGCCAATCTCAGTAAATGTAATGGGAATTGAAGATGCTCAGACGAGAAAACTGGACCCATTGAACTTCAATGTTTGTAACCAGTTTGACAAAGGAGTCCATGTGTTGTTGTTTTTTGCTATTCTGTGATGGTCCTGTTAACAAAAATCTAAGTCATTTTACAGGGACTCTGCTATACAGAATTACCATGCTGTACGAGTGTCTGCAGGACTGGATACTTAAGAATGCCTGGCTTTAATTACCAAATGAATGGCAGTGCCTAAACACACCAACACCTGAACATAGACAATACAATGACTTCAAAATCTCATCTTTAATTATCCTGATTGTCTGCAGTCATTTTGAATTGTGTGATGCTGATTCTACCTCTGTGTCAAGCAAGGTGTTGCTTCCAGAACTGTTTCTTTAGTGCTCTTGTTAGAAGTTTGTAATCATTCTTCTATGCTATTAAAAACGTTTAAGAATATACAACAGCTCTCAACCCTGCTGAATAACTAACGGCAGAAGTAAATCCTACAGCAAGGAGGCATTTTAAGTAATTCTAATAGAGTAGTTTTAGGGCCATAATCTAAAACTCCACTGAAGTCAATTAAAAGATTCCCCAAATACATTACAGCTAAGATTCTTCTGCAGGTAATGGGAATGTTAGGCTTTTAACAGATATCATTAAATCTCATAAATGGATTGTAGAGGTTTGCTTGGATGTCTGATTTTTTTTCTATATGAAGTTTCAGTGGTTAATTTAAAAAAAATCCGGTAATCTGCATAATATCTCAGTTTAAAAATAGAGACCAGGGGCAGGGTGCAGTGTCCTGCCCGGGACTCAGTCAGTAGTCTGCAGACTGGAAATATTCAGAGCACCTACAGGAATGTAAACAGTGGGGCAGGCTACAGGAGAGGAATATCCCCACGGTGACAGAGATCAGAAATTTCCGTTCTTCAATCTGAAACTCGCTCAGATCTCTGCAGTTTACCAAAGGGCTCCAGATTATCAGCTGCTTTACAAGAAATGCACTTCCTGGGGGCCAGCCTGAACGGCTCAGCCCAGTCCTTCTCCTCCTCCTCCGCCCGCTCCGAGGCAGCGCGATGGGCTCCCGGGCGCTGCTTTGCCGCTGAAATCTTCCTGTTCTTTCCGGGCAGGTCGGGAGTCGCCGGCACCGGGGATGTCTGAGTGCCGGAGATCTCAGCGTCTGCAAGGGCATACCGGCTGGTGCAGACACTCCTGGCTTGGACGGTGCCCCTGGCAGGGTGGATAGGTGAAGGGATATATGTATGCGCACACTGAGCGTGCGCGGCTCTGCTCTCTGCACACGCACGTGCACCCCAGGGGATGCATTCTTATTTATGCGCGCACACACATATATGTAAGTGTGTGTATATGTATGTATGTGTTTCTGGGTGTGTGGCGGGGTGTATATAATGCATTCACTGGTGCACTGTATTTTACATACACATACATACACACATTTTATATATGTATATATGTATGTGTGTATGTATTCGTTTGTGTATTGCACCAGTGAATACATTATATACACAGATGCATATATGTACGTGTGTGTCTCTGTATATACATACACACATTTTATTTATATTGTATATAAAAATGTGTGTATATAGATGTAAAATATAGTATAGACAACGTGTAAATGTATTTATCTACATTGCATGTATAGTATATATCACGTTATATGTATGTTTATAAATATAGACACATTATATATACGTACGTGCACAGATGCGTATGTTTGTGTGCGTCCATGTATGTGCACGTCTACGTTTACCTGTGTGCGTGTGCGTATGTATGCGTGTGTAAGTATCGAGGTGCGCGTGTGTCTGTAGATGTGTGTATCTCTGCCTGTGTGCGCGTGCACATACAGATCCGTAGCCATCAGGCGAGACCCAGATGATATAAGACGCGTGTGACTAGGTCCTGCCCGAGCCAGAGCCGTGATCTGCCCTGGCCCAGCCTCCCGGCTCCCCACCCCCCCCACCCTGGGTCGGAGCAAGCCCAGCCGGCGGCGCTGTCCCGGCGGTCGCTGGGCCCGCGCTCGTGACCTCGCTGGCAGGGCCGAGGGCCCGCAGCAGCCCCCGACAGACGTGCTGAGCCAGGCGCCCGGGGCCGCTTCCCCGGAGCCTGCCTCCTCCCCTCCAGGAAGCGCCCCGCCGCGGGACACCCGCCCTTCCAGCCCCCTGGGCACCCCTCTCGAGAGCTGTGAGCAGCCCCAGTAAACTGCGCCAAGGAGCTAGGCCTGAGCCCCTCGGGGTAACTTTCTGATCCCACTGAAATCAGTGCCCGAACTCGGGGCCTTTTCTCTGGAGCTCCGTCTGCATTGGTGTTTTCCTGCTCCGGGGACCACCATCCCGAGCACCGACGTGGTCCTAGCATGGGCATTGCCCTCACTGTGTCTGGAGCTGCTCTAGAGGTGCCAGTGCCTTGGCTGCTTTACCTTACCCCGCCGGCAGCGAGGTGGAAATTCAAGAGAGTGGCTGGATTGAAGGAAACGGAAGCAGGCGGGCAGCCAATCCATCTTTGTGTTTTCATGCACGTACTGAGTATTGATCCGAATTTTGCGTTTTATTTGAAGCCTACTAAGTCCTCCTTTGCAACTACTTAGTGCCTGGGTTTCTTGCTGGGCTGATTAGGGTCATAAATGATGATAGGAAGTAAACTGTCTTGTGATAATGGCGTTTGTGTTTGGAATCCCTGGTGTATGTGAGGGGTGAGGATTCTTTTTTCAAGGCGCGGTGATATATTTCCTTTATTGGACCAACTGTATAGCTGAGAGAAATCTTAGATAAGCTTTTGGTCAGGTCTCAAAGTCGGGCTGGGCCTGGTCCTGAGGAAAGGTACCTTGTGTAGGTGCTGAGTACATGGGGCCCGTGGGCCCTGGCCCCCCTCCAGAAGAGAGCTATCACTTAAAATGCATATAACTTTCCACATGTCCGTCATCTTAGCCAACCCCCCGCCCCCGCAAAAATAAAAGTTGGCATCCCAAGACCTTGTACCCCAAAGCTTAACTATACAGTTGGTCCAATAAAAGATACCACCTGGAAAAGCTCCTTGCCTCTGGCATATATCACAGTTAGTCATTTTTCAACCCACAGGGTTGTTTTTGTCAAGTCCCAGATTGAGTTTTAATAGAACAAAAATAATGAAAAATAAAATGATTAACAGACACCGTATTATGGCTCTGACATCATAAGTCCTGGCCCCATAATGAACTTAGTTTGTGTCTTATAAAAGCCTTTGAGATGAATTCTTACTTTTGAAAGTGCTAGGAAATAAATGAGAACAACTCTTGAAGAATTTAAATTTAAACTGACAGCTACACTAAGTGGCCTTAAGTAACTACCGTAAAGAGCAGCTGGTATAAAAATCCAAGACATTCTTGAACTCAAACTCTAAATAAGAGTATTTCAAAATGTACATTTGCAATGTCACTATGTCTCCAACATACTGTTTCTGAATATTGCACTGGTCATTATTCTATAACAATAATGAGAATGAGAGTATTAGGAAAATCTGAAAAAGTTATCTTGTTTTATAAGGGAAAAAGTTCTCCAGGCATTCCTGATTTAAAGATAATGGAGGAAAAAGGCAATAATTTTAAGACGCACTAGTCACTTCACATGAATAATGCAAGCTATAGGGAGCTGTGTTCTTTGTGGTTGGAGTTTCTTCTGTGATCATTCAATCGTCATTCCAGTATTCCCACTTCCTTCCATTAAACTTCTTTTTTGAAGAAAAAAAAGAGGGCTGCCAAAATGGTAATTTGGGTTAATTCTGTGGCTATATCCATCCCAAATCTCTCTGTCTTCCCAGACACTTGTTGAACTGACCTGTTTTACCTATTCTTTCAGTGTGCTTTTATAGCTCATGGCAAACTGAAGAGATTTGGCCGCACCTGTATAACTGAGAAAAGCTGTACTTAGGTTCTCCTCTAGCAAAATGATTCATTGTTGATAATGCATTGGATGCCCTGAATATTAGCTGCAACTAACCCTCACTTAAAGGAACTGTCCGGAATGTAGTTTACATTGTTTGTGCTTTCATATAGTTCGGATCACTCCCTGATTAGTAAAGATCATTATCCTTAAAAGGGAATAAACGGAAATCTGTAATTTCTAGTAATATTTTCTCTTGTAACCATGTTGCAGAAGAAGGGAGAGTGGATTGTTGTAATCATTTACAGGTTTGTTTTAAGGACGATTTATTTGCAAATGCTGAGGTGTCCTTCCGGAATACATCCCAGTTTCTGGTTTACTAATTTTTGCCTGTTCGTGGTTTGCATTCCAGCTATTCCTGTCGGTAGCTAATTTCCCCCAACTGTTGCTGAATTTTCACATAAACCTCTTTCTTTAGTATATGTTTGTTTAATCTTTATTCCTGGCTTCTGCCTTTTTAAAACGTTTTATTTGACCTTTGATGGCAAAACTATCTATTCCTCCCTGTCAAATGTTCCATGTGCCTTAATTACTGTTATCCTTCTGTAATCGTAAAAAGGTTAATCTCATGTTTTTTCAGTGAATGTTGAAGATAATGGTTGTTCGGTTTTGTAGAGAGATTTTTTCTCTTTAAAATTAGTGTATATTTGTTTTAATGAACTCATTCTGACTATATTTTACCAAATGGATTTTAAACTGCTACAGATTATGTTTGCTTAAAAAATGTACAGTTCAGATGTGAGCTAATAATCTCACTTATTTAATGTCATCCTGACATTGATTCCTATAGCCGTATAATATAATTTTGCATCCTTTCCCCCTTAGGGTCAAAAAACACTTTAAAACCATTAATTATCTCAGTCTCGCAAACCACTCATAGGAAGTAAATGAATATTTATTCCCACGTGACAAGTGAGAACATGGAGGCATGAAAAGGATGTAGCTAATTCTTCTTTTATTTTTTAAAGCCACTGAATTTTCAAGCACCCAAACTGAAACATGCTGGGCCTGATACTCAGAGCTGTTGAGCACCCATAGCTCATTGATTACAGAAAATGCTGCATATGTTCAACAGTTTTGAAAACAAGGACCAAGATATCTAGCACAAATACAACTGAACCCGCTTGACATACGTGGTAACTGTGGAAGATTTTGGATTTGGAAACATGATATACAACAAAAAAAAATCTATGACGGTTTAAGGAAAAACTCCTAACACCCCTTTCCCCCTATGCACATCTCAGGCACAAATCGTAGAAAAGTGTTTGATCAAGTCTATTTTACTTTTTTACTCAAAAAGGACAAACCTTCCCCTTTCATATACGTAGTAAATAGAAAAGGCTCCCAACTTCTGAGCTGTTATTTTAAGAGAGTCAAAAAGGTGAGTCAGTAATGCTGAGAGATGTTTTTACAAAATAAGGAAAAAGATTGGGTTTTTTTTTCAGCCTAATAATCAGCCGCATATCAATGGAGGAACCAAGAGAAACTAGGATGACCTGTAAATCTTGAGTTACTGTCTATTGTCCTGGCAGCAGGTCTTCTCTGACCGACACAGAAGGTGACTGGCATGCTTCTGTTAGTGAAGAAAATAAAGGTTGTTTTTTTTTTCGGGGAGTTATAGAGTATATATGATATATATACCTAGGGTATATATGAAAGACTAATGGCAAATAGAAAAGATCTACTGGATCATGAAGTCTTTTCTCCTTTTATGAGACGTTCAACAAAGCGCTTAAGCAAGTACTTAAGTCCCACGCAGTTAAGTGCTTTGTTGTAACACAGACTTCAGTCACAGGCAAGAGGTACATTTCTTCCAAAAGACAAAAAGTGAGGCGTACAAGTACATCTTCAGCAATTGCCCCTGTACAATTTACTTCGCAAATAAAACTGCGGGTATTCCGGAATAAATCTCTCTTTTGGATGTAGTGACCCTCACGTATTTAAATCAAGTCAAACAGGATGAAATCAGATGAAAGCCTTCAAAGACCCGGATTTTCTTTCCCCGTTCATTTTTTGTGGTTTGGAGGTTATTTTAGTAGGTTTACGAATATGACACTCTTCTTTCTGTTTCTTAAAAGTCTCTTCTATCTGATCTACATGGTACCATCTAAAGTGCTTGAGGGAGCCAGTTACACAACTGTAGCCCTATACGTGACTATAACACGGGGCGATCTGGCGGAGGTGGGATTGAGAAGCGATGGTCTTGAGTCCGTGATTCAAGACCCCGGCTCATTCCAGCGCACAACGTGAGGCTGAACTTTGTTTTAAGTGTATCCGAGGACGGCTGCGTTGTAGCTGCATGCCTCCGTGCCACCGATGTGCAGAGTCTTGTTGAGATTCGTAAAACACGACTCTGAATGCTGGTTGCTTCTGTAAAAAGATATAGACTAGATGCCCTATGATTTGTCCAGCTACTTTGTCTTCAGTGGCAAGGTGTCTTGTCTGTTGATTTCAGGCAAAGAACAAACTAACCAGTGCAAAATCCCGCCGTGGATGCTTAAGTCATTTCCTTGGCGAGGAAATCAAATACGAATGAACCCCTTAAGTGCGCTCACAGTTCAGCCCTGCAGCTCTTGCTCGGTGTAAAATTCACATAGTCGAGCGCAGCTTTGCCTGAGAAAGCGCCAAATATGGCCCCACAATGAACGAGCAGTTTCTTTTCCTTATTTCTCTGCCGGGCAGAGGTTCAGCGGTGGCTCCCCCTGGACTGTGGGGATGGAGTGCCTGGATCGAGGCCGAGACAATCTAACTTCTTGGAAGAGGGTCGGACACGTTACTAAAGTCTTGCTGGAAATTGACTAAAATCCCCCCCCAAAATTGACAGGAACGGACTGAAATCGCAGCTGGCTCAGAGAGACTGTGTGTGGGGTTTACGGCAGGTGTCCTTCTTATGTCTCCCCGCCGGAGGCAGGATCCAGCTCCTAAAGCAGAGCAGGGAGCTGTCTTCCTCAGCCTGCGCTGGGGAGGGGGTGAGGGGATCAGGTTGAGAAGCGGAGGGAAAAAATCCCAGCGCTAGGTTTAACAGATGGGGAAAGGAGAATGTACGAGGCAAATCTTTTGTTCGCCGCCTGCACTCGTGGTGTTAATCTTTGTTCTTCCAGTCATTTACCATTGTCTGTCTGTCGGTTTTAAAGGCAAGAAAAGGTGTGTGTGTGGGGGGGGGGATCAGCTCGCTCCCATGTCAGAGCCTGAGTGTAGATTCGTGTGCTCCCTGCTTTGCTCTAGCTGGGCGCTAACAGCGCTCCTCTGCCGCGTGAGGAAGGACTCTCTGCTCCTGCTCCTCACCCCTGGCCACTTTGGTGCTGAATAGCGGAGGAGGCGAGGCTCTGCGCTTCGTCCTTCTCCAGCCCCGCAACCGACTGCGTGGTACGAGGCAGCTCCCTCCTGCTGCCCGGAGCTGACCCGGAGAGCCAGTGGCAGAGCCAGCTGCCCTCCATCCTCTGCGGGGGGGTTACAAGGCTGAGGAGCGGAGAGGTGCTCAGGCTCCCCTTCAACCCAGACGGCAGAGAGCTGGGCGCATGGGAGCCAGGAAGAGGGCGGGCAGGGAAGCGATGAGGAGGTTTCACCAGGCTTGCCCCGCGCCGGAGTCCGTCCGCCGGGGAGGGCTGAAGGCAGGCGGCAAGCCGCGCGGGGAGCCGCAGGCAGCTTGTGGTACTTGCGTGGGACCACCTCGTGTCACCGCGCCGGGCACAGGGGGCTCCGCGGAGCACCACCGCCTGCAGCGGTCCTCGAGGAGCCGGGTGCACGGGCCCTGCATACGGGCTGGGGCTTCCCGGCCTCGGCGAGCCGAAGCGGCGGGACCCAGGCCAGGCCAGCCCAGCCGCTCGCTCCCTCCCTCCCTCGGACCGGGCGGGGGCTATCGCGTCCTTCGGCCCCCCGGCAGCCGGCTGAAAGATAAGGGGGGAGTCGCAGGTGACTTGTTCCAATTAGTGCCTGTCTAATTCAATTAGTGTCAGGCGTCGCAGCCAATGGGCCGGGCGGGGGGCGCCGCAAGCCCCGCCCCGGCGGCTCCGGGGCCCGGCGCGCCTCTATAAATAGCGCGGGCGCCAAGCAGGGCTGGCTTAGCGCGTGTGACCGCGCCGCCGCGATGCAGCTGGGGGAGCAGCTCCTGCCTGGCGGCCCCTTCTACCGCAGCAGCGCGGGGTCGCCCCAGCTGGACAAGGGCGCCAAGAAGCTGGGCGGCGCGATGCTGGAGGCCGAGGCGGGCCAGGCGCCGGGCTCCTTCGCGGGTGCCAAGGCGGACGGGCGCAAGGGCGCGGCGGGCGGCGAGGAGGAGCTGGGTGCGGGCGCGGCGCGGTACTCGCTGGACGGGCTCAGCCCTGAGCGCTACTACCTGCCGTCCCCGGGGCCGCCGGGCGCCGAGCTGGGCGCGCCCTGCTCGCTCTTCCCCTACCCGGCGGCGGCGGCGCAGCACGGCCCCGTGTACCAGGCGCCGGGCGGGGGCCGCTACCCCTACGGTTCCGTGCTGCCCCCGGCCGGCTTCCCCGCCGCCGCCGCCGCCGTCTGCCCGCCCGGCGCCCGGCCGCAGTTCGGGGCCGCAAGCAGCGCGGGCGGCGCCTACCAGTACGGCCAGGGCGGGCCGCCCGCCGGCCTCTACGGGCCCTACCCGGCGGCCGGTGCCTGCGGCGGGCTGGGCGCCCTCGGCGCGGCCGCGGGGCTCCGCGCCCAGGTTTTCCTCTGCAACCGGCCGCTCTGGCTCAAGTTCCACCGGCACCAGACCGAGATGATCATCACCAAGCAGGGCAGGTAGGAGCCGCTTCTCCGCGGCTCGCGTCCAGGACGGAGCCGCCGCCGCCGCGATCGCTCTCTGCTCGGCGTGTCCCTGCCTGGGCTTGGGGCCGCTTTCGCTCCCTGCGTACGGCTCCTGGGCTGCCCCCAGCGAAACCCCTGCCTGGGAGCGGGGCTCCGGGGATCACGATCTGCGCTAATCCATCTCTCCTCTTCTTGCAGGCGCATGTTTCCCTTCCTGAGCTTCAACATCACAGGCCTGAACCCCACGGCCCACTACAACGTGTTCGTGGAGGTGGTGCTGGCCGACCCCAACCACTGGCGCTTCCAGGGGGGCAAGTGGGTGACATGCGGCAAGGCGGACAACAACATGCAAGGTGTGTGGGGCTTGCTGTCTGCTGCCATGTCCCCTGCCCCGA
>JAGPOW010000261.1:193570524-193630299 GCA_030014935.1 Caiman crocodilus
TGAGTAGTGTCTGCTTTCTATGGAAGCTAGTATAGGTAGAAGATGTTGCTTAGGTCCCCTGTACATGTCACATGTTTTACACAATTAACTGGCTAATTGTGGAATTAATTTAGACCAGCTACACATACAAAGTAACCATCATGCCATGAAAAGGTCCACCCAGCTATAAAGTTAGAGCTAGAAACTGTGTAATCATTTTATAGCTAGTTTCTGTCCAGCTTTAATTTGCATGTGTATGGCCCCTCAGCTGAGAGCCCTGTCAGCTGATGGGACTCTCAGATGCAGGGGTGTTTCATGTGCTGCCACAGCTGGGAGTCCTGCAGCTGATAGGCCTCTTAGCCATGGCAGTGCTCCATGTGGGGTGCTGCCACAGCTGACAAGCCTGTGAGCTGTGAGACTCAGCTGTGGGAAATTCCAACTTGCCAGTGCAGGGGAAGCTCAGGATGGTGATCCCAGGCTCCCCAAGCACTGGCAATAAGGTGTCATTGAATATGATGCTGGATACCACAATCTCACCTCTTGCTGTGCATGTATGGCATGGCTGGAGTTGTGATTGTGTGGATTGCGCATCAGATACTATCACATCTTTACCTAAATGTCTAAAGGGGCCCTTAGTAACACATAATTCTAGGCTTTTTAAATGGACCTGGACAGAGAGGCTTAGCTGCGTGCTCTACATGGTTTTCTCACAGTGCAAATAAGGAAGGATTTAGTATAGAAGTGGTAAAATTAGTATTCACTCCCTCTGACATAGTCTGATCTATAGTCTTTTTCTTCCAAGAAAAAGAGCTGTTGTGTCTTACAGTAAAAGCAGCCTCCCAAAGAAACATATCGTTTGCCTAGGGTTAGCAACTCCTGAGATTTCTGAAGTCAGGCTAGTACATTAACACCTTAGATTTAGGTAGTGTACAGCTGCAAGCAAGTATCTTTAGATGAAAAAAGCAAATCAGACACTGCTTTTGTTTGTCACAAGGGATTATTCCAATTTAGTGCTATGCCCTTTGGCTTTTACAAATGTACCTGTGGTGCTCCTGAGGTTAGTGAAAAGTGTCCTACTAAAATTAATTTACTATAGTTGTTCTGCCTTTGTGGATGACAGAATATTAAAAGTGACTATATGCGAGCAGTATTGCAAGACTTGTGTATTATTTGCTATAGTTCATAGATAAGGGAATCTTTGTGTTATTTAATAGTAGCTCTGTGTTCAACAGAGTGATTTCATATTAATGATTATTTTGTATGGGGATACTTAGTATGGTATATAGTCATCTTCTTCATCAAGGAAGAAGAAAGAGCATATCAAAAGAAATATAACAAGGTATGGTCAGAACATGACCTCAGTCCAGTCAGTGTCATTCTGGAGTAACTTTGATCAGATTCTGGTCTTCAGTGTTGGTCCGACCTCTATTGTCATTAACAGTGTAAATGGTTTTGGGTTTTGAATTAAGTCTTGGCCCATAGTAGAGTCACCACTGAAATTCTTTTAAACTCTAGAGAAAGGAAGAAAAGATAGTTATTGAATTTGAAATGCAAAGGATTAAGTCAAGTTCTCATTCTAACCATTTCCCAACCGGAAGGAGGGGAAAAAACAAGTACGTGTGTGACAGTTTTAGATTCTATTAAAGATGTTATATCTCCTGTTGCGGGGAAGTGAGTGGCAATAAGCTGGAACTGCTGTTGATGTGCTTGTTGAAATTCATTAGCTGCTTTCAAAACAGAACACAAACATGCATTAAAGGAATCATAAAAGAACAGTAAAGATAGAAAATGAAATTTCTATTCACTGAAAGTGCTGACTCCCTTACAGGCTCCCTGCAAGAGAAGGACACAGCAGATAGTTTTATTAAATACCTCAAGACCCAGCAGGCTTGTCCGAGCACCAGGTTGCCTTTTTGGTCATATAGGCAGGCAAGGTTCTTTGGGTACATGTGATATCTTTTATTAGATCAACTAAATAGTTAGAAAAAAGTTTTTTGCAAGGTTTTGGGCACAAGCACCTGTCTCCAGGAATTGGGAGACTGCCTTTTTCGGTGCAGTCACATGGCTCACAACAGTATTTCAGAGGATGCAGACTTGGATGTATAAGCCAGAGAGATGCTGCTAAACAGAGGGGAAAAAGAGAGCTAAGAGAGGTGATGAAATAAGGTAAGAAAGGGAAATGAGACCTAAGACGAAAGAGAAAGAAGACAAGGAGGTTGTATTTAGGATTGGCAAAGCCATTCAGGATGGCTCGGGACAATGAAGGCAATGAAGTCTCAGTGGTGTCACCACAGATCTGGAGTTACCAGAAGATGGTAGAAGTGGTAAGACATTATGGTAAATCTGACCCCTTCCAAACTACCTACCGTCCTCACATCAGTTTCAAATTAAGACATCCCCTCAAACTGATGATAGATGGAATATTTTGTTTTGTTTTGTTTACATTTAAATTTTGACATAGCAGCTTTGGTCTATTGCTGTCCATTCCATTCTCCCCTTTGATTACCAGAAATGAGCAAAACACATTGTTTTGTTGTAATTCACTTTTGTCATTAACATTTATTGAGTTTTAAACAATTTTATGTACCAGGCTAAGTTGGACTTTTGTGACTTGGGGCTGCCTCCACACATTAGGTCCTCACATTTGACCCAGTGACTTTCACATATTAAAGTAATTAAATGTCTCACTGAGAGTTTTCTATCACAATGCCAACTAATGTTTTCAAAATGCATGTTGTCTACACTTTGTTGTATAAAGGCTTTGATAGACTTAAAATAAATGGCCTAATTTTTCAGAGGTGTAGGCCACCCACAACACCTGTTTAAGTCTATGGGAGTTGTGAATGTTCTGTGCTTTTGAAAGCTAGTCTATTTTTTTAGATGCCTAACTATGTATTTAGTAGGGCTGTGCAAAGCTTCAGTAGCCAATTCAATTCGGAGGAGATTCAGCCCAATTTGGGAACCGAATCTCCAAATTCGAATTGAATCAGGAGACCAGTTAAAAGCTCCAAATAAATTCAAAACATCCAAATCAATTTGGAAAAGCTTTGCAAAAGATTCAGCCGCTTCGGAGATTCGGCCATAGACTAAACAGGCAGCTGGGACAGCTGCTTCGAGCTGGTAAGTCTGTTGGGGTTGGGGGAGGGGGGACGGAAGGGGTGTGGGAGAAGGGATTGGGGCTGGGGCTAAGACAAGCTGCCCATCCAGGGTGGGACGGGGACGCATTACTTGGGGAGGGGTGGGGTAGGGCATGAGATGCAGGTGCAACAGCACTGGGAGCTCGGGCTTTGCCCTGCTGCTGCTTGCCCAGCTGGTGAAGGGGCGGGGGTTGTGATGCAAGTGTGTCTTGCTCCAGGTGGAAGGGGGCAAACAGAAGTGGGGATAGCCTCTGCTCCTGGTGCTTATGCACCCACATCCCATGCCCCTCCATGCCAACTGGCAAGGGATGGCAGGGCAGAATCCCCACTCCCAGCACTGATGCTGGCACAGCAGTACTGGGAGCAGGAGCTATGCCCTGCTGCCACCCAGGGTGAGCCACACCTGCATTGTGCCCTCCCCCCCACGCTGGTTGGGCAGGGTAGAGTATGGGGCCAGGCAGGACAGCCATGGGGGCTTCTCCTGCACCCCCTGCCCGGGGAAAGGCAGGCACAGCTGGAGGAGCCATGGGAGAACCTGCAGCCATCTGGCTGTGCCTGCCTCTCCCCTGCCAATCTGAATCTCTGAATCAGCACTGAGTCTCCAATTCTGATTTTGCTGAATCAAATGGGGACAGTGTTTCAAATCACCGAATCAAATCACTGTCCTCCGAATCAGCCAAATCTGAATCCAAATTGAATATTTCCCTATGTGCACAGGCCTAGTATTTAGGAACCCTGAGAGGTAGATAAGTTTTGTCTCCTTTCCAATTGCCCTTTGAATGTCTGGGACTTTTTTTTGTTTTGATGCAAATAAGCTGTGTCACATATTTTCAGACACAGAAGGATTTTCATTTTATTAACATGAAGTATATAGGTTCTTTTCTTTTTTATCTACTGGTCCAGCTACCCTGGTATAAACTCAAGGGTAGATGCACTGTGAACTAGGTTAACTGTGACTTGCAGCTGTGTGGCTTGAAACTATGTTAAATGGCACTGGGCACTTTTGACATCAGTATAGGGTGTGTGTGTTAGGGGGGTCAGGAAGCTACATCACATGGCTAATCTGTTCTCTACTACTTTACATGGACAACGCCTGGGACTAGAGGGTGTTGTTGTCAAGAGTCTCTAAAAGGGAGCAGCTTGCTGAGCTGAAATGCGAACTGCTATGATGTGTGTTATTGTACTGCCACCTTGTGCAAGAGAGAGCAGCATGAAGATGGCTGACTCAGAAGTGTTACAAATATTACTGAGAACTAGAAAGGAAACCAAAGGCAAAACTCTCCTCCCACTGTTGTTATTCAGAACTGCTCTTTAGTCACCAGCAGCTTGCTTGGTGCTATGGAAGATACAAATGCTGAGACAGCCTTTGCTCTGGGGCTTTTTCAGTCTAAAACTGGTATGGTGTTCAGCATACAGCTAGTCCTTTTGACATGAACTGGGAAATCCACACTTACTATATCTATTGTAATAGTGCCTAGAGGCTATGATAGGAGGAGTGGACCCATTGTGTAAGGTCCTGTATAAATCCCTAGACATGGCCACTGCTGGACCAGTCCATCTAGGAAGAGCTAATCAAACCTGTGCAGGGCTGAAAACGAAACATTTCCATGAAGAATCTATACTTTGTGCATGCCAGGAATTAGAGAAGCTGAATAAATAGATCTCGATGAAGGAGAAAGAGAATGAACTGATCAAAACTAAATGAGCAGGACAGACTCAGGAGGTTTTTGACACATTACAATTCAAAAATGGCAAAGTGGACAAATCTGCTTTGATCATGATGTCTGAAGATTATGCAGACCCAAGGAAAATATTACACATGAGCAACGTTGAGTTACTGGTGGCAAATTCACACTGGGGGAAAGACTTTACTAGTTTGTAACAGATTTTTTTTTATCACATGTCAGAAATTATAACCATCCTTCAGAGAATATTATTTGTGATAAATTGGTGAGGGCTTGTAAGTGATGATAAAACAAGATGACAACTATTATACTAGCATAATTTCAATCTCAAAGTACACAGACTTTGTGTAGCATCAGGAACTTTATGACATCCAAAAAAAAATCAAAACAGGCAATAGTACAGTAAACTCTGTAACCTGGAGATCAAACTTGATCACATGATGTAGAAATCATGCGATTAGAATATATGGGACTGATTTTTTCAGCAGTGCTAAACATCACCAATAAAATCAATGGTAGATGTGAATGCTCAGTACCCCTGCAATTCAGGTCCATTAAAGGAAAAATGAGGAGCAGTCTACTGGGGCAGTTTAATTTGCTTAATTCTTTTCTTAGAATGCTCATCCATTATTAATATTTAGATTCAAGGAGTTATTTTTCCTCATTTTTAACCTACACTTATAATAATACATCTTAAAAGTTCATCTCTAGCTTTATTTGGTTTTCATTCCACATAGGGAAGACCATGAAGGAGAAAGAGACAAAAATCCAATGCAAATGAAAGGTGAAAAATGGGATAAAAGAGCTGACAGAGTGGAACACAAATACAGACATACACAGGGGCTGGAAGGAGAAAATTCTAACTAGAGAATAAATATGGTGCTACAATGATATTGCATAGATGTAAGTGAGAGCAGAATTTGGCTACTATATTTATAGCTGCCCAGCTGCCCTCCTCTTTGGTTCCTCTTGATTGTTTCCCCATTTGTTGGGCATTTGTACTGTGCTGGCCACTTAGATCCTACCCACAAATACCATCACCAGCCCTTAAGCTAGGGCAATGTGAGATTCAGCTGGATTTGTGAAAACACTCACTGTATCCTTCTGCTTATTGAGACAGACAACTCACTTGGACTAGTGCCCTTCAGCTGGAGGAGAGGGATTGTGTCATAAAACTAGCTCATTCACTAATTATACTTTAATAAAACAGGATTCATTTGTAAAATATACACATATACATGTTAGATAATGTGAAATAATTAAGATGAATAAACAGAAATAATAGAAATATTATGTTTATTGTTTATCTATTTGTAGAACATTTATTTCTATATGGATTACATATCCAAACTAGATATTTAAAATTAAATATATAGATATTAATTTATAAATTTAATATATATATAAATAAATTTAAGTTAGTGGTCCTCCACACATGTGTAGGGATCTGATTGCAGCACTAAGGGTCTGCATCCATGACACTTACATTGGTTGGTCTCCACATATCAGGATTCAGACTGGACAGAGAAGCAGCTTATCTCATGGTTACACATTGCTGCTTCTGGGCAGTGGAATTGATAATAGCTTGTTTGCACTGAACAAACAGCTACACTGAGGTACACTGTGGAAACATTGCATCCCCATGGGTTCTAGATTCTTTCAGGCTAGGGACAGAAATAACACACAAACCATTATAAGTGATCAGAAACCAGTTCAAATCTGTAACACAACCAGGGTTAGGGACAGAAGTTACACATAAACTGATTTAAGTGGTCAGAAACTGATTTAAACCCGTAACAGAACTGAAACTCAGTGTACATAAACCAGTTTCAAAATGGCTGAAACTAGTGTAAGATAAACCTGGTTGAATGTAGTATTGGACTTAACTCAGTTGGATCAAATTGCTTTATGGAACTTCTGTCCCAGAGCCCTTCCTGTTGCAAGTTAAATCACAGTCCCCCAGCATCCCAGCATGCTTTCCAGCCCTGGACTGATTCATAGATTCATAGAATTAGGGTCAGAAGGGACCTCAATAGATCATCTCAATAGATCATTGAGTCCGACCCCCTGCATAGGCAGGAAAGAGTGCTGGGTTTAGATGACCCCAGCTAGATGCCTATCTAACCTCCTCTTGAAAACCTCCAGGGTAGGGAGCACCACCTCCCTTGGGAACCCATTCCAGACCTTGGCCACTCTAACTGTGAAGAAGTGCTTCCTAATGTCCAGTCTAAATCTGCTCTCTGCTAACTTGTGGCCATTATTTCTTGGGGTGCCTTGGTGAGTAAAGCCTCACCAATTCCCTTCTGTGCCCCTGTGATGAACTTATAGGCAGCCACAAGGTCACCTCTCAATCTTCTCTTGCGGAGGCTGAAGAGGTCCAGGTGCCCCAGTCTCTCCTCATAGGGCTTGGCCTGCAAGTCCTTAACCATACGTGTGGCCCTTCTCTGGACCCTCTCCAGGTTATCCACATCCCTCCTGAAGTGCGGTGCCCAAAATTGCATGCAGTATTCCAACTGTGGTCTGACCAGTGCTCGATAGAGGGGAAGTATCACCTCCTTGGTTCTGTTCATCATGCATCTGCTGATGCACACTAAAATGCCATTAGCTTTTCTGATGACTTCGTCACACTGACAACACATATTCATCTTGGAGTCCATTAGGACTCCAAGATCCCTTTCTGCTTCAGTGTCTCCCTGGGCCTGTGCTGTCTGCTTCAGAGAGCAGGACTGGCCTTGCCCTTGTGCTCACTAGCTGGATCAGTGAGGGCTGGCTCACAAGGGGGTGGGGGGACAAGCGCAGCTGCAGAT
The DNA here is from genome assembly GCA_030014935.1 of Caiman crocodilus. NCBI lineage: Eukaryota > Metazoa > Chordata > Crocodylia > Alligatoridae > Caiman > Caiman crocodilus. The sequence goes on from JAGPOW010000261.1 coordinate 193,578,133, forward strand.
GTAGCCCAGTCTATGCGGGTGCTGCCCTCCCCCCAAAGCAAAACCTGGTTGGGGTCTGGGGCCAGGGAGGGGGATTAAACACTCCTTCCCCCCACTCAAACTTATTTCTGGCTGCAACTGTGGACTATAAAACTCAGAGGTACCTGGAAGCAGGGAGAAAAAGTGATGAGCAACCCTGCGGAGTCCTGCTTCTGTAATTCTGAAATGCAAATCCCAGAGACCTCAGAGCAGCAGAAAGAGAAAGTGAACACACAGCCAGAGAACCATGCTTCAGGGCCCCCTGGCTTCTGGCATGAGCCACTGCAGCTGTGTGGCTGCAATGCCTGAATCAAAGGTCAATGTCTGTTCACTTCTGTTTCAATTTTATCTGTGCAGCTTAGACTAAACTGCAAAGACTGAATCAATTCAGCCTCAGCCTTTTTGACTATCTGCACCTAGCCCAGAAGTTCAGTGCACATAAATCACTTTCAAAATGGCTAAAACCATTTGATGGCTGAAACTGTTTTAAGATAAACCTGGATGGATGTAGTATCAGACTTAACTGATTTAGGTTAAATCAGTTTATTGAAATTATGTCCCAGATCCCCTCCAGATTCAAGTTAACTCACAGTCCCCCAACATCCCAGGATGCTTTGCAGTGGCCCTATCCTTCATGAATTTGTCCAAACCACTTTTGAACCTGGTTAAATTATTTGCCTCTTCTACAACATATTGTGGGACTGAGTTCCTTAAGTTAATTCATACTGAGTGAAAAAGAATTTCCTTTTGTTTTAAACCTGCTTCCTAATAATTCCACTGTATGCCCCTGGATTCTAGTATTGTGAGAGACAATGCCTATGTAGGACCTTGGATATGAAGACCGGGAACTTGAACTTTATGCTGAGGAAGAAAGGCAGACAAGGGACAGATAAGAAGGACATGCTGTTTTAACATGAACAGTGCCCCATTTTCACCATCCAGGGACACGTAGTGTTTCTCTAAACAACCATAGTAATTTTGCATTCTGTCTCAGATTCTAAATTCAAACAATACCTCTTAGTTTGCTCCTTGTGTATCCATGGCGATGGATTGTTCTTGTGCCTCTATTTCCAAAAAAACCCCCGTTGTCTCTGGGATAAGTATATTATTCTTTAAATAAACTAAATGGGTTGAAGTTTTTCCAGTTACAGAATGTTTTTATTCCAGTTAAATTTACAAATTAATATTTCTCAAACTGCTAACTATACTTGAGGTATCTATTGTTTAGCCAGTGGGTTTTCATATGGCTAAGAAGTTTTCAGACTGCCAAATTATGGTTACAAAAACTGGATAATCGTAAAGAGTGTGTCTGTGTGTGTGTGCGTGTGCGCGTGCACGTGTGTATGTTGATGACTTTCCAGCTCCTACATCCATCGATAGTCAAAGTTCTACTTCCACAATAACACTATCCTTTTGCAACAGCATAGCCTCAGAAGCAGTTAGAACAGGGGTAAGCAACCCCTGGCATGCATGCCAGTGTGGTTTTGCTTGGCACACGCACCTTGGGAAAAGGGTCTGGGGCTGCACTGCCACAACAAGGATTGGGCCCCTCATGGTTCCTCTCTCATCTGCCCCAGGCACACCAACAACTTACAAGTCAAGGTTGCAGGTGTTTTTGGCCTTTTGCCCCAAAATGTTGCCAACCCTTGGGTTAGAAGTTGCCTTATAGTCAGTGGGATCATACAATAGTAATATTTATTCAGTGGCTCTTTTATAGTTATAGCTATGATCCTGCAACTGACTCCATGCAGGCAGACCCCTACATTTCTACAAAACCTTAGGACTGCAATAGGGATGTATGTAGGAATAGTGCTTGGTCAAGTTGAAGGACTGGGGCCATAATATAGATGGTCCTTGAGCTTTTCCCTTGCCTGTATCACAAATATATCATATTAGTATTTTATGCTAATGAAATACCATTGTGATGGTGGATTTTCTCAGCAACACTTTGATGATAATGAACTGGAGGCTTTGAGAAAATGATTATTTACACTCTGAAAAGGTGGCAGACCACTGAGACCTTCTCAACTGGTATTGTCTTGTTACTGCCAGGAGTGCAGAGTCCCTCTTGATTCTTTGCAGGTTAAATAATGTGAAGTTGGTAGAAGAGATTTATGAAGATTGTTTTATAGTTATGGATAAGATGCAATTTCATAGATTTCATAGACATTAGGGCTGGAGGGACCTCGCTAGATCATTGGGTCCAGCCCCCTGCCCAAGGGGCAGGGAGTCAGCAGGGGTCTAATGATCCCAGGAAGATAGACATCCAAGTGTTTTTTGAAAGTATCCAGAAAGTATCTACTACAATACTACAACTGCATGCCCATCCCAATCTCCTTTAGCCTGTCACAGTCCCGCTGAAAAAACAAAACATTTTCGTGCCCCTTCTCCTCCCCTGCCCATCTTTCAACCCTTCTGTTTCTTGTAGTAGTGCTTTCACTCTTCATCATCATTCTCTCTAGAGGTCTCACTTTTGAACAGTCTGTGCCAGTGTTTTCTCTTCTGTGTCCTCTGCAATTGTTCACAGATTGAAATATTAATTAATTAAATGAATAAGAAGAAGGGTGAACATTTGTGTAAATTAAAATATTATATTTTCTATGCATGTTGTTAATAACAAAAACAAACAACAAATTTTAGAGTGCTTTAAGCTGTAGTTTCCCTTTTCTATTTTAATATTTTCTTTTGTTTCCACCAGGGGGCAGATTTGTGCCATAAACTTTCTCCTTGCTCACTTTATCAGAACTGATTACCAAGTACACCAATCTATTCTAGCACAGTTAGGAAATTAGCATATTTCTGTGGTAATCTTTCGTGCAAAGAGCATTTGAAGGTTTTCCTCTCACATCCTAACAGATAAAAGACAAACAAACAAACACACTCCAGCACCAATCTCTTTGTGCCCCATACATGTGTCAATTTGAAGCGTGGGATGCTGAATATACATGACGCTGTGGGTGCTTTAATTAGAGCGGCTCAGAAAACGTGTGTGGATGCCCTTTTTGTCTTGCTAAAGGTTTATTAGCCTGATGCATGTTTAGGACATAAGGATACTCTATTATGGTTTCTAAAATCTCTGTTGGATTGTTTCTACTGGTGCATGTTTATGCTCACTCTCCATATATCATATTGCAAAATTTTCAGCATTTGCACCAGCTGACAGTCATGAAATTATGGTTCTCATCTTGCAGAGACATGAAAAGATGATCCTGACTGTAAAAGTTGGGTAGAGTAAAATACTGTTGTACTAGTGAAACCCAAACACAATTAAGGCCTAGAGGCAAAAAGCTTTTTATAATTCTGTCATGCAAAACGCTTAGAAAGACCAGGTTGCTACATCATGGCATCAAGCCCCAACAGGGTTAACCACATGCTTCTTTTTAACTCATTACAATGCCATTCTTGTTCCAAAGAAACATGCTGTGGCACTGCTGCATAAATGTATTTTGAAGCTAAGTAGAATGCATACTTTGCACATCATCATCCCCAAAACTTTTCTCTTTTGCAACTATCTATAGTTTCCCCCTTGTAACAATGATTCTGGTGTGGGAGTCAATGGAAATGTTTGAACACATCAATGGATGTGATATTTTTGTGATATTATGTTTATATCTCATCAAGGTTCCCTTCAGCTTATCTTTGATTTCTGAATCCTGTTTGTCAGTTATCATATCCCATCCTGTGGCAAAAAATAACATGCTAATGAAAATTTACACATTTTACAGGCATACACATTTTGCTGGAGGGCGCAAATATATGAGACATTTACTGTGAAATAGACTAGCTCTGCAGTAAATGTCTCATGTCTACACTAGTGGTCCTATTAGGCTGCAAGAAATGAATAAACTATGCAGCAGGGTCATACTTGTAAATGCAAGAACTATCTTGCTGCAGAGTTGTTTTATTTTGTGTTCAGTAGCACACATGTAGATGCTGACCCAACTGGCTGGGGCATAAGAGTGCTTCATTGAGGGGGCTGTCTACTAGGTAGCCCTGCACACTTATGCCCCAGCCAGCTCCTCTGCAGCATCCTCAGGCTGGCAGGCTGATGCCCCCACCACCACATCCCCTGCCAGCTGGCACTGCTCCAACCTAGTTCAACGTGTTATAGTCCTGGGTGCACATTCAAATGGTGCCTGAGTTTATTGCTCTGATATGCACCAGAGTTTGTTGCTGCATGTTAATAACACATCTAAATACAGCCTGAGAGTTATAATCTGGTGTTCTAATATTCACTGAGAAATACACAATATATCCTGTAGTTATCCAACTTTGGACTCTTCCATGAAGGACATTTTATAGGGATGGGAATGATACGTGGATGTCCTCTCCACCACAACTTGGTCTTCGTCTTTTTTGACTACTCACTGTTCAAGAGTTCAAGAAACTGTTTTCCTTTATAGATTTCATAGACATTAGGGGCTGGAAGGAACTTTGCAAGATCACCAAGTCCAGCCCTCCTGCCATGTTGCTTTTATTGAAAGCTTCTAGCACAACCCCCATCTAAAAGCCTGAGCCTGTGTTGGGATGGGCAACAAATAAATCTAATTGATAAATAAAATTGCTATTGAATCATCCCCAAAATTGATTATTTATTATCAAGAAAAATGTTGAATTTCATTACATCAATGGGGCATGTCTTAAGCAACCTTCCAAACAGTGGTGAATTTTAACTGGGACTCCTCCTGTGAGCCTCCAGCACATAACTGGCTGGCCAGTTTTGAACCCCCATCTCCAGAACTGTAAAATCAATCCACTAAAAACCTGCCCCTAAAGAAAAATAACTTCTATAACTACCAGCACATTTATGATAGTTACTAGGGCAGAATAATGTTTTGTGACCTTTGGATTGTCCAATTACTACAACATAATCTTATAGTGCAGGCTTTGCAAAGGTCACTGTAAGAATAATAAAAAACATTCTCTACTGTGATTTATACCCTTAAACATAGTGCAAAATAACTACCTCATAAATGTTGTGACATTTGCACTATAGGGCACAGTGCAAAGGTCATGAACCATTATTCTGCACTAGTAACAATGACATTTGTGCTCATGGGGGAAGTTCCTATGAATATCAGTAACTTAAAACATGTTCCCATGGGCCTTGTCATTCTTCCACTGAAGTCAATGGTAGCTGTTCTGCTTACCTCAGTAAGGCAGGATCAAAATATAGATATAGGTGAAACATTGTTTTATGAAGAAAAAGTAAATTTTGCTCAACATATCTAAGATAGATTGCAGCAAGCATAATATTAAGATGGCATTTTGTCATTTTGTTAAAAAAGCTTTTGTGTCACAATACTGCTTAGCAGTCATAAAGCACTCAAAGGACAAACTTTACCTAAAAGTGAACAGGACTCATGGTAGAGGTGATATATTTTATTAGACCAACTAGATTTTTGCAAAAAGAATTCTTAAATTGCAAGAAATTAAAAACTCTACCATGGGCTCATCCACATGAGTGCGCACATGCGTCTTGCAACATCTCAAAACCCTTTGGGATATTGCAAGAGGCATGTGTGGGAATGAAAAACATTCCCCACACTTCAGATTTGTAGCACAGGGACAAAATTAGACCCCTGGACATCCAGGGATCAAAAAAAAAAAAAGGAGAAAAAAGCAGGGCAGGGCACAGTTCCAGACTGTGCCCTGAGGCAACCAGAGCCTCGGTCCTCCACAGAGAAGGTCTGGTAGCCAGCCAGTGTCTCTATGGCTGGTCCTTGCCCCAGTGCTGAAATACCCTGCCTGCCCTGCACAGGTAGGCAGTGTGTCAGCTGTAGAGAGCTGGACCTGGGCTCTGTGCTGGTAAGTAGGGAGTGGAGGGAGCCAGAGGAGGGGAGAGAGGATATTGGGGGGACCCCTACTGGCCCAACCAATCTCCCAGCCCCCTGGATCATTGCTCTGCCTGGCCCCACCCCCTGCCCACTCCCCCAGCCCCTCCAATGGCTGCCCTACTCTGCTCCACCCCTGCGTGCTCCCTGAGACTCCTGAGGGCTGCCCTACCTGGCTCCATCCCCTCTCTGCCCAATAAGCCCCTTGTATCACCGTCCCACCTGGCCCCATCCCCTGCCTGCCTCTCTCAGCACTGATCGCTGCTCTGCTCAGCCCCAGCATCCTGGCAATTAAAAAAAAAAAAGCCCGCATTCACTGGCAGTAGCTGCTGCCACCTGGGTCACTGGGTCCTGGCAGAGTCCCGTCCACAGCACAGGGCCTAGGTAACAGCCACAGTTGCCCCAGCTGCCTGACAATGCACAGAGCCACACAGCACCCTGTCAACTCTTGCTTCACCTGCACAATGGGGCAGTGGCAGTGTGAGTGCCAGGTGGCCAGGGCTGAGCCCTGCTGCCCTGTGCTGCAGAGAGGGCCTTTGCCACATGGCCCCAGATTCCCCACAGCCCCTATTACTACTGGTGAGTGTGAGGCTTTTTTTTTTAAGTGCTGGGAGGCTGAAGCCAGGGGGCAGCCATCTGAGGGACTAGGGGTGCAAGCAGGGCATGGGACTGGGTGGGACAGCCATCAGGGGGCTGTGGGAGCAGGCAGGGGGTGAGGCCAGGCAAGGCAGCCATTGGGGGGGGCTAGGAGAGAGGGCAGGGGGTGGAGCCAGGTGGGGCAACCATGTGGGGGCTGGGAGAGCAAACAGGGGTGGGGCATATGAGCACTGCAGGGGGGGTGGTAGCCTCAGTAAGGGCCATGTAGCCCCTGTTGTGGGGGGCTGTATCCCCTGTGGGGGGGAAGTAGCTCTGTGGGGAGCAATCCATGAGCTGTGCAGGGTAGCTGCACCCTGCAGGGGGCAGGGAACCCATCCCTCCTGAGCATTCCCCTTGCACAGTCTCCCCACAGTCCATCCACACCTACCTACATGACTCTGCATCCCTCCACAGCCACCCTAATCCCTCCACCCACTTTCCACCCCCCTCCTGCAAACCGCAAATCCCCCCAGCACACACTGAGGAGGACAGCCATCATGGGGCTGGAGGATGAGATCTGCTGGCAGGAGCTGTGGCTGCAGGGTCAGCTATCCCCACATCCTGGTTACTGAAGGGGTCACAGGGAGCTCTAACTGCTTTATGGTAAGAAAACCAAAGGCAAACAGCAAAACATATAGGTATTTAGAATTCATTTTATTATGATGATAGAGACACTAGTAGGCTTCCAAATTGCTTGAACACTGTACATATATTAATAAAACATTGCCCAACTAATTGCTGTCTCTGTCCAATACACTCTCTCTCTCTATATGGTCCTTTGTTTTAATTGTGGAGAAGCATGGGTTTGAAGGTATTTTACAGAGTGACTTTACGATTTTTTTATCAGGGATTTTTCAGTTTTGAAATAGGGAACACCAGAATTCCTGCTGGGGAGGCCAGTGACAGGACCAAAGAAGAGGAGCCTGCTCAGAGCTGATACCTTGGACCCAGCTGGAGGTGGCTGACCTCCTGGCCAACTGGGCCCAGGAGGACATGCTTTGACAGTTCAAAGCAGGCCACTACACTGGGAACATTTTCCAGATGATAGCTGCCCAGATGGCTAGGCAGGGACACACATGGCAGTAGTGTTGCACAAAGGCCAACTCTGCAGCCACAGCCCACTGACAGCTGGCCCAGAGGGGCAGATGCCTCTACTGGCTGTGCAGTCCTCATCCGGGTCTGGCAGGTGCACAGCAGGTCACAGCCACGCAGCAGCCCCACTGCCAGACTGCTGCAGTGGGTAGAGGGTGCAGGGCACTCTCAGGGCTGCTTCAGCACTCCAGCTGGCACAAGGGGTAGTGTCCCCAGGTACCAGTTGGCTGGGGCCCAAAAGCTCCTGAGAGTGAGTAGCCCTGAGCTACTTGACAGGACAGCTTTTTGTACTGACGGGGCCAGGACAGGACAGCTTTTTATATTGCTGGGGACACCACAGGTGCTGGCCAGGGGGCTCTAGCTGCCCCTGGCATCAGATCCAGGAGGAGCTGGCAGGGTTATGTTGTCCCAAGTGGCACAGTTTGCCCCACACCAAAGTGCATGTTCGGGCAAAAAGCCTTGGCTAAAATCTGTACCACTTCTATTTGAGCTGCTGCAAGCACACATGCTTGCATGTGTGGATATGCCCCACAAGTCCTGATTGCTTTTTTCCTTTAGACCAATACTGCTACAACCTAGATACCTGAAACTTTACCTAATTCATTTTTACCACACTCCTGTGAGTGTGGGGTGACTACGCTTCCAATTTGACAAACATGTAGATTTAAGTCAACAATTCCTGACTTGATTGCTAGCCTGATGTGCTTAAATCCAGAAATACATTGGCTGCTGAAACAAGTAGCTTGATTTTATGAACAGCGGAGTTCTTGATCTATGCCACTTGTTTGTAAATGCTCAGCTTGTCAGTTGTTAAGCTTGACCATAACTGAGCATTTAATGAGCACTTAGGACAAAAAAGAGTCCCCTAAGCAACTCCAGGGCATGTTAGTTTTGATTTTTATCTAGAAACACACCTGGTCAATGAAAATGCTTTGTTGTATTTCTGATAAGATATAAAAGCCTGAAAAGAACATCCCACCTCCTTCTGTATTCAGGACAAACCTATCTTGATAGACAATCAAATATATGGAATGTAATCGGTATAACTAATGATATGACTCTTTGCTTTGGCCAAACTGTGCTGCCTTGAGCACAAGTGCATGATGGGGTAGTATAAGAAGCCCTATACTGCTCCCTCATTCCCCTGTAGAAAAGCCAATCATAAAAGCAATCCTTGCACAAAGGAAAGTGCAGTGGCTGCTCTCTTTTAGCAACTCTGGGGTCAAAAATCACTGCAATGGTTGTGCTTCTTCATGCTGGACCTAAGGAGCTAGCTAAGGAATGGGGGGAACTGTGTTGTCCTGTTTGAAAAGATGGTAATACAGTACACAGCTTCATTCTGTGCTTCAGAGAACTGGGGGAGAGACTGATTTCTCCTCTGGAAACATAATCCTTTCTGGACCGCTTCCTCAGGTAGGGCAGTGAATATTTGCCTCCTCTTTGTTCTAGAAATGAAGTGGCCTGGTCTATCCCTTTTGTTTATTGTGGTGTTTCAAGGGAGGTAAAAATGTCCATAATGATTTTCAAGCCAGGAGTCCATTTTTATATGGTGTTTTTTTTCTCTCATCAGCAATGAATTGTGCTTATGTTTTTTGTACTCCCAGTTCATTCCATTTCAGAAGCCTTAACATTACACTGTGCATATCAGTTTGTGAGATCATTTGCTGGTGGCTACAGAAACAGAGGACTGTCTTAAAAATGGGGCCCCAAAACTGCAGTTGGTTAAAAGAATATATATATAGTGGTCAGCTAGGTTAATTTTATGTATAGGAACATGAGACAGCTACAAGGAGTTACATGAAATATCATTAGGAAATTTCCTGAATCAGTTGCAGCTAGGCAGTGTATATCTTGGTGTCACTGATGTTAGGAATTTTTCTCAGAGTTTAGTGGGTCCAGGAATTTCATTTTTAAACTTAATAATTAAATATGTCTTAAACTCTATCCTATAACCTGTGCAGGATAAACTCCATGCTATAAACCCTGCAACAGCCATCTCTATTGAATTTTGTTGAAAGGAATCACAATCATTTTTCTTTTTTTTTTTTTAAGTAAATGAGTGTACAGGGTAGAGTGGGCAGATGTTTTAAAAATCTTTAAGTCTGGAAACCTAAATCCCATGTTCAGAAAATTCAGATCATTTAAGGCCAAGTACTTTAGGTGCTCTTACAAGCTGATTGGTATTTTAAAGAGAGTCTAGCCTACCCCCTGATTCTTACTATCTAGGAACCAGGTGACCCCTATTCAGTATTACTCCCAGCTGGAGAGGTGCCCTGGGATGCCTGAAAAGGTTGAGAAGGCAGGTTGGTTTGTTCCTGTGACTGACTGTGAAAGATGAAAAACTTTTAGAGAAGAAAAGTCATCACAGTCAATATTCTAGGGTAGACAGTGCAGAACATCACTTGCTTGATGCTTCTGTTAGCAGTACTCTTTAATTTTGCTTTCCATATCCTGTCTGGGGCTGTCTTGAGAACTGGTGGCCTCTCAAGAACCTGCTCAAAAGGAAAGCACCCTGAAGGTTGAAAGCCATCATTCAAGTGCAATTAAAGGCTCCAGGAAAACCACTGTGGCAGAATTATTCATATAAAAGTATGTTATAAGGGAGAGGCTGGCCTTGCCACAAGTGCTTCTAAAAACCGATTTAGGGAGTCTGAAATAGTGTTGTATGATAACCTCTGCCCAAGGCTCAGAACTTTAGTCATCAGCTTAATTAGTGGGACAATTCAGTCTTCTGGTTTGCTTATCTATGTATGTATCTCTAATCAGGAGTCAGGTACTGCCTCCCTTGCACTGACTGCTGCTCCACTTCAGTCTCATTAAAATTAATGAAGTTACTCATGGAATAAGCTATGAGTAATAGTGAATAATATTACTGCATAGCATGACTAATAACAGTAAAAGAGAGCTCTAATTACTTAGCTAAATAAAGTAAAAACATCTGTCGGGTGTCAGCATTTAATTCATGACCGATTTCTCTTTTCAGCGAAGTCAGGCTGTTGCTCAGTCCTCCTCAAGCACAGCTGAATTAGTCACTGTTGTTTTATCAAAGACTTCCTGAACTGTGTCTTTATGCCTTTCTCAGGGCATAGCTTACACATGTAACCAAAAATGAGCTGCATGTACAGTTGGTCTTCTGACCCTTGAATGTACAATTTGAATCCTTAAAACAGCTTTTACTTGAGACTAACATTTTGAAAAGCCTTTGAAGTTTCTCACAAGAGGCTGTTTGCACTTACAGTGTGAGAAATATGAAGCATGAGAAGAGAAATGGGTTAAATGAAGGAAAACATAGACTAACTAAATTCAAATTTCAAAATGACTATAGTTCTGCATTAGGCCAGGCTGTGGTTTTATTTCTCATTTATGTACAAATGATTTGAAAGAGTGGGAGAACCGGGTGAGACAAAATTAATGAGGAAAAGAGAAGTCCTATAAGCTCTTCAGAAAAATGCAACATACTTTTATTGATGCACAATATAATGACAGTTGACTTTGTGTACCCTAATACAAGTTAATGCACAATGCAAGAAACAATTTGAACTACCCATATGCATTATGGAGTTCTAAAGTAACTGTAATGACACTGAAAAAAGAGATGCAAGTATCACTGGGGAGAAGGCAGGATACAAATTTGTTCATTGTACAAAGATGGTCAAAAACATGTCCTGGCTCTGTATTTATTTATTTGTTTTGTAGTGGCAGGGATTGAGAGAAAAAAATGCTAAATTTTGCTGGGAATGGGGAAGGAGAAACTCAATACTTCTTCTGAAATTTAAAGTGATCTCCACTTCTGCTCAAAATAGAGTGGTAAAGAGAGAGATGCCCTTTCCCTAGTCCAACAAAATCTAATCTGACTTGCTCCTGGTTTTCAGAAACTTCAAATCCCTGCTTACTTGTTAAAACTTGTAGCTCCCTCCTCCCTCAATGCAAAAATTTGCAAAATGTGAAAATGAATTAATATATAAAAGATATCTTTGATCAGACTGGGCTTGTACTTAGGGGCCCAACTTGGGGTTGTCTTATTTGAAAATGTTGGGTTGGAAACATTTGAAGGTAAGACTTGAACCTGTAGCAGAACCATATTACAGTCTGACCTACTGTACAACCTTTGTTGTTCATAGAAGGTGATATGGTCCAAACCATAAAGGAATTACACTGTCAGAGCATTTCTGATGGAATTAAAGTGTAATTATAGCTCAAACCAGATTAGTCTCTCTAACATGGCCACATCAAAAGTTACACTCAAACTTCTTTCATCATTGGTTTTGTAATATGGATAAATGCTTACCAGAGACTCAGCTGAGGTCACTAAACTCCTTTAATTGTTGTTTTAAATCCAAGTTTTCAGATGATCTAGGCTATTGGAATATTTGTGCTACATAGCCCCGAAGGAGAATACCATTGTAAGTGTTCTCTCTCATCTATGATGATTAAGAAGAACAAGAATCGAAGTTACCCACAACATGTTAGGGGATGTAATTTTCAAGTATTGCACTTGCTTGTAACAAAAGGGATACAGATGTGTGCATGAGTGCACACACACACAATTCTGGTTATCTGTTTTAAAAAAGTCACACTTATAACTATGCACATGTATGACATGTAGCACAGTTATGTATACTATGTATCAAGGTGATATGGAAAAAAATGAGTAGAACTTGTCTTGTACACATACAGACATGAGGAGAATCAGGTCCAGAATGTTTCATTTCATTTGTTACTTGTGGCTTGTTTGGTAATCTGTTGCATTCTGGGAGTTGGGTGTTCTGAGACTGTTTGCCTCCTATCTGTCGACGTGTACTGGAACAGTGTGTCAGATCTTCCAAACTGTCTTTAATGTGATCCTGAAGTTGACTGATATAATTAGTAATTACCTCTCCCTTTATATTTGACAACAGAGAAGAGAAACAGAAAGGACATCTACATTTCTTTCAAGCTTAGACATTGAGTTGTTACAAAAGGCCATTTAGATAATAAAAAGAAGAGAGATCCAAAATCCACTAATGATTTTTGGGACTGTAACTCATGAGAATACAAGAATGGGAAACCTGTTTTTTGGAAGTCCAATGAAGGCTCATTGAAATTTAACATAGAAGGCACTTATTGGCATAAATTGATTTTTGGCTTGAGTCCCTGATGCAAACAATGTCATTAACAAATTAGAAAAATCTCCATAAAATTGCCTGTTCTGCTAAGCATTTGCAAACATGTAGTACATTGGCATAAGCATATAACATATAACAATTTAGTTGAGAACTGCATACAATTTTTATATTCAGGATATGAATTTTCACACGCTGTGGAGATTGGTGTGGATAGTGTTTGATCTGGACTTTTGTGATGGGATATGACTTCTAGCAGGACTGCATCTCTTACGAAGAATGTAACTCGCATAGAGCAGATTGCTCTATTGGTATTCTATAGGGCAGTATTTCTCAACCAGTGGATTGCAACCGAAAAAGGGGTCACAAGAATATATGAAAGAGTCATGAGCAAACTTTAAAAATAGATTCTCCTTTAGAGGAGGAAAATGTGGGAAACTGTGACTTTTCTCTTGCAGGCTGTCAGGGTAGGGATAGACATTCAAAAAGCCGGAGCCTGAATTGATTAAATCTTTGCAGGTTAGTCTAACCTGCAAAGATTGAACTCATTTGCAAGTGCACAGACATTCACATTTAATTCTGGAAATGAAGATACACACCTGTAGTGGCTCAGGCTAGAAGCTGGAGGGTGCTAAAGCAGCCCTCCCTTCCCTTTGCAGCAGCCACAAGGCTGGAGGGAAGCTGACTTGGAGGCGTGGCCAGGTCCCCGCAGGGACCAAATATGATTGTGGAGGGCCTTTAGGGACCCCAGCCAGTCTGTTCCTGAGGGGTAGGAGGGAAGCAGCCTTTGCTAGGCCTGTCCTCAAGGCCAGACACTGGCTACTGCAGTGCCTTAGGCACAGGGGGGTAGAGGGGATTAAATTCCTGTCTCTGGGTGGGCATGGGACCCCAGTTGGGGTCTGCCCAGCTTTCCCTCCTGATCTTGCTTAGGTGGCAGGGGGGCTGGCCAAAGCCAGCCAGTATGGCCCTGCTATCCGTCGAAGGCTGCAGCTGGGGCTGCAGGGCTGAGCACAGCTGGACTGTGGGTATTGCTAAGGGTGGGAGGCAAAGGGGCAGCCTGGGCTGGAGCTGCAGGGACTGTCCCACCCACCCCCACTCCCCTGCCCTGTGGAGCAGCTGGGGCTGCAGGCTCACAACTAGCTGTGGGCTGGCCAGGAATGCTGGGGCTGTTCTGCCCCCCTCACCTCCAGCCGCCACCACACCTATGCCATTCTGCTCAGAGTTGGGGGTGGGAAGCTTCAGCCCCATGGCTTCTGACCAGCATGTTGAGCTCCGGCAGCTATTGCCACATCCTGGTTACTGAAGGGGTCACAGGGAGTTCCAACTGCTTATGGTAAGAAAACCAAAGGCGAACAGCAAAACATATAGGTATTTAGAATTCATTTTATTATGGTGATAGAAACACTGGTAGACTTCCAAATTGTTTGAACATTGCAGATATATCAGTAAAACATTACCCAACTGATCACACGCACGCTTTCTCTCCCTCTCTTATATATACAGTGGTCTTTTGTTTTAATTGTGGAGGAACATGGATTTCAAGGTATTTTACAGAGTGACTTTGGGATTTTTTTTATCAGAGATTTTTCAGTTTCAAAATAGGGAACACCAGAATTCCTGCTGGGGAGGCCAGTGGCAGGACCAAGGAAGAAGAACCTGCTTAGAGCTGGCACCTTGGACCCAGCTGGAGGTGGCTGACCTCCTGGCCAACTGGGCCCAGGAGGACATGCTTTGACAGTTCAAACCAGGCCACTACACTGAGAATATCTTCCAGGTGATAGCTGCCCAGATGACTGGGCAGGGGCACACATGGCAGTAGTGCTACACAAAGGTCAACTCTGCAGCCACAGCCCACCAGCAGCTGGCCCAGAGAGGCAGATGCCTTTACTTGCTGTGCAGTCCTCATGTGGATCTGGCAGGTGACAGCAGGTCACAGCCAGGCAGCAATCCCCTCTGCCAGACTGCTGCAGTAGGCAGAGGGTGCAGGGCACTCTCAGGGCTGCTTCAGCACTCCAGCTGGCACAAGGGGTAGTGTCCCCAGCTACCAATTGACTGGGCCCCAGAAGCTCCTGTCTATTTGTCCATCCAATTACCATGGGCAAAGCTCACCTGGCTAACTCGTAGCTCCTTTTTATGGGGGCTAATAGATGAATGGAGCAACTAAATTCTTGGGACAACTAATGAAAAAAAACAGGATAGGCATGTCATGTGGGCCAAAGGGTCAAAACATGAAAATAAGTGTGCCTGAAGGGGACACCGAGCACCCCAGAAGCTCCTGAGAATGAGTAGCCCTGATCTACTTTCCAGGGCAGCTTTTTGTACTGATAGGGTGAGGACAGGGCAGCTTTTTACACTGTTGGGGCCAGTACAGGTGCTGGCACCAGTCTCTAGCTCCCCCTTGCTGCAGATCCCATAAAAGCCAGGCAGGGTTATTTTGTCCCAAGTGGCACAACTTGCACCACACCAAAGCACATGTCTGGGCACGTGCGTCAAGGCAAAAAGCCCCAGCTCAAATCTGCACCACTTCTATTTGAGCTGTTGCAAGCACATGTGCCTGTATGTGTGGACACGCCTAACATCTTCTTCCTAATCTGTAGGGTCTATGCTCAATGCTTCAAAATTGATCTAAGCTACTCAACTTTACTTCTGATTTTATTTACAGATTTTGAAAGTATAACAATTTAATTATAAAATAAACATTTAAATGATAGTGTAATAGAAATATAAAATGTGTGTAGAGCATCTACACTCTGATAATCAGGCATCTTTGAGGTCTGTCAGATTCACAACACAAAACCACTGGCCCTCCAGTTTAGGTTATTGTGTTCATTAAAGCCTGTTCATCTGGGTCTCCAAAGCTTTCTGAGAACTTTTTTGCAACATTTCATAAATGGAGAAGCTGCGAGGAGAAAAAGGGCAAAAAGTTCTCAAGCAGGTGCATTTGTGTGTTATATGTGAGACCAGAGAGCAAGAAACACAGACTCAGGTTAGTGGTTGAATAGGACAGAGTTGTCTTGTCTGATAGTTTTGCAGCAGCTTAACTGAGTGCAGTTTGTGACCTCAGAAACAGAAACAGGGTTGTGCTCAGAAAATGTGTTCCAGTACAGATCGTATTTCTGCAGCAAGTGGGAAACCAACCAGTAAAGCCACCAAATTTGCAGTTGCTTGCAAAGGCAACAGGATTCTCTTATCTTGAGCAGCTTGAACCAGAAACTGTTAAGCAGAATTACACATACATCAACACAACATCAGCTGCAGGTTAGGAATAAATGCTTTATCGGCATTATGCAACACGTCATGTTTGAAATGGCTGTTGTGGTCTCATGGTTTTTAAGTTTAATAGTATAGCAATGAGCTTAATTAAAATTAAACAACAATTAACTCTGGATTGGGACAATGAATATGCAGAATCCTCAGATTTATTTTATTTGTTTTCAATATAATTTTATGTAGGAAGACACCACAGAACAAACAAAACACTTCAGACCAGCAAGGGCCTGGCTACTCCAGTTGTACAGTATGTGTGTAGCTATGTACAAAATATCTAAGATATAGCAGCAAGCATGTATTGTAGCACACCTAAAAATAAGGAAAGATTCCTCAGATCCAAAGAATTTCAGTTTTGCATCCTTACTATGTCATATTTTTAAACTTCAAATGCCTTATCTTAAACAATTTGTCACCAGTTGTCAAAAAACATCTGATCTCTGAAGAAGCTGGCTTTTTCCCAGGGAAATCATGCACAGGTCAAATATTAAATGTCACACAGCACATCGAAGGTGGCTTTGAAAAAGAAATGGTCATTGGTGCTGTATTTGTCTGCAGTTTATAACAGCAGTTATAACATTACAAACCACTGGAGATTCCTTGCAAAAATATATATGACAAAAGGCTACCAACTACTATAAATAATACTGCTATACTTGTTAGAAAATTGATGATTCTGTGTAAGAAGTAGAGCCAATGGTGAAAACAAAGGAATTTAGCTTGCATATCAATAATCAACCAATTTACCCAGGTATGAGAAGTATTATCTATGCATATGATTTGGATACCACTGCCCAAACTAAGAATTTCACCCATCTCAAGGCCATGTTGGCATCAGGACTCAATGCTTGTCAGACTATTGTATCAAAATTCAACTACATACCAATCCAAATAAAATGCAGGTTATTCTTTTCCACCTTTGGAACAGATAGACTAGTAACTCAACCTAATCTGACTGGACCTAATTTGTCATGGAATAGCTCTCTCCCACTATCCAAAATCCTATCTATTTGAGAGTGACACTAAACTGTATTCTTTCATATGAAGCACATGTAGACAAGAAAAAGTGCAAAGTTAGTTCCCAGAGCAACATATTAAAGAAGTTCGTCAGCTCTAAATGGGGGTTGGGGAGCAGTCTAACAATATTATGGACTACTTCACTTGCACTTTATTATTTAACATGCTTGGTTTGGAAAAGATCAACACTTGCAAAGAAGCTAGATGTTGTGCTGAATGAAAGTTGCCAGTATATTACTGGATGTCCTAAACCAATTAATGTTGATTGTCTCACTTACTCAACAGAATTGCCCCATGAGACAACAGAACAGTAGCAACCAAGTGGGATTGCACTCAGCAGATCAAAGATAAGAGGCAGGCATTACATGGCTCTTCTGTGACTTCCAGCAGACTAAAATCACAGAAAAGTTTCCTCTCTACAATGTAGCCACTGGGGCTGCTAACAAATGTTTAAAACCCCCCCACAAAAGCTATGCTTTACTGGAAGCACCGGTACATTAGTTCATCCCAGCTCTGCAGTATCTGTATAGATTGGGTGCTTCAGCAGGGCTTTTTTGTACTTTATATTTAAAGTTGATTCAACCAGCTATTAGATAAAAGCATCAAAAAAGCCCCACTAAAGCACTTGATCTATACTGAAGCTGTGTAAACTGGATCCAGCTAACGCAATGCCTCTTCTGGGCATGCATTGGACTGGACGCGGGGGTGTGCGGAGTTTAAAAGTAAAGCGCCGTTGGGGGTGGGGTTACATCTGTAAGCAGCCTGGATGAAATGCCAACAGTCATGTGAATAAAAATGTGGCAATCACGACCAGAGATTACCCAGGAAGGAGACGGGATGAATATCAAAATTACTGAACATCTCCCTGCAGGTGCAGAGATTGATTGGCCAATATGGAGAAACTTGAGCCACCTCTAAACAGGAATCAGTAAAATTAAGTTAACATGCGACTGTTGGGGTACTCTAATGACTCAAAAACCACGTGGGAATGTAGAGGAAACTTTCAGATTATAAAGCACCTACTTGCCTGCCCACAAGTTGGAGAGCCATACACCAAGAAGATACATGCCTGTATCTCGCTAAGGAGTATCCTTCTCAAGAAGGATCTCGCTAAGGTTACAGATCCAACAATATGGGCCCATTTTTTTACTCAGATTTGAACTTCATGATGGGACATGAGAAGATGATATATATATAGAAAGAGAGAGAGAGTGAGATGACTGACCCTTTCTGAATATTTCCTTCATCCAAAAAAGAGCCTTTTTAGATAACTATTTTCACACTTTATTTTTTCAAAATGTTTCATGTTTTGTCAACCCCAAAATTAAACTAATCTTGTTTTATCCAGTAATTTGTTTTTCATTTCTCCCAAGAGCTCTGACTAAACTTTTATAATGATAATGATTTGAGGAGGAATTTGAGAGCCTGAATTTTGTGGGTAAGTAAAATAATCTTAGATTTTTGAAGATTATATGACATGGTGACCTGCAATATCAGGACAATGGACTCAATATACCAGGAGAGTCCTTCCAGTTCTATATTTATTATTGTCAGTTTATATGTATTGAGCTAATGAACATTGACACCCACAAGCTTTTTCACAAATATATCTAGAAAACAATTAATTAAACCCTTTCTGATGTAAGAACACAGAAAAACCTATCATATGTCAGTTATTTTATCTCTTGCTGCTGATCTGAGTGGGATTTGAGCTGATGACCCGGAGATGAAAGACTTCTCTGATTATTGCTACACTCTAGTGCTCCACTTACTGTAAAATTGGCATCATTGTCAAAATATAAAAATCACTGAGCCCACAGTACTGTCCTTTGATAATATGAACGAAGGTTGAAACTTTTCTTGTACACGCGAAGGTAGGGATGTACATTTAGTTCTTTTAATTAAGGCAGCAGCATTTGATTTTTGTCATACTTAATCACACAGTTGAAAATTGTCATTTAGGTAACATTGCTTTCTATCTGCTTTCTGTCTGCTTTTTACTCATGTCCTGAATCATTATGTACATTACCTTCTTTTTAAAAGTAAATATGCTTCTGCATGTCTTATTAACTACTGCCTTTTTATTGTGCCATAAAAAATGTCCTTTTGATCTCTGTATCAGAATAATTAGCAAAAGTAAGGCAAGATATTGTGGAGGTTTGAAGCTTTCGATCCCATTAAAAGTAACTAGTAGATTTGCTAAGGAAAGCTGGATAAGGTTAATGTTTCTTTCTAGCTTCATTATGATCTATGTACAAGAAGAACCTTGAACCCTGTACAACTGACTAAGGTTTTATTAGGGTGATTAATGCTTATTATCTGCTCTACTTAGAGGTTTCTATCTGCTAAACTGATTTTAATACCCTGAAATATGTTGAAACCATCCCCGTTTCTTACAAAATTGCCTAACACAAGCAGGGTGGTGGCTGAGTACAAGCCTTAGCATGCAGTAGTCAATAGTCTATACCAGAAAATGGACCTGTAGAGATAACAAAATCTGCTTTGATACAATTGCATCTTCAAAGTGCACCTTAACATAGCAGCAGGTGCCTCAAGGTACCAATATTCTGGAAACAGATTCAGGGCCTCTTAAAACTCTGCAGTACAGTTTCTGGTTCACCCTGTGCCTCTGCTGGGCAGATGCTGGCTGGGAGAGAGACAGGGTACCATACAGATCTGTGGCACTGTGTAAATAATCACTATGCAATTAACGGTGACCAAAGTCCCCAACCAGGTGATGTCATACAATGGAATATCCTCAAAAGTATTTGGGTGCCAAACTCCTTTTTAAATGCCTAACTAATTAAAGTCAATAGGACTGAGGTAACTGAATATCTTTCTAATGGATCTGGCCCTGAAGTCAATCAGAAAGGTAAGGTGTGGGATTCAGAGGAAAGAAGGAATTATCTTCATATACAAATGAGCTATTGAGGTAAGGAGACATATAACTGGTCCAGCATCATCTAGAGTATATGTCACAGACTGGCACATTGAACTTATCTCCTGAGTCTCATTTCTATGCATTAAGCAGGGACCATCCTTCCATCAATCTCTGTTAGCTGGACTGCTTACACTGAGCCAGGTGTGAGACTTGGCTTCAGTTCTCTGTCAGCTTATTTGTTAGCACTGATACTTTTCAGTTCTTCTTTGCCTTGACAGATTCAGAATGTCTCTCCCGTTTACCATGTTCAAGGCTGCAAGTTTGCTTTTGCATTTACAGGTATGTCTGTCTGTTGAAGCTTGCAGCTTCACTTTTCACTTTTTCTCACGCCCAAGAAGGGCAAATTGCCAGATCTGCTGCTGTAGGTAAGAAAACTAAGAGGAAACACAATGAACAATCTTCCTGTAGTGGTTGTTTCTTAACAGGAGAATGGGTTAATATAAGAAAAGCCACATAGACTGGAAGAATAAATGTGGCTAAATGTATTTAACTGCAAGGCCTCAGAGAGACATTGGCTGTACCAGCTAATACTAGGTTGGCATTGGTACAGTAATAGGATGCTTAATACAGATAGATATTTGTTATCATTACGACTTCAAGGCCTGCAGTCTTTGCTGAAATCTGGAGAGCAGGCACAGTTCAGACAGTTTAAGGATTATGTCTCTGCAAATTCTGGCATGTTCTATGACTTGGCCTTTCTTCCCCTGACAAGATGAGAATCCAGAAAAAAATAATAAAGGTATCTTTGTTTTATATTTTGTTATAAGGTTAATTCTTATTTAAGATGTTTCATGGAACTTACAGAATAAAAAGTAAAATTTCTGTCACAACACTTAAAAGGAGGTCAAACTTTTTATCTTTTTTTGGTTTCTAGATTACTTAAGTTAGGAATGCATGTTGCATTTGTCCCTGGACAGATTTTTGTTCTAGGACAAACACAGGCAAAGAAATTCCAGGATTAGCATGTATACATATTGCTTTTCTAATCAGGGTTTAGTGAGCAGCTGAATGCAGTTCCACTTTTCTGCCATTGATTCAATGATGCAGTCCCAGGATCATTTTTTCAGATGCACCTTGTGATGTCCCAGGATAAACTGTTAGCTATGCCTTAACTGACAACTATTTTTTATCCCATGAATCTTTTTTTTTTGGATTTATCCCAGATGAATGGACTTGGACATCTGAACAGCAGCATTTTGTCCTGGGATAAAATGGTTTATTCTGGGCAAAATGTGATATCTGTTTGTAGCCTTAATGAGTTTCAGTTTTATTTGCAAGAAGGAGGGAATCATAGTAGAGGACTATATAGGAAACTCTACAGCCTTCTACTGTAATGCAGGAACTCATTAATTGTGGCTCTGACACTGTTGACTCCAGTTAAGTAGTTTGGGAAATCACTTTTCTTTCGTTGGTTTCCCCACTGATGAAAAGGACACTGTGGGTGTGTCTACATGTGCATTAGATCTGGGAACAATTTACTTGTGAGTAAATGCTTCCCGGCAGGCATCTACATACGCAAGCAAGTGGGCGCAGATTTGCTCCTAGTAACAGCAAACTGCTTCCACTTCCTGGGGTCCCGCAATGGGCCTCTGCTGCCACCATAGGGAACTCTAGGCTCCCC
The DNA here is from genome assembly GCA_030014935.1 of Caiman crocodilus. Lineage (NCBI taxonomy): Eukaryota > Metazoa > Chordata > Crocodylia > Alligatoridae > Caiman > Caiman crocodilus. The sequence continues at coordinate 193,599,661 of JAGPOW010000261.1, forward strand.
CTGGGTGCTAGCCCAGGGGCTGGCAGGGAGCACCAGGGCTGGATGTTCCACTGGGACCAGAACATTGGCCCCTGCCCCCAGTGGGCTACCTGCTGCTGGGGTGGAGACAATGTTCCCCTGCCCCAGCAGCAGGGAGATCCTGGCCCTGGCTCCCCAAATTGGGTCAGGGGACTTGGAAAGAGCTGCAGGGGAGGGGTAGGTTTCAGCCCCTTGCCCCAATCTATCAGTGGGGCAGCTAGCAATGAGCCCCTGGCTGGGCAAGGATTCCCTACCCAGCTAGGGGATCGCTGCTAGTAGCCCCACTGGCAGATCAAGGCAGGGGGCTGGGACAAGACCCTCCCTTGCAGCTCTTTCCAAGCCCCATACCTTGATTGCCTGATTGGTGCCTGGGCTGGAACCTGCCTCTGACTGGGACAGTTTCCAGACCCCGCTCCCCAATTACAATCTTGAAGCCTGGGGGCTTAGAGCTCCCTACCACCTGGGCAGGGGGACATAGTCCCCACCCAGGCTCCAGTAGCAGAGCCTGCCCTGCCTGCAGGCAGCTCCAGGGGCAGGGAACAAACTTCTGCCCCCTGCAGGTTGGCTGACAGGGAGCAAATCTGCTCCCAGTCAGGCATCTACGCAAGCGCTACTGCACAGTAACTAATAACAAGTAAACTTGCTACTTGCATTTTCAGGTAGTAAATTTACTCATGATTAGAGCAGTTTACTACGGAGTAAGTATATGCACATGCTTACTGTGTAGTAAATTACACTACTGTACAGTAAAGTGTCTCATATAGACACACCCTGTGATGCTTACCTGTCTCAGGTGTGACTGAACAAGGCCAGCTCCGGGTGGCTGTGGAGGCCTTGAGTCGATCTGCCCCACCAGGTAGAGCACCAAGTGCTAGACAGCAGGGCCTACCCAGGTGTCCTTGGGCCTGGGGGAGGGTTGGCGCAAGAAGGTGAGGCTCCCAGGACGTGGTAAAGACAATAAAACTTTACTCACGAGAACTGTGGTCCAAAATTATTTATAGTGCGGTGAACCGCTGGTACAGGCGAAGCCAAGGGTAACGGAGTGACAACCAGTGCGAAAGAAACGATGAGTGGTAAGTATGCGAAGTCTCTCACAGCAACTGCAACCAGTTATTGTTGTATCGCAGTGCTTGGTTCAAATCTCCCTAGACTCCCTCTAGGGACCCAACAGTACTGAGCGACGGCAAGAGTCCCAGCACCGTGGTATCTGTGTGAGTTAGGAACGAATCCCTCCTCAACACAGAGGCGTAGGCGCCCTGGCTTCCCCCCTATCTCCTGAGAGGACCAAGTGCAACCCCAAAAACACTCTACACTACACCACCAACTCCCGATGGCCCACACCACCTCACCGCAAGCAGACTCTCTTACAAACTTTTTAACCAATCAGCTCCCCGCTCCAATGGCCGGTTCTGGAATCTGCTCAGTGGTTCTGTCAGTCACGGCTACCTGGGTCAACTACTTAACCCCTTTTCACCCAAAGAAGCTTTGGTTGGTGCCCTCCGCTACTGCTTCCCTTTCGCCTTGGTCAGGTCACTTGACATGCAACAAACATTAATAAATAGCTTAGTTCAACAGAGAATGCAAAAAGTACAACATTGAACATCATAAAACACTATTGAGATAACATCTAAACCCTGACAATCTGGGAGGGGTCATAATTTTAAACTATTTTATGACATCAGGGTGTTATAAGGATCAGGGCCAGTTCAAGTTGCTGCCTGGGCTCCCTGGCTTGGGATCCCATTCAAACCGCCTGACATATTTGTATGAGATTTGCTGATTCTACTCTGCTGTAATGGAGGGTAGAGTGATAATTTGACCTACCGGAGAACTATGACTTCTCTTATGGTCCAAGCTGGGATAGGTCTTATCTTCCTTTGTTTTCACAGGATGCCTGCATCCACCCTTCCCATAACTCCCTCCACTAATAGAATCCCACTGTTCAGGGTCAAGTCTACATTTGCTGAAATAGTTATATCAGTGAAGAGAGTGATCTGGCAGCCACACTATATTTATAGGACTAGAGTCTATCATTCATGGAAAGCAGCACAACTCCCTATTGCCGACTGTGCTGGGAGTGACACCATGTACAGAGAGTACTGATCTCTTTTCTTGTATTAACTGCTTGGTAGTCTATCACTTAATAATGCAGGACTTGAAACCCTACTCTCTATCCTTTTTTTTCCTTTTTTCACGTGTTTCCAAATGCATAGTAGGGGGCATGCCAGGGAAGGAAAGGCATGCACTGGGAGGGAAAGAGAAAAAAAGAGCCTGCTTTTCTTGCTTTCACTGGAGACTGGCCCTGGCATGGACTGTGTTGAATGTTGAATGGCAACTATTTGTGTGAGGAGCAGTGGTGGGGAAACTCAAGGTCATCCATGGTCATTCTACTCCTTGGTGCACAGTTTGGGGGTTTCCTCCTCAGGGTCACCCTAGCTATATGTCAAAGCATCCATGGCTAGGACTAGTCTGGTGATAGGGTCTCCACCTAGAATGGTGGGGGGTCCTCAGTATAAAAGCATGTCATAGGAAAGGCTCCAGGAAAACTAGGGCTAATAGAAGCAAACTATTTTCTGTATGTGCTGTCTGTTGGCTATCATGTGACAGTAGAAGATTTATGTCATGCACCGAGGAAGTGTTACTCTATCAAGAAAAGCCTGGAGTGTTGTTAGCATAAATGCCCTGTATGTGTGGATGACAAAATGCTGTTGGTAGATCTAGCATTCTCTTGACAAAACTGTTTTGGCTAGACCTGCCCCTATTCCTTATAACTCAGCTGTGGGGCAAAAGCCCTAGTGTGTATGCAGTTATACCAGGGAGAGAGTGAATTCTGTGGTTTAGCTGTGTTTGCCAAACCAATATAAGCTATACTGGAAAGAGAGTACTGCATTTACAGCAGCTGTGTTTATGCTAGGAGGGTTTTGCTGGTAGTAGAAAAACTTCACTAGTATAGGCTTGGGCCCAAATCATTTCTGTGGATTTGAAGCCTTTCCTAACCAGGTGATATATATATAGCAGGAAGGGCAAAGGAGGCCATGCACAAGCTGAGCAGCAATATGGTCCATCTGTCTGGTATTGCATGGCTTGCCCTGGTGCTTGAGAGAGGCTATGTTAGTGCTGATAACTGTACCCAGCATGAAGAGATGTGGTTGAAATCCACTGTAGAACTAAATTATACCTTTAACTACATAGGAGAAGTGAAGAGAGGCTACAAGAAGCTCTAGTTGTTAGTGTACCCACACAGTTAAAGGGCACAAACTTCACCTGGTTCATAGCACTCCATGGCACAAGGGAGAAGGCTGACTGGTGCTGGCTGTGGCCACAGGTATCCCCCAAGTACCCATGGAATCAAATGGTATTACCGTAAACAACCCACTGAACTGAATAGAGAGCACCTGACATCCAGAGAAAATGAGTAGGGTTAAAGAAAATCTAGAATAAGGCTTTCATTTTCTAGTCAATGCTGCCAGACTCTTCACAGTGGGAGGTGAGTCAAAGGAAAGCTCATTCTGCACCAACCTGTCCTGTAGCACCTAAGTGATATTAAGCTTTCCAAAGCTCAGCATTCTTTCAGGCACTGAATTCTCCTTTTCCACCCTCCCTCTCTCTCCACCAATGGCTGAATAGCTTGCATAGATACTTGGGTAAATGATCTTCAAATAGCCTGTTTTCTTGAACTGCCAAGGTTCTGTCAGTTCCCTTGATAACTTGACTGTAGTAATCTCTTGCCTTTTCAATGCCAGTTTCCAAAGGACTGCTCGTTTCATTTAATCCTCTCCTGGGGATACAGAAGTGAGATATGTATTTGCCTTTCTGGGATGAATTTTGCATAAATATTGTTTTCACCCACACACAGGAGATATCGGGAAGGAAAAAAAAAAGCACTAAGGGGAGGTAGTATAAAACAGGAAGAGGAAGGGAAGACACCAAAGAGGTGGGATGTAGGAAACAGAAAAGGGAGTAAAAGAAGGAAACAGGACATGTTTCTCTGGTTAGTTAACAGTAATGTCCTTGTTTTCCTTTTCCTTTTTCGTATATTATTTATTTGTTGAATTAACTTATTACAGTTGCATACACCACCATTGTGTAGCAGCGAAGGCATCCACAGGTGTGGGCATTGTATGTCAAGATCTTCTAAACTTACAGTGTGGACCACATGTCAATCAAGTGAGCCTAAGTATTTCTATTTGTAACTGAATGAACCACTTTTCCTCCCTTTCAAAGTCACAAAATAATAAAACTGAACCCACTGTTTAAATAGGTGGTGCATCTTTGTAAAGTCTCTATTTCAGTGGTTCTTGAGATTTTAAAATTCAGGGTGTCCTTCAAAACCTGTTTGAATTTGGCAGCATTCCCACTTGGGAACGACTGTTGTGCTGCCTCAGCTTACCTCAGTGGTCCTCATTTGGGGTATTACCACTGCTGTTGCCCCTGCTGCCAGGTAAAAGTGTCCCCCACAACTTATGCATAGCCACACCAGGAAAGGCTGCAGCACACATGTGTTTCTGCCTCTGTTGGGGTTATCTAATAAGCCTAAAGCAGAGCTTTAGTTAGCCATGTTAGTGTGAAGTCAAGTAGAAGATAGAGTAGATTTGCACCTTACAGACCAACCAAATTAGATATACATACACATTTCACAATCTGAAGCTCACTTCATCAGATGCTGTGAAAGCACAGGACATTTTATCTGGCTGTGGTAGCAACACCTACACTGAAAGGGTCTTCTAGCACCCCAGAATGGTGTGGCATCCCTGTTGAGAAACACTACTCTATTTATTGTGCTGTTCAGCAGCTAAGGGACTGATAAAGAAGGAAGTTTCTGCCAGGCCGTTCTATGCAGATCACCTGCACATCACAATCTGAGAACCACAGCAGAGAGGTCTAGAAGAGATTTTAGATTGGACATGCTGAAACAGATTACCCATTTAGCTAATTGACACTTACAGCAAAATGGAAAAGCCATAACCTGGATTTCTAATACCATTTCTAGTTAAATCTTCACAGAGGAGTCCCTGTTATTGAGTGGATTCTGAAGGCTCCTTTGGTACGACCAGGAGCTTACTGGACAGTAGACCAGAATCTTAGGTGGATTAAGTGCCCCTCCAACCACATAAAACCTGATTCTCTTTTGTAATAACATCTTTGTATAATGCAATTTGAACTCACGATTGTCTCTTCAGAAGAGCAAGTTACTATTTGGTAACTTGCAATTCCATTACCTTTACCAGTAGAGGGAACTGTCATACATCTATAAGCCATTTATATCCTGGCAGTAGTGGGCTATTCATTTAAAAAGGTAAAACATTTAATTCTCTCTCCCACAAGCAAACCGTTGTGCTGTCTTAAATGAAATGAAAAGGAATTCTGGTAAAGATATTTAGGGACAATGCTGAAAGACAACCATAAAGATTTTTTTTTAAAGAATAAAAAGTTGTTGTTCCACATGAACACCTAGACTACAAAGCTATATTTTCTCATGCTGATTCAGTATTTGGGTGTACATCTTGGACAGGCATGTGAATATTTTGAGATGGTGCACATTGAAAAAAAAGTAGTCCAAATAAAACTTAAATAGCTATTACAGCCTATTGTACTATTAAATGAAGTACAAGCATATAATTAATATGATGAGAACAAGAGGTATTCTTAAAATGTTAGTAAATATAAAATAACATTATAGTTAAATGTATAAAGCACTACACCTATCTACTACTCTGCCAAGGTGATCAGAGTGCTATACAAAATAAAAACATAATAAAAGTCCTCTTTAAAAATTCAGACCAAATGAATAAAGATAAGCAGGATGATTTGGCGGGGAGGAATGGTAAATACTGTGGGCTTGATTCTTCACTGTACTCAAACAGCTCAGGTGTAGGGAAAAGAGGGAGCTGATGTGATCACAGCTTTGTGGCTCTCAGCTACCTGCTGGCCCTACTCCAACTTTAAGCCACAGATTAACTTGATTTATCTGGTATTAATTTGTTGGTCAAGAAACCACAGGGTAGTGGGCAATCTGTTGTAGTAAAATGGTTCTTCACTATGAAACTTTTCTACTCCTATTATATTTTCTCCTTGCCGCCCCTTATGTTGGATATTAGGGTTCCAGGCCAGCTGGTAGAATCAGGTAGCAGAGCAGCAGCAGGAAGAGATGGAGACCCTTTTCCATCTTTGTTTCCCCTATGTAGGGGAATGCTTCACTAACAAAGCTCCAGACACTTTGGGCCACAATGCAATATTTGAAGTTTGGGGAATCTGGCCCTCTGTGGGGACACCATGTTCCCTCAAAACATAGCTGATATAAAGGCAAATTAATCAGAATCACTTCTGTTAATATAAATTAATCTAATCTAGTTTATATATAAGCAAACTTTAGACCCAATGCAAGTAATCCTTATCCATGTTATTCACTCTGTATTGTAAATAGTGTTTTTTTTTATGGACTGTAGCTGTACCCTCCAAAGGCCACATTTTGAAATGTGGATGCAATTTCTACATCCTTCTCAAATGCTACTTTGAATTCGGAACATTATATGGTTCTGGGATTTTTAGGTTTTATGGCTGTATTGTCTACGGGAAGTAAGTGGGAAAAGGTCAGATACTGCTTTTGGCCTTGTTTGGACAAAATCCCCATTGATCTTGGTAGGCATTCTGTTTGAGTGAAGATGGCAGAATGTGGTCCTTTGTCTTAGTTTTTTCTGCTTCCATGTTGACCACATTAAAGGTCTTTTTGTCTTTGCTGTTTTATATTTTCCCTTTCTTTATTAGATCATGTAGAATATTGATTTAGTTAAAGGAAAGTCTCATAGCAGGATGTGTCTGTGTGGAAGATTTGCAGCTAGGTTTCAGTAATTTCCACAGAGACTCTCCCCTGCATAGTGGCTGTATGCATATTCTGTCCTTGGGCTGGACAAAGAACATGATTGTGGGAACACAATGAGGTAGGATTTAAAGGTTCTGCTGACTTCTGTTTCTTATTGAAATGATGGCTTCTGACCATCACAACATGGTCTAACATGGCTTCTATTATACTGGACTTTTACCCATTTTAGGGAACATGATCAAGCTAATTTTAAACACAGTTCCAATCTAATATAAATAAGGTCTGATTTCAGTATAAAGAAGAACCTGATGGTCTCAACATTGTAATACTTAGAGAAACCAAAGGATTTAGTAAGATACTGCAAGTAACAACTCTGGTACAGACAGGAGGGGCTTAACTCCTTTGAAACCACTCTTCTCACCCCATTCAGACATAATATCAAAACCAGACAATAGCTGATCACTTAGATTCAGTACTACCTATTGGTGGAGAGCAATTTCAAAACTCTGAAACCAATAGGAACTGGCATTGATTGGCAAAACTGGCTTTGAAGCGCTCCAGAAAAGCAAAACTCTATCTTGCACAACCCAGGCTTTGAACTGAAGGGTGGCTGCTCAAATAAGTCAATTAGCTTCTTAAATTGCTGAAACCATTTTCTTGCTCCCTTTCTTTTTCTGCTTGAAATTCAAACTTCTTGTTCTAATGTATTGCATTATTTCAAGGTCCTAGACTCTAATCTCCTGCTTTGCTTCATACTTTTTTTCAGGGCCATCTTTCCACTCTTGTCATTGGCAATATCCACCTTTTCCTGCCACAAAGAAAGACTCCATTGACTTTGGGAGTTGGATGTTTTAAATGTTTTAGGGACCCCAGCGGACTGGATAGAATCACCTGGCAGGCCACATCTGGCCTGCGGGCCACATCTGGCCTGCGGGCCACCTTTTGTCCACCCCTGGACTAGACTCTGAGTCTCCTCATGATTCCCACTCAGAGCTTTTTTTCACTAGCCCATATATGAAATATTTTGTACTAAAATTATGTGGGCTATAGTTTTAGTGACATAACTTTGGGAGCAGTCATGGTTCAGTCATGGCAAAATTACTTGTGGAAAATGCAGATTGTTCTCAATTCACAGAAGTTGCTTGAATGAGTACCTGTCTGTCAAATTAGTTTTGCCAGTACAGGATATTTCAGATGAAGGTGCAAGAAACTCCTATAACAGAGTAAAAAAAAAAAATCAATAATGATTTAAATTGTTTAGGCATTTGCATTTTGCATTCCCCATCACTCACTTTATTTTGAACATATTGGACCAGCTTTGACCCTGCACAGCAATTTACACCTATGTAGACAAAAAAGTAACATTATATTAATCTGATCTGTAAGATGCAAGGCAATAGAGAATCATGTTCAACAGAGTTGAAATTCTCTTTTCTAGTTCTGATGTGTCTTTTGCATAAAATGTCATAATTAGCAATATTAGTACCCTTCTGTGAACCACTCAGTTTTCCGTCAGTCAGTAAGCCTGTCTGTCTGTTGCAAACAGTAGTCACACAGCGTACCTTTTGATCTTTTGTACTCATGTCTTTGAAGTTACTTCACCTTTCTTTATATTTCTTTATTTTTAAGTTCCTTTTTTTCAGTTCTCTCCATTCCTTTTGCGTGTCCCTGCCCTCTTTCCTTTCTTTTTTTCTGTTCCTTAAAGTTGGACATCCTACCAGTTCAAGGGAAACTTTTGAAAGGATAGCTATATGGATTACAAAAAACATGTTTTTCTGCAGTGAGTAAGAGTTTACAGCTACATTAGCCCCAGTGGTTAAGGTATCCCTGCTACCACATTTTATGGGACTAGGGTAGAAAAGCCATTATGATGCTCCACACAAACTCAGGCCTTGGGAAAAGCAAAGTTAAGGAAGGTTTGTCATCTGGGGTTGCCTTCACTGTAAAGTTAACTTTGGTTTTCATCAAGTATTGTACTTTTTATCTGAAATGGAGAGCCAGGGCCAGCTCCAAGAACTCACACAGCGCCAAGAATACAATGTGCCCTTGTTGTGAAGAAGGCTAATGGCATGCATTAGTAGTAGTGATGCCAGCAGATAGAGGGAAGCGATTATTCCCCTGTATTCGGCATTGGTCAGGCCACATCTGGAGTATTGTGTCCAGTTTTGGGTACTTCACTACAGAAAAGTTGTAGACAAATTGGAAAGAGTCCACCAGCGGCCAACAAAAATGATTAGGAGGCTGGGGCGCATGACTTATTTAGTCTGGAGAAGAGAAGACTGAGGGACTATTTAACAGCAGCCTTCACCTACCTGAAGGGTGGTTCCAGAGAGGATGGAATAAAACTGTTCTCAGTAGTGGCAAATGACAGAACAAAGAGCAATGGTCTCAAATGGCAGCAAAGGAAGTTTAGTTTAGATATAAACACAAACTTTCTCATGAGGAAGGTAGTAAAGCACTAGAACAATTAGCCGGAGAGGTAGTGGAATTTCCATTCTTGGAGCTTTTAAGACCTGGATAGACAAAGACTTGGCTGGGATGATCTAGTTGGGGATGGTCCTGCTTTGAGCAAGGGGTTGGACTAGATGATCTCCTGAGGTCTCTGCAACCCTAATTTTCTATGGGCACCTTGTGGCTAGCCAGTAGGGGATACTCCTGTGTTGAGCCACCCACCTCACTGCACCCGACCACCTTCCAGGCTCTGAGTGCCTCCCTGGGGCTGCCTCATGTCTGGCTGACCCCCTTCCCGGAGCACACCCACTAGCTTGGGAGTTCCACTGCCACCACCCAGGGCTGGGCTTGATTCCAGCTTTGTGCACCCTGGGAAACACAGGCCTAGTAGCCCTCGAGGCTACTTGATTCACTTCAAGAACTTGGGATGCTTCCCTCAGTCAGAAGCACAAGTTGTGGTCTCCCTTAGTTAGCCAAACCAAGGAGACCCCAAGGCATAATCTAGACCCACTCCCAATATGTCTCCCACACTAGGTACAAAGGAGAACTTTATTGGTTACAAGGGGTAGGGCTAGAATAGAGTACAGGGTAGAGCAATATCAGAGAAATCCCATAGAGCAAACTCCCACGGCTAGGTAGCCTTTGATCATGCATCTGAGTTACTGCAAGCTAAATATCTAGTTAGATCTCAGGTAGCTTACTTACAAGTATCATCCAGAGTTGGGGTTCCCTCTGGAGGCAGGCAGTTCCTTGATCATGAGTTTTGAGAGAGAGAGCGAGTTTCAGATGGCTCAGCTCTTCTCTCTCTGAGTCATCCTCATGGCTGCTGCCTCCTCCTTTTGAGCAGTCCTTAATTTATATAGCCCTTATGACCTAATTTACCTGGTCCAATGGAGGCCAGCAACTGCTGGCTGTCAGCCAACCAATTTGAAATGCATCACTAGTTGCTGGGCAGACTGGCAGTTCCTAGCTCCCCAGGGAGCAAGCCCCTCACCCAGGTCTGTGATACCAATCATGTAGGCAGAGGGAGCAGGTTTTCCTGCTCCCTCAGGAATGTATCCAGCTCAGGTTACCTAAAGAGATAGGGTAAGGTGTTTATCCTCTGCTGGCCCCATCCTAACCAAATTGTCACACAGCAGAGTTTTTGAGGAGAAACAGAGGTGGCCTTCTGCCACACACCTATACCCATGATGAGCTCTGCTCCAGCATATGCTAATTAGCATGCATTGAAGCAGACTTGATTAATTGAGTCAGCGTGCTAGTTAATGTGCTCCAGTAGTCTCTGTGTCACATGTATTCAGCATTCCCACATTTCAAAATGGCAGTGGGGGCATTTTAACTAAAGCTCATCAAATGAGCTGTAATTAAAGTAGCACCATTGCCATTTTGAAGTGCAGAATGCTGAATATATGTGATGCTGTGGGTGTTTTAATTACAGTGGCTCTAAGAGCACCCCCTCACACTCCCCCCGTGGCACATGTATAGATGCCCAAATATGATTCTAAAAACTTGTGGTCTTCTTCATGTGCAAGTTGGAAAGTCAATGCTGGCCATGCCAGGCATGCATGACGATGGATAGGGCCATGTTGGATTCATAGTAGAAGTGGGCTGCGCGGCAGCTCCTTTAATCTTGCAGGCTCCCTTTTGTGCTCCCCTGCCCCTTACTGGTGGAGGGACACCACTTGTGGTTTGCTCCTGATCAACAGGAAAATGAAAACTGCAGTTTTAAACATAGTGCCATTTTTGCTTCCCTGCTGGTCAGCAGCAAGCAAGGGAGCCACTGGGGCCCCTTGGTCAATCAGCACCAGGGAGGTAGAAATGGTACTGTGTTTAAAACTGCAGTTTTCACTTCCCTGCTGATCAGGAGTGAGCTGCAAGCCCGGGTGGGAGATTGGCCTGCAGGGGAACCTGCAGGATTAAAGAAGCTGCAGTATAGCCCATTTCCACTGTGAATCCAGCTGGGCCCTAATGATGGATGTAGTCCTATTACTCTGAGCTTTTGGCCCTGCTCCGGAACAGCTGGTCAGGATAGGGGATTCAAAACAGGATTCCCTGTGACTTTTTATTCCTTCCTTCCAAACTGAGGATTTACATGCATTTTACTTTTGGAACAAGTCCTCTCTGAGTTTGATCTGTGCCTTGCCACCACTTGGAACAAAGGCTGTGGGCAGAAAGCCAAACTCCATTAAACTGGAAATGGGCTGAGGCCACATTCATATGTGTGCCCAGAAAGTTCTCCCACAATACATTGCAAAATTTAAGCGTAGTGTGAAACTGAGAACAATGGGTTGTACCCACAGAAGTCCTCACACATCCCACTACTGAATGCAATGCCAGAATAAAGGCAGTAAGTTGAATATAGCTTTGTAGCATGGCTGCTCTCACCTGGCTAAAGCCAGCTTGTGGGTGAAAGAGAGGGGTGGGGGAGAGGAGGCAGAGGGTCTGGGGTTACAATCGAGTGAGCTGTGTAGTGAAGGTAAGTTCTTAAAGGTGGTATGCCCTTCTGCTTTTCTGTTTATGAAATGACCTGCTTTGTTTGGCATGCATCACTTAAACAGGCTACTTAGTGTCTCTTCTTGGTAAAGCTCTCACCAGTAAATAGTTTGAAGTCCAGATGGTTGAAACATATTCTCTTTTCAGAAGAACCTGTGTTACAAATAGGTTATCATCATATGACAGTGTAATCTTACCTAACAATGCACTGAGAGGGTATATTAAGTACATATCCATGCCTGTTGGCACCAAGAGTCTGTCCTGTCAATTGTGATTACTTAAAGGTTAAGAGAGTTGGTCTACACATCAGTTTGGCACTAAACCAGTCTAGCTTTGTGTAGAAAAATCTCAAGCTACTTTACTTGTAATTTTAAAATGTTGAGAACTGAATTTAAAAGTTTAGACAAATTTGGCATTTTGCGCAAAATTAAAGAAATGTTTTGAGTTATTTGATAAATTAAAACACTATTTCATGTCAGTTTTGACTTTTTTCCTTTTTAGAACATTTTGAATATAAAAATGTCAATTTCTAAATGAAAACTTTTTTTCAAAGAGTAAATCAAATCTTTTAATTGTCAATATGTCAAAATTGAGTTATTTTGACATTTTCAAAAAAATTTGGCTGACTTTTTTTCCCCAAACAAATTTAGGAAAACAATAGAATGTTACCAAATTGTCATTATGATATAATAACATTATACTATTATATAATAATTATGGTGATGATTTAATAAAAATTCTAACAACAACAATAAAATTGCAAAGGTTTTACTGATAGAAAACTCTTAATGAAAACATTTTGATCAGCTTTGTCTTTGATTAATCCCCTTTTAGTTCCTGAGGAGGAGGTGGTAAAAGGGAAGGTAGAGGCCCGCTGTCCCATAGTGGTAAGGTTTTATCTAAACCAAAAAATGGTACCCTTTTGGCCAAGTGCCTAAAAGGAGAGTTTTCCCAGGATAATGGCACCAGCAGACTGTGGATACAATTCATACTGGCAAAATTGTGCTTTGGCTTAAATAGTTCATTCCAGAATTGAAAATATAATAAGCTATGCCAGCAAAACTGTAATCTCTGCTAGGACCATTGCTATGTTAGTGGTGGGTCACATGTCTTTACACCCTTGACTAACAACAAATGTTTGTCATGTCACCCTGCCCTTCTACTAGAACAGTGGATGGAGTTGCATTGGTATACAAATGGTTATATCAGTATTACTACTTCCATACTGAAAAGGAAGTAAGGGATCCTGCTATTAAGCACCTTTATCCTGATGTAACTGTATTTACATTGGTAACTGCATTGATAGCATTGTTTCAAGAAGAAATCACACCCTTAAGTAAAATAGTTGTGCTGCCATAACAACTGGGTGTAGACTAAACCCGAGGGTAAATTTATTGAATGAACTGAACAAAGACAGATCCTGGTACTATCAGTTTGTATGTTTATAGCAGTGTTCAGTATAGGTCTTTACAGGAGTTCCTGATTTAAAACCTCACAGATTTCTTATTAACTCAGGTTATAAACTGATGTGACAACCTATTAGCTTGGTTGCTTAGAGCTAATAATGCCAAGATGGCAGGTTCAGTCTCTGTAGAGGACACAAGAGTTTTGCTGCCTCAGGCAGGGGGTTGAATTAGATTACCTCTTGAGGTCCCTTCTGGCCCTACTTCTCGCTATGGTTATATCACTATCTAAGGATACTGGCAAAAGCTGTTCCAATGCAAGTATTACAGCCTTATGATTCTGTAGGAATATATGTATAATAAAACTGTTGCAATTTTAACCCTGTTTCATACAGAGTAAAAGTTAGAGTGATGTAGCTTGAATTGCTCCAGGACCAGGCAGGGACAAACAGGCCTTATCCTTGCAGATGTTAAAAATAAAAACAAAAAAAAATAGGTTTTACCAGAAGCAGCAGTGTGTTACTTTGACCCAGCTCAGCAGCCCCCGCATTGATTGAGTGCTTTAACAGGGCTTTTTGGCACGTCTAGCTAAAGCTGATTAAATCAGCTATTAGATAAAAGTGCAAAAAGCCCCCACTAAAGCACCCAATCTATATAGATGCAGCAGAGCTGGGTCCAACTAAGGTGCTGCCTCTTCTGGGCATGTGCTGGGCTTGGTGTGGGAATGTACCAAGTTTAAAATAAAGCAATAGGTTTTTGTTTGTTTTTAACATCTTCAAGCAGCAATATTAATAATAGCTGCTTCTCACCCTCAGGCAGCAGCTCCCTTTCTCCTTTTGGTGGCTAAAATGTGGATTTCTCTATACCCACAGATTTACAGATGGGAAAACTAAGGCATAGTTATACAAAAAATGAAAGACTTCTGAGAGTTCAGAAACACCCAACTTGGCTAGGGACCGAAGTTACACATAAGCCAGCATAAGTGATTAGGAACTGGTTTAAACCTGTAACAGAACAGAAGTTCAGTGCACATAAACCAGTTTCAAAATGGCTGAAACTGGTTTAAGATACACCTGGTTGAATCTAGTATCAGACTTAACTGATTTGGGCGAACCCAGTTTCTGGAACTTCTGTCTCAGAGTCCTTCCTTCATGGTTTAAGTTCAATCAAAGTTCCCTAAGCACCCTAGCATGCCTTGCAGGCCTGGGCTGGGCTGCGCTGTCTGCTGGAGCAGAGCAGGGCTGGCCCCAACTCTCTGCTCCCTAGTTGGCTGACAAGGGGGTGGGTATGCTCAGGACAGAGCCTGGTCTGCCTGGTGGGGGCAGAGCTGCCCCTGCCAGATTTTCCCCAATGGAATATAGAAGGCAGGGGCATGGGACAGCAGGTTCAGGCAGAGGGAGATTAAACTCTCCTGCCTCCCCTCTCCCACCAGCTGGGACCTCAGCTGGGGTCTGCCTGGCTTTTCCCCCCTGCTCATGTCTCAGCATGACCCCCAGACCCCTGTCCTAGCTAGGGGATGGTCATGCTGCACTGTCCCAGGGTTTAGCCTGGGGAAGCCCAGGAGCAAAGGCCAGATCTGGGGGGGCAGGGGAGTGGGGGGAAGGAGAGTGAAACAGCCCAAAGCCCAGGTGGGAAAATGAACAGAGGGATTGTGGCAGTGGCAGCTCTATTCTGGACATAAGCCCCGCCAAGCAGAGAGACCCAGGCTAGGCAGGTGAATGGTCTTGAGTGTGTTCGCACTAGTCCAGAGCATGCAGCTGGGGGAGCAGCTCCTATTTAGTGGCCCCTTCTACCTACTGGAGAGCAGCATCTGGGCCAGCCTCAGCCCCTGCAGTGGCACGCACAGTGTAGGCTCACCCCCTCAGGCCTGAGTGCTATTGCCTGTGTCCCCTGGGCCACTGGGTGCCGAGCTGGGCACACACTGCTCACTCTTTCCCTACCCAGCGGCAGTGATGGTAGCAGTGTGGCGCCATGTACCAGGCACGGGCCACTACCACTACAACTTCCCTGCTGCCACCTTCATTGGTGGGGGGCCCACCCTGGCTGTACAGGTAGGCACTGTCTACGCTGCCAAACTGCGGTCAGCTACCAGGAGGGCAGTGTCAGGGAAGCCATAGGGGTAGCATCCTGCACCTGGTACATGGTGCTGTGCTATGTCACTGCTGCCAGGTAGGGGAAGAGTGAGCAGTGTGCTCCCAGCTCAGTGCTTGGCAGCCCGGGGGATGGAGGTAATAGTGCTCAGGACTCAAGGGCCCATGCCCTGCATGCCACTGTGGGGGGCAGCCAGCCCAAGTGCTGCTCTCCAGCAGATAGAAGGGACTGCCAAGTCAGAGCTGCTCCCCCAGCTGCATGCTCAGCTCAGCTCTGACACGGGCTAGTGCAGACAAAATTGAACCCCTTCCTTGCCCCCCCAGCTTGGGTCCTTTTGCTTGGAGGGATTCACATCTAGGATAGAGCCACTGCTGCTGTGATCCCTCTGTGTGTGTTCCCATCTAGGCTTAGGACCATTTCATTTCTCTCCCTCCCCACGATCTGGCCTTTGCTCTTAGGCTGTCCCAAATGAAACCCCAGCCCCAGCGGCTGGGAAGGTGCAGTGGGATAGCTCCCTGGCTGGGAGGGGGGCTCTGGCAGTCCTGGGCCATGCTGAGCCAGAAGCAGGGCACCACAGAAGACTGGAAGAAGGCCAATTTGGTGCCTATCTTTAAGAAAGGGAGAAAGGAGAACCCAGGGACCTACAGGCCAATCATTTTGACTTGAATCAGGGGTAAAATCCTAGAGATAATTATCAAAGAATGCATTTCTGACAGGCTAACAGAAGTCAGTTTCCAGAAAGACAGCCAACATGCCTTTGTTATGGGCAGGTCATGCCAGACCAACCTCATTTCATTCTATGATCAGGTAACTCACCATCTGGATAGGGGAAATGAGGCTGATGCCATATATATGAACTTCAAAAAGGCCTTCAACCTATCTCCCACAACGTTCTTATGGTAAAATTGGGAAAATGCGGCCTTGACTACTTTATGGTCTGGTGGCCAGGTAACCAGCTCCATGGCAGGACCCAGAGATTATTGACTGACAGAACTGAGTCATCATGGCAGAAGGTTGACAAGGCAGCAGGAACCCTTAGGGTTCAGTACACGGACCAATGCTTTTCAACATGTTCATCAATGATTTGGATTGAGGTATTAAAAGAGGACTGGCAAAGTTCACTGATGACAACTATGGGAGAGCGTGGTCACACTTAAAAACAGGCTGGTAATAGAGGCTGACCTGAACAGGCTTGCAAGGTGGGTGAACCTCAACCTGATGTCATTTAATACAGAGAAATGTAAAGTGCTTCATCTGGGGAGAAATAATCCACAACACACTTGCAGGCTTGGCAGTACTACACTTGCTCGCACCACAACTGAATGAGACCTGGGTGTCATGATAGATAACTAAATAAACATGAGCAACCAATGGGATGCCATAGCTGGCAGAGCTAATCAAACACTGGAATGCATTTACTAAGGCATCTCAAGCAAAGTTAAGGATGTCATCCTCCTGTTCTACTTGGCCTTGGTGAGTCTGCAGCTGGAGTAGTGCATCCAGTTCAGGGCACTCCACTTCAAGAAGGATGTGGAGAAGCTCAAGAAAATCCAAAGGAGAGCCACACGCATGATTAGAAAACCTAGAGACCAAGTCACATGAGGAGAGGCTGAGAGACTTGGAACTGTTCAGCCTGGAGAAGAGAAGATTCAGAGGGGTCTTGGTGGCAGTCTATGAGTATATCAGTGGCATACATCGGGGCCGGGGGAGCATCTATTCCCCAAGGCCCCCCAGGGGAGGACAAGAAATAATGGGCAAAAAATGATTGACGATTGCTTCAGACTAGACATAAGGAAAAACATCTTTACAAGTTGAGTGCTGAGGGTTTGGAACAGGCTCCCCCCAAAGGTGATACCCACCCTAGCAATTTTCAAAAAGCATTTTGTCTGGGGTCATTTTACCAAGCAGTCTTTCCTGCACAAATGCAGTGGGGCTGGAACTGATGATCCTTAAGGTCCCTTCCAGCCACTAACATCTATGAAAGTGAGAAGCTGGGCACACCCTGGCTGCGGTCCCTGCAGGCCAGGGCAGGGGTTTAACACTGCCCCCCATCATACTAAGCCTGTTGGGGTCTGGCAATGCCCCTCCTCAGCTCATCTTCCCTCCAGCCTGCAGGGAATGAAGGGCTTGCTTTAGTGTCTCCAGGCTTCTAGCCTGAGCCACTGCAGACATGTTCCTGCATTTCTGCAATCAAAAGTGAATGTCTGTTCACTTGCTTGTTGGCTCAGTCTACACAGGTCAGGGTAACCTGTAAAGACTGAATCAATTCAGGCTTGGGCTTTTTAATGTCTGTACCTAGCTCTTGAGACTCACTTAAAAGACTCCAGATTATCAGAGAATAGAACATGAAGGACAGAACAGAAGATGAAGCCAGATGTCTCTCCCACTCCCTTGTGCCACAGTTTGGTCTAGTGGATCAATATAGTGCAGCTCCCCACTGTGTGATTTACAACTACCCATTATGTGGGGACCCACTTTAACAGCATCCTCTGAGAGCTAGGCCCTTCCATAGTATCTCACACTAGGCACCCAGTGATGAGTCACTAGTGAAAAATTAGGCCAAAAATGTAAATGACACAGTCACACAACATGTGTGCAGTTGAGTCAAGAGTATATTCTGTATCTTCTGTATATCAGTCTTGTACTTTTGCTCCAGCAAATAAGGTTTAAAGATCACAACACTAACTCATAGTGGTTTCTGAATGGAGGAAATCTGATTTTGGCTTATGTCCAATGACTTAGAATCTAATGAGTTACTTCAGGCTGTAAAAGGCATTCAAAATAATTAAGCAAATCAGCAACTTACCTTAATGAATTGTGACAGAGGGAGAGGCTTCACAGTACAGAGCCTACTGCTTCAGAAATGGCAGATGCATATATTTATTGAGTGGAAGCCTGGAAAATACCAGTGTTCGGGCTAAGAGACTAAGTTGAAATTTATTCTTGTCATGTAAGTTTTTGTTAGGGAATGCACAGCATGTGATCTCAATCTTTCTGAACTGAGCAAACAACTTTCAAGTAGCTGAAGGGTGCCAGCCTTTAGGGTGTTTTATGTACCCACTGCAGATCCAAAAGCAACATGGTAGCTGTACAGCTACTGGGGCAAGCATCACCAGAGACCAGTGCTGTGAAACTTTGACCAGCCTGTGTTCTGCACAGACTTTTAAAGTGAGTCCTTACACAATGACCATATAGTGGGAAGCTGTGTTACACAGATCCACCAAACCAAAATCTATTTGGTTGATTGTAGCAGGGGCAGCATCTGACTTCATTCTGTACTTCCTCCTGTACCCAATCCTAAAAAATAATTATGCTTAAGATTAACTTTACTACCCTGATTAATTAAATAGAAACAAAAGGGATTGTTCATGGTAGCTGAGTGTGCAAGGTCAATACCTGCAGCAAGCAGCAGCTGTGCCATTCAGAGCTGACAACTCTGTTTTTCACGTGACAGATGTACAGATGCCTGTATATCTTTACAGTGCAAAGCAGTATCACACTGCCATGACTACCACCATGTGAGAGTGGCTGAACACATGCTAACTCCAGCACTGGAAACAGTGTAGCCATGCTAGTGTGATGCTGCATGTCTGCCAAGAGGCAGAGTGTGCCAGCACTGCTGTCTGTCTGGGAGTTGGCATGTCTAGAGCAGGCATAGTGTGTCTTGGCACAACATTACCGTATACGATATAGAAAGACCCTTAGACCCAGAACACTCTTATGATGAATGAATCCATTTGGCCCAGGATTTGTTCCACAAGTCATAGGCCTCTATTTGTGGTATTAGTGCTGGAACATTGAACCCAGTAGTTATTAGGTACTACTACTTTAATGCTAAAATAGTCCTGCCCTCTACTTTTCCAGATGTGCCTAATGTGGAGTGGCCTGTTTCCTATTGTTGCTTGAAATATACAGTATGACCTTGTGCAAGTTGCTTAATTTGTTTTTTGCTTAGATTTTTTTCCAGTGACTCATGACTGACAAATTTGAGACACTTTAATGATGTTACAGTGACATCAGTTCCATGATAGCTAGGCAAAGAGAACTGTAAAGGGCCTCAGAAGTGAGAACAAAAATTGGCGAAACAGAATATTTGAACATGTGTGGAAAGAGTCTGTGGAGGGGTTAAAAAATGGGTGGCTCATGATTGAAGTGACAAACTAAAATGATTTTGGCAACAGCACTTGAATAGAGCTGGGGGAAGCAAGGTTGCAGTAACAAAAGCCAAAAGGTATGAAAGGGTATCATTTGTGATTGGATATAGGAAGAGTTTTAGCAGTCTGGACATGGTGTGAAGACGGTATCTTGGGGATACTACTAAAAACCTGGCATGATTTGGATAGGCCATGGATAGGAGATCCTATAAAGAGGGTTGAGTAAATAAATATCTTTTTTCTGTCTCTTATGGGGAAAAAGTTTAAGTTAAAATCCAAAGCTTCAACTCTTTCTTGCTGCAAATAACACTTACTCATCCAAATCAAAACTAGTAAGACTCCCATTGATAAGGGTTTAAAGGATCAGGTCTCCAGCCTTCAAAATTGTGGTTTTTTTGTGTATTTTAACTTGCTTAGCTGTATGAAGCCTTATCTATCCAGGTTATCTCCTTGCTTAATATAATTTTACAAGAAGTAAAATCTTTTCAAAGAATATACTCTCTTTCCTATCTCTTTATTGCTTTACTAAAAAGATACAGTTACAGCTTAATTAAAATGTCTGCATCTAACCTGCTGACAAGAAAGATTAGTCTTGAACTTGTTCTCCGCATAGAGAAAGATCAGAGAAAACTTGGAAAGCTAACACCCTTCAACCCAAATGTATTCAGAATAAATATGCTGGTTTCAGCAAACTTAGATTATTTACAGGACTAGCTTCTTAGCACTTAATTACAGTGCATGATCATATTACTGGAGACGATGAAACTGATTCTCTTGTTCTTGCACAAAGAGCTTTATATGTATGGCTTTCCCCCTTGCTTTATTACAGGATTGTTTTGTACAGTCAGTGCTATAATTTATTCTGATTTACTTTAATACTCAGTGCTGTTGCATGCTACATTGTAGTGAACATTTCTAAGGGCAATTGAGAAACTCAATACTGTTTGCTAGCATGCTGCTAAATGTTGCTGGTAGTGAATAATTTGCTACCTGCTTTCCAGGTAGACACACCTTTGCGATTCCCTTTTATAGTGCAAAATCAGAGCTGACTGATGCTGAATAATGAATGATTTAAATAATTTTCTCCCCTACATCTTGGCAGATACAGATTTAGCTTTTCTAATTACGTTTTTTCCCCCAGAAGTTAATTAGTACTTTAGAAAGGAGAGGGTATTTGGGTGTATGTGGGTATGTGGGTGTTTTCATCATGGTAAGTTGTCTTATAAAAACACTCATAAATATGAGATACTGAAAGAATTTGATGAATTATGAAAGGGATATTTTTGAAAAGAAATAGAGCCGGAGTTGTTTCTGGTCTTTATTGATTTAGTGGCCCAGTATTAGTTTTGATTGCAGCAAACTTTTCACCACGTGGAAAAAGGTTTACTGCAAGAATGTCTCTGAGTAGGCTTTCTCTACAGTAAGCCAGCTTCACATCTCAGTTAGACAGATGATGCCACTGAAGTCCATGAAGATGTACCAGTTTGATTGTGAGCAGAATATGGCAGCTACTTAAATAATAACTGCGCTATACATTAACATGTCTTGTTTTCCTGACATCTTAGAACACTCTGATCAAAAATACTACTGAAATAAATGTGCAGAAAATGGTTGTTTATATTCTCAGTTATCATCATTACTTTTGTTCTATTGGAAATAATTATATATAGAAAACAGTGGCCCTGTTTTCAGGTCTGGTGTCACTGTCCTGAATGCAATCCCAAGAGGGACAGAGAAGGGGTTCAGGCTGGCCAGGGGTTGGTTTGGTCCTTGAAAAATTTTGAATTTTAGTGCTGTTCTAAATTACTCTCAACAAGTCATAGCTTCATGAAGTTATTCCAGGAGATCAGTGATGGGTGTAATACAGTAGTGTTATACCCAGGCCCCTTTTTTTCTTTCGTCAGAGCTGCCCCTATGGTGAATACTTGATCTGCTGGTTAAGCCAATTTTCTGCACAGTCAGCATGAAAGGATTGTGAATAGGACTGGGTCCTTGGCAAGTAAATGACTATATGCCCTTCTGAGACTCTCCCTCATGTCTAGGGAAAAATCTATCATTCTGTACATAAATACAGTTTTGTCCCTCTAAGTGAGAGATGAATAGCACTCACTAAAGTAAATCAAGTATTCATTTGCAATGTGTAAGATCCTCCACTAGTGGTTCTCAACCTTTTTAGAAATAAGGCACCCTTTTTTAGGTGCCTCAAGGTGCCTCTTATTAGATTCCATCCAGCCTTCAGAAAATGGGTTTCTTGACTATAGAGAAATAATAGAGCGATTGTTCTGTTACAAAGAACTCAGAAAGACTGGAACAGGTCAGAATGTTATTGACGCTATGGATTTATGTTTGAAAGCTCTGGGTTTATTTTATGAATCATGTGTAGGTGTTTGCATACCTAACAATGCTAATATTGTACAGCACTCTGCAACACCCTCAGAAGGATTTTGCAGCACCCTCGCTGAGAATCACTGCTTGCATTTGACAACATACTTCAGCTCTGATGAACTGAGCGCAGTAATATAAACATTTTATTCTTTTAGCACTGCCTCCTTCTGAAGAGAAAAATACCTTTTGGGTTAAATTACATGAAGCTTATGTGATCTTGTCTTTAGAGACTGGGGATAAAGCTGAACTTTGGAGTGCTTTTGGAAAGGTGATTCTTTGAACAATTATGAACAATATATCTGTACTAAGTTCTAGCTATCAAAGGTTTGGATATTTGCTAATTGCTTTTAGTATAAGCAGGTAAGTACAGGGAAATTTATATTTAGCTTATAGTAGTTCATAGACCAAGGCAAAATGTAATCTATACAGAGTGGGTTACCTGCTTAAAAATAGTGTGGATATCAAATGTTAGGGTTAGATGGATGGTTTTCTTGGAATTAAGCCTT
Source organism: Caiman crocodilus (assembly GCA_030014935.1). Classification (NCBI taxonomy): domain Eukaryota; kingdom Metazoa; phylum Chordata; order Crocodylia; family Alligatoridae; genus Caiman; species Caiman crocodilus. The sequence goes on from JAGPOW010000261.1 coordinate 193,621,982, forward strand.
CTCAAATGAAGGTAGTGACATCATGGAGGGAGGGGTTGTATGTTGATTGACAACTGTATGTTTGGTGGATTGGATTAACCACAGAGGTCATGAATTGTTCTCAGATTCCCAACCCTTCAGAAGAAGGGAAGGCTTAAGATTACATCTGTAGCAGCTGAAAGACATCTGGCAGTTAATTGTTTTTCTAGTGAAGGTCTTCCTAAACTGCTATAGTGAGCCAAGATTAAAGAGTGTGTTTTGAATAGTTCAGCTCAATGCTTAGAGTTTAACTTGTAATTGTTCAGAAGGTTTAAATAGTTGCTACATATACTTAATACATGTTCAAACCCAGTACTCAAGGGGTCTGGTTGTCTTAACCAGCAATGGTCATAAGAAACAGACTACCTTGCTTTGGAATTTATTTATTCTAAAAAGTAGAAACCTACTTAAAGAAAGTAGAAAACCTATGGAAAAGGCACAAAATATGGTAAGAAGAGAGGAATCGAGAGTATATTGCAGCAGCATGATGTTGGCTGCTGTGGTCCCCCACCTTACTTGTGGCAGGTTTGGGTATTGTGTGTTGGGTTTTATGTCAGGGTTGACTGTCTAATTTTGCTAAGGGAGTTAGACAGTGGATTTGTAAAGAACTACAACAGCATACAAAGGTGAGCTAAATCAAAATGAGAATGGAAAGAATTATGGAAAGTCATTTGTGCATCTCTCCCCTCACACTACCTCTCTTCTGACTGCTTGATTTTTTGCTCCTCATTTACTGTTGCTATGAGCCCTTGCCCATCTATCCCATAGGTAAACACAGTATTGCTTTTCAGCAAGTAGTCACAGTTCTGGTTCCATACTAATATTCTCTTTTTTCTTTTGCTCTCTACTTTCTATGTAGTAACGTGTTCCAGCCTTGTGCTTTTCACAACTACATAAAAATTCTGCATTTGCTTGCACTTGCAGTATCTAAGGAGCATCATTTTTAAAGTGCATCTAAGCATGACAATGTTATATAAATCACATGAGCTATGTAAGGACATATTTGAATTTGACTGACTACTTACAGGAAAACAAATCCATGGGAGACTCTTTCATGAGTGTAGGTGCAAAACAAACCAGAGTCCATGGTCGGTCAGATTGGTATTTCACAAACAATATCCTTTGCTAGAACAGCAGAAAGATAAAGTCCACGCTGAGTTTTGATAAGGGTCTATTAAATGACTTCTATCCCTACAAACATTTTACGCACTAGTGTTCAATAAGCGGAAAGCTGGTTTCATCCTTGCAACTGTGGTCTGTGTATAACAGGTTTATACTGTCAACATTAAGCCAAATGACTTGTACTGTGGCATAACATAAAACTTAATTAGTGGCAAACGCACATCAAATTCTGATAGCAGCAATAAAGTGAGCAGCCACAGTAGTTTTGTTATTCCTCAGAGCAGTGGACAAAGATCAGCTAATTATGCTGAGCCTTTTGGTTGTGTCATGAGTTGACTAAGGCCACCTCCACACTAAAAAAGCTTTAGTGAAGGAAATGTTGCATCCACATTTGTCTGGGGTTTTTTTTCAGCACAAGTCTCTGCCACAAAAGGCTGTGTCAATAAAAGCCATGGTACATTTTGGGTAGGTCTCCCAGGGTGTGCAGATGACTGGGAACGTTTGTTTCTTTGGGGACAAGTAGCAGCAGCATACCTTGTGCCACTGTACTTGTTCCTGAGGAATACTTGTGCCACATGCACTCTGGTGTGTGGCAGATTACCCTGGGTAGGGTAGGGGAGGCTGGGGCCAGCAACTGTGCGTCACCCACCCGCCTTACGCTGAGGTCCTGAGGACCTCCTGGGGCTGCAGTCATGGCAGGAAGTCTGACCAGCAGCTGGAGCACAGCTTTGACCGGCCATGCTCTGGTTTTGCATGGTCCAAGCTGCCACCATGTGCATTGCCCTGGGTTGTTCTGTTTTGTTTTGGTTTTTTTTGCATGGATTTCTTTGACCTCAGGGTCTCTCAGGGTCAAACCCCTGCCCTGTGATGCAAAGTAGCAGCGCAGGGAACACCTGCATGTGTGGTGCCACAGACAGGTCTGCAGCAACACATATTGCACATCTGTGCTTGTCTGGATGTGTCCCCAGTGTCTTGCTTATTATGCAGCTCATTGCCTTATGGGGCATTTTTCAGGTGTGTTTTAGGATACAGTCAGGGTCAAGTTTCCACATTGACCCATTGCAGTCAGGGTCAAGTTTCCACAATTTCCTTTCTTCCATCCTGTAATTTTTGTGTCTTTTAAAAAATATCCATAGTGCCTTGCGTTGTATTTCAATCTCCTTTTCTTATCCTTAGAATCTTGAACTCTGCACGGATCAGCCGAGCCCTTGCACTTGCTTTAAAGAAAGTAACTGCAGATTTTTAATGACTACTGATTGCATTTTCACAGCAATCAGTGATGCTGCAGTGAGATGAAAAACTAAGGAGGAAGACTGGGTTATGAAGGCAGCATATTAAAATCATAAGATGTCACAGGGATTTGTTGACTAAATCATGAACCGTGCTTTTGAGCCTGGAAATCAAGCACTGAATACTGAAATCCTATCATGGTGAGATCTGAGCTGATCAGCAATGACTCCAAAACTTCAGATGGATGTGAGTTGCTCTGACAGCAGAAAAGCAGGTGGTAGTCACATGTTAGAAGTTTCCCACTGTGGACTGTTCTTGGTGTTGGAAAATCATCTGTAGGACAGTGGCTATCCAAAAATGATGGATAGTACGCATGTCTTATTTCTGCCCTCCATCCCACCTTGCCTCTGAGCACATAGTAAATAGGCACTTTACCATGCTAATTGCAATTGCTGGTGCTCCCTGAGGTTGTTTTGCTGACATTCACGCACTGCCTGCAATGTCACACTTGTGCCTTTTTGAAAAGCTGCAGGCAGGGACACATTTCCCAGACTAGCGTATTCCCATGGGTCACTGTACAGTGTAGATCAGGGGTCGGCAACCCCCAGCACGCATGCCGAGCATGGCATGCAAGGCCATTTTCCTCAGCAGACATTAGGGCTGGGGCTGGAGTGGGGAGGCAGCAGCTGTTTGGAGCCTCCTGGCTGCAGCCGGCCCCGGCTCTGAGTAGCTGCTGGCAGCCAGGAGCCTGAGCTGCTCCCAGCAGCTGTCTAGGAGGCTGCAAGCCCTGCTGGAAGCAGCCCGGGCACCATGGCTGGCAGCAGCTACCCCAGAGCCTGGGCCAGCTGCAGCCTGAAGGCTCCAAACAGCTGCTGCCTCCCTGTTCCGGCCTCAGTCTGGCCCCAAACAGGCACAGTGCCAACACCTGCTGCCTTCCCAGAGCCATGGGCCAGGGGCGGGGAGGCAGCAGCTGTTTGTAGCCTCCCAGCTACAGCTGGCCCAGGCTCTAGGGTAGCTGCTGATAGCCACAGAGACTAGACTGCTCCCAGCAGCCGGCTGGGAGCCCTGCTGCAAGCAGCTCAGGCTCTGTGGCTATCAGCAGCTACCCAGAACCTGGGCTGCCTCACATCCTGAAACCCATCCCCAGGCTCCAGGGAGGCAGCAGATACCAGCAATGCAGCAATGCTCCCTGCTGTGCTGCCCTTGCCTTCACTTCTGCAAAGCAGCAAGTGGGACCCCGCACAGCAGGGGGCACAGAAAGCTGCCTGCTGCTCTGAGCTTCCCTGCACACAGGAGAAGTGTGACCCAGCAGCATGGAGCTTGCAGCAAGAGGCAACCTCCACGCGCAGCCCCTTTGTGTGCTGCCACTCCAGGTTGCATACGCTGCGCTCCAGAGGGCCCAGGGAAGGTAGCAGAGCTGGGAGTACAACATGTGTGACCCAAAGCGGCAGTTCACAGAGGGGCTGTACAGGGAAACTGCCTGCTGCTACAAGCTCTGTGCTGCCTGGGTCACACGTCCCCAGTGTGCACAGAAGCATACAGGCAGCATAGGCAGCACGCAGGGTTGTGCCCCTCACTGCTGCCCCCACCTGCATGGGAAGCATGGCTAGGGCAGTGGGGAGCTTGGAGTGGCAGGCAGCCTTCTGCACCCCCTGCCGTGCCCTGCTGTGCTGGGTCCCACACACTGCTTTGTAGAAGTGACAGCGAGGCAGCACAGTTGGCAGCATCACTGGTATCCACTGCCTCCCTGGGGCCACGTCTGGGACGGGAGGCAGCTGGGGTGGGGAGGCAGCAGCTGTTTGCTCCTGGCTCCTGGCAGCCTCCTGGCAGGTTCTGGGTAGCTGCTGATAGCCATGGAGCCTGGGATGGGGGGAAGGAGCTTTGGGTGGGGGGCAAGGGGAAGCACTCCCTTTGCATCCACAGGACAGAGCTGAGGGGGAGCAGCAGGATACTCTATTTATTCCCCTTCCCACTCAGTTGCCCAGCAGAGAATGTTTATCAGCCTTAACTCAGTGTTTATCAACTCATTAAGAAGACAAAGCCTCTTTCCATTAACTAATGGACCTCTTCTTAAACAGCTCTTATAAGGAAGGACATTAAGCTATCTGTTGATTAGCTCCAAAAAGCCTGTCTGCCTCTGTCCTCTCCAACAGTAGGGACTGTAGCCAGTGTGTGGTCTGCTAGCTAATGTTGAGGCTAGCTCTGTATAGGGCAGAGGGGAGTGGGGAATAACCCCTGCTTAGCAGAAGCCAGGCAGACTTCTGTGCCTGCAGGTTTGTGAGGAGTACCAGTTGGGGAACAGAGGGGAGGAGCCAGCTCTGCTGTGGAGCAGAGAGCCCCACCCAGCTCAGAGAGCATGCTGGAGATGTCTGGTTTATCTTAAACCAGCAAGGGGTCTGGGACAGACATTGCATAAAACAGTTTGAGCAAAATCAGTTAAGTCTAACTACATTTAACCAGGTTTATCTCAAATTAGTTTCAGCTATTTTCAAACTGGTTTATGTGCACTGAACATCTGTTCTGTTACAGGTTTAAGCCAGTTTCTGATCACTTACACCAGTTTATGTGTAATATCTGTCCCTAGCCTTTGTGTACAATGGTGAATACTAGGCTTGTGAATAGATTTTGGATGCTTTGTCAATCTCTGTGGTGGGAGGGGTGCTTATTTTGTCCTGTGACATGGTTGTCATGTTAGACTCAGTAAGTATATCTTGATTTAAAGCAAACAAACAAGCTCATAATTTTATTTGGTGGTGGCAAACTTATTAATAACAATAAACTTCAAAATTTATCATCACTTAACTTAATCACCTTATTAAAGCACAATTGTGCTTATCAGAAGTACAGAGGGAAAAGTGCTGACTGCTCCTTCATTACTCACAGGTGAGAAGATGTATAATTATATCAGTTTTCCTTGTTTTCAACCAGTGGAGGTGTAGAAATAAGCAAGCTGGGTATATTGGTGCATTGTTGGCCTTTGGGATGGACGCATGGTCCAGTAAACACAGAGTTGTCTATTGGGTGAATGGCTGCTGCAGGTGAGGGTCTTTGGACGTTTGTTTTTTATTTTATTATCTGTGTGTATTACCTCAGGAGCTGCATCGTGTCTAAGTGCACTTCTGAATTTGCAGCTTAGTCCTTTGCCTCATCTCAAACATGCAGTACAGCCAATCCCTACACTTACTATCAGTGGTCTCTGAAGGTTGAAGAAATTCTGAAAACAAGTCCTCTTGTCTACTGCTTTCTTCAGCTGAGTGGGATTAGTCCTTCAGCAGTTATGGAGGGGGTATGTCTCAAGGGTGCCCCAACTGAGGCCACTGATAAAAGAAAAAAAACATAGATAATTTTAGACATGTGGTGTTAGTGGAAAGGAAAAGATTGGTCTAAAAAAATTCCTGAATTTTTCTCTATAGAGATTTTTCTAAAAATGGGCAGAGGATCAGACTTTCTTCAAACCAGCTTGTTTTGAGACTTCTCTGCATCTCCCAGAATGGTTGGTAGCACAGGTGTGGACTAAGTGCCCAGAGTCTGACTGTAGCAGTAATGCGATAAATCTTGCAAACTATTCCATGCAATGGCGACAGTGATAGATGTATCACTCCTGAGGATGACAGAGGCCTGGCATAGGCTTGAGGCAGCTCAGGTGGCCCTGGTTCTTATGTTGTTCACAGCAACGATGCTACCATAGGTCATTTCAGAGAGGCATGCACGTTAAGGATTCCTTTTGTGGAGGTAGAAACAACATTCTAGAAAAGATTGCACTAGACCAAGGCAGGGCTTGTAGGCTGGATTCAGCCCACAAAGCCATGTCATCCAGCTGGCAGGGCTTCCTATGGGCCCAGAAATTTGATGGTGGGGAGCAATGGCAGCATTAATTAACGCTGCCTCTGCTTACCGTGCTGCCAGATTTTTGGACCTGTGGGGATCCCCGTGGGCCAGATGACATGGCTCTGTACTCTGGATTGGAACTGCAAACCAGGCCCATGATAAGGCCAGATAAGTTGGGCACCACTGGCCCACTCTACACATTAGACATAAAGTGTGATAGACCAGGTTGTCCTGCCGTAAATTGTGACTCAGCTATACATTCAACCAATTAATGGTGTGATAAAACAAGCAATAAGCTCCAAAGCTATTCCACAAAAAATGCATAATAACTTAGTATCTTGTTCTAATAATGTCATTAATTGAATGTTTGGCCAAGTGCTCCTCTGTGGCTGGGAGCCCCATCAACTGAGGGGCTCCTAGCCACAGAGATGCATCACCAGCTGCCAGTCCTGCAGCTAACAAGGCTCATAGTGGTGTGAGTGTTCCCGGCGCTGCCCTTGCTGTGAGCCTCAGCAACTGTGGGGCTCACAGCAGCGACAGTTGCTGCTGCTGTAGGGCTTGCAGCGCCAGTATCAGGGAGAATGCTGCTGTCACTGCAAGCATCATGTGGTATGGGGCTTACAGCCATGGCAGTATTGTCCCCACTATGAGCTCTGCAATTGATGAGGTTCATTGCTGGGCAGCACCACCAACCCTCCTGCCACTGTGAGCCTTGCCAACTGCAGGGCTGACCAGTAGGGTTACCATACATCTAGATTTTCTCAGACATGTCCTCTTTTTAGGTTCTTCCATCTCCATCAGGGCAGTTTTTTTCAAATATTAACAAATGTCCTGGATTTCGCTCTGCTCAGCATCAAAGTTTTTCCTGGCACTTCCCAGCTTGCCCTACCAAGAAGCTACTTGGGGCTGGGGGAAGTGAAGGAGAGCAGTTGGAGGCAGGGGGGGCATCATGTGTATCTGCATGTTTGCACACATGTGGCTGCCATGCAGGCAAGCAGGGTGGTGGTAGCAGCCCTGGCAGCTGCATGTAGGTAAGTCTATGGCGGGCAGGGGTTAGAGGGCCGGGACTTGGGGACTGTCCGGTGGGGGTGGGGTGGGCAAAGGGTGTGGAGGGGATTGGTGTATGAGGGGGGTGGGTGCCTGCTGGTGCTGAGGGAAGCTGTCTGGGGTCTGGGACTGCAGTAGGGTGGGGGAGGCACTTGCCCCTCCAGTGGGGGGAGGGGGACCCTTCAGAGGCAGCAGGGAGCTGCGTGGCTGGGCTGGCAGGGGTGGGGCAGTCAGGTGACACTGCAGGGCTGCAGGGAGCAGGGGGCTGCAGGCTGGGAGTGAGGGGCACTGGCAGGGCTGGGGTCTGTGGGGGTCAGGAGTGAGGGGTATCAGCAGGGATATGGGGGGCTGTAGACTGGAAGTGAGGAACACCAGCATGATTGCGGGGGTGGGGTACTGTGGATCAGGAGAGAGAGGCAGCAGCAGGGCTGGGGGGGGCTGTCACTTGAGAGTGAGGGGCATATCATTGCCCTCCCACCCTGACAGGTGTCCTGTTTTTTGAAACTGGAAACATGGGAACCCTAGGCACCAGGTGGTGCACCCCTGCGGCTGGGAACCCCTCAATTGGTGGGGCTCCCAGCCACAGGGGAGCACTTGCTACCTGTAATAGGGAGCTAGGGGCTCCTGTCACTTAAAGGAAGAAGCTGCAGCAGGAATGTCCTCAGGTGTGGGAAGACTGTGCATTATGATTTAGCTGCAGGGGAGTAAGCAGCCAGGGACCCAGAGGTTGCAAGTTTCTATTGTGGACCTAGCTTCCTAGCATTGGGACAGTAGGTCAGATCCCTGGTTATGTAGCATACCTGTGGCCAGGAAAGGGAGCACCTAACCGGAAGAGGAGGAGCCAATGAGATATAAGTCTGGCCCCCTGAGGCAGAGATGCAGTGCAGCTCAGGCTGGTGGGCAGCCAGAGCTACAGTCTAAGGCAGGTACTCCAAAGACTGAGAAAGCCAGAGAATGGGAAGTTGGCTTGGCAACAGTATGAAGATCTGGAGGAAGAAACTGAGTTTAAAGCTGTTGCTTTGCCTTTTGTTTTAATTTATACCAGAGGACCCAATGTGGCTATGGGGGTAAAA
>JAGPOW010000261.1:193630399-193661506 GCA_030014935.1 Caiman crocodilus
AGCTTTTGAGCCCAGCCAGGGGCAGGCTAAGGCTGAGAGGGTCAGAGCCTGAGCCTTGAAGGGGAGACAGGGGTGGTCAGGGGCCTATGAGAGGCTGAGACTGAAAGGCCAGGCCAGAGCCAGTGTGCCTAGGATACCAGTTTACAGCCGGAGTAACTTTGTAGGCTATGGCTAAGAAGGCTGAAGCCTATGCAAGGGAGTAACTGGTGGCAGAACAACATCTGCAAGGTGTGGGTATGACTGGAGGGGTGGAAGGAAGCCACAAATAGCCCTTAAGGTGACCAGTGCCCTGAGGCATTGATGGGGCAAGGGGGCCTTACTTAAGAGTTTTAAGACAAGATTGGGGGTCAGCTGGGTATGGGAGGGACCCACTGGCCAAAGCATGCTAGGGCTCATTCAGGGACACTGGGGCAGCCTTCCTTCTACAGCAGAAAACAATTCCATCCAGGCATGGCAAGCAAGAGAAGAAGGGAGAGGGTATGGGAGCAGCTGGAGTGGGGCAGGACCTGCGTGGCCACCAAAAATCATTATAGCCTCTCCTGGGGTCCAGTCTTGTCACACTGCCATGGTGAGCTGCCTCCACTGTGAGCCTTGTCAGCTGCAGGGCTCGCAGGGCAGGGAAGAATGGGGAAGCTGCTGCTGTAATCCTTGCACCTCATGTGACCTGCAATAGTGGCAGCACTTTCTCCACTGCAAGCCCCACACCCCATAAGGCTCACAGCAGGAGCAGGGTTGCCAGTGCTGCCTCCACTGGGAGCTCCATAGTCCATGTTGACTGTGGGGATCACAGCAAGGGCAATATGGGGAACACTACCCCCACTGTGAGCCCTACTGAGCCCTGTCAGCTGCCGGACTTGCAGCTATTGTGATCTCAGACCCCACCTTGCATCAGTGATAAAACAGAATGGGATCAAATGCGCAATTGTGTGGATTGTGTATTAGATCCCATTGCACCTTTACCTACACATGTAGGATGGGCCCACTGTGCTAGAGGAGGAAAAGGACATTCTTGTCCAAACCTATAGAGAGAACTCGCAAGAAAATGTTTGTACCCACTTCCTAGTGAAACCTTCTCGGGTAGGTTGAACAGCCAGTCACTGGGTCATTTGCCAGATTTATACATTTCCTATAGACCTTTCTTTTTATGCTCTTTTTAGATCAGTACAGGTCTGTTTGTCTGTGATGAACTGATTTGTTAATACGTTGCTGTTAGTAGAAATACAGTCTTTCTGCCAAAAGGTGGTGCCTTTTAATATGAATAAATTGAATATTATTTTACCTCAAGTGCATATTTTTACATAAACTCAGCATTTTAAATGTTGGATCCTTTGTTCTCTGACCACACACCTCTGATGTTTTGAAAGGGGTGGGGGAAAGGGGCAAGAGGCTGGATTTGGAACCCAGCAAAACAAAACAAGTTTGATTGGGACCACAGTGCCTCTGCCAAGTCTAGATTCTTGCTGGAGGATGACTGATGCAGGATGGGACTGCACTTAAAAAAACAAAACGAAACCCCAAATTACTCAGAAGTCAAAGCTGTAGCAAAAAGTAATGATTAGTTTATTTGATTATGCTAATCATCAGTGTTGGGCTTATGTGTTTCTGTGGAGTTCTTGATGAGAGTCATGAAAACCCCCATGCTTTTGCTATTATGGTTGTTGTTAATAGTAGTATTATGGTAATGCCTATCAACCTGCATCATAGACCAGGAGCCCACTGTTCTGTGTGATGTATACACCCACATTGTACAAGGGTGGGCCAACTTCAGTTCATGAGCTACATGCAGCCCTCAGGCAGCATACATGCACCCCCCAAGGAAAGAGAAATAATCAGATGAAAACATTCTTTTTGTCTCTCTTAGGTGGTTGTTGTTTATTGTTTTATTTTTTCTTAGGTTCTTACTTTATTTAAATTCTCAATGATCATTTAACAATACATTATGATCTGAACTGGGGCTCTGTGCAAAGATCATTGATGCTGTGGTAAGCTCATCTCAAAGATGTTCTGTGTTCTGTAGCTTTCTGCCATGACAAGATTTTGGTTTGTAGCTAGATAGGCTAGGAAGTTTGGCTTCACCTAATGTAAATAGTTCTTGCCCCAAAGAGCTTATACCATGCGACAAAAGACAATTGATGGACGGCGGGGGGAAGAGAGGCCTAATAAACAACAAGAAAATATAGTCTGCAGTGAAGAATAGGCATAGTAGCACATCAGCAGTATCTTATCATTGTCAAGATGTTTGCAGGTATTGTAGCAAAGGAAAATATTAGGGTGGTAGTTGCAAAAGAGCACTAAGATGTTTATAAGGAGCAAAGGCCAGCAGGGAGAAAGCATATGGTGCTTGTTTGAAAATCTAACAACTTGGCAAAGGAGAAAAATATGCCAAAACTGATACTAGAAGTAGGATGCAGGTTTTGTAAAGGTTCAACTAGGCCATAGGTAGCCAGGCCTGTGGTAGGCCACTAGGAACTACTAGAGTCAGCAAGGTGAGAGCACATATTACCAGTGTCAGGTCAGGGTCTGGGCTGGAGGGGCTGAGAATCCAGGGACCATGTTCTGAGAAAAGAGAGAGGGTAAATCCAAAATGTGTAGTATGAAAAGCAAGCCAAGGTCAGGAAGCAGGAGTCACAGAGCTGGTGCCAAATTCCAGGGTCATCTGAGGTCAGAAGCCAGAGCCAGAGAAAGCAATGGATATGAGACTGAGGCTGTGTCAAGGCAGATGTGCTTAAATGGAGGAAGGGGTGCAGCCAGTCCAGTTGCAGGGATCAGGGGCAGTTGCATTAGCTTGAGATAAAGGGTATGTGCTTTACCTAGCTGGGAATGCTTAGTCAGAGGCCTTGACAGGTTTAAAACTAGCAAGGAAAAGAACATTTTTATATACAACTCCACTACAGGACGTGGTGGTCAGATAGTACTGCCAATTCAAAAGGGGACTATATGATTTCATGGGTAAGAAATCTATTAATAGATGGTGAACAGAAAGATTGGATCTGTTTTCACTGGCATCTCTAAAACAATAATGATTTAGGGAGGATAATGCACAGGGAATAGAGATATCCAGTTCAGTGCTCTCTCTCTAGTATCTACTTCTGCAGGGTCAGAGACAGATGGATTATTGGTCTAACTCAATGTCAATTCTTATGTACTTATGTAATGAGCACTGATAGGTAAGTTGAGGGTAAGTTCCTGGCTACATGAAAGTATTGCAATGGAAAGTTGCAAACAGATGATGTGATCCCTGATGCTAGATTGTACCACTGTGGTGCAGAAGTTCAAGGCGTTTCAGTGGAGAGCCCTCTACTATAGAGCTTAATTCCTTTCTTGATTGAAAAGCCCTGAAGCTGTCAATTTTCAACAGTTAATTAAAAAATCCCCCAACACCCAGCTGTCCACAGAGGCTTTTTCTGAGCAATTAATGATGGGTACATGTTTGTTGATAGCTGGATTTATAGTTATTTTAGTTGCACTTGACATTGTTCAATGAAATTAGGCATTTGTTAATATATGAAATAATATTAATACATAATATATGTGTGGATGTGTGTCTAAAATGTGATTAGTTCAATTAAGGGGAAAAACCTGATAACATTCAAGCTAAAGCAATGTAGTCAGTTTTGCAAAATGAATTCACATACTGTTGGTGCTGGTAAGACCCATCTGGAGTACTGTGTCCAGTTCTGGGCACTGAACTTCAAAAAAGATGTGGACAATCTTGAAAGGGTCCAGAGAAGGGCCACAAGAATGATCAAGGGGCTGGAGGGTAAGCCATCTGGGACTGTGTAGCCTGGGGAAGAGAAGACTGAGGGGGGACTTGGTGGCCATCTATAAGCATATAAGGAGTGAATATCAGGAATTGGGAGAAAAACTGTTCCCTGGGGCACCCCAGGGGAGGACAAGCAGAAAAGGCCATAAACTGTTAAAGGATGGTTTCAGATTGCACGTTAAGGAAGAACTTTACAATAAGAGTTGCTAGAATCTGGAATAGACTTCCCAAGGAAGAAGTGCAGTCTCCAACCTTGGAAGTCTTCAAGAGCAGACTGGAGAGACACCTTGCTGGGATCATTTGATCACAGCAATATTCCTGCTCAGAGCAGGGGGATTAGACTCAATGATTTTTTGAGGTCCCTTCCAGCCCTAAATTTCTATGATTCAATGTTTTTATGTTGTGTACAGTGGGTTTTATCCTATCAACCATTAATATTTATCTATTGTTTATATTGTGATAGCACTAAGAGGTATCAACCAGGTCAGGGTCCCATTGTGTTAGGTGCTATATGAATATTCAGCTAAACAGCAGTAGTCAAGACAATGGAATGGGCTGGGGGAAAGGATGATCACTTAAGTTGGAACCTGAAGTGTATCCTTCTCTTGCAGTAGGTGAGAGGCCCAGGAATTGCGTGATAAATTCAGAGGGCAAGATCTGGACTAACAAAAATCAGCAGCAAGGCAGCCATGGACTTCAGTGGGAAATAGCTCTTACACAATCTTTAATTTTCTCCACAATATCAGACAAGAAGTGGTATCGCTTACGGAAGATATTTTGTACTTTTTGCTGGATGTCTTGAGCCAAGAAGTTTCACTATACACCAGAGGCAGGCACTTATTTTGGCTGGAGGGCTGCATGGATAGCCCTGTCCCTTGACAGGTGCCCCACGCCCTGGTTGCCATCTTGGGACCAGAAATCCCACCCCATAACCCCAGATTCTTGTCACCAGAAGTCTCTCCCTTTGTCCCTGGAAGTACTTTTTTCGGCAAGGGGTTCCATGTTGGAACCAGGAAAATACCAAATTATATTCTAAAAAAAAATCAAAACATCTACTACAACGTTCATTAGTTTAATTTAAAACAATAATGTTGTCCTTATGTTGTATAGTGTACACAAAGGTGATTGTATAATAGCTTAAAACAAAGTGTTACTCTTGTATATTGTGGGAGGAATATGGCAGGGGGTATGGACAGGTAGGTATGTGTGTCTATGGGATGTGAGGAAGGGGTGTGTGTGTGCGTGTGTAAGGTTTGTGGGGGTGGATAGGTGTGGGTATGTATGGGACTTAGTGAGGGGTGTGTGTGTGGGGTGGAGAAGCATGTGGGTGTGTGTAGATATGTGGGGTATGTGTAGGTATGGGTTTTGTGAGGGGCTGTGAGTGCATGTGGGGAGGGTGGCTGGGGAAGGTTGTGGCAAGTGTGGAGGGAGAGCATGGTTGGGATGTGTGAGGGGGTGTGGAGTGTACATGGGGTATGTGGGTGCCCACAGCCCCTGCCTCCACTGGCAGCAGCAGGCCATGAGGCTGCAGGGCACTCAGGTCCTGCAGCAGGCAGAGCCTCTGCCAGTGCTTCTGTGAGTCTGTCCCCATTGCTCCTGCTACTCCTGGCCTCAGGGCATCAGTACAGGTTCTGCATTGCTCTCTCTTCCCCACCCCCGGTCTGCCACTGCTGCCCTTCTCCTGCTGCTTCCCTGCCTTCCTGCTCACCACCACCACTGCTTCCTTGCCTCACTGGCTGCTCTGGCACCATGCAGTTCCTAGCTGCACTGCTGGGTGTGCAGAATGCAACAGAAGCTGGCTCAGCTTGGTGGGCACCAGCTGGAAATTGTGGGGGCTGAGCTGGGTCAGTGATGCAGCTGGGAACCCCATAGTGCTGGAGTGGCCATTGTGTGGGGGGAGGCGCAGTGGAGAGAGGTGGTGGAAGTGGACAGGAAAGCAGGGAAATGGCAGTTGCAGCAGGAGGGGAGGGGGAGCAGTGGGCAGAAGTGCAGGAACAGCTGGGTGGGAATGTAGGGCTTGTGCCGGTGCCCCAGAGCTAGGGCTGGTGGAGACTCAGGGTGGGGTGGCAGGACCATGGGGCATGGTCTGGCAGGGGCTCTATGGAGCTGGGCTAGGCTGCACCAGCAGGGAGAGAGGCAGAGTTGGCCCAGGTCCTGTGCTCCTGCCACCCTGCCCTGGGCCCCTGCTGGCCCTAGCCCCAAGGCACCAGTGAGGACCCCACGCTCCCATCCAACTGTCACTGCACTCCTGCCTGCTGCCACTGCAACCGCCATTTCCCTGCTTTCCTGCCTGCCACTTCTCCCTACCTCCCTGCCCACCCACCAGCTGCTTCAGCACCATGCAGTTCCCAGCTGCATTGCTGGGACCACAGGATGCAGCAGGAGCTGGTCCATCCTGATTCGACCCCGAAGACTGGGATGATTGCTGGTGGTCCTCCCCTCTCTCCCAACTGCGTTCTCAGTTGAGCTGCACGAGGGCAGGGGAACAGTGCCAAGGTCACCAGGCCAGAAGCCTCTCCTAAGCAGAGGCTTCCAGTTGGTGGCTCAGGTGGGGAGGGGCAGGGCTGGGCAGGTTTGCTGCTGTGGCTGCTGGGTCCTGCTGTCCCTAGGTCCTGCTGCTGCTGACAGGCATCCAGGGGCAGATAATTAATTTTCTAAATTTTTTAGGGTCCCTGAAGGCCAGATAGAATGGCTTGGTGGACCAGATCTGGCCAGTGGGCCATATTTAGCCCACCCCAAAATTTGCTTTAGCACCCCCTGTAGCCATCCATCCTAGTGCCAGCCCTCCCCCCTAGGCTGCCACCCCCCCCACCCCACACAGCTGAGCCTGCCCTGCTCCCACCCACAGCGCAACCTTCCCCAATTTTCTGTCTAGCCCACTTCAGCCCCTCCACCAGGAAGAGGTTGGCACTGCCCCTGGCGTGCAACATATTTGGTTTGTGTTGAGCTGTACAGAACTTGTACTTTAAGTGTTTGGGGGGAATACATTTTAATAGGTTTCTACACAACCTAACATATGTTTAAATAAAGAAAATCTATTGTTTGTTAAAGTTGTTTTTGTGGCTGTGGCTGTGGGTGAAAGAGAGAGGAGAGACTATCCTGGTCTAATTTTAGTGACAAATAATCATTTGTATGGAGTTCAAGTTTGTTTGTTTGTTTTTAATGAAACTATAGTGAAGAATGGTGGAAGATGATCCAATTAAAATAGGCATCTAGCCACTAGTGCTTCTATTTCCCCCTTGACTGCAATGTGAATTCGGCACCAAAGTCTTTTTGGAGGATCTGGGCATCACTGCATTTATTACTCGGAGCTTTTTTCTTTGAAAATAGAAATCTCAAGTAAGGTTTATTTTGAAATGGGCATTTCTTGTTATCATTTCTTGTACCAGCAGTTTTATTCTATTCAGACAAGGGAATTCTTTCCTTTTTGGCGTTCTTATGACAAGGTATTTAGCAGAATTCACAGATTAGTTAGAATCTGACAGGGCTGCACTTTGAGCACTTCTGCTGTGGCCTCAACCATGTATGTGCCTTAGTGCCTGGCACCACCCCAGCCTCTCAAGAGTAAGTAGGTAGAATGAATTACAGGAACACTTAGCATTTGATAGCACCTTGTAACCAGGGAATCAAAGAATGCATGAACATTAGCAAGCTGGGGTGCTGCTCATTATTGGCCTAATCTTGCCATTATTAATTTCAAAAGAAGTTTTACCAGTGACTTTGCTGGGAGCAAAGCTGGGTCAATGCTGAGTCCTTCTGTAAACCCTCCTCCCCCCATAAGTCACTCAAAAAACACTCTCTTTATAATTTTGTTCTGATTTGTACAAATAAAGGTTTAATTTATTTTTTAATGATGAAAAGGGGATTATATTGAGTATTTGTCAGAATTTAATTGGAAAGATCCTCTTACAATATAGTTCTGGAATTACTTTCCAAACAGATTCAGAAAGTAGGGAAAATAAAATAAAAAGCCAAGTTGTGGTAGTACCCTGCAGGTCATACTAGAGGCAGTGAGCTGCTGCAGCACTGTGGCACTGTGCCTAAGGTTTCTGTTGAGTTCCTGCACCCTTTAGCTAACACAGCACTGTTGCCCTAGACTTGCATAGGCCAGCCCACCAGTTGGCATAGCTCCTGTGAATGCAGAGGAGCTCTGCTGATTTACACCCACTGTGAAGCTACATTGAAGAATACCTGAGCTCAGGAACTGCGGTCCTGGCAAGGGGAAGAAGAGGGAGGAATGGCCTTTTCTATCTTCCTCTCCCCTTTAAGTGTCTAGGCCAAATTTAGTTTTCTACCTTCCAGAAAACTAGATCTCAGGTTTGAACTTCTAATTTCAAGTGTGTGTGAAGACCAGAACCAGAGAAATAATACTGAAAGGAAGTGACAAAACCAATATTAAAAGTCCTTTTCAAATTCAGATTATAAAACAACAAAGGTTGCAAGGTAGATGCAATTTGCAAGCCAGATGTTACATGCAGGATACAACTGTATGCTCAAGTGTGCATTCCTGATTACTGGAAAGTTGAACTGGGTGCCAGTAAAGCGAGGGAGAAATCACTAAGCACAGTTTCCTGGTACTCAGGAAACTGAACTGGATGTCAGTAGAGAGAGAGAGAGAGAGAGAGATAAAACGTTGGGGAAAGCCTCTGACCATGACTATTGGCTTTGCAACATTTTATATTGGTTGTAGCATTATTTTTTTGGAGGCACAGCAGCCGCTACTTTGAAAATGATTAATTTTTTTCAAGATGTTTTGACATCGACAGTTTAAATGCTTGCATCTTCAAAGGAAGAATAGAAAGCACCTTTTCCAGCTTTACTTTTAGACTTGAAGGCATTCAGAACAAGTTAACTCCAAAACAGAATTATTCAACATAGAAAGCTCCAAACAAAAAATCTAAGAGTGGAATCCTTACATTCCTTGAAGTGAGCAGTAATTCTCCCTTGTATCCAAGTATTCAGCAAAGTAAGCATGAATTTCACAGCTGAATAAATAAAGCAATTACGTTCATATGCTAAAATATGTTCATTGGGTATTTTTTTTAGCTGGAGTACCTAAGGCTAGGCACTTACATTTATATTTCCACACACTGAGTAACCAGTCTAATTTTTCAGAGGTGTTGAATACTTAGAACTGTCATTCAGCTTCTCTGGAAATCCTGGTCACTCAATTAGGTAGCTGATAATGGATATAGGTACCTGATAATAGGCACCAAAAATTGAAAATTGTTTACATCTATGTTCTGAGAAGGGTTGGGTTTTTGGGGGTATTTTTGTTGGTATTGTTGTGGGCTCGCTGCTTTAGCTTGGCAAGCCCGGCTTGGAGAAGGACACTTTGGATTGGTGGAACATTCCTACGAATCAGGTAACAGCTGGGAGGGGCTTGCCCTGCCCCTGCTCGGAGGTGGTAGGGGCAAGGAGCCCCTGGACCTGATTGAAGACTGCGCTCTGCAGGTCTGGCAGACTTACGGGGCAGGGCCTCCAGTGTAGATGAAAGCCCAGTGTGCTCAGCATACTGGGCAGAAATGGCGAGGGACATTGGAGAGGGAAGAGCCTCCACGGGATCCCTTCTTCACCCCAGCAGTGCACAGGCTGCTGCACGGGGCTCAGGCTCTGGGAGCCACATTGAAGCAGCTCAAGCCTGCATCCTCAGCAGAGGGCTGAATGGAGTGGTATGCAGCTCGAGGTTGCTCGGGCCCACATGGTGTGCAGTCTAGCAAATGGAGAACCTGCCCTGGGAGCAGCCTGAGGCTGCTCAGGTTAGCCACAGTGTAAGCCGGATAACCAGAGCCCTGCAGTGTAGCTTATTCAAAGAACTAAAAGAGCCCCAGAGCTTAGAGCAGGGCCCAGGAAAGGGAAGGCCTAGGCAAAAGGCTAGATAAACCCAGTCAGTGGTGGTTAGGTTCCTCCCCATGAGAGCTAGAAGAACCCTTGTGCCCCACATTGGGCACCAGGGCCAGCAGGGGAGATGTTGGAGTGACACAGACAACACTGGTGAGGCCTCTGATTGAGCAAAGGGCTCTGAGGCCCGGTCAAGGGCTCCTCGAAGAAAACTGTAAATTGTTGGTGGAGTTGGGTCCTGCAGGGGAGACATTCCTGAAATAAGGCAACCCCACTGCAAAGAGGGAAGCCCCAGGTAAAAGTTACCCTCCCAGCTAGACCCATAGAAGGGGAAGTGCACCTTGCTACCTGGATCCAGGGGCAAAAGCACCTTATATCATGTAAAACTGCACCTCATTTTTTGTATAATTATCAGAATTATGAACATGTTGTACAAAATGTTGTGGAATTGGGTTAGTTTGGTATAATGAGTTTTTGGCTTATTGTATTATAAATATTTATCTGTAAATCTTTGGTGTGGTTAAAAGATATTGCTAGGAATATTTTTGAAAAGTTTTCCTTTGTTACCTATTAGCATATTTACCTATGTATATATACACACATAGGTAAATATCTATATAGAGGTAAATATAGGTATATAATAGGTAAATTTAGTTAAAAAATATATATAGGTAAATATATATATAGAGAGAGCTAAATATAGGTATTGAATAGGTTAATCTAGGTAAATATATATATAGCTATATAGGTAAATACAGGTATATAATATTGAATAAGAAATAATATGAATATCATAATTCAATAAACTGTAAATAGTTAAGAGAACTGGCGTGGAGTTGACTCTATAAAGCAAAGAGGGACCTGTGCTCAAGTCACCTCTCACAGCACTGTCGCCTGCCTCATCTATCCATTCCAACTGAGGACAGGCACAGCCTTGGGTATTCCCGGGTTACAGTATCCTACCTGTTCTTGTTCTTTTTTTTTAACTGATCCTACTTCAAGTTGTACAAATCACTAGTATATTCATTTAGTCACAGATGTTTTGTATGGCATATATTCAGGAAATGGCAATTTCTGTAAATATTCTGTAAAGTAATATTTCTATTAAACAAATTTCAGTGAAAGCACTCTCAATAAAGTTACTGAATAAATGTCTCAAGTGAGAGTCTCTTCAGTTAACTATAGGTAACAATCACAAATAGAAATGTTTTGTGATAATACTTTAACAGAACACATGTAGGAATTGTGACATCTTCAGTATCAAGACAGAATGTAGTATTTTTCATTTATGTGCAACACTAAAATAGTCTACAATGAGGAAATAAATTTAGTCAGTGGTGATAAATCACTTAGGCAGAGTAGCTGCAAAATGTTATGCCAGTACATTCTAGTAGCTTAGGTGCAGCATTGCTTTTTTTGACTGGGTAAAATCTGATATGTAAAAGTCCCCAACTGAATTTTTGTCTGTATAACCAGACTGGAGAAATCATTATAGAAATAATGCAAGCATTCTGATTCTGTGCTTCTTAAATAAAAAGCTTTCCCATCTTTAAAATTAAAATCTGTATGCTCCAGCTTGAACATGTACATCAACTTTCAACATGTACAACAATATTTGTAACATTAGATAAGTACACCAACTAATTTTTAATGCAGTTTTCCAGCAATTTTAAATCCCCATTCATCTTTTATTTAATACATACAATGCTTTGTAAAAAACCCCAAAAAACTGTTTTATTAGGGTATAGCTCATAAATCAAATGTTAAATTCTTAAAAGTAATGGTTCTCTATAGCTGACACTCAGTCTGCAGATGTCTGTCAGGGACACAGCTATTTGTATCTTCTCTAAAAAGACGTTGTTGGTAATGCAGTCACAAGGGAAAACTTAACTCCCCAGATGTAATCTGACTCTGAGCCAGACACTAATGTGCTGCAGAAACAACACAGTGCATGTTCAATTTGTTGACAGAACAATTGTTCTCTGTAGCATTTAATTACCATTTGGTAAAGTACACTTTATAAATATTAAAATATGATGTTTATGCATAAAGTATAGGTAACAGTTCGAATTTTCATGATGATGGATTGAATCTATCACGTAAGCACACTGCCAAATGACCAGGTGCACAGGGAGTTTAAGGTATCAGGTAGAGTGTGTATTATACTTAACTTACCCTCCTGTTAGATGGCCATTCCTAAGCCTGGCTGTTTTGTCCACCAGCTTTGTCCATTTTCATTTATACTCGTTAGTTGGGCTTAGTGCCATGTTTTAATAGTGGATAGTCATCACTGACATGGAAAGAGTTTGGGTGGGTGCATTCTTACTGCTATAAATGCAAAAGCATATGCACCCTTTGATTGGGGATTTTTTTTGATGAACATTGTTTTCTCAGGTGGACCATGTTAATAAATTCTTAATTAATAGAAACTCCTAAGAGCAGATCAGTAAGAAGTATCTATTGCCATTCCATATACTAACAGTAATTAGAAAAGGAAAAGTAAAGTTGAGTTGGTCTTTTTTGTCATTTTATGATAATGCCTCCTAAACTGGGATGATAGGAGAAACACTCCATAAATACCTGATCTACTTATTTCCATTATAATCGCTGTACATTTAGAAAAATCCAAAAATACTATTTTAGCCACTAAACTGATTCTATTGCATGCCTTTCTCTTTTCCACCTGATTATCATATCACAATAGATGGTATAAGGTGATAATCCTAAGGTTGTGTTTGTTCTGCTCATTACAAGCCTGAGACAGGAACCTTGAACTTTTATGAAGTTAGATTCACTTAAGGGATTTTGACAACAAACATCCCCTTGTGTGGAGGTTATAGCGTCAGTAATTCCTAGTCTGATTTCCTTTAGAAAATACAGGCAGCTCATTAGATGTGCTGTTGTATTAAGGTTAATTATAAAATAACAAAACTTGGGATAGATATTTTGTGAGTTTAAAAAATTAAAAAAAAGAAAAGTAACCCTCAGAGCCATGCTTCCCAACCAGCGCTATACTTTTTCACTACTTACACTCCTGGCTGGTCCCTTGTCTGATACTTAATGTAAATCTTTGGAATTATCTTTAGAATAAAGCAAAAATGTGGGGAAATGTTCCTGGGCTTTACTTTTCTGTGGGAAATTTTCCATTTCTAAAAAGGTTTTGTTTCATAAAATTAATTTGTAACAATGAATGGATGCCAATACAATATTAAGCAAGCTTGGCAGTTTCAAAGTTGCAGTTCATGTTTTTCAGGTGATTATCCTTAGGAAGTGTGAGAGAGAGTACATATATGCTTTCCTGATTTGTAAACAGGAAGGTAAATACACTCGCGTAATAATCTAAACCAAAACTCACGTTATGAATTCACCTAATTGGCTGTGCAGGTCAAATCAAAACCAAAGCTAAAATTCTTTCATCTCAGGCTGGAAGTGAAAGCAAAAGAAAAACAAAAATGGTGATTAATTGTGTTTCTCTTTCAGTTCCGCAAACACACAGAGCAGTGCCCCATTTCTTCTCTTGAGCTGGGGAAGATGTAAGTGTTTGTATAAGATCTGTTAGTTTTGTAGTGCTTTTGGTTTGAAGTAGTCATAAAAATGCTAAATCAGAAAAAAACGAGTGCATGATAAGGCTGTGTGAAACAGCTCCTATTCGATTTGGATTGGGATTTGACCTGAATTGGGTACAGTGATTTGATCCATTGATTCAGATCACTGCCCCCGATTTGATTTGGCGGAAAATGAATTTGAAGATTCTACACTGATCCGGCGAATCAGCGATTCAGAAACAGACACAGTTTTAAAAGACTCGTGCTTGCTGCAGTGCTGAAGTGCATGGCACATCCCACAGGAGCATGGGAAGCTCATCAGCATGCTCGGCAGTGAACCCAGAAGTGGACCAGAAATACTTCCAGTCCATTTCCAGGTCTTCTGGGGAGTGCAGCCAGGAAGTGGGCTGGAAGTGCTTCTGGTCCACTTCCAGATCTGCTGCTGAATGCCCCTGTTGCTCAACTTGCTACTCAGTTGTTGTGGGCCCCTGTGCTTCTGTGGGATGCTGCATCTGCCCCAGCACTGCAGCATTCAGAGCCCCTGCTACCCAGAGGTATGTAGAAAAAACATTTAAAGCTGTAGCTACATCTGAATTATCAAATTTCTCTGAATTGATTTGAAGGGTTCTGAATTGATTCAGAGAGATTAAAGGGGGTCCTCTGATTTAATTTGGATTTGGAAATTCAGCCACTGAATTGGGCTGAATCTCCACCAAATTGAATCAGGGACTAAAGCTTCGCACAGGCCTAGTGTGGCATCATTATAGTAAAGTTCAAGCCACTGAGGTAGGAAGGAAGTTGGTAGATATAAATATTGTTGGCAGAAGTCTGCTAACAATGCAACAAGAATGAAGAAACATTTGATAAAATGTAGAAACTGTCCTGAAAGCGTACAAGCCATATACAGAAAGCTAATACAACTAAGTGGTGGAACAACATCATCTGAGAAAAGTCTACTTCAGGAATCCTATGTAAGTAAACAAATTCATATTAAACAACACACAGTATAGACTAGCATCTGTAATGTTTTAAAACATTATAATTTAAAAGGTGTTAATGCAACTTTGGATGATTTGTTTATTTATTTAAAATATTTGTACTTCTGCACTAAGCATCCAAAGTGGCTTAGGCTTAACAATACATTTTTTTAACAGCATAATAAATAAATAGTTAACTATTTCAGCTCAGCAGAGCCAACTTAGTCCTCTGGCCCATGGCAGAGGCCAGACTATAGTTCTGTTTGGCTCTGCAGTCCCACAACAACTGAGTAGCAAGTTGAGCAGCAGATTCTTCTTTCTGGCAGGGAGAAGGGAAGCAAGCTTTCTGCCACTTCTTCTTCTTCTGATGGATGAGCCCAGACTAGAATAGTTTAAAATAAAAATATTTTTCCCCTTTTGTTGCAGGAACTTTGTAGCTCAAGTGAGACAGTAGATTTGCAAAAAATGGAAAACGAAAATGTTGAGCTGCCAGGTCTGGGGGAAGAAGCAGCAGGATCCTCGCTTTCAAAATCACTGTCACCAGATATGCGATCCACCATGAGTAGCTGTTTAAGACGGTCAAGTTTTTTATCAAGCTTTGTGGACAAAATGTCACAAGAAGATCAAGAAAAAGCAGATGAGACATTAGCTTGAGCTGTATTTGCAAATAGCACACCTCTTTCCATAAATGAAAATCAAGACTAGAAGGAACATTATAAACTAGTTTGCCCATCATATAAGTTATTTTCACATAGCTTATCACATTCTTTCTTAGATAGAGACTATGACAGAGTTCAAATAATGGTTATTCAAAGGATTGGTCAAGCAGAATCACTGATGTCAGATGGATAGACTGATGTACAAGGAAATCTTATACTGAACATTGTTAGCAACACCTGAACCAATATTCCTGAAACCAATTGCTACCAAATCTTCTCATCATACAGGTGAATACATAGCCAAATTACTGAGTGAAGAAATTGAAAGTGCAGGTCCCACCAAGGTACAAGCCCTTGTAACTGATAATGTGAGTAACATGAAAGCTGCATGGCAAATATTAAAGGCAAAGAATCTTCATTTAGTAGTATTTGGCTGTCTTGCTCATGGGTTGAATCTTCTGGCAAAGGACATAGTAAGTGTGAATACAATGAAGACAATATTGGCAAACTGCAAAGTGATTGTGAAGGTATTCAACAAGCATCATGTTGCTAATCAGACTTTGAAGAAATTACAGAAAGAGAAGCAGGGGAAGGAAAATGCATTTTTATTGCCAGGAGAAACTGGATGGGGCTCGACTACGAAGTGTTTACATAGTTTGCTGTGCACAAAGGACCGTTTGCAGTGTGCCTCAATAGATGACATTATTCCAGATTATTCCTGTGAACATTCAGAAACGGATTCTTGAGAATGATGTGTTCTGGGTTTAAGTTCAAGGAGCATTCAGTTTGCTACTACTAGTTTCAGTGGCTATCAAGAAACTTGAAGGAGATACACCAAGCCTTTCAAATAGTCCAGAGATATTCAGACAACTGAATGAAAATCTAATTGAGCTTTTGCTGTCTTCATCTCTATCCAAAAAAGTAGTAGTAGTAGTAAAAACAAACATTTACTAAGAGATCTGAGTTTTGCTCTCATCTAGTTCATCTGGCAGCAAACTTTCTGGTTTTCCAAACTTAAGTAGTTGGAAAAAAATTATGTAAGATTTCAGGTTTAAAAACCCTTTGTCAGGGTGAGGAAGTTTCTGCAATTGGTGTGTGCTCTTCCTGGATGGAATGAAAAGTAAAGAAGCCAGAGGCTGGGCTCGTATGCATACAAGATAGGCAGTCAGGGAAGATGTAAATTGAGGAGTCAGTGGGTAAGAGACAGGTTGGGGAGAGGGGGGAAGAAGGATGAATGTAGCAGTTAAACAGTGGAAAGGTACCTGGGGAATCAGATGTCAGGCAGGTTATAATGTTTTATAAATCCAATGTCTATACTGAGTTCTTGATTTTTTTGTATCCAGGGGGTTGATGAAGTGGAGTTCATAAGCTCATCTGCGAAAAGTGTTTTGTAAGTTCCATTTGAGGATCAGGACTGAGAGATTGGAGAGTGATTTTCTTGTGAGAAATGTGCCCCCACAGGTAATTGGGTATTCTTGTCTTTGATAGATTTCCAGTGTGCATTCATTCTGGTGCACAGTTGTTGTTTGGTCTCTCCTACGTATTTTCCATTGGGGCATCTAGTGCACTGTTTGAGATATATTACATTTCTGGAGGTGCAGGTGTAAGATCTGGAAATGGTGATGGTTTTGTTGTGGGATGTAGTAATTGTTGGGGTGGTGGAGATGTGTTGGAAGGTTTTTCATGTCTGATCATGGCACGGTCTGGATCCATTCGGTGTGTTCTGGGCCTGAGGGAAGTTTGCTTCTGGTGATGAGGTTAGCAAGGTTCAGTGCTTGTTTGAAGGCTAGGATGGGTGATTCTGGGAAGATCTCTTTAAGAATAGGGTCTTTTTCTAGTATGGGTTGTAAATGTTTGAGGATTTTCCATATGGGTTTGAGGGAGGGGTGATATGTCATAACCAGCGATGTGCAGTTCGCGGGGATTTTTCTTACGTACTGCAGCAATTCTTCATTTGGTATCCTGGTGGCTCTTTCAAATGCACAATCTATCTCTCTGGAGGAGTGTCCTTGTTGCGTGAAAGCCTTTTTCACATTGGTGAGGTGGCAATCCTGGGTGGTCTTCTCAGTGCAAATTTGGTGGTATGTGAGGGCTTGGCTGTATATCACAGGTTTCTTGGTGTGCTTAGAGTGATTGCTGGTTCTATGCAGATACATATGTTGGTCTGTGGGTTTTTTGTATAATGTGGTCTGTATTTTACCATTGTGCATACTGATCATTGTGTCTAAAAAGGAGATGTTGGTGCTGGAGTATTCAAGAGATAGTCGGATGGAGGGATGATGATTGTTGAATTTCTGATGGAACTCAGTCAGAGATTGCAGGTTTTCAGTCCAAATGATGAAGATGTCTTAGATATATCTTAAGTATAGCAAGGGTTTGATGGTGCAGTTCTTGAGGAATTTTTCTTCCAGGTGGCTCATAAAAAGGTTGGCATACTGTAAGGCCATTTTGGTGCCCATAGCTGTGTCTAAGGATCCAAAGCAACAGCAGCTTCTTGTGAACGGAAATAGAACGCCTTCAGCTCAA
Source organism: Caiman crocodilus (assembly GCA_030014935.1). Taxonomy (NCBI): domain Eukaryota; kingdom Metazoa; phylum Chordata; order Crocodylia; family Alligatoridae; genus Caiman; species Caiman crocodilus. The sequence goes on from JAGPOW010000261.1 coordinate 193,647,711, forward strand.
TCAGGACAAAAAAAGGAGGAAAAGACTAACAAATGAACACACCGCTAAGCTTGTTTCTTTTCCTCAAAACCTCTTGCTTCTGGAGAGTCTGTCAGAAGCACAATTAGTGAAGATACAGTGTGATGATAAGTTGCCCTTGCCCATAGACTCATTAGTAAAACCATCCTTTAGAAAAAGAATGTGGTTCAAGCAGTTCTGAATCAGATTTGCCTAAATCTGATTCTGAAATGGAAATAATAAGTAGTGCAAGTGATTCTACAGATAGTGACAGTGAAACCAGAGGTGCTGCAATGACCTCAGTGGAAGAGAGTTAAACTCTGTTGAAGAAGATGAGTGGACAACAACAGCATATCATGTACAGTTCTTTGGTTTCTTAAAATGAGTGTGTCAACAGTTTTCAGTGCCTTTGTTTTTTTCCCCTTAAATATAAACAACCAATGTAAGGGAAGTACATGTCCTTACATTGTGTATTGTCTTTACATTTTTACAAGTATTCCAATAAAAATAATTTCTTTCCACATAAAGCTCTGCATTTGTTTGAATATAACATTTAAACCATATGAAGTGTGCTGTATTTAATTTTTTTCCTAATCAAATATTTCAGTCCAAATACTTGTGGCTATTGGGACATAAAATTAACCTGGGGGTACTTTTTTAGTTTTGTTTACTAGATATAAGTCAAATAAACATGCTAAATCTGATCACGCTGTATTTAGGGCACTGGAAATTTTTCTGGAGATTTTTCCAATTCAAAATTTTCCAGAAAACCTACAGCTCTGGAACAAGTTACATTTTAATTCTTGCCAAGCTCCATGACTTCCTGAAGGAAAGACTAAAAACAAATTGACATGGGGAAGATGCAGTGAAATAAGCTATGGGGTTGTTGATTCATTCATGTTACGTAAAACTTGTGTTACACATTTTTTTAGATTTAGTTGTCTTTGGTTTAGTCAGTAGTATATATTCAGATATTAATATTATTGTTAACATATCCATCAGGATGTTTCTGTATGTATACAAAATTATGTATAAAACATCTTCCTTAGTTGACATAACTCTTTGGGAATGGCATAGAAGTAACAGGATAATCTGAAAGATGGTGCTAAATGGATAACCCTGTTGTTGCCCATCCAGCACATACTCTACCAGTTAGGACAAGATGTCTGTCTCTTTAGGTTTGCTGAGCTTCTGGAATGCATTGTTCAAATAAGAAGCTGGCAGAAACTCTTTTACAAAATGACAATGAATGTCAGGGGTAAGGGGGTAAGCAAGTGGACTATAAATATTGGGGCATTAAATAAATGTCATGCTTGCTCCATTGAAATGTCCAGGCATTGCAACAGACAAAAGAATTCACAATGTATATTTTACATCACTGACTGATTATGTTTGCCATTATCAACACAGATTCAGCTTGGTCAGTTTGTTCTCTCGAACCTTTTCTTATAGATAAGAAACAAATTAGTACTCTGAGCTAACTCCCTGGGTGATGCTTTGCGTACACAGTTGAGAGTGTTTTTGAATAGAGTGGTTCGTTAAACTTTCAGAATGGAGTAAACTACCTCCTACTGGGTGCTACACATGCTGCCATGAATGACTGATGTGTCCTGTGACTAGGGGGGCACCATGGCAGCAAGCAGCGAGTGGCAACCACCTGCAGCTGCCTCCTGCCGTGATGGCATTGGTGAGCAGGGACTGCCTGCAGTTGCTGCCCGTGGTGCCAGCAGCAGCAAGCGGTGAGCAGGGACTGCCTGCAGCTACCGCTGGCGGTGTCAGCTGCAGAAGAAGAGGGTGGCAAGCAGCAGGTGGCAAGCAGGGACTGCCAACAGCCACGTTGGCAGCAAGTGGGTGGAGCGACAGCCCACAGAAGAAGCTGGCAGTGACTTCAGCGGTGGCCAATAACCAGCACGTGCCCCTCCATGCCCCCCTCCCGCGTTGCCGATGCGTGCTGCTACCCTTGCACTGTACTGTGAAGTAGACTAAACTAGCTCCACAATAAAACGTCACTGTCTCTACATGCACTGGTATTAGGGCACAATACTCTAACTAATTCACCATATGATAGTATTGTCAGGTATAGTACTATTTCATGGCAGAGTAATTAATTGCGCTAAAATGCATGCATAGACAGTGACCAGGCAGGGGCCAGACTCCTGGTTGCTGCCTAAATCACATGGCTTGGCCAGTTGTGTACTCCCATACCCCAGCCAGCCCCTCCATTGCCCAACACCATCACCTAGACTCTGTGCCTCTTGCCAGCCAGGGCCTGCTCCATCCTAGCTCAAATTGCTGCTGTCCCAGGCGCACATGTAGAAGCTGTGCCCAGGAGCAGTTTACTTTGGGTCAAACTGCTCTGGAGTTCATTTCTTCACAGTAATTCCATGTGTAGATGTACCCACTGCCTGCAAAGGGTGTTCACCAGGGAAGTTTGTTGGGGTAGCTAGTGTCTAAACTTACACTGTAGTTTGCTTTTCAATAACTTACACATATAGCAAAGTTCTGCCCAAATGCACTTATAGGCAGAATGTTGATACTTATAATCCCCATTTTAGATGCTGCCTAGTTCTAAGAGCTCCACGTGCCTACATTAGTTTTTATTACTAAGGCTTTCTAAATGACTAAATGCAGGACAATGCAGAGCGGTCCCTAAGCATTTTTGGATCCTTCAAACCAGGCTTTTCCCTGCACATCCTGTCTGCACAGCCTAAGCTAGCAGGTGTTCTCACACCTGCTTCACTGGGGCCTGGATAGAACCTGGCTGGAGGAATAAATGCTTCTCTTTTTATCCAACAGATCAGTTGTTATAACTCTCCTCTGGGACAGCAGGGTTCATAGTTTCATAGTTGGTAGGGTCAGAGGGGACCTGATCAGATCAAGTCCGACCCCCTGCCATGGGCAGCAAAGAATGCTGGGGTCAAATGTCTATCTAGCCTTCTTTTGAAGACCCCCCAGGGTAGGAGCAAGCACCACTTCCCTTGGAAGTTGGTTCCAGATCCTGGCCACCCTGGCTGTGAAGTAATGCCTCCTGATGTCTAGCCTGAATCTATTCTCCATCAACTTATGGCCGTTATTCCTTGTTACTTCCGGTAGTGATCGGGGGAACAGGGACTCTCCCATTGTTTGCTGGTCCCCCTTGGTCAGTTTTTAGATGGCCACTAGATACCCTCTCAACCTTCTCTTGTGGAGGCTGAACAGGTTCAGGTCCCTTAGCCTCCCCTCACAGGGCCTGCTTTGCTGCCCCCTGATAATGCAAGTGGCCCTCCTCTGGACCCTCTCACATCCACATCCCTCCTGAAGTGCGGCACCCAGAACTGGATGCAGTACTCCAACTGCGGCCTGACCAATGTCATAAAGATGGGGAGGATCACCTTCTTGGATCTGCTCATGATGCATCTGTGGATGCATGACAAGGTGCGGTTAGCCTTCCTGACCACGTCCTCATGTTGTCGGCCCATATTCATCTTGGAGTCAATAATGACTCCAAGATCCTTTTCTGCCTATGTGCTGACAAGAAGGGAGTTCCCCAGCCTGTAGGCATGCTGCTGGTTCTTCCTCCCCAGGTGCAGTACCTTGCACTTGCTAGTACTGCAACTTTCTCCTCTATCTGGGAGCATTTTAAATTGCACCTCCCACCTCCTTCTGTGTAACTGCTATGGTAGTCAGGAGTGAGGCTCTTTCAGTCCCTCGTGTTTAAGTTGTTACAGTTTGCTTGGAATAATTAAATAATCATTGACAAAAGAGAGGGAATGTGGCAAGTCTAGTAGTTATGGTACTCACCTGGGGAAGGCCCAGGTTCCATTCTAGCTCCTGTGACAATATCACTAATATCACTGTGACAATATCCTGGGGAAGGAATTGGACTGCAGACACTGCTTCAGCCATATAAATATCCTCAACACTAGACTATAGGGTTATGCTCATGCTTAGTTTCTCTGTCCCAGCATCATTCAATGCAGCAGCTTCAACTAGAGAGATTGAGTAATACCCATTCCGGACTGCTTGTAGCTCTTTCCTTAGAGCATTCACCTGAGCGATGAGAAGATTCAGGGTAAAAATCACAGAGGCAAAAAAAATAGAATGGAGTCTGATTTTCCACATTTAAGGTATTGAATTGAATCCCTGAATTATTTGAGGATAGCAGAGGAGTGATGACACTGGCTGTATTTTGTGGCTAAGGACTAGTATAGGACCATAACTCCCAGAAAGGGTTCAGCATTTGAATTTCAAGCAGAGGCAGCATCATGCTTCCTGCAATGCAGAGGAGGAATGGCCAGCCTGTGACACATGTACCACAACTGGCATGGGCAGCTGGGGAGGGAGTGGACAGCACAGTGGCAGGTGGGGCAGGGAGCACAGGATAGGGAGCAGAGAGTAGAGTGGCATATTGGGCAGAGTAAAGGGATTAGAGTGGCCCTTGCGTGGGGCTAATTTATGCTATGCCTGCTAAAGAAGTTGGCCCCCATTAGTCCAAGGTAAGATACTTAAGTCCTAGAGTAGAGCTGAGCTTATGACATGCCCATCTCCTATTGACTATGCATGTCCCTTACCCTAGGGTTCTGTTTTGTTACAAGACAATGATTGTGATATGAGTGTTTGGGAGAGGGAATGGTGGAGTAAGCAGTTTGGAGGCATCCATAGAAGTGGGTATTTGCAGAACTTGTATCCCACAATAAGAGGCATCTTAGCAAAACCTAAGATAATGTAGGAGGTAGCATACACAATAAGTACTTCTACTATAAATATATTTAAGAGCTCTACTAAAATGTCACAGAAAGCAGAGCCATGTGCAGCTGTCATGTTCTTCATCGATAAACAAGTTTAACTCTATTGTCCCCATGGTCATTAAGAAATAAAATTCAGATCTATTCTCTGTGCACTGTTCAGATCTGTTCTCTCTGCACAGGCATTAAGACAAGTAGCAGCGTTCCTATCTCTCTTTTTGTCTTCATCATTCCATTAAGAGAAGTAAAGGCTTACTAATTCTTTTATGGGAAACAAAAGTGTAAAGCTTGCTTCTTGGAAACAAAAACAGGGAAACAAGGCAATATAATGGATTTTGTAAGTTGTAAGAAAATATTTTAAATTATTGTTTATGAGTTAAAAATTAATGAATGATGTAAATGCCACATGGTTAAAAATACTATTGTTTTTTCTGAATATGAAACTTATTATGTACATGCTCTAAAACCTGAAATTTCTTAACTATTTAAGAATAACTTTTCTATGAAATTATAAGATAATTCTTAGTTTGAGGTTTTCCATTCACCCTAAGGGTCACACTCCCTGCAAAGGGCAATAAAAAAATTAATATTTAGTATAAATTGGTGCCTTTATATTAAACAACAGATGGATGGTTTTGAAAAGTGATGGTTGTACAAGTATAGTGTCTACTTTGTAATAATTTTACCACTCTTAGCATAAAATACATTAAGAACAAAAAATAAATTATTGTTATTATATTTGAAGATGCTATTAATCTGCTATAATGTTTATGGAAAGTCTCTCATGCATTTCCTTGTGTGACCAAAGGCCGGCCCTAGGGGTGGCCGAGATGCCCCATGGTGGCAACGCAACCCTTGACCAGCTCTGGCTCTTGGGTGCCCTTCCCTTCTTGCCTGTCAAGCCTTGATATAACTGTTGAATGCTAGAAAGGGTGGCTGCATAAAGGTCCTAGAGCAAATCCTCATTTCTTGTGACAGCCAGCTGGTCCCACCTGTATCCTGCTGGTCTCAGGCCCATTTTGTGCTCAGAGGGGTACCTCAAGGTATTTGTAGCCTTAAGCGCTATTCACGACCTCTGACCTTCCCTACAGCTTTGCCCATACCCCACAGGTGTCACCATCTGATCACTCCCTTGTTGGGGCCTCAGCCTTCTCAGCTTCTGTTCCTTTCCTGTAGCTGCAAGCCTCCAGCCCTGGCCTATGGACTTGAGTCCTGCTCTTTTGGTCTCAGCTCTGTCACTCATTAGCATCTCTGGGCCTCTGAACCCTGTCTCCTGATCTCACCCTTCTCCGGGTGCTGGGCCCTTGGCCCTGGTTCTCATCTTACTAGGTTGTGGGCCTCTGGCCCTGGTCCTGCCCTTCTCAGGCTGGGTGCCCTAGCCCAGTCTGGCTTTGACTCTTGCTAGGCTTCAGCTGCTCTCTCAAAGCTCACTCCTCTGATTAAGCCTGTTCTGTGTCTTGAGCCCCTAGAGGGTCTCATGATACTCTTATGCCTTCAGGCACTACTGGGACCTTTGCCTTCCTCTGATCGTCTGAAACCCAAACCTAAAACACCATTGAAAACTGTAACAAAGGAATAAGTGTACTGGCTATAACAAACAAAATCCACTCTAGGTGCAAGCATCAACAGTAGTTCACTGCCTTGCAACAAGGCTTCACTTTACCCAAGGTTGTATTCCTCTGTAAGACATTAAAATCTTAGTGGTAGTCCTTAGGGCAGTTCAGAAGTGAGCCAGATATCATCATCCTGCTGCCTTACAGACCAGGATCTTTATCCCTCCATAGCTTACTGGGTCAGCCTTAACCTGGCACAGACCCTAGACTTATAGACTGCCTAAGACCTGCCCCTTCTGGTCAGATGGCACTCCAATCTCACAGTGAGTCCTTATTAGGTCCTGAAGGCTGGTTGTCACGGTGTTTTGTGACTGCTGCTCTGGCAGCCCTTTGCTGCCCAAACTGGTCTCTGCCCTATTATTTGGTAGCTAGTTCTGAAATAGGTAGCCATGGCCTCTTGTCCTAAGCTGCCCATTTCCTTGTAGCCCACGTGTCCTAGGAAGAGTGTTCCTGACTGTTTGCAGGTTTGCCCTTTTCCTCTAATAGGTAGCTCCCTGCCTAAGCAGCAAAGAAACTTTGGCCTTCCCTTGGGTAGCTGGTCTGAATTCAGCTTCCTGGGCTCTATCAGCTGCAGTTTATTTCCTTAAAGTAACAGGGAACCCTAGGCTCTTGGTTGCACCTTGACATTGCCCAACTGAGACTGATATGAATATAGGTGGTATGATGCCTGTCAAAGTATTATGAATTCTAATTGTGTGTTGAAGCCTTGAGCAATGACCTTATGGCATCACCTGGAAGATGGAAACACTAATTCTGAAGTCATTTTGTATTCAGAGAATTGGCACATCCTTAATTGGGAGTTTGGAATTGAGCCCAGAGGGTGTCCAAACTCATCTAGAGGCTGGCTTTTCACCAACAGGGTGTGATCAAACTCCCTGGGGTGGCTGATGAAGACTGGAAAGGATATAATTATGCAAAGCAGTCTTTTGGGAAAGCAGGACTGGAGACCTAAGTTGCACAATTCTTCTCTGATAGCCTAATCTCTATAGATCTATATCTCTCGCTATATAATTGCACTTATTTAGTACCTTTCATCCATTGATCTGAAATGTAGCTTAGTTTTATTTTTTTCTGCTCTAAAGATGAAGATAAAAGGTGCAAAGCTGTTAAATGTCTTGCCTGGTATCTAGAGTCCAGAACCTCTCATTCAGAATATTAGTGATTTGAGTATGCTGATTTTGAAGTGTTTAGTTAAAATGTTCATTTCATAGCAGAAGCATATAATACATAGGGAGTACAGAGGGTGAAATGGAAAGGGCCATAGGACTGGAAAGTGCATCCTTGGTCAGTAGTATAATTAGGGGTGGTCAGCGGTAAGCATCTTTTCTGGATAACAACTTAAGACAGGGGCAGACAATTATTTTGAGTGGAGGGCCACTTACTGAGTTTTAGCAACCCATCAAGGGCTCCATGACAGGCAGCCCTGGGCAGATTAATATTAATTTTCTAAATTGTTTAGGGGCCCTGCAGGCAAGATAGAATGGCTTGGTGGGCCACATCTGGCCCACGGGCCACAATTTGCCCACCCCTGACTTAAGAGGTAGTACCAAAATAGGGGCCCCTTAGGGAACCCATGCTGTGGCAGCAGCAGCCAGGTGTAGGGACAGCATGTGCGGATGTAGTAGCAGCAACTGGGGGTGAACAGGCCATATCATGATAGTAGCAGACTTCACCACTTTGGGTAAGAGTTATTCTCTCTCTCTCTCTGTCATACACCCATACTGAAGTTAAGCATTGATTTAAATGCTTTGCTGGATTGAAGCTGATATTCAGAGTCTCAAAATGTGGAGAGGAAAGAAATAGCAGTTTATATTGTTACACTGTTACAGTTGAAGGACAGTTTCATATATATTAAAATGTACCTGAAAACTGATTTTGAAGTCCCCTGCTATCTTCATTCACTGAAGTACAAAGTGAAGTATTTATACTGCAGGAATGCTGTAAGTGTGCTGAGTTTCTATTTATATAGGTAGAAAGAGACAGTCTCTACCCCCAAATACAATCTATATCAATGAGACAGACTAGCATCAATAAATGAGCAAAATGTTAGGTACATGACATGTCACTGACCTTTGGACGTCACCTCCGGATTCTCCTCTCCTTCCAATGAGTCAGATGTTCTACTGCGCTTTGGCTACTTCTGTCTAACCTGCCTTCTAGCATCCCCATCCTATGGCATAAATTCAGATATGTTTTATTGTAACTTGAGAGGAAAAAAGCCAGCCAGTTGGCTGAGAGAGGATTTTTAAAAGAACTCCATGCTGGCCTAATGCTGCTCTTTGATAAAAGGAGAATTAAGCAGACAGCAGGGTAGATTTGCACCTTATAGACTAAACCCATGCTGAGTGTTTTGAAATCCCACTCATGATGCTATGCCAATAAAGGGTCTGGAGTCCTATTTACTCCAAGTGCATGTTACTCCCTGCCAAAGTAGCCAGCATCCACAAAATATAGTCAGTATACTGTTCCACATTGGTATTACAGTATGTCTGAGAGTGTTTGACTGCTTAGGACAAATATCTTTAGGAAGTCTCTTGCTGAAAGACTTCTGTGAAATAATATATTAGAAATATACTAAGGAAACACTTAGAGTTGTTTTTACAGAGTGATATATTTATTAGAAAAAAGAAAGTATTTTTGGTAGCTAGTTCTGAAATAGGTAGCCATGGCCTCTTAATGCAGATCAATTTTAAAAGCCAGAAGAAATGACAGAGAGAACGAAGTGGAAGTAAAACTTCGTTCCTTAAGAGCCTGTCTTTCCTTGCTCTGAATCTTTCCAAACTTTCACTCATTTAAGTCTTGTTATTTATTTTAAAACTCTGCAACTGAATTAATAATTCTTTTTTCTATATTCCTTTATCTGTATTAATTAATATTCCTTTTTCTCTATATTCAAGGCTCTCCTGGAGGCATCACAGCAGAGGGTGGGTGTGAGAAGTCACTGACTGACATCAAGCTTGATGAATATTTGGGATATAGTTTGAGCATCTTTGCTATCTAGATTAGTTGGTATAAGTGTAGACGCAGCATCCTGCCTTCTAATCTCTATCAGTTTGCTTGCTGTCCTTTAGATTGTGAATTCCTTGGGTCAAGGATTCTGCTTTCATTAGAAAATGTCTAATACAGAAGGGTGTTGCTGGAAATGAACATTAAGAATAAATGAATTATCTTTGAAAATGGTGCAAAATAAATATTTAGTCATTCTACCACAAATCCTTTTACACACAAAACTATGTCAAAAATATTATTATGGTTGCACCCAATAATGAAGTACTCGATACTTTAAAAATACCAGAATTAAGGTTGCAACCTTGGTCCCTTGTTCATACGCATTATGATTCCGTCTTTAATTATGTGATCCTATATTATTTTTTGTACAGTGCCCTGCCTCATTCAGTACATAAAATGAACAGTGCTGGCTTAATGATGAACAGCTGATATTGCCTTTCATTTGTCTGCTCTAAATGTCAGTTTGCAATGCAAACCTTGCTCTGAAGACCAAATTACTCATTTCCTTATAAGTTTGTAAATGCTGCTTATCACTGTAGTATCAGATGCTTTATAAATTTGCATTCATTTTTCTTCAAAACTCCCCTTCTCAAGTGAAAGGGTGGTATTCCCTTATTTTACAGATGATGAGCAGGGGCGAAGAGAGAAAGTTCCAAATCTTCTATTAATTTTGAATGCCATTGGTTAACTCTTACTCAATTTATATAGACATTTTAGTCATACATGATTCTTTATGTTCTTTTCAAAGCACACTATTCACTGACTCCATTTCCAGCTGTGAGAACTCATCACTTCTTTTAATCAAGTATGGGGTTTCAAGTCATGTGCCCAGAAAATATCAAGTGAATTCTTTTACAGAGATTGTTCAGTATTACAAAGGAACCCTGTGGCCCAGGGGGAAAGAGAGCCAGTTCTCCAGGGCAGCACTCAGCTGACATAACCCTGAGACCCTCTTTTCTCTGCCTGCGCTGCCCTGTCTCATCTACTGTAGATCTTTCGCCTTCAGCAACAAATGAAGCAGAGGTCCTACAGAAACAGCTTCCTGTATTCATCTCCAGAGCAGGTTCACACAAGGGCACTGGGTAGAGCAGATTTTCTGCTTCCTGGCCTGAGTCTTCTTGTTGGCTAGTGCCCTTTCCTGCTATAGAAAGGAGAGCATGAAGCTGCCCTTCCCCATGCCCCACTGCATTCCATTCTCTGCTTTCACCTCCTGGGAGCAAAGAATTATCCATTTGCTTCCTTCCTTGCCTTTCTGTGCTCCTGTTCCCTCTTTTGTCCCTTTTCTCCCTTCCTTTCTCCATGGGCATTAGTACCCACTCCGTCCCCTGTTCAGGGGATCTAAATTTAAATTTACACCTCTGGATTGATTGTTGAGGGGGGATTTAATTCTTTCTTCAGTCCCTGATCCCTCCCCAATACCACCATTGCATGCCTTAACATCAGTGCTTGTAGGGTGAGCCTTAGTGTCAGATATACTCTTTTTAGACATGTTGCTTTTGGTGATCTTCCAGGAGAACATCTATCATGTTCTTCATCAATAAACAAGTTTTACTCTGTTCTTTCTCTGGTCATTAAGAAACAAAATTAAGACATATTCACTGTGCACTGTTCATATCTATTCTCTCTGCACTAGCATTAAGCTAAGTAGCAGCATTCTGATCTCCCCTTTTGTCCTAATTGTCCCTTTAAGAGAAGTGAAGGCTTACTAATTCTTTTACAGGAAACAAAAACCTATAGCTTGTTTCTTGGAAACTAAACAGGGAGAGAAGGCAATATAGTGGACTTTGTAAGTTGTAAGAAAATATTTTAAACTATCGTTTATGAATCCAGCAGGCAGCTGAAGTGGGCAGACCAGATGCACTTAACTTACACTGCAGTTGTTGGGGTGGGTGATGATCCTGTTCTTCCTGGCTTTACGGTACGGGATGCCCAGACTCCTAGGATCATGAGCTGGAAGGAATCGCATGAGGTCATCTAGTCAACCCCCCTGCTCAAGGCGGGATCATTCTGCTTAAACCATTGTAGCCGAGAGTCTGGACTAACTGGCAGTAAAGTCTGGTCACTTTCTGTGTGGAGGCTGCTTCTCAGTCTGATGAGTATTGCAACTGTGTTTTGCTGGGCTTGGAGTGAGTGAGTGAGTGAGTGAATATTTCCGGTCCACTTCTGGGCCCACTGCTGAGTGTGTGGGGGACCCTCACCCCCCTGTAGCCCCCTCCCAGCTTGTTAATCGTCTGTGGGGGGACCCTGAGTGCCCCCCAGACCCAGGAGGCACTGGTTGCTGAGCTGGGGGGGGTTGCCATACAGACATGTCAACAACAGCAGGTTGGAGGTTGTTCATATTCTTCTGGGAATCCTGTTTGGCCTAGCACAGGCAGGCTTGTGCTCGTCCCTTGGTTCAGAGGTGGTGTCATGTGAGAGAAGCTATGACTACTCTGGGAAGGCAGTTGGTGGATGAATATGGAAATAGGGAATGGGTGGGCTCCTCTGTATGCTCCCTAGCACATGCACCCCAGCATCGCAGCATTCATGAGCCGCCTGCTACCTTGAGGTATGTAGAAAAAACATTTAAAGTGTGTCTATGTCCACATCTCTGAATCCTTCCGGATTGGTTTGGAGAGATTAAAGGGTCTCCTGATTCACGCTGAATCTCCGCCAACTGACTGCCACAGTAAGTTTATCGTGAAGGCCTAACCAGAAGCTTACATCTGTGACAGGTGATGTGATCTGTTCCCAGCAGACATCAGTTGTCACAAGCTTGGCTATCTCCAGTTGATGACTAGGAATAGTTTGCCATTCCCTCTCCCATCCTTTGACTGAAAGAAGGAGCTTGATGGGGTGGATCATAAGTATCTCATAGGTATTCTGTGGGTGTTTGGTTTGGTGTTTTTTGGTTTCCCTTGGTCATTGGCAATGTGTACAGGGTGCACGGGCACCCTGAGCGTGGCGATGCACCCCCAAGAAAAGGTGCTGCCCCCATTATTGGTGGTGCCTGTGGGTGGTTGCTGTTTGTCACCCCCCCACACCCTCTTGCCACTGACACTGCTGGCAGTGTCTGTGGGTGATCTGCGATTGCTGCTGGCCAATGCCAGTGCTGCCAGTGGTTTCTGCAGATGGTCGCTGACCACTGGTCAGCACTCACCATCCCCCCCCTCCACCGCCAAGAGCACAGCAGATACCTGCAAGAGCTCCCTGCTTTCTGCTACTAGGCTCCCACCGCTGAGAGTGCTGCTGCCGCCTGTGGGAGCTTGCCGTGCCCCTCCCAGCCTCTGGGGCCACATAGTGTTCATGCCCTGGTGCGTGACATCATCTTCTCAAGCCATTGATTCTACCTCTCCTCTCTGGTTAGGGGTGTGCTAGGGCTGCTTCCTGTCAACTTCCTGCCCTGCTTTGGTCACTCTGCACAAGGTGGATGGTGTTAGCACCAAGAAATCCAAGTCTGCAGGTGAGGACAGTGCACTCCTCACGGCCTGGGACCTAGTGCTGGCGCCAGCGTGCCAAATCACCCATCTGCTGGGTTTTTGGATGTAGTTGTGTTGGTCTAAGGACATTGGCTGTGTTGGTCTGAGGACAGGCAAAGTTCCTTGGGTAGATGTGATATCTTTTATTAGATCAACCGAGGAGTTGGAAAAAAGTTCTTAGCAAGATTTTGGGTGCAGTCCCCCTTCTTCAGGCACTGGGAGTCTGCTGGTCTGAGACTCCAGGGCCAGCATTGACTCCCTGTGTCTGACCAAGGGGGACTGCCCGAAAGCTCGCCAAGACCTTATTTCCAACTACTCCGTTGGTCTAACAGAAGACACCACCCGGGGGTCCATCGCTTTCCCCTGCTCGACCCAAAAGGGTCAAGAGCGCCGGCGTGACAGCGACAGGGCTCCCTGTCCCCGTGCTCCCAGCACGGTCGGGGCCTGCTGCTCGCGCGCCCCCGGGGACCTACACGGGAGCGGGGAAGGAGGGTCTGTATGGCTCCGAGGGGGGGGAATCTCTCTGGCCTTCTACCTTTCTGAGGAGCTCCCATGGCCTCTGTGCTGCGCTCCCGGCCCAAGACTCCCAGCTCCCCGCCGGCCGCCGCGTGGCTGAGGCGGGAGCCTGCCCCCGCCCACACCCCGACGCCGCGCCCCCTCCCCTGCGACTCGAGGCGGAAAGTCCCCGACCCAGGGGCCATGACGTCTCGGTGTGGGCGGGGCCCGGGCACAAAGGCCCCGCCCCCTCCCCCCAGCCCGGCGTGTCTGCTGCCGGCGCGAACCCCGCCCCCTCCGTGCCGGCCCGGGCACGAGGCCGCGTTCTGATTGGCCAGCGGGGCTGCCAATCGCGGCGCGGGGCGGGGCGGGGCGGGGCCGGTCGGCTTGGCTCGCGCGGGAGGAGGCGCGAGGCAGTTGTAGCAGCCTTGTCTTCGGCGGCGGCTCCGGCTCCGGCTCCGGCTCTAGCTCCAGCTCCAGCTCCAGCTCCAGCTCCTCCT
>JAGPOW010000261.1:193669852-193699328 GCA_030014935.1 Caiman crocodilus
ACACATGTACAAGAGAAGGGTAATGCCAGTCCAACTCTAAGTATTCACACGCCAGTACTACAACCCATTTGCCATGCTTGACACATATCTTCCCCCCCCCCCCCCATACCTTAACTATCTCAAAAAATGATGTGTGCTTTGTTTTTTGAAAACTTCAAAAAATAAGACTTGATTATACACCTCTTCTGTGGGTGCTGCTGCAGCCAGGCTGAACTGCTTTGCACAACTACTGTGAAGGAAGACTTGGCAGAAGCTGTGGTTGGAGCCTACTCTTTCTGGAAGGGCTACAGGAAAATGTATGTGGCCAGGAAACAGGTGGATCAGGCAGAGGGTGTGTCCCTCTGTTTCTGGGAGGAGCATGAGGGTCAGACCAGAAAAGGGCTGTGGCAAGAACATGCCCCCTCATGCAGCCCTTTGCACTACCTGTCCAGGGAGCCAGGCTGGAATGTGGAGTAGTTGTTTGAATTACCCATCCATAAGGGCAGGTAAGATTAGTAAATGTAATTCATCAAAGATGGAACCTGGAAATCTGCTCCAGTTCAAATACTTCTGCAGTCCCAGCATGTCTTGATATGGAAGGGATTCTGGTCTGTGTTTCCTATTGCCTATACACTGGAGCTGCCCATCTGGGGAGCCAGGCTAGATCCAGTAGTTTCAGCTACCCAACTGAAAGGGTCAAAATGAGCCGGGTCACCCCCATACTGGGACCTCTGCAGGCCCCAGGGGAGGTACACCCAGGCCTAGGGTCAGTGAGGACCTAGTCAGGGAACTTCTGGAGGGATTAGACATATCTAAATCAGCAGGTCCTGACTATCTCCACCCCAGAGTGCTGAGGGTTTTAGCAGAGGTCATTGTGGGACCCCTGGCACGGCTTTATGAGCACTCATGGTACTCTGGCCCTTTTCTACTCCTCTGGCACAAGACTAATGTAGTTCCCATTTTCAAAAAAGGGAGGAAGGAGGACCCAGGAAACTATAGGCCAGTTAGTCTTACCTTGGTTCTGGGTAAGCTTTCTGAGAGAATTATCCTGGTGCATGTCTGCAAGGGGCAGCAGGGGAGATTATGCTTAGGTGCAACCAACATGGGTTCATTTAAGGCAGGTTCCGTCAGGCCAACCTAATTGCCTTCTATGACCAGGTCCTTGCCCACAGGTGTTACAGTGGGCCTAGTCTTTCTGGACTCTAGGAAGGCCTTCGACCCTGTCTCTCACCCCATTTTCATTAAAAAACTAGGAGATTGTGCAGGCATTGACACCACGGTCAGATGGGTCACTGATTGGCTGGAGGGCCGCACCCAGAGAGAGGTGGTGGATGTGTCTTATTCAACCTGGAGGGATGTGTGGGCAGTGGGATTTTCCAGGGCTTGGTTCTTGGGCCTGCACTGTTCAACATCTTTATCAGTAACTTGGATGAAGGGGTAAAAAGCACCCTGTTCAAATTCACAGATGACACTAAGATGTGGGGAGAAGTGGGCACGCTAGAAGAGAGGAATAGGCTGCATTTGGACCTGGACAGGTTACAAGGATGGGTGGGTGAGGTCAGTGTTGAAACCTATCCTGTTAAGTGCAAGGTACTGCACCCGGGGAGGAAGAACCAGCAGCATATCTACAGGCTGGGGAACTCCCTTCTCATCAGTGCTGAGGCAGAAGGGGATCTTGGTGTTATTATTGATGCCAAAATTAATGTGGGCTGACAGTGTGGGGACGTGTCAGGAAGGCAGGCCAGCTGCACCTTGTCATGCATCCACAGATGCATCTCAAGTAGGACCAAGGAGGTGATCTTCCCCCCGGGCCACTCACATGATCAGGAGTCATCAGGGCAGACCCTACAAGGAGAGGCTAAGGGACCTGAACCTGTTCAGACTCCACAAGAGAAGGCTGAGGAGGGATCTAGTGGCCATTTATGAACTAGTCAGGGAGTTCCAGCAGGCACTGGGGGAGTCCCTGTTCCCCCCAGCACTACCAGGAATGACCAGAAATAAGTCACAAGCTGGCAGAGGGTAGATTCAGGCTGGATATCAGGAGGTGCTACTTCACTGTCAAGGCGGCTAGGATCTGGAACCAACTTGCAAGAGAAGTGGTGCTGGCTCCTACCCTGGCGGTCTTTAAAAGGAGGCTGGATGAACACCTTGCTGGGGTCATTTGACCCCAGTACTGTTTCTGGGTCATGGCAGGGGGTTGGATTTGATGATTTGCTCAGGTCCCTTCTGATCGTACCACCTGTGAAACTATGAGCTGCAACAGCCCTTCACACCTGCCCACCTAGGAAGCTAGGCTGGGCTGGGGCAACCCTTTGTATACTTTCTCTGTGACACAGAAAACATTGAGGTGCTAGTGATACAGCCATGGTATACATCAGTCTCTCTCAATTCAGGGCCCCAGTAACCTTGCTTGCTTTGCTTCTCAACCTTTTTAAGCAGTCCCCCTCCAAAACTTTTCAAAATTTAGCAGCATTCCAGTAAAAACAAAAAACCCCAAACACACTAAAGTAAGTATATTATGCATATTCTAATATAAACATTTAAAACAATATTAGTAACTAGCTAATTATAATTATTCACCAGCAGCTGTGGTAGGAGCATGTTTGACAGCTTGCTGCAGCTCTTCCTGATCTGATCCTCCAGTGTCTCACAGAAACAGAGGCATGTGAGGCAGATGGAACTGTCCTGCATGCCTCTGTTTTCAGGGGGCTTGTCAGAGTTGAACTGATAAGTGGCAGCAGCAGAAGGCACACCTGGTTGTATTACGGAGACAGGCACATCAATTCTGCAGCAGCTCTTGGTTTGACTCCAGCATGCCTCCTGAAAACAGGTGCTTGGGACTATTCTTCTTGGTAGCAGTGACATGGATCTCCAGGCTGCTGCTGCTACCAAATACAGTGTGGTCACAAGCCCTACTTGGACCCAGCCTTATTACACCTGACAGCCAAACCTGGCCAACTTCACCCATTTAGCCGAGACTATTATGGTCCAAAGCAGGACAGCTCTATCTAGAGTGACTCAGTTACATGGAACTATTCAGCTGGTTTAATAAAAAGATATGACATCTACCCAAAGAACCTTGTCTGCCTTAGTTACATGGAAAGGGTTTTTGCTTGTTTATCTTGGCATGAGCCGTTTCCCTTGCTCGTTTCAGCAGTATTAGATTTACTAGCCCTGAAACAATGTAGCCTTTTTAATAATTTGGCAAAGGTCAGTTTTAGCAGCAGTATTTTCAATTCAGGGACATGCTGGGCAAGTCTATGTAAGAGTCTGGACACTCAAACTGTAAACAAGTTTTTCCTTGTATCCAATCCGAAGCAGTCTTCTAGGAGTTCGTCCATTATTCCTTATCTTCCCTTGGGGTGCCTTAGTGAACAGATGTTTTCCCAGCCTCTGATGTTTGCCCCTTATATACTTAGGCTGCCACCAAGTCCCCCATCTAAGTCATCTCTTCTTCAGGCTGAACAGTCCCATGTCCTTCAGGTTCTCCTTTTTTTAGTTGCCTGTTTTCCAGACCGGTAATCATTCATGTGGCCTTGCTTTGGACTCTTTCAAGCTTCTCTACATCCTTCTTGGAGTGTGGCATCCAGAACTGGATGCAGTATTCCAGCAATGATCTCACCAGTGCCGAGTAGGGCGAGAGGATGAGATCCTTAGTCTTGCTTGAGATGCATCGGTTGATGCATGCCAGTGTATGTTTTGCTCTGCTGGTTATAGCATTGTGCTGGTAGCTCATGTTCATTCTGTGGTCGATCATGACCCCTAGATCTCTTTCAGTTGTGGCGCTGGCTAGGGTAGCACCACCGAGCCTGTAAATGTGTTATGGATTATTTCTCCCCAGATGAAGCACTTTATATTTTTTTAAAATATCATTAGGTTTTGATCTGCCCACCTTGCAAACCTGTCCAGATCAGCCTGTCTTCCAGTGTGACTGCACTCCCCCATAACTTGGTGTCATCCACAAACTTTGCCAGTATGCTTTTTACCCATCAAATGATTTGGATGTGTGTATGTTTGTCATGGCACAGGGTCCTGCAGGATGGCCAAGGCCCTCTTACTGTGCCAAGTTGGCTGAGTGGTTACCCTTGATTCTTGCCTGCCATGTCTTTGATGGTAAATATATATTAGGGAGGCTGTCTTACATCCTCTTGGACATAGTTTGCTGTACTATCTGACCCCATCGATGCCCAGACCCCTTGTGGCCTCAGGCTCCACCCTCTTGCTACCTTCCCTGGGGCCTCTTTAGCTCAGCAGGTGCAATCTGCTGCTGCAGGGCTGTGTGGGGAAGCTGTTTGCCACTGTGAGCTCTGCGCTGCCCTGGTGATGCGTCCAAGACCCTCATGGCAGCAGTGAAGGGCACAAGCCCATGTTGCATACTTTGCGTGTGTGGCAGCAGTGAAGGGCACAAGCCCATGTTGCATACTTTGCGTGTGTGGCAGCAGCAGGGGCTGTTGTGTTCCTGCCTGGCAGATCCTGGCTGGAGTCTGTGCTAGTGGGATTGGGGGGGAGGAGGGTTTAAAACCCCCCTCTGTTTGCTTTAGGCTGCTGCCAGGACTGGCCACATCCCCTGCTGCTCAAGTGGGCATGGGGGGTGGGGAATGCCTGATGGGCTGCTATGCCCATGCAAAGCAGATCAAGGCTGGGGTACCCAGGTACATTTCTGTTTGCCTTCCTTTCCATTCTGTTGTGGGCTGTACTGAGATTCTGTATTAGTAAAGGAACAAAGAGATAACTCGAGAGTATTATGAGAGCAAATAGAAAGTGGGTTTCTCTATAGACCATAGTTGCAAACAAAAGAATCAATTTTTGTGTCTATGAACTCCAGGAGGGGAAATGTAGACAGTGCATCTTCAACAATATAGTAGCAGTAGCTGGTTTCCACTCCCCTTCCCGGTTCATTTTTATCTTTCCTAGTATTGACCATTAGCACTGATGCTGGCCAGTGTGAGAGGAATGAGGAGGAGGTGCTCAAAAAAGAATGAGAGCTTCTTTTTTTGGACAGAATGAAGAGTCCAGTGGAGGGCAACGAAAATGGTACAGGGCTGGGGCATATCACTTACCAGGAGAAGCTGAGGGGGAGTGGGTTTATTTAGTTTAGAGAAGAGAAGACTGAAAAGGGCATTCAACTAATGAAGGCATTCAACTACCTGAAGCAGGGTTCAAAAGAGGATGGAGCTAGATTGTCAAAAGTAGACTGAGGAGGGATTGGACTACATGACCTTCTAAGGTCCCTTCCAACCCTAATTTTCTGTGATTCTTTAATGGAAGTGCCCTAAGTGTCTTAATACAAGATTGTTTCAATTTAAGGTTGTTACAGATCCCAATTTTTTAATCTCACCAGGAGCTTTGAAAAATCTCTAGCCAGAAATTCTTGTTAGCACTGTTTCTTGTAACCATTTTCTGTATTTCATTAATTTATATAATTTATTTATAGGTTTAAATAACTCATATGCAACCGTAACAAGTCCTAATTTCATATCCATTGCTGTAGAGATGTTTTTTCACTGCAGTGTTATGGTTTCTCGTAGACTAAATTTAACCTAATAATACACGGCAAAACAAGAACAGAAAACAAAATTAAGGTATGCTTCATCTGTTCAGGAAAGTTTTATGAAAAAATACTGATAACAGTAGTTAATAGAATAGAATGCTATTTCTAAATCGCATTTGTTAAGAACTTCTTTTCTGCTTCATGGGATCTTCTATGCTATTCTTACAGATATTAAAGATAAGATGTTAATGCCTATAAATACACAGCTTTCCTCTTTAATTTTAATATGCAAATTCAGATAATTTTAAATGCAACTTTTTTGATAAACTCTTAGCTTAGTTTATCTTCTCAAGGCAGTGTACTGCAAATCACTTTGCATAGCTGACTTGTATTTAATGTGAGTGCTGTTTGGTGTTCCCCCCCATGCCCACCCCAGCATTTGACTAAGCAAGTCCAAAATAGTCCATAGTCTTACAGGCTTGTGAAAGGAAGAGGCATATCCAGGACTTGCCCCTTTTGCCCTGCCCACTGCCTAAGATGCACCTGGGCAAGGCAAGATGCAATGCTGGAATCCGTTGTACGTATTGTCTGTGGTTTTAATGCAGCTTAAGGTGAGCTCCCTGGTTGTTGTGTGTCTGTGTCCTATCCCCAGCAATTTAAAAAAAAAAAATATTTTATTTACTTAAGTTTTGGTCTGAGATGGCCAGAGGTAGCCTAGGTTCTCAGTAGCATGGCTTCAATGATGCTATATTATAACTGCTTGGGAATTTCCTGGATTTGGGTGCTGGGCATTTGGTTCAATCTTTGGTGGTAGAGAAACAATACTTTCCTGGTAGGGGTGTATCTGTGGTACTGGTTGAGAATTGTCCTTCTCTTAGAGCTGTCTTTTACAGATTGTCGCAGGGCCCCTTTGTGGTCTGCTCCTAGAGAGTAGAAACTGCCAGGGAGAGAACCCTGGGAGGACATAACGAGCACAGCTGTGGGTTGCCTGGGGCAACCAGGAAGTCAGCTGACCAGAGGGGGCAGGGCCTGGCCCTCATAAAGCCGAGGGTTAAGGCCAGGCTAGCAGTTCCCTGCCAGCAGTCAGAGGGGCAGGAGTGCCTGGAGCTAGGATGCGAGCACTGTGGGAACCGCTCTAGCTGAGTGAAGGATGGCAGCTCGAAGCGGTTTGATCACCATGGTTTAGCCAGGCGGCTTTAAGTTAAGTTGTAGCTAGGAGGCTTGCGTTGTGTTTTGTTTTGCTGTTATACCAGTGGCTAGGGTGAGGCTATAAGGGGTTGGAGGAGGCCTCAGGGGGAACCCCCAGCGGTGTGGGAACCTCGGTGCCAGGGAGAGCGCAGCATACTCATAAAGGGACCCGCAGTGGTGTGGGGGCCCCAGCACCAGTGAGGGCGCAGCATACTCGGGGTATCTCACAACGGAGTGTGAGGACCCTGGGGCCCAGGAAGGCGCAGCATATGGGGTGTATAGACCCGAGCCCTGGAGAGAGGCACTTGTTGAGAAGCCCTAGCATGGGCATGGCAAGCCCCAGAGAAGGGGGTAACATTGAAAAGCCCAAGTGTGGGTGCAGAGAGCTTCAGGAGGGGGGGCAGCATTTTAAGAAGCCCAAGGTGGGCACGGTGAGCCCCAAAGAGGGGAGCGCCTTATTGAGAAGCCCAGTGTGGGTGTGGCAAGTCCCAGAGAGAGGGCACTGTTGGGAAGCCCTAGTACGGGCACAGAGCCCCAGAGAAGGGGACAGCTTACCGGAAAGCCCCGAGAGGGGGCTGTTATACAAAGAAGGCTCCAGAGAGATGGCAGCACCATGGTAGGCCCCAGAGAAGGGGGCAGCACTGCGGAGAAGGCCCAGACTGGACAAAGAGCCCCAGAAGGGGGCAGCAATACAGAAGAGACCCGAGGAAACAGGCGTGAGTGCACCTAGAGAGACAGACCAACGTCCATTCCATCTGTGAGGCTTGGGGTGTGGTATCGGGGTGGTTGGAGCCACGCGTAGCCCATAAGGCTAGGGTGCCCCAAAGCACCCGTTTACAGGACAAGACCCACAAGGGGTCCAAATAAACATAGAGACGTGCCCGGGAGGGCGTAAGGCAGCCTCCCAACTGATTCAAACATCAAAGACGTGGTGGGCAAGATATAGAAGGTACCCTTGGGCCAACTTGGCACGGATAGGGGGCCTTAAGGAGATCATGGCCCTCCTGTAGGACCCCGCTGTGACACAGATATTTAAATAAAGCTATTTGCTAGTTCCTGAATATTTCACTAAAATTTAACTGTTTTTTGTCGACTGACTTTGTCTATTTGTCTTAAGCTGATTGTGTTTCAGTTGTTTTCCATAAACTCAGAATTGACAGGCTAAGATTTATTAATTATCCTCCTGTTTGGAAGGAGAAGTAATATCATAGAACAAAAGGTAAGTAGACTTTAATGAACAGGACTATAAAGGCATATATAGGAACTGTTTGCATTTACATAGAAATTTATTTTTGATCCAAATCTCATTAGGTCAATAGAGATCTCTCCATGGACTTTAATAGGATTAGATTAGTCATATGCAAATGTAATTCTCCGTCCGATATAAATTATGGAAAATACCAGTTGTTGCAGTAACTAACCACGGTGCAAATTTATTTCTTCAGTAGTACAAATGCATTTATTACTGATGGTGCAGGGCATCTACTGTCCAAAGCTCAGACTTGTTTTTGTATTGCAACCACCAGTTCACAAAACAGTTTCAGATTATGAGAGTATTTTATATGCTGCACAGAAGGAAACTGGTCTCATTCTAATAATTGTGACATTTGAGAAGAGCTGAAATTTCATCTAAGGCTATATTGATGTATATTAATATTCTTTTATCATCTGCCCCACTTACTCACACTTTTAAGATGATTTTCCCTCCCCCCGCAATTCAACAAGCAGGGGAAGTCCCTCATTTTACATTCAAGTACAAACTTCTGCTTCCTGCAGCCCCACTGCTTACCATGCTATTACACCTCTGGTTCTGGCTGGGGTACATCTCTGGCCAGGGGTAGGAAGTATGCTGCCTCTGATCTCAGCCCAGCCACACAGCAGTGACTGTGGTGGGGGCAGCTCTGGCTTTGGGAGGGAAGGGAATGGCAGGCAGGAGTCGGGGACAAATGGTGGGAGAGGACAGGTACCAGGTGTGCAGGCAGTGAGGAGAGGGACAGGTGTCAGGGGCCCAAGGAGAAAAGGGCAGGTGACAGGGGGGGATGACTGGCAGAGGACAAGATACAGGAGGTTACAAGCATCATGTGGGGGAGGAGGTGGTACAGGCACTGTGCAGAAGAGCAAGTGGTGGGAGGAACTAAGTGGCAAGGGGCAGAGGTCAGGTCATTTGGCTCCCCCTGCCACTGTTTGCCTTGCTGCAGTGGTGGGGCACAAATTTAAGATGTTCCCCAATAATTAAACTCTAGATACGGAAAATGATAACAAATGTGTACAATTTATTTTTCATGTTTAAATCTAATTACTGCAGGATCATCTTAAATTCAGAGTTACCTTGGATATGAGTAAATGTGGTAGTTTTTGTCATAATGCAGATTTTAAAACCTGAAAGTTGTTTAAATATTCATTGCTACAAGAAAAAAAGTTGACCTTATGCAAGCAAAAAATGAAATTTGCAAGTTTTATACAGGCATCACAATAACCATTTACTTCTAATATAGACATTTTATTGTTTGTTTGAGTGTTGCATCATAGCTGGCTAATGCATTTATATAGTTTGCTAGCCTTTTGACTTTGAGTTGATGTGACTCTGAACAAATTCAAGATTTGTAGTTTTGGGATGAGGGAAACATCTGTGATGATGCATAGTGCTTGATATTTCAAGCTGTGAAGTATTAACCAGTCAGGTGTGTACTAGTATCCGTGGGGAAAGCAGTAGTGCCTTCCCCACTGGGGAACCCCACAGGGATGTGTAAAATACAGCTTATGGGCCAGATCTGGATTACCTGGCAATTTCATCTGGCCTGTGGGTGCCCAGGTATCCACCAACTAATTGTACCCTGCCCAGCCTGTGTGCCTTGTTCTCACCCTTGTGCATACAAGGGCCCGACCCGGCCAGCATGCAGCAGGGTGGCAGGAGCATAGAGCTTGCATGGGCAGGGTCTGGATGTGAGGGAGGGTTGAGGGGTGTGGGGATCCCCCTTCACTTCCCCTGCCTTCTTCCATATGGTACACAGGCCCCGCTGACAGAGCAACAGCCTCAGGAAGTAGCAGGCCATCGGGCTGCTTACAGCCTGTGCAGGTGCTGCAGTCCGACCGCACGTGGCTCCAGCTAGTGCTGCATATGATGGCAAGGAGTCCAGCCAGGCTGGCCTGCCTCTATCACACAGGGTCCCCTACTGCACACGTGCTGATCCCAGCACTTGCGCACTACTAGGAGGAAGCCCCCTCCTTGTAATGGAGCTGGTTGCCTTCCCTGCTCCATGCTGCCACAAAAGCAGGGGATGGGGCTCCCCACCACTTTCAGCTGAGTCCTGACTTTGCAGCAGGTAGTAGGCAAGGCAGCCAGGTCATCATGTGGGGTTTCTCTCCAGTGGTGTGCAAGTGCTGGGTGCTGCACATGTGCCAGGGGGAGCCCAGTGTCATAGAAGCAGACTGGCTTGGCTGTGCTCTTTGCCATCATGTGCAGCTCTGGCTGGGTGGAAGTGCCAGTGCAGACCATGAGCACCCAGAGGGCCTGCTGTCTCCTGATGTGGCTGCTGCGGGTGGATGGGGAGGGACAGAGATTGTGTGCCATGGTGGAGGGTGCGTGGGGGACTCCCTTCATTCCTCCATCCTCCCTCACCCCCCCCCCACCTCCTGCAACATGCCTTATATTACCCAACCCCGCATACTCCCCCCAACGTAATATACAAGAAAGAGTAAGACTTATTTGTTGAGTTATTATGCAGTTACCTCTATATACAACACACAAACACAAATGACAAAGGTAAATTTTGTAAAGAAGTTAAAATAAGTTTATATCAGTTGTTTGACTTTTAGTATATGATTTGTTTTTCTTTCTGGTTCAAAAGCGGAACCCCCACTCTCAAAAGGAGTTCTTTTGGGGGCAAGAGGACGGCTGTCCGGTGGCAGAAGTCAGGGGTTAGGGCGAGGGTATCTGGTTTCAAAATGGCGACCAGTGGGCAGGGCATCTGTGAAGGGATGGGGCTACACTTGAGGCTCTTGATAGCTCACCAAAACTCCATTAAGTGGCCTTCCACCTGAAATAATTGCCAGCCCTGGCATAGGACTTCCATTTGGGTAGTAGAGCTCCTCTAGGAAGAGCATCTCAAGGAAGAGAGAGCCTTCAATTGTTCTGTTTGCTGGAATAGCTCAGACGTTGGCTGTCTGCAGGCTGGATCTGGCCTGTAGACTTGTGGCTTTGGTGGCATTCAGTGGGTGGGGGGAGGCTCTCACTGCCTTGCTGCTGTCAGCTCCCTGGGATTTTGGTGGAGGAGAAGTCTCACTGCACTGTGCTGCAGTGAGGTTCCTGGGGCTCCAGTAGAGGGGTAGCTGTCCAGCAAAGAGGGGGTACTGTAGCTAGACATGGGGAGAAGCAGCAGCTAGGTCTTAATGTCCACCTACTTCCAGGTCCTTTCTGCTGAAAAGCATTTCCATCATCTGGTATAGTTTGCTCTGTCCTTCACTGCAAGCTCTCTATGAAGAGCTCCAAAAGTCTGGAGCCTTGAGAAGATGCATGATTTTTTTTTTTTCGCCTTTAGTTTTTCAGAGGTTTTTGGTTAGGTTTATTACTGGCCAGTTCTGAGTAGCAGCCATAGAAGGGAGAGATCTATGTAGTTATTACATTTGCTACTAGCTATATTAATATTATTCAAAGCATTGTATTAGCCAAGGAAGATGACATATGTTACCACAACAGTTCTTAAAATGAGGCTAAGAAAAAGCAGCTTTAGTTATTGGAGGAATTCTACTTTGACCCTTAAAGCAGGAAGAAGATAGTTAAAAGATTGATTGCAGTCCTATAAAATTAGTGTTTTATATAAATATTAACTCCACCTTCATTGTTTAGCCGTTCCAAGATTTATTGTTCCTTTGTTCCAATTGGCATGTAATTAAATTTTGAAAATTAGTAGTGCAATAGGATCCCCTTTATTGCAGTTTGTTCTAAGACCATTTATGGCTTGTACATGCACATAAGTAGCTTTGTTTCCCAAATGAATTCAAGTTGAAGGTTCTCTCCCCACCCCTTCCCTCCCATTCCATTTTACAGATGGGGGCAGAGGGGAGTCAGAGGTATACAGTCAGTGTTAAGAGTGAGGACTAACATCTCTCTCTTTTGAGTGTCCATGCTCTGGATAGTAGACAGGTGGAATCTACAACTCTGACAGCTTCATTAAACTCAGGGTTTCAGGCTTCTAATCCTGGCTAGCCCAGTGATTCTTTCTCTGGTGTCAGGCAAGTTACAAGTTCTTTATGTTAGTTTTATCACCAGTGCATGGAGAAAAATGCATTTGCTCATTAAGAAAAGAGTCCTGATTTTTAAAATATTTTTAAAGCACTTTGAAAAGCAATTTATTAATAGGGGGAAGGTTGCAAAGTACAGCGTACATGTGTATTAACTCTAACCATGCCTATATACAGCTGGTGGTTAGCATGACTAGCAACATCTTTATTCTAATGTATGTTTGTAGTGATTTCCATAAATGTTTCCATAATCATAAATCCATGCACATTGAAAAGAAAACCCAATCATGGGCTCCAGACTTGGGGGCAGGTACTTATTTAGTGTTTAGATTAGGTGTTAACACCTTTTATCTCCATGGTAAAACATTATTAAAGTAAAGGTTTCTTTTTAATTAAGTTAGAAATAATGGGGTGCTTCAGAGAATCAGTCCTCATATCTACATGGCCATAAAATAACTATACATGTATTCATACCTTAAACCAGATTATATAATTTGCCTGTTTGGGGCCAATGAAGAAATGTCTAGATTGGTTAGAACTGCAAGTAATCAAAGAGCATGGATATATTGAAAAAATATTTTAAAACAGACATCTGCTTAAATCATTCTTAGTGTACACTTAAAATGTTAAGTTGTTTTGGTCACCTGACAGATCTAGGCAAATGTGTAGTTGCTAGCATAACAATGTTTAGTTTTGTTTCAAAGCTGATGGCCTTGAACTTGGAGCATAATATATTCAGGTGGATTTATGGCCTGATCATTTAGTCATGGTGAGAGCCTGCTTAGGATATTTTTGAACACGTGTATATGCAACTTTGAGGATTGGAAACACTATCTGTAGAAAACCCATAGTTGTCATTTTTTGACTCAGCTTGCTTATGGTCATCTCTTTTCAACCTTCCCTTCAAGAATCCTTCCAATACAGACTGGGCATTTAAAATATGCTGTACATGTCCTGATTATGTGCAACTGATGCACAATGATTTTGAGAGGTTATGAACATACAATTCTGAATATCAAGAGCCTTATATTATCAGTATAAATGTTACATTCCCTCACACTGCCTACCACACTAATGTATCTTAACCATAGGAAGATCAACTGTAGAAGCAAGAAGTTCAGTGGGCTTCTTTGCTCATGTGTATATATTGAGGTGTGGCTTCAGTAAGGAATTGGTTCATGATCTCCAAATGTACTAATGGTATTAAAATGTTTTGGAATCTCTGCTAATCAAAACTCAACTTGAAATGTTCTCGTGGTGAAGGGTTCCTTACTCATTTTCCCCCCGATTTTATTTAATCCTGCTTATTGAGGGGAAAAAAATGACTTCCCTTTAAAGCCCTAGGCTGCAGAGAAGAATCCTAGATGAAGAAAAACAAGGAACTGAGAAGTATTGTCATCTGCATGTTTTTTTCAGATTAATTTTTATTATTGACCATAGCAATGTATTTAATATTTATAAAAATACTTAAGTGGTCTAAAAATTGACTTGTTCATATCTGTAATCTGAAACTATATAGGGCCAGGTCAGTGCTTTAGTTTGGCAGACTCAAAATACATTAATGTTGTATTGGAATAACCAAAGTTAAATACTTCTATAAAAATACAAATCGTCAAAACCCTCCCCCAAAATTAACAAAGGCTCTTCTAGTGCCCTTTGGCTAAGTACATACAGTCAAAAAGCCCGAGGCTGATTCGATTTAATCTTTGCAAGTTAATCTAAACTGTAGAGGTTGAATGGGTAAGCAAGTAAACAGACATTCATTTTGTATTCCAGAAATGCCACCATATGCCTGCAGTGGCCCAGGCCAGAAGCTGGGGGGCACTAGAGGCAAGTTCCCGCTCTGCTGGAGCAGACACTTGGGCAAAGGCTGATCTGCCTACTGTGTGGGGGATGGGGTTTGCAGGAGTGGTGCAAGGCATCCTGTCATGCTGGGGGACTGAGTTAACTTGAATCTAGAGTGGATCTGGGACAGAAGTTCAATAACCCAATTTTAACCTAAATCAGTGAAGTCTGATATTGCATTCATCCAGGTTTATTTTAATTTGGTTTTGGCTATTTTGAAAGCAACTTCTTTTGTGTTACAGATTTGAACCAGTTTCATATTGCTTGTATTGGTTTATGTGCAACTTCTGCCCCTAACCCGGGGTGGGCAATTATTTTAGGTGGAGGGCCGCTTGCTGAGTTTTTGGCAAGCCATCAAGGGCCACGTGATAGACAGCCGGGGCAGATTAATATTTATTTTCTAGATTTTTTTTTAGAGGCTCTGCGGGCTGGATAGAGTGGCCTGGCAGGCTGAATATACCCCTCCAGCTGCATTTTGCCCCATCCCTGCCCTAACCCTTGAAAACATCAGCTGAAGCCAAAAGAAATAGGGAAGGGTACAGAACTAGCAGGGAACCATCAGTCTTCTGGATCTGTGTACATGTAAGAGGTTTAGTCAGGTGCCTGATGAATCCACATGCAGGAAGTTCTGCGACCATTACCCCAAGACCTTCAATGCACATGCCTAGGCAAAAGTATGGAGGAGTGGAGGTTGCCCAAGGCTTGTTACCCCCACCCCCCTTTAGATCACTGAGACTGAAGTCGAAGGCAGACCAAGTCCAGACACTCAGTGCCTCAATGGTTGCTAGAGAACAGCAAGTAAGCACTGCTGCTGACTGCCTAACGCCTCAGGGAGTGTACAGTTCTGTCTGGGTGATGTCCCTTAGTCTTTCTGTAACCAATGAGTACCCACAAGGTAGTGGGAGCTGGGGCCTTGAAGCTCCCAATACTCTCCTTACTTTGGAGGTTGCAACATTTGTGGTATTTTATAGGAGCTATCCTGCCACAAGTAGCCCTACCAGGTTTTCATCAGGCCCTCTAGTTGGATGCAGTTTATGGTCTTACCCAGGACCAGGCTAGAGAACTGTGATGGTGAAAAGCAATAAAAGATTTATAGTAAGCCAAAATTACTGTCAGTCTTGTGTTTAGTAGAGTTGATCATGAAATTCTTCATAGAAGGAGGGAAAGCTGTTCTTTCTTAGTTTCATCAGCTGATTATGTAACTTAAACTCATTAGAAGCAAAATAGTTTGACAGAAGTCTTATTAAAGGGGAAAATGGTTTACGTCAGAGTTGTTCAGAGACTAGATGGAAAACAACACGGCCAGAATATTTGCTTATAAACTGAACATTGGATGTGGTCCCATTACAATATTTTAGTGGCTTATTTACGAGGCAGACCAGCATGCAAATATTTTTTCCCCCCCTTCTCATTATGAGAAATGCCACCTGGCAGATTGCTGCAGTGGAATTCAGAAGAGCACAGAATTAGGCACTGTAGGCTAGTCTTCATGTAGGAAAGTGGAACAAATAAGGGTTTTGGGTTATCTGGTTATAGCCACTTCTAGGTAGGCACTCTTAAATCCACCTGTCATTGTAGCAGATAAACACTTCAACCTAAATACCTTAAGGGCATGAACCTGCAGCCTTTATCAAGGGAAAACACTGAAGCCAGTGAAAGTTTAGTTTGAAGGGTGGTGGGTTGGGCTTCTAGCTATGTATTTGTGCTCTCTTTCAAGCTTAAATGTTATTCTGCTTCATGCACTAATTCAGGTGTTGGTCACCACTTACATTAACTGCCTAAGGAACAGATGTTTTTTGTAATGATGTAAAAGTAATAAAGGAGTCCATGCTGCAACCCTGTTTGACCCTTTTTTCTTTTCTTGCCTTTCAACACTTGCATTATTTTTCCCTGTAAGCTAGGCTTCTTACTTTTATTCTGGTAGTTGTTAATATTTTAGCCCTTTTGAACTTCTGTTTTTACACATTAAAAGGGGCAGGTATTTATTTCTGATATCAAGAAGAATCCTCTTCTGGAGGGATACTCCTGGGAGTCAGCTATGGTTCTCACAGTTCCTTTGTTAACAGTCTATCATTATTTAATATTTAAAAAAAATTAACG
This sequence comes from Caiman crocodilus, assembly GCA_030014935.1. NCBI lineage: Eukaryota > Metazoa > Chordata > Crocodylia > Alligatoridae > Caiman > Caiman crocodilus. Next base: position 193,685,697 of record JAGPOW010000261.1, read on the forward strand.
TAAAAAAAACAAGGCAAACCTTTTTATACTGCATCTCCATCATTCTTTATTTCTGGGCCTTTAGTTAACAAAGGCCACAACAAAGAAATTAAGCTAAAACTTTATATTAATGCCAAAAGATATTTTATTCTTCCAGTGTAATGATGAAACGATAGAGATTTCCTTTACATCTTTTGTGTTTATCTTTTTTTAGTGCTTTACGTTAGACAACTATACTTGCTAAATATTTGTGTTAATGTAGTAGATATCAGTTACATTTCACTCCCATGATTCTGTTGTCTTAAGGTTGTGTTTTGACTTGTGTTTGACAATTTTGCAGGTAGTGATTAACTTCTTCAGGGCTTTGTAGTTATTAGGTTTCTTTCTTGATTCTCTTTTTATCAATTTTCCATACGTTGCATTTAAAAAAATAAGTGCTTTTAGGTGTGGTCTTTAAAACCACTGATTTAATTTCTTAATTGCTGTTTAATTTAAAAGCAGAATGTCTGTCTTGATTTCCTTTAATCATAACAAGTGATGAAAACGAGAGATACTTCAGGGGTTGAAAGCCTGGGGCATCCTTATTGCCTTTGTTTTCCCATTTGTAGGGCTGTTTAATGTATCCACATCTTATTTCCTGGGATGATGAAGCCAGGCAGTGAATTAACTCACTCGAATTGGAATCTAGAAGATGAATTTATATTTAATTTGATAAATCTTTATTCAAATTTGCTTTTACCCCAGTGCCTATCATTGGTTGTATGGTGAAAAATAAGTTTTCCTCATTGTTGATAGTTTCTTCCAGTGTTGATTTTGTCTGAATTGTCATTGGATTATTAGTGGGGTATTATTGAGTGAATAAGAGGTTCTTTTTAGGCTTTTAAATAATAAATTCTGTAACTTTCAGCTGTGGATAGATCGGTCGGCAAAGATGTAGAGGGAAAGGGTGCTTTCATTACGGGTGTGCTAACTATCATATTTATAATGGAAAGAAAGAGCTCTCTATTAAATCTGCTACCCAGATCTAGGAATTTCTTCTTTAAGGCACACTGGACCTTTAACACCAAACTGATGAGCAGACGTTGTCAAAAATGTTTTTGCACAATAAAATAAATAGTACTGAAACCAAACGTTATATACATTATCAACATTAAAAAACAGACCAAATCAAACAAAGTAAACCCATTTCAGACTTAGAGGTCAGTACCCTTCAGCTGCCTATGGCAGGGGTTGTCAGTTGGGGGTACACATGCCCCTGGGGGTACTTTGGAAGGCCCCAAGGGGTATGCACAGTGCAGAGAAGCTGCTGACACTTCCAGTTTTGCTTGTCGACCAGCTGCTGGGGTACCTGATCGGCCGCCCCACTTGTCGACTGGCTGTCAGGGCTACACTGACCAAACAAGCTTGAAAACCCTAGGCTGTGGCATCAGCAGTTTAGCTAAGTTCAGCTACTTTTTTAGATGGGTAACTTCTCTGTGTAGGTGGAGCCAGTTCCTCTGGAGTCCTGGCCATGCTTCTGTTTTCAGCTTGGTAGCTTACTAAGACCCAATTGTAGAGAGCCATTAGTCATGGTACTGGAGCACGGACAGAAGGGATCTACTTCTCATACGTTCATGGGCAACCTCATACTACCTTATTCTGGGTCAGGGTTTTGTATGCAGCAGAGCAGATACCTCACTGAGATCTGTTGGAAGTCAAACTCTATTGATTAACTATTATAGACTGCAATTGAGATTTAAATTTTATGGAGGATTTAAATTCTTTTAATACAAAGGTCAACTATAAAATTAACACCACCTGTTTCCCACTTGAAAAATTAAAGTATTGAAAACTTGGTGCCAAAAAAAGAAGGGAAGATGCAGGAAACCTGACATGCTGTCATTCTCTTGCTCTCTTCCTCTCCCCCCCATTTTCCATACTTAAAAAACCCCTTGGTGCATATCTATGGTCTCTTTCTAAATCTACATATCCATCTAGCTTTGTCTTCTAATGCTGCTTAATTATTTTTAGAACCTTTAGCCATGGAGATTTATCTTGTAGGGTTCAAAGTAAGACAACATAGAGGTGACGTTGGCCAGCTTATTCCATAATAACTGCAAAAAATATAGTATTACAATTCATAACTTTTCTGTATGACAACATGAGTAATTTTATGTAAAGAGCATCTTCCCCCTCAAATTTCTAATGACTTTAGCACTTTAACAGAATCTAAACAATTTATGGCAAATTGAGGGTAGGAGCGTTCAAATTTTCCTCCCTTTACTTACATTTTTGTTTCATTTGTATTTTGGTTTTTTGGCTAACTAATTTGAATGGGCAGAAATGAAAAGTACTGATGACTATCATGGCACTAATACTTTATGCCATTTTAAGTGTAAATATGCTTGAAATAAAATGTTACCCTTAAAATAATATTACATTTTGTTCTTTTAAAAATTGCTTTGAATTATAATCTCATTTAGGTTTAATAGCTTGATTTTTATTTTCATGTATATTATTTGAGTTCAAAGGGATCTAGGAATACCGAGCATGTTGCCTTCGCTGTAGACTTGCGTAATGTCTTGTGTGGTTCTTGGAATCCCATGCTTTTTCTGGTTAGCTGCTTTTCACAGAGATAAACAGGGTCATTGAAATTAAAATAAGAACTGAAGCTTCCAGTATGCTACAACTCTGTGGTTGGATCACATGGGCTCTTGATCTGAGTTTTTAGATTTTGTTTGTTTGGGTTTTTTTAAGCTATAAATTAGCTTTTATAAATATTTCACTTAATTAGCAGACATGCACAAAAAACAAGATTCTGCAAGCGTGCGTGAGGTATGTGTATTACTTCTGGAAGAAAAAATCATGTTTGTAATTTTTCAAAGGATGTTTAAAAGGCTTATTAGACATTGAAGCCTTTCCAGATTTTGGGGAAGGAAGCTGCCTTCTTTTTACCTCAAGGCATTTCTAGGAATTTGGCTATTTTCAGTGTGCTACTACTTACTATTCTAAGAAGGGAAAATGAATTACTTCCTTATAGAGGCCATGAACCCTAGAGGTTCCTATTTGGATTAATTAGGAGGGTGATTTGATACAACATCAAAATGTCTGGGTATTTGTGAGGAAGCTGAATGATATTTCTGTTTTCATTAATCCTCTCTTCCCCCATATATTTTTATGTCACTTTTTTTCCTACTTACAGAATCAGTTTGTTTGGTCACAGAAGAAATTGATTCTGGATGTGGAGATTATTAGTCAATAGGAAGAATGGTGGTTTGAAAACTTCAATTTAAAATGGCTGTACCTGGAAATATATATAGTTCACTTTTGCTGTCAAGTGTAGCACTCTAGCTTGCAAAGTCTGCAAGCTGGTAGTTGTTTATCCCTTTCATCCCATTCTTTTTCCCAGTGTATTGGAGAGGATGTAATTAAGCTGATTAAGAGAAGAGCCAACAAGCAAAACTGTGGATTGAGTTCTTATGTCTTTGACGTGTCTTTGCTGACATGCTTACAGGCAAAGTATTGCGTCTCAGATTTCACTTGCAGGAACTGCTACCATAGCAGGTTAGAATTATTTCACATGACTGACTTTTTTAATGGGAGATACTAAGTTACATCATTAAAGGCTTTCTCAATGGTTTCGCAGTGAGCTAAACTAATATTCAACATATATTTAGTAGTTGGAAAAAAACACCAACAAAACCAAAACCCCAAGACCTACTTTAGTTCAGTGCATTTTTTGTCATAATGATAAAAAGGAATCTGCCCTTTCATTCACTCCATTCAGATGCCACATAAAAGACTTTTGTACATAAGCTAATCTAGTTTAAAAATGTATACGTATGTTTTTGTCAGTCTGCTTTGGAATCTTTTCTTTTAGTTGCACAGATGCCAATGTTCACTTTAATTAGTCCTCCCTTTAAACAACAACAAAAACAGGTCAAACTCTTAAAATATTGTTTTTGAAATGACCCCCTTTTCAAAAATGGAGAAATTTCTCAAAATCAGATTACAAAATTGGGTTCTTGTAATTACACTAGTTAAATCTCAGTAAAAGGCATTAAAATTGCCCAGTCAAAAGGCATTAAAATCCTTTGGCCAGCCAAAGTGTGGGCAGTTTTATCTGTGAAATAAGACATTATTTTAAATGTGACCATCTGAATAAGTGCATCTCAGAGCGAGTGAGAGCAAGCATCCTTTTACACGTGAGATCCTGTGGAGGTGCTGACTTGTACCAGCTGTTTCAATAAAAGTGTTTGTTTGTTTGTTTTTATTGTGCAGAGACATGTTCCTTTTGTGTGCATTAACGGACAGGTTGCTGAATGGAAACTTGTAAGCATTTTGTAAGACTCCATTTGGAGATGGGTAACTTTTGTGAAAGATTTATTTCAAAGACCCACTACATAGTTTAAGGCTGAAAACATTGAGGTTTGTATCTCTTACACAGTGTTCGACTTTTCCTGTCCCTAAGTGCTTAAATCCTAAAAGTATTTCTCATTTGGAAATCCCCATGGACATGCCGAGTGTTGCTGGAATGTAAATAAGCAGATTCAATTTTCCTTTTGAGTATTTTATAAGCTTTCATGTTTCCAGACCAAATCCAAATAGTCGTACGGAAGAAGATGGTTGTTTGGTGGTTGTACTGTGTGTGTGTGTACTTTTTTGGGCCTTTTAAAGGGCCTTTGTACATGTCACAAAATAGGCCTTTTAATGCGGTTTAAATGCTTTTGCACCGCTTTAATGGCGTTGCTGTTTGCACATTTGGCAGCATATTCTGCTTTAATGGCATTGCTGTTTGCATGCTCAGTGGCATTTTCTGCTTTAGATGGCTTTGTAATGTAGCAAGAAAAAATACCTCCTAGGTGTTTTTAGTTTGCTACCTAACAAAGTGCAACAGTTCACTGGGTGCTGGAAGCTGACACTCTTGGGGTTTGGTGGGCTTGCAACAACCTGTGCACCATCTCCGCCACCAGCACACCCGGCTGCTCTCTTGCCATCTTGCTGCTCTGCTCCACAGGCAAGCCAGCTGTTCCTGGGCGATCCCAGGCAGCAGGAAGATGGCAGGGATGATGTTCGAGCTTACCTGTCTCTTATACAGTGGGAGGGGGGAGGAGGGGGAGCTGCCACCGAGTTACACAGCCCCTGAGCTGCAGGAGGCCCCAGTGCTTTCCTACAGCAGCTAGGCCCCACAGGTGGCACCCAGTTGCTGGCACCATGCCTCGGGGGGGGGGGGTGCTGTAGCTACAGAGGGACGCACCGGGCCCTGTGCAGCTCAGGGGCTGTGAGATCCAGCAGCAGCCCATGCAGGCAGATGGGCTTGACAGAAGAAGAAAAAATAGTGCCGAAGAGCCTGATTTTTGTCCTGGAGCCTGCTTGCCTGAGCTGTGCAGGGGTCCAGTGGTGCCCCCTGAGACCACCTGGGCAGGGTGCCAGCAGGCAGGTGCTGCCTGGGCAGCGCTGGCACAGCTGCGGAAAGAAGCACTAGGTCCCTGTGCAGCTCAGGGATCACTCGGCTCACCATCAGTTCTCCCCTGTTCCCCCAGCCACCGGAGAGGCAGGTAAGGATTGGGCCCCCACCCTTGTGTACATGACACAGGGTTTGGTTGGGTGTAATTCTCCCTAAATTGAAATGGTGGAAACAGCGGGTTTTTAAAAACCCATTATTTCAGTTTAGGGAAAACTAAACTCTTGTGGTGTGTACAAGCACCCATATTTCCATATTGTGATTCTTTACAAAACTAAATGGAAGTATTTTTTGTAGACTTGTATCAAAGGAATTTTATATTCTTTCCTAATTTGGATAGAGTAGTATTCCTTCCTGTCTGTCATATGGCTGCTAGATCCTAGAAAGAGCTGGGCAATGTATTATAAAAACAAAATAATGTTTAGTATTCTTCACTAAAACAGTTAAAATTGTTGAGGTATATTTTAGGAATACTGCCCATAGTTGGGCTGTGCAACTTAATTACTAATAAACATGTTGCATCTTGGCTTTTCCAGGGAAATCCTCCCTTAAGATGCAATAGCAAAAATTAAGAAATTCTTGCTTTGTGTGGGGCTTTACATCCCTCTAGTACCACAAATTTTTCCCCCCTTGTTGAATTAAAAATATCTATTCTGTAACTTCTGTCTTTGTATAGGCTATTATGAAAGAAGAATTGATGTTGTTGTTGCTGTTGTCTAGTTCAGGGGTGTTCAGCCTCTTCAACCTGTGGGCCATGTGTGGCCCGTGGTGCTGCGTCATCCAGCCTGCGGGTCTTCCCAGCAGCACGTTGGGAGCCCTGTGGAGCATGGCCCTGTACACTGGATGGGTAGTGTCCTGCGTTTTCATTTTTTTTTTAATTTATTTTTTAAATAAAATCTGGGAATCTTTCAGGGATTTATTTTTCAAACCTGAAAACTGGGTTGAAATCAGAATAAAAGGAAGAAAAGAAAAAAAAATTGATTTAAACCAAGGAAAATAATTTCTTCCTATGGCAGTGAGGGAAGGAGGGAGTAAGGCTGAGACTAGGGAAGGGATGGGGGAGGGGCGTGGCACAGCCTGTTGGCGGCTCCTAGGGCTGCAGCAGCCTTCAAAGTAGAGGGAATTGTCAGTGGGTGTGGGGAGGGGACGTGGCTCCTGCTGCTACGTGTACCCTGGGAGGGCTGTGGAGCTATGCCGTGCTCTTCCCTGGGGGGTGCGTGCTCCCAACTCTGTGCACCTGATGAGAGCAGGCTGCCATTGCAGGCTGGGGCCGGCAATAGCACTGGGATCTTCCCAGTGCTTGGGGTGGCAGCAGTCTGCTCTCATCCAGCATGGAGAGCTGGGGACATGCGCTCCCCCCTGGAAGAGCCCAGAACAGCTCCCTAGCCTGCAGCTCTCTTGGGGTGCATGTAGCGGCAAGAGCCTGCACCCACTGACTTAGTTCCTTTGCAGCTGGTGGCAGTTGTTCCCAGAGCCACTGCAGCAGGGGCTGGGGTGAGTGGAAATAAGTGGAGCCCCGGGGGGTGTGGAGTGTGGCGTAGCTTGTCCCTGCTCACCCCAGCCCCTGCTGTAGCAGCCCTGGGAGCAGCTGACATCACTTGCCTGCACTACTGCATGGCCCAGCCCAGGGTCTGGCGGCAGTGGCATGCGGCCAGATGCTGGGGGGGGACCTGATCCCAACCCTGGCACCTCCCGCCCCAGCTGGGGTCAGAGCTGGGTGCCCCGTGTCCCCAGGCAGTGCCTTCAGCCTTGCAGGCCCATGCAGAGTGGCTGGGTGCAGCATCCGCCACAGGGAGCAGGCCCGGGCTCTTCTACCTGCCCCCCTGGAGAGACTTGCAGCTCCCCGCTCCTGGGGAAGGGCCACACCTGGAGCTGCCAGGGTGCAGCTGAGAGCCGCCCATCCCAGGAGCGATTTCTGTAGTCCCTTCAGCCCTGCCTGGGGTCAGAGCTGGGAGCCCCATGCTCCCAGGCTGTGGCTTCAGCCACTGTTTTGTGGCTACTGCCACAGCCCTTCCCCTTCCCCCGCTCCCCCCTTCCGGCCCCACGTCCACCCGGAAACCTGTGCCTCGGTTAACTGGCACTTAGCTTACCAGCATCCCCCAGCCATTCCCACTCATGCCAGTTAACAGGGATTTTACTGTACTCAGTAAAATTGAGTGAACTGAAGAACAGGTATAAATCAGTAAAAAAACTGAATAACTTCAATAAAAAAATCAGGGAATTTATTGGTGAAAATCAGTAAAAATTGAAAACACTGGATGGGGCTTGCAGAGCAGCACGGTGCCTGACCCTGGCAGGTGGATCTTATAAGACATAGGGAACATTATCAATTTTTTTTTTTTAATATAAAAAGTTTTTCAAGCTGCATGCTTCTAAAAGAGAGGCTCTTGCATTTTTAATATAGATTTAAAAAAATATATATATTTTTTTTTTGTCTTTTCAGTGAAGGTTTTGTGCATTGGCTCTTTGAAACTATGACCTTGTAGAATTCTTATTTAGGGTCAGACAGTTTCTAAGGGTTCTTATGAGGTCATCAGGTTCAGCTCTCAAGGCAGGATCATCTCTCTACACTTACCTTCCCTCTCTCTTTTTTTAATTTTTAATTTATTTTATTTTATTGAAGAATTTCTAGCTCCATTGAATGGTGTTAATCAGAAACTGAGTTGGGTTGTATGTGTGTTTTTTGTTTTTTTTTGTTTTTTTGAATACAGGTTGTAGTCATATGGGTCTGCAGGTAAAAGAATTTGTGGCAGAGGTGATATCTTTAATTACATCAACTAGATATTTGCCAAAAATTTCTTAACTTGTAAGCTTTCAGGCACAATCATTTCATTTCCACCTAGGTGAAATTTTATAATCTTTGTTCTCCTGTGCCTAAGGAAAGGTGTGTGTGTGCCTGAAACCTTGCAAATAAGATCCTTTTTGGCAGATATCTAGTTGATCTAATAAAGATACCACCTCTGCTACAAGTTCTGATTGGTTTTCTTGAGGCATTTTAATGTGTTGGTATCATTTGAATGGGTCGTATGACATGCTTTTACTTGTGGTATATTTTATATGGAAAATATCAGAAGCCCATATGCTAAGTAGCCTGGCTGAAATTGTCTTTATTGTCAGTTGGGCCAGGATTTTACCCTCATTATTTACATGGCTGTTTATTTAGGGGAAGTATGTTAGCGGATTTAAGTTTCAAGGCACTTGACTTGTATTACCAGCTTTGGCCCAACCTTGAATATGTTACTTTTTCATCTGCTTCAGTTTCACAGTTTTTAAAAATGAGATGATTGTCACACAATGACTTGTATAACAGTTTTACCTTTAAACCTTGTAAGAGATGATGCTATGTATCCATCAGCATAGTAACCTGTATGCTTTAGAAGAAAAAACTTGCCTGCATGTAGATATATGTTCTCACACACAAAGTTGGAGATGGGTCTTGTAGTTGCATGAAAATAGGTTCCATGCAACAGCATTTGATCACTTGTCTAAAAACTGAAGTGACCCCCCCGGCCCCCAAAGTCATCAAATAATTAGCTTGTCTTTTTGAAAATGAGTTATTCTAGGGGAGAAAGTTCACATGGATGCATCTTGTATTTGTGATTTCTTCTCCCACCCCATAGTAATACACTGCTTGGCCTGTATAGTGTCACTTCACACCTAGATTGATCTATTGACCTTTGCCCTGTAAATGGTGCTGCCATGTTTGAATACTGATGCATAACCAGAGATACTTTATTTGCAAATACATACTCCCAGAGTCAGACTGTCAGCTGTTCCACTGTGATATCCTGGGTATTGTTCTGATCTTGTGGTAAGTGACAGCTGGTAAGTGACAGCTAAATCTTTGTAATTTTACTTATTTACTTTTATTGGGGACAAAGCAACCACTGTTTAGCTATTACTTACCACGGGGATGAGGGAGTTATGTGCACAGGCAGTTCTCATGAAGCAGCTGATTCATATAAGCCACATCAGCAGGATATGTCATTTTTGGTTTGGATTTCAGAACTATAAAACCAACCTGGACCTCTGTTGAAAAAGACACTTTCTAGGAAAGCCAGACTCTTTCCCCAAGCAATAGTTTAAGTTAGAGGGAATTAAGGCCCTAGTGGGCAGTCAGCTGTACAGTAGTAAGGAGGAGTCTGTGGGGCAGAGCTGTACTGCTACCCAGTGCATCCAGGTGGCGGATAGTGGAATGACCTTCCGGGAAGAGTAGCTGTGAAAAAAGCAGGGGTCACTGATGAATAAGCAGTTATGTATCAGGTAGCAGCAGCACCACCAGGATGTGGCAAGGACAGCGGGTGGCAGTGCTTTCCCACCTGACAAGCTACATATCCTTTGATGGTGCTGTGACATGGCAAGTACACATTGCTACTATAATAAGATCGCCCAGTCTCCAGCTATGGGTCTATAAGTCCTCAGCAGCAGTGCAGATGGAAAAAGATGCTAGAATCTCAACAGCTGCAAGGACAGATGAAGGCTGCAGCAGAATGAGATCCCCAGTTGTCTTGGTCTCATTACCATTTGATCAAGGTCCCATTCTTTCAAGAGCCATATGGAAGCTGTACAGCAGCTTCTCTGCAATAAAAGAAGTCACACACAGAGATCTTCCATGCCAGCACATTCATCAAGCCCTTTGGTGATAGGAGCAGGATTGTGAGATCTGGAGGTTCCTAATCATGAACTTGGCAGCAGTTTGCCATTTGCCTTTTGCCATTTGATGACTTGGGGGGCCAAGGGGAAGAGTCACTTTAGTTCTTAGGCAAGTGATCAAATGCTGTTGCAGGGAGCCTGAAGGCAGCAGTTACAAGAAGATTGTCTAGCACTTGGATGAGACAGAAGTGTGATTTGGCAACTGTGACTGTGCACTCCTCTTCAGGATCTGCTCTGCTTACCACTTGGGGTGGGGAGGGGCAGGTAGAAAAGGTGCCATAAATATAGGCTGTCTAACATAGTATTTTGTGTTTCTTCCTGCCTTGATAACCGTGTCCAGTGGGATCACTTTTAGTACAGTTGAAAATACCAACAAAGATGCACCATCATTTTTGGGACCTGGAATATAAGGACCCTCATGGACATGGCTTGAGAACTCAGGCAATACAGCATTGATTGTTGCTGCACTGAGTGAGACCTTGCAAATGGGAGATGGGCAGCTCAAAGAACATGGAGGCAGCTGTACCTTCTTCTGGAAAGTTAAACACGAAGGAGAATGTCAACTTCATGGAGTTGGTTTTGCCATTAAGAATGAAATCCTAAACCAACTCAGTGAGTTCCCTGTTGGAATTAATGAATGTCTTAAATTGGCAGGGAGCCACCAGTATGCTGCTGTCATCAGTGTGTATGTCCCGACTCTTGGTGCTGCTGATGAAACCAAGAAGGAATTCTACACCAACTTTGATCAAGTTGGTAAGGAAGGAGTAGGGAAGGTTCCACTGTAGTGTCATTGTCCTCTTGTACCAAATGTGCAGAACATGGACTCACCATTACCAACACAGTGTTCTGTTTTTTTGTAAGGAAGTTGTGGAGGCAGTGCTCCATGTAGTTAGTTGCTGCTGTAAAAGCTGTTTTTTGCTCAGAGTTCTCGAATCTTCTTTGTAAGGGTAGTGTAGTCACTTGGGGAAAAAAAACTCTCAAGTTTTGAGGATGTAGCTGGAGGCAAATACTCCATATAGTTAAAAGTTGTTGTTGTACAAGGACTTCTTTTCCTAATAGTCTTTCCCTCCCCCCACCCAAATCTTTTAAAGAAATTTTGAGATGCATGCTTATGTTTCCCCCCCCGACTTTTCTTTGTAATAATAGTGACTTTCACAGTTAAGAGACCAGTTGTACTTTTCAGCCTGAAAGCTTTTCCTTAAATTTTTATGCCTACTGTTTGGTAAGAGCAGATTTATTAGAAAAGTTTTTGCGGCTAATCTTTTAATTTGGACAAGCTGTATTATTGTGGGACTGCATGCTACAATGTGACATGGGCTGCTGCTGTGTGACATATGAGACATAGGAGCTCAGTAATGGGAGGTGCTGGTATAGAGGCAGGGGACTTGAAACTGGTTTCTGGTGTCACCAGCAAGAGTCAGGGTAACTCTTTCCTGGCCCTGCCGTTGTCAGCAAATTCAAGGCGTTGGATCCCTATTTGTCATATGAAACTGGCAGTTGCAGGGCGAGGAAAAGGTTAACAGTTGGAGGCTCTATTCTCCTTGCCTCCATTCTAGCACAGACTATCAGGTATGCTTCCTGGGGATGGGGATCAGAGTGGTACTTGTTGAAGGAGAGGACTTAACTTGTTGCAGGCCTGTCAAAAAAAGTTGGTCACCACTAGTGGAACTAGTGATGCCCAACCTTCTGATCCTCTGGACATAGGATCAGTCTGTGGCTGCATTCCTTCATGATGCCCTGATTCCACACAGTCGCAACCACCTGTGGAAGAACACTGGTTCCCACTGCAACAATGTTTCAATGCAGTCAAATGCACAGGGCTGTGTTCTCCATTTCCCTGAAAGGCTGGAAATTTGGGAGTGGGGAGCGGAGCAACAATTAGTTCTGCCATCACATTCCTACTGCCAAACTTCCTGCTGCCCCCAAGGACCAGAGACTGCGTACTGCTGGTTTGGACAAAGCAGGGCAGTGTCAGTAATAGAATATGAGATGTACTCTATCCCACCATGGTAGTTTAGTAGGTACAATACTCTCTTGGAAGGGAAGGAAAAATGTGAGTTTGAATTTTTTTTTCATGCTGAGAAGGGAATCAATTATAAGCTTCTTGTATCCTGGGTTAGTGATGTAATTCTGGCAGAAGACAGGGCAGGGTGGTACCTTCTAAACTGATTTGGAGAGGTGTGAACTATAATGGACAACAGCCTACTTTGTCAGATGTTATAAATGGAATGATGGTGGTTGGGGGACAACAGGGACTGCAGTAAACCTGGCCATGCTAATATTGTGTGGCTGCACCCTTTGAAAGGATTTCAAGGCACCCCAGGTGCTGTGGCACCCTGGTTGAGAAGCACTGATTAGAGTCCACCCTTTTTTGAATGTGGGCTGAATCATGAACTTTTTATCACCCAGTGGGCTGGCGAGCCATATTCAAAGTACATTGTTTACTTTTGTTTCCCGTCACAGCACCTCTGGCCTCAGAAAACAGCTTGGAGGGCTGCCTGGCGGCCCACGGGCCATATGTTGGACAAGCCTGGATTAGGAGAATGGGCAGGTGATATGTTCATAAAGATTTGTGGTTTTTTACTAGTTTTACTTGCGGATGGCTCTTATTAGTATCAACAGTGGTAGCTTTCCTGCTTTTTGTGTGTTTTGTCTTCATATTGATTTGTAGTCTATAAGCAAGACAGAATTTAGCTGCTGCTAATAAAAGTGTATTTACTCGAATATAGCATGATTAGTTGCTTTTAATCCAATCCTTCCAAGGAACAAAATATAAAATAATATTTAGTAGTCTCCTTTGCTAGGAGAAATAAGCCAATGTTCAGAGTATTTTTGGGAACCCGTGTTTGGAAAGACTTTGCACTGGAAAATCGGTAATAGAACTATAAACATACCTGGCAGATGTTTGAGTTTCTCAGGTCAGGGAACTAAGGGACAAATATACTTTCACTTATCATGCTAACAAAGCCTCGGATATGAGTAAAAATAATAACCTTGAAGTTTGACAACTGTTTTTTAGCTGCTGCTGTTGCAGAAATTGTTGAGTTTTAAAACTGCATCGTTTCAGTTCCTTTTTTGGTATTCTCTCAGATGGAATTGAAGGCATGCCATGTTCCTTAATTATGCTATTCTGCGACTCTGTGGTACTTGTATTTATTGGCTTGAGAGGTTAAATAGTCTCGCGAGATAGTGATTGGCTGTTGGAGTAGACAGCAATTTACTGGGTACATCTGCGTAAAACAGTGTTCATCAGTCATGTACACAGTGTCTCCAGCATCTCAAGGGACTCGTTACACTATAGTGTCTTGTACAAGGACAGTCTCTCCTGCACCATGGAACGAATTCATTCAGGGAAGAAGCTGATACCAGTATGTAAATAGCTACGATGCAACTCTCTTAAAAATAACTAGGTTTTTTGCATGTGTTTTGATACAAAACTTATTTATAAATCATGTCTAGAACAGCGTTCTTGGTTGTCCAAGTAATCTTTTGAAAGAACCATTGGTGAAAACTTAACTTTTGAAACACCAGTACCTAACTACAACCGGTGCAACTTT
>JAGPOW010000261.1:193741250-193781690 GCA_030014935.1 Caiman crocodilus
CCAAACTAGCGTAGGCACATGCATGCCTATCACCAATTCAAGCACATACACTATACACCCCAAAAGTTAGACAAAAATCAATTGTACATACCCACGCACTCAGTACACATGTACAAATACTAATTCATATATCATGCACACAATGACATATATATATATATATATATATGCACACACAGGTTCTTAACTTGGATGGTACGGTATATATGTGTGTGCTTGGGGTACCTGGGATACTTGGGGGAAGGTTCAGGTGAGAGAGAGAATGTTAAAGTGTAGGGAGTGAAAGTTGCCAGAACTGGGATTAGAATCTATGGACTAGAGAGAAGCTGGCTGAGGAACTGAGGCTTGGGGTTACGTAAGGTAGAATGGGGCTGAAAACTGAGGCAGACAGCTGAGATATTGGTGGGGGGGGGCGTAGATAAGTGGTGGCAAGGAGGAGACAGCCAGGAAAGACAGCGAGGCAGAAACCTGGGAGCTTGGGACTGGAAACGGGCTGACTGCTTAGAGATTGTGGGGGCAGATAAGTGGTGGCAAGAAGGAAACAGTCAGGAAACAAACAAAAGCCCAACTCAGGGTTTCAAAATAACAGGTTTATTAAAAAGACAACCCACTACACAGCCCCATGAAGTTATTGGTATGCACATGCACACGTACTCAAAATGGCAGCAGCAGAAAGAGACTCAGTAGAAGGGTTGAAGTCCAGGTAGGGAAGAGAAGCAGAGTCCAAGTCCTTGGCTGAAGAGGGGGTAGGGAGTGATAGCTACCTATCCAGGCTGGAAAGGGGTCCTTGTCCAGCAGGTGTTGTCCAGATGGGGGTTGCCGGCAAGACCTCTATGTGGATAGGTGGTGTGGCATGGTACTGATCCAGATGGAGAAGGTGTCCCAAAGAGTCAGTCTTTACTACCGCTTTTATGGGGTATACTACCTCTGATCTCCTATGGGAGGGCCTGTCCAGGCAAGGTCAGTCCTGTCCCAGAGGACTCCAGGTGTTCTTACTGAGCATGTGTAGCCTTGTTCCTTGTAGGCATAATGGGGGGTTGCTTTATCTTTTGTTTCTTGAATGCTAAGGGTGGTTCCAAGGGCTGGGTTGTTGGTTTAGGTATTGGTGTTGATAGTTTGGTCATTCAGAAGGAGCTATTTTTAGACCTCTGCCATTGTCTCTCAAGCACTCTCATTCATCCCCATTCATTCAGGAACCAAATTACATAGGAGGGGTAGTATGAGTCGTAGGTTACACAACTGGGCCTGGGGATAGGATGGAGGCTTGACATTACAAGATGGAAACTTGACATGACATATGCTAACTTACATATATAGGCCTAAAACAGTAATCACCCTATATAAAAGCAGTAAAAAATCAATACAAACATAATTATCACTTATAAAACAGTGGATATCTATATCAAAATAGCAGGGCACTTATTTTCTGAGGGGAGAGAAATAAAACTTACTACCTAAAATAAAATATTAAAGCTTATCCTACATCTTGGCTTGCTTGTACTTATCTGTAGGGAATAGAGAGGGGGAGACGAAGTCAGAAATGGTTGGGGGAAGGAAGGGAATGCAGTTTAAAAGGGAAAAACCCCCCAAAGAACTGGGTTTTGCTACAGTTGTACGATGGAATTTGCTTCCTTCCAAAATTGAACACCCTAAAATGCAATATTTAATTCCTCTCTCTTGTACATATGCATTATGATAATCTTTGATTGTGTGGTCGCACAATCTTTTCCTCACTGTCTCATGGTTTAGGAAAGTTGAATACTCTCCAGAAGTCTGTACACTACCCTTGCCAGATCCAGAGCTCCTAAGTATTGTTAATTAAATTACTTAAACCAAAATTTTAAATTGTAGATACCCAGCTTGTGATTCTTGGACTGGATTTGCAGCCATGCTGAACACACCTGGCTATAACCTGAGGTTATTGGGAATTGTATTTTAAACATGAAGGGTTACACTTGATGAATTCTAAATGATCAGTCAGTTCCCAGTTGGATGCTAGAATTAATTTGTTTAACACTAGTCTGTTCCTCGATTTAATCATCCATTGACACCAGAACCATCATGATGTTTGGGAAACAGTCATTTAGTAGTGGTGAGCCACTAGGAAACCCCATGAGAAAATTAATAGTGTGGGGCTTGAATAGGGTTTAGTAAATTAGACTGATGCAATTAAAGGCTGTAGTATAATGCATGTACTCAGTGGAATTGCATTAAGGCTGTGCAGACAGACTTTCATATGTAGGTTTTAGCCTTAATATTTATGTATATAGGTTTTTGTATTGAACTATCTAAACTTTGTATTTTAAATGCAAATGAATGTTAGTTGTAAGAAAAACATCTTTTAAAAAAGAGTATTAATAGAAGCTTATAATTTAGGGAACCTTTTTTCTCAAGAATTGTCTTTGATTCTCAAAGAGTAAAAACTGGATTTTTGTAGTCTACATATTCTTATGATCACTCATGCTGTATGTATGAGTGATCAGGAGAATATGTAGAATACACAAATTCAGTTTTTAGCCTTCAGTGCAACCTAAATTATGAATTTCTTTCAGATTAGTAGTTATAGGAGCAGGTCTTCATGACAAGCAGATTGAGTGTTTCTTTGTGGCAATGTAGGTATTGGGTAACTACAACCAATAAAAGTGCTTAAAACAGACTATTCTGATTGATGCCTGTTATTTAATGTAGCACATATTATTTTTGTTCCAATCAAAGTTGGGGGGCCATTGTACTATAAACTGTAGAAAATCTAATATGTACACGAAAAATGTGATGCTTCCTCTGATACCATATTTCTTTTAACCTTTTAGCTGTTACATTATATCAATAGTTTTATTAGCTTATGTTAGAATGCTCCAACAGTACAATAAGACAGATATATTAATTCCTGCAATTCTTTTTGTTCATGTCCAGAGCAGCAACTTAGAGAAAAAAAAAGTAGCATCTTGGCTTTGTTAATCTCTGGGAGCACATTATAGAAACATTTTTGTTCATGTTTGTTTTTCCAACCATAACCATCTCTGTTTCTAAGGGTAACTATTTTAAAAGTTGCGCTATTTGTCTCCTGAGGCCTATTTTCCTCTGTCCAAGCTGTCCAACTATGTTTTTCTTTGAAGACAGAGAGGTATATAATATACCTATTTCACTTGTAAATGTGGTATTAAGACCCCTTCTTTTTTTTTTTTTTTTGAGCATGAACTTGATTTTATGAGAAGCATGAAGAAGGTTAAACAGTTAATACCTTGTAGTGTTTCTATTGAACTGTTGTTTTATTTCCATAAAGATACCCCATCCCAAAGAGTGCAGTTTATTCTGGGTACTGAGGATGATGATGAAGAACACATTCCTCATGATCTCTTCACTGAAATGGATGAACTTTGCTTCAGAGATGGGGGAGAATGTGAATGGAAAGAAACAGCCAGGTAATCCCAAAACATCAGTATTCCACCCCACGAGTATGTTTTGCATTGTCCTGGGAAATTAGTGCCAGATTAGAGTTTAATGGCAGTGATCTGTCCTGCCAGTTCACGTTAATAGCAGAGGAAACTGAAATGCTTATTTTTGGTGCCGTTCACTGAGAAGTTCCCTCACATCTGTGCAAAAAAAAAAAAATCTCTTGCGAATCCTAATTGATACTGCAGTTAGTTGTTGTTTTTTAAACTCAAACTGATCAAACCTTACACTGTAAACAGTATACATTTTTCTGACAATGTGTGTAGGTAAACTAGTTATATAGTAACTTGTGTGTGATAGCTAACTCGTCTGTTCTTTTTGTTGACATTAGTATTTCTTTTTCCTTTGAGATGAAGCTAGGGAATCTAGCACACAATGCAATATTAAAAGAAAAATATTTTAAGAGCAAAGTTACAGCTTAAAGTTGGAAAATGTTTCACAAGACAACTCTAATGTTAATTTTTAACTGCCTCCTTGTGACTACGTAGTATAGTGTTAAATTACAAAATTGCATAACATGAGCACCAAGGATATTTGTGGGTAAGATCTTTTTAGTGGCCAGTTCAGCTGCATGCTTGGTATAGACTTAGACCAGCTTTGGAATGCATTCTTCTTAATGATGAAGAATATCTTGCATTTGGAACCTGATCTAAGCATGTTCCAACCATATAGTTGGTCCAATAAAAGATACCACCCACAAATATCCTTTTCCCTTGTACCGTTCCTGGATCATCACAGCTACATCACTATAGCACTACCAAGATTGCATACTGTCTGTTTGTTTATATGGACCTCTGAATCTAGCATTTTTCTGACCTGAATGCTCAACTCTGTAGCTGTCATAATTTTAATAAATGCTACCTAAAAACACTTAAATATAGCATTATAGATAGGCATGCTGCTTTTTAAAACACATTTTAGTTTAGATTTGGACTCAAATCTGCAGCCTACGTTTTGATGGATATAAATCCAGTAGTTTATTGAAGGCAATCTGGTTAATCATGCTTGGTGCTTGGATATAGGCACATTGTCTCATGTACAAGGCACAGTATGAAAAAGGTAGTTGATCATGGGAAAAGATGATAGAGGGAAAAATGAGCTCAGAGCATAGGGATGTAAAGGGAGCATAGGACAGAATGAAGGAGGATATATGTAAGTGAATGTGTGTTTGTTCTGTGGTACATGAATAGAGGGGCTAATTAGGTACTCCTCCCAGCAGAAACATAAGTACATGGCTATTTCCATTTTAGGTGGCTAAAATTTGAAGAGGATGTTGAAGATGGTGGTGATCGATGGAGCAAACCATACGTGGCAACTCTGTCTCTGCACAGTCTCTTTGAACTGAGAAGCTGTATTCTAAATGGGACGGTTATGTTGGACATGAGGGCAAACACGCTAGACGAAATAGCAGGTTGGCACTTTTTTGAAAAAAAAAGTCTCAGGTTGTAGAAGTTTGATGTAAAGATGTAATGTAAAACTAACACACTTACGTTCTAGAAGACGACAGAATAAAATGAAGTGGTATATTTACAAGTTGCTACAGTTTTTCTTTATTTTTCAGGATCTGATCCTTCAGAATTTATTCAAATGGGTGCCGCTGATTTGAGTGGGGGGTCTCTCTCAATTAGAGGTTGTGGGATCAGACCCATTGGTTGGCTTTATTTTAATGTATGGTTGTATACTGCATTTCAGTTTTCTGCAGGAATTTACGCTTCATCAGAAGAACACTTTATGGATAATTTTATGTTGTGCTCCTGTAACCTCTACTTAGCTAATGTTAACTATTGATATTAGTTCAGTGTTTCTTGGTTTTTGTGGTTTTGTTGAATGTCATCGCTGACATGTGAGCTTCTCCAGAAAGTTCTTGTTTTTCTGATACCTGGAGCTCTTCTGTCTGGAGGGTCATCTTAGATGCCTTTGTGTTGGGAAGCTGACTTCCCTCATTACATGCAGACAATGCTGCATGTGCTGAATGCGTCACTTGATTATCTTCCAGTTGCATCATGACATTATAAATGTATATTTATATCAAACACGATAATATCCACAGATATGAAAATGACAAAACTGAAGCCAGCTTCACGCTAGTTACAGAGACTAAGTATCATAGGAGTAAATCTGATTTTGGAGAATATCCATGTGTGCCACATGGTAAACCCAAAAGGTAACTTGTGTTTTGGGTGAATCTACAGTGTGTATAGATACAGAGAGATTGTCTGGCTTCCTTAGTGAATTAAATAGAAATAGGTTTTGTTTTTATATAACTTGGGCAATATTAAAACATTTCTCCCAGGCAGAAGAGCTATTAGGAGGTACAGGAAAATTTATGCAACAGAAACAAAAGCAAGAGGTTGCTATGATGATTTTTTTTGGCTCCATAAGCTGATATGTAGCCTTCTCTGAAAATAAACATTTGCAATTGTAGAGTTGGTCATTTAGTTTGGAAACCATTGTCAGCTGTCATATTAAAATGGTTTTATGTAAGCTGTTTGCTAGGATGTCCATACAATCATCTTAGTGGTAAAACACATTAAATGTCCTCTTGTAAAGATTCAAACAAATGACTTCCAGGTGATGCTGTTGTTATTGAGTTGTATAGCTAAAGATTTTCAAAACTCTCTCAATTAAAAAAAAAAACAACAACCAACCAACCAAACAACCCCCCCCAAACTAGTTGCTGTTTTACAGATATTCAGATTTTAAATCCTTTGTTATTAACAAAACATATTTTATACATCTGGAATTTTTAATCATTTTTAAACTATATGCCTAAAATGGATCACAAATTGAGCAAAGCAACCCATTTTGCTACACTTTGCATATATAATAAATTCTCTTGTATGCTAGAGTTTAGAAAGGAAGAGGAGAGGCTCAAGGAAGCCTTACAGAAAGTGGGCTTAAATGTTTGAGAGTTAGGGCTAAGTACAGACAGCCTAAAATCCCTGTTAGAATTAATTCAATTGCTGCAGGTTAGTCTAAACTATGTAGGTTGAACCAAGAAGCAAGTGAACAGACATTCACTTTTTATTTGGGAATGCAGCCACATACCTGCAGTGGCTACAGCTAGAAGCTGGGCTACCGCTAGAAGCTAGAGCATGCCTTCTACAGATTCACAGAAGTCTAGGGCTGAAAGGGACCTCCTGAGATCATTGGGTCCAGCCCCCTTGCTCTGGGCAGGAAAGGCAGAAAAGACTGCTGTGATCAAATAGCCCCAGCAATGTGTCCAGTCTGGAAGGATGGAGGAAAGCTGGGAGAGAAGCCACTCCTCACCTCCCGCAAAGCTTTTCCACACTTCACTGCTCACGCTGGGGAGGGGGTGTGTGGCCAGTCCACAGCAGGCCTGCTGAGTATGATTGGAGAGTGGGGTTTAAACTCCTACCCTGGTCTGTATGTACCCCAGCCAGGGTATCCCTTGGAGTGGGGAGGGAGGAGAAGCAGCCCCTGCCAAGCTTTTCTCCTGTTCCCTGCTGGAGGGGGGGAGGGGAAGGAGGTGTGGCCAGACCCCAGCCCAAGCCAGCATGCTGAGGAGTGTTTAACCACCCCCTCCCCCGCCCACACAGGACTTAAGCTCTGGGGGCTGCTTGGCAGGGGCCTAGCAGCCCCAGCCTGGTTTTGTTCCACTTGCCACTCCAGTGGCCAGCACACTGAGGTATAGGGAAGGGAGGGGGATTTAAGCCCCCTCCCCCTGCCTACCTGCTGAGGCAGATGGGAAGGAGAGAGGCTTTAAACCACCTGTTCCCTCCACGTCCGCATGCTGGTCCAGGGCCCGTGTCTGGCCATGCTTGAGCGGTGAGTAGGGAAAGCTCTGGTAGGGGCTGCTCTGCCCCTGCCAGGCAGACCCTGGTTAGTAGAGGGACAGAGGAGGTTTAAACTGTCTCTCTCCCCTCTACCTCTGTGCTGGCCTGAGGCCGGGTTCTGAACATGCCCCCACCCCGTCCACTTGTGGTAAGCAGGGAAAAGCCTGGCAGGGGCTACAGTGTCCTGTCTCATTCTACTTAGCCTTGCCCCAGGGTCTGTCTGGCAACCCCCCTTGAGCCGTTTCAGTGGCCCCAGCCCAGCCCAGCCCAGCCCAGGGCTGCAGAGCATCCTGGGATGCTGGGGGACTTTAATTTAACTTGGACCAGGAAGGGTTGTGGGACAAAAGTTCCAAAAACCAGTTTGGCCTAAATCAGTTAAACCTGGTTCAATGTAGCATCAGACTTATCTTAAACCATTTTCAGTCATTTTGAAAGCAATTTTATGTGCCCTGAACTTCTCTTATGTTACAGGTTTAAATTGATTTCTGATTAGTTAAACTGGTTTATGTGTAACTTCGGTCCTTAGCCTGGGTGAATATCAGGTGTGTAGTTTTTAATAAAAGACTATTAAAACTGTAAAACCAGGTTCTTGTGTGGGAAAACATTAGAATTACTCTGTAAAGGCTGCTGTGCAGGTTGGGCATCAAGACTTGCTGGTGGTATTTTTTGCTACTTTATTCCTTTTCAGTGAAAAGGAATATTTTTTGTGTAGTTACATTGATCATGCACATCTTAATTGAAGATGGTTGAAAGCTGAAATGAATGACAGAATATTCTGTCCAGTTTTTTATAAATGAATAGATTCTTGAAACTCCTGCTCTTTATTTTCTTAAATGCTGTTTTTTTGTGGTTTTCTTTTGATTTTTCTTCAAAGCATATTTTTTCTTGAGTTGATGTATGTGGATTTGAATTCTTACTCCATAATGTTCTTGGCTGTTTATTTCCAATACAGTTTTTGAAGCACTATTTGCCAAACAAAATGGATACATGAAGATACTCAATGAAATCTGAGACTTACTAACTTTCCACATGTGGGAGTTAATTCATATGCAGGTACTTGGTATCCACATGTAACTTTAAAATGTTGACTTAGTGTTTCTTTGTTGATTATAGATATGGTGTTGGACAACATGATTGCCTCTGGTCAGTTGGATGAATCCAGAAGAGAGAATGTCAGAGAAGCTCTTCTCAAGAGACACCATCACCAGAATGAGAAAAAATTCAGCAGTAGGATACCTCTGGTTCGGTCCTTTGCGGATATAGGCAAGAAACATTCTGACCCTCACTTGCTTGACCGAAATGGTGAGATAAGTTGTGGCATCCAATTTATCCTAACCTGTTAGAAATAATATGTTCTCACTGAGACATGAAGGAAAAGTCAGCAGATATAGTTGGTTCCTTCTTGGTATGTAACAGCTATTTGTATTTTTTGTGTAGCTTGGGCATTTATCTGTAATTTCTGTGTGAGGAAGCTTTTCTTTTTCTGCTTGTAACAACTGCACTTCTTTGCTTCTATTCACAGCATGATTTAAGAAGTATACACACAGTATTTACTCTACCCATGGCAATACATTCAGTAGATTCTAACACTTTAAAGGGTGTGTTTAACTTACATCTGTCCCGTCGACAGATTTAAAGTACTCTTCTTACCTCTTAACCATAACTTCACAGTCATCACCAGGGTTATAGTTTCTGATTCCATCTCCTTTTATTCCTTTGAGAGATTTGTTTCATCATCCTGTCAATGTTACATTTAGGCTTGCTTCTTAATTGCCTTACCTTATCTGCTTTTTGGACAACTATGTGCAAAGGAAAAATTTAAGTTCACTGTAGTACACATTTTGTTTGTTTTTATTTTAATGGAAAATGATTAAACTGCTTTTAACTGAGCTTTTAAAAAAATTTACCTTGCTAACTGTAGTAAAAGCTAGGTAAAAACACCCAAAACACTAAACAAAACCCACCCAAAATCTGTAGGAATTTTACAGGATGTATCATGTTGTATGATAACTAAATATTGACATACCTGTTCATTTTCTTCCTGGTGTTCAGTTCCTAAGTTCATGTACATACTGGTATTGCAGGGCAGCCTCTTTTTTTTAGGTCTCATTTTTCATGGATTCATAGATGTTAGAGGGACCTCACAAGATCATCCGGTCCAGCCCCACTGTGCTTGGGCAGGAAAGACTGCTGGGGTCAGATGACCTCAGCAAGGTGTGTCTCAAGTTGTTTTTTAAAGATCTCCAGGGTAGGTGACTGTACCACCTCTGGGGGGAGTCTGTTAGAGAATCTCGGCACTCGAATAGTAAGGAGATTTCTCCTTATGTCCAAGCTGAAGTGATCTTCAAGCAATTTGTGACTATTGTTTGTCTTCCCCTGGCATGCCTTCGTGAACAGATGCTCCCCCAGGCCTTTGAAGTATTTCATATACCTTTCAAGCTACATCATGCAAGACATCTTGGATGGACTTGAATTAATTTTGGCTTAGTAGGGCCACACACTGAAGTATTGGCTCATTTTGGATTCTGATTCCTTTAAATGAGGTGTTTGGTTTTTGACCACACTGCATGCAAGATGCATCTTCTGCCGTGGAGCATGCAACTGTTTGGTTAGTTTAAGTGCTAATGTTCGAGTTTGGTTTGGTATTAGAGAACTTCCAACCACTTTTCCAACTAGAAAAATTGCGAAGTGGCTGATGACATCACATCTTTGTCAGTTTGGTTGTTTTAGGAGGTAAATACATTTAAACTTGTCTGTATTTTCTTTAAAACTGATGACTGATTCTTTGTATAGTATGCATGGAATCTTGATAGCAAACTTCAGATTTCTATGTAAAAGCACCAGGATGACCGAATCCGATGTTTAGATCCCCTAAAAGTTGTGATTTTGAAAATCTGATATACAAGTCTTTTCCATGTCTCCTTTTCATAGGATAAAACACTGTTTGTTTTGTTTTTTTGGTCTTTTAATTTTTAGCAATGGGAATACCGGTAGACTGTATAGCCAGAGTGCTCTTACCCTAGGTGCAGCCAATTCCACAGATCTTTGCTTTGTACCACTCTCCTCTCCTGGTAGTAAAATGAAAGTATAGATTTGGAATACTCTGCATCTCCACGTACGAGTTTCTTTTGACTCAGTTGTGTGGAACAGGGGTCAAATCTTGTCACATTCCTGACAGACACATTATGATAGTAGTGGGTGCATCTACATGTGCAATTAATGTGATGCAACAAATTCTGGAGCAGTTCAAGCCAGAGTCAACTGCTCCTGGGTGCAGCATCTACATGTTTGCCCAGGACAGCAATTTAAGATGGGGCAGAGCAGGCCTCCATCTGGCTGTGCTGACCAGCTGGAATATATGCCCGCGGTCAGCACCTACACTTGTTTTTTGGCACAGTAAAGTACTCTGTTGTAAGATAGTATAGTACTCCCGGGGACAGTACTACAGCAGAGTTAATTGATTGCACCCTGATATCACTACACGTATAGACTGTGACACTTTACTGCAGAGTAGACTAATTAGCTCTGCAGTCAAGTGCATAGTAAAGTGGGTAGTTGCACCCAGTCTGTAGTGTTAGAACAGAAAATGGTGCTTTATTGCCCCTTACTACTAAAGATGTAGTTCAATAGAGGCTCCTTTTTTTTTTTTTTAATGTTAGCCTTGAAATTTATTTTAAATGTATGTCTTGTCTTCACTGTATTTTTCTTTACACTTGTATTCCTTTCTTTTTTCCCTCAGTGTAGGATCATTCAATATATTGGTCCTTTTTACACAGCCTGTTCTACACTTAATACCAAAAGTGTCGTGTTTTGTCTTTTTACTTTTGTGTCTCTGCTTATAGTTGTAATGTGAGACCAGTATATATTTGTATATTTGCCATCAGATCCCTACAGAAGGTAGTCAGTACTCTGCTGTGATATAGAATGCCAGTTTCAGGATAAATGGTTTTTGAACATCTAGAGGGTTTTTTTGTTTTGTTTTTAAAGCCTTTATTCCTAACTGCCCCTCTGCCCCCATGAAAGTGATATAGGATGAAAATGGAAAGCAAATGATGATCTTACTTCTGTAGAGAAGAGCAAGTACACAATAGGACATCTCTTTGAGAGAAGGGTGACAAGAATTTTCACTCTTCAGAAATACAATAGTTAGGAAGTAAGGTGGGGGATGGGGAGAGACTGGATGTTGGGATAAAAGCAATAATCTGATATTAAAGAAACCTGCTTAATCTGTGACTGAATTGGGATATAGTAAATGACAGCAGGAAGTATCAGAGGAGAAGACTCTGGCCAGGGACAAGTGTTCATTTCTACCAGCAGAAATCTTTCCACGAGAGAGTATACAGATGTTTAACATGCAGCAGCTGCTGCTTATCTCCTACTCTTCACACTTCCACCAGACTGAGACTCTTGTCTGTCGGGGCAGGTTGGCAGACAGGTGAGAGCTGGGAAGAGGGGAAGCAGCTGCTCCTATATTCTGTTCCTGTCACTGGGAGCAGTGAGCAAACGGCTTGCCTGCTCCTCAGAGGCAAGGCTGCTTCCCCATCCTCCCAGTGCCCAGGAACTGAGCAGAGTAAGCAGTGCAGCATCCTTACCCCTCTCCTCCCAGCCTCCTCTTGGTTGGTGGAATGAATAGTGGGCTTTTTTTCCTGCTGCTCCAGTGTCCTCCTGTACTGGTCCAGAGTGGGGACTGGAGTGTTCCTTGCTGTCCACCACAGCTGAGTAGCTCCCAATCCAGGGCAGTGTGGGGAGCTTTCTGCTTCCTCACTCCCCTACTGGACCAGATTGGGAGGAGTGTATATATAAGCATTCACTTTTGCAAGAGAAACTTTTTCTGGAAGGGGTGCACTTCTCTTAGGAGAAATTGAATGAATGCTTGATACACTTGTTATTTCTACCAGGAGAATGGTATTTCTCCCAGTAGATATGTAATCTCCTACGTGACCTCTGCCATTGTCTTTGGGTCTTCTTCAGTGGCAATGTCATATGAAAAATGTATAAACTGGAGCTCATGCTGTTTTGGTGCAACAACAGCTTTTTACACAAAACTGCATCTGATTTTCATGCAAGTTACCATGGAAACATTTTTTTCCCCCAAAGTTGAAAGAAATAATTTAAGGCAGTATCAGAATTTTTTTAAAACACTATTTCAAGTTGGCAGTAGTGCAGTGTCATCATAATGTGTCATATTTTGACTTAATTGAGTTTGCTTTATTTTTAAAAATGTTAAGGACAGCTGCTGTTTGTTATAGCTTTGAAACATTTTCCTGGTCTTGTTGTCATAATCTCTTAATCTTTTCTGGTTTAATTGTCTCAATCTGTACATAGTAGTAGCTGCCAATTTTACTTATAAAATTGAAAATACAACTAAAATGTTTTGACTTAGTGTCAGGATATGTCACCATTGGATATATTTTGGAACAGTTTCAGAAAGGTTATGCTGGAAAAAAACTTGTCAAAAATAGTTTTAAATTTTGGTTTCACAGGAAATTTGTATGGTTTTACTGGGAGCAAATATATTTTGAAACGAAACACAATTTTAACACGGT
This sequence comes from Caiman crocodilus, assembly GCA_030014935.1. Taxonomy (NCBI): domain Eukaryota; kingdom Metazoa; phylum Chordata; order Crocodylia; family Alligatoridae; genus Caiman; species Caiman crocodilus. The sequence goes on from JAGPOW010000261.1 coordinate 193,754,047, forward strand.
TAAATCATCTCTTACAAAACAAATGGAGCACTGAGAAGCTTTAATTGTGGCAACATCCTGTACTGCAGATAAAGTACTGGCAGGCCTGATGTTGCTGAAATTGCACTTACTGGTGCTTTATAGACAGCTACTGTTAGCAAGTGCATGGGATATGAGAGCTTCCTTCTGGTTAGGTTTAGTAGATTTTTTTTAAGTTGGAAATCTGATACTCGTATGACACGCAGAAACAGGTTTTATTGAAATAGCGGAACTTGGTGTGGAGGACAATTAGTGCAAATGTTTTTTTTTTTTTTTATTTGCTAAAATCTCAATGACTTCAAACATTCACTGAAGAATATTGTTTTCTCAGCTCCTTCTTGTGTGCTAAATGGCAGCTGTCAGTAAATTATGTGCTGACTTTTCTGATACTTAAAATTTTGACTTACTCGTGCATCTCTTATCTCGCCTGCATGAATGTGACACTTTGGGCCTTCAAAGCTTGCAATTTACAATGTAAATTGTTAATGCATTATTTGTCTCTCTCTTTTAGCATCTCCCTATTGTATACTTCATCGTTTTGTTTTTTTTATCTCAGGGGAAGGCCTTTCAGCCTCCCGGCACTCTTTGCGAACAGGTCTCTCTGCCTCAAACATTTCCCTGAAAGGAGAAAATCGTTTGTCCCTCCTTCTCAATTACCTTCTTCCTTCTTCAAGAGCTGGAACTCCGGCAACTTCAAGGTGTACAACCCCAATACCTACCCCACAAAACACACCACCCTCCAGTCCTAGCTGCAGCCACCTGGCAACCACAAATTCCCAGCCAAGTGAGCTCCAAGGCGAGGAACTGCTATTGTCACCTGCTAATGACGATATCCCTACAGTAATAATCCATCCACCTGAGGAAGACTTAGAAGTTCAGGCAATGAAGACAGAGGATAATATTGACATAACACCAGGCAACTATCCAAACTTAATCTGTCCATGTGTGATGCCCTCTGCATCTGAGTCACTTGCATTGCAGTATTATTTAGCACATGGCTTGAGCATAAATGATACATCTTTAACTTCTAGCACTGTCTGCATGTTTTGTTTTATTTCCTAAGTGTGATCATGTTTCTTGTTTTGCTTTATAGACCTATGCAAATCATACCAAACATAAATTCACAAGTGTTGAAATTCACTTACTGACATTAACTCCTTTAAGCAATGAAACAGAACGATTTTTGTGTACATAACCTTCATTTGCGTGATTAAACAGGTACTTGTTTGACACGTGTTTTAAGTAATCCTTAAGTAGTTCTTACATAGGTAAGATGTCAGAAATGGTGGCCTTTTTCCTTTCATTCACCTATAATAAATATTTAAATCCTTAAACATGGTGCATACTTTAAAGAGGTGGCCAGTTCCATGAGCAATTTACAATCTAAATCAGGGGTCTGACTGTCTAAGGGGTCTGCAAAAGATGATTGTGACCAGTCAAAAGTATGTGAATATTCATACAATCCAAAGGGATCCACACTTCCATTCAGAATTTTTTAGGGATCTGCAGATGAAAAAAGTTTGAAACCCACTGGTCTAAGTACCATGTGGTACAACGAGTAGCTTTTTGGTAGGGTGAGGGGAAAGCAAATGGTAAGGAGGATAGACAAGGATTACAAATATGATGATGCTGTAGTAATTTAGACAATTGTTTGGTGTGCCTGGATTTTTAAATGCAAGTTTTACCTAGTAACTGACTTGTGCTGCTTCCTATAATAAGTTCTAGTGAATTTTTCATTAATGTGTTATTGCACTGTTAAAGGCTTGATGACAATTGTTTTTAACTTTGGTGTTGCAACTTTAGCTAATGGAAAGCTTGTAATGGTATCTACAGATTTGATTGAACTGGCACAGGCACACGTTGCAAAACTGTGTACTCGTGCACATAATACTAAAGAGAATACAGAGGAATTTTTTGTGACAGTACCTCAGTCCATTTATGAAATGTTTTTATAATTCAGTTTTATAATTGATTCATGATATTGGAATTACTCTTATATCCCAGCATCAAAATCAATCAGCCTGAATATTTTGGTAATTCTTCTGGATCACGCCCTGGTTATGAATACCTCTGCTTTCATTTTCTGTTTGAAAGTGTCTAAAAGCCTTTCTTGAAAGTACAAAGTCTTGATGTACAATTGACCTGTTGTGCTGGGACTTACCTGGTCAGCATATCCAAGTCAGACCATTTAGGATTTCCTTGGATTTTTTTCTCCATTTGCCTAGCAAAGAAGGGCAAACTATTAAGATTTGTGTGTGTGTTTGGGGTGGCGGGGCAGGGGGGTTAGGCAACACACTACCAGTTTGTGTAGAGTAGCAACAAAAATACGTTCAGGCATTTCTGAAGAGCAGTCACCAGTCTCGTTGCTTAGGCTGTCCTGAGGTTGAGAAGGCTTGATCCAGCCAACCACACCAATCTACCTGTAATTCAGGCCAAGAATTCAGGTAAAGAAGAGTGAAGTTTCTAGCAGGCATTTTAATGTTGAGGGTAATCAGCATATTTAATATCATGGCTATCTCTGCCTTTCCACCTTTTCAGCCTGTTGTGAGTAGTGGGTGTATTAAGGTCCACAGAAAATCAAGACCTAAATCTATTCTGTAAGGTATCCTCTGAGCAAGGATTTTTTGAGTAAGGCCTTATGTCTCTCTCTAGGGTGGACAGGAGGGAGCAGTCTTCCTCTGCCTCATTTACAGGAAATTTTTTTAATGGGGTGAATTTATGTAGAGATCATTCTTACTATTTTGGGGAAATCTGTGGTGGATGCTCTTCTAATTCTCATCTGTCTGTAAATACTAGGATGCTATCCTCCAAGAAATCCACTGTTTACATCAGTAGTGGTAGTTCTTGACATACCCTTAAACAGTTTCAAGACTGTCACCCTGGGCCACTACTGGGCTGATATCCTCTTTTTTAAGGTCTGCAGAACAAACTACAGAAGACCTAGTCTCTATACTGAAGTGCAACTAAGCACTTGGCTGTGCAGTTTTTCTGTAAAAAAAAAATAGTTTAAGACCAGTATTTCCAGAATGTTTTTATGTTTGAAAACTGAATCCCTCTAGCAGAAGGGCATGGTCAGCCAGAAAAAAATGCCAAGATCTTCAGTGTTGAGTCTGCTGCAAGCTATGCCATTGAATGAGAGAAGTAGTCAAACTTTTAAGAATGTTTCTGTAAACAGAAATCTAGTTGACAGGTAAACATTTGTGTGTGTGATGTCCTTGGCAATGCTTATGGCCTCCAGTGAGCCCAAGAGCACTGTTGAGAGAGAAGTCCTTACCACTCTGTATGTCCCTGAGCCTGCAAGTTAGGCATAGTAAATGGCTCTGGTGTATGCCTGATGGCCCTGAGCTTTCCCTGCACAGCTGTGCTCAGGCCATTGAGACTTGAACACCCCAAGGGCATGTGCTTATGCCTAATTTGGAGGCTTTGGCACTGTGTGGGATGGACACCAGCGGGCTCAGCTTTTGGCAGCACTCTTGGAGGCCATGTAGGCATGTAACCCTTGTTTCTAAAGCTATAAAGGGCTATGCATTTGGTTTTTATTTTAAACTTAATTGATTAAAAACATATACATAACAATTGTAATATTTATTTAGCTGTATTTTTCCTTAATTTGAAGTCATTTTCTTTCCCCTTCCTGGAGCAGAGTTCCTTGCTTTTTTCCCTTTGCCTATGGGAGCAGCAGTCTGTGAGTCTCTAGTATTAAATGAAATCCAAATATCTAGAAAACATATTTGATACGAGTAAGAATGATGTTAGAAAATACCTTAATTTGATGCATCTTTTAGAGCACTTTTAAAAGATGTCAAGTATTTTTCTATATGGCCTCTTTTATCCTTAATCTGCCTAGGTATCAAAGAGTCTGTGGAATTTCTGCTTAAGACACTTTTTTTCAGGGTTTCTTCCTCTTTGGCAGTTTAATACCTTAATCAGCTTCACTAGCAATCCCCTTTGGAGTAGTAGAATTGGTGTGTGTGTTTGCTTTGCATCATGACACCAAGAAAAGCTGCAGGCATGTTAGCATTTCCTCAATATCTCATCAAGGGTTTTATGAATTTTTCTGTGGCTGACATTCTGAAAATAAGGAATCAAGTTTCTTTTCTCCAAGGAGATCATTTATCTTGAGAGGGTTATCAGTTTAGGGAAGAGAAGAAAATTAATTTCTCCTGCTAGTCTGAAGAGGAGTTTCTCAATCTCCCCAAACAGACAATGCATGGGAGAAAACCACTGATGCGATGAATATCTTGCATAAGATGCAGGAGTGACAGCACTCTAGTCAATCAGACCCTCTCCACCAGAATACAATTACAATTGTAGTTGAATCTTCAATACCTTCCATTCTGCTTCAGAATACTATGTCTTGTAGGCTTTTTTCTGTAATCAAAATGGATAAAAGGAATTCAGAATTTATTATTATCAGGAATTAAGTTACATCCCTAAGTTGTTAGACCCCTTTAAGTAAAGGGAGAATAAAGATAAATAGCAGGGAGGAAACATGATCCATTAGGGAATGTCACCTAGAGCAATGTAACCACAGCAGAAGTCTGGGAAATGGAATCCAGAACTCAAAAAATAAGTACTTGACTCGGATGCACCAGATATCCTCTGAAACTAGACCGATTACAAAGGTCTAATGGACTTGGAAGCTGTTTCACAAGCTCACCACTTAAGATGCGGAATAGTTTTAGTGTATTGCCAGATCTATAAGAAGCCAATTTATTCCTTGTTAGATATCATCTCATAAATCCTTGAGATGATAAAAATGTAGTTACTTTGTGGATGGTATTTTATTTAAGCTTAATGAGTTGGTGGAAAGAAAAAGCTGTTAAGCCCCAGTTTTGAAAGGGATGGGAATTTCTATATTAGTACTAGAACTGCTGAATCTTGGCTAAAAAGCAAGAATGCTGGGGGAATGTTTTTGTGTTCAGTTATGAAAGAATCTATATTATCCTAGGACTGATTATCTTAGGGCCAAATGGGAATTTTTATAGTTACTATGAACCTTTAGAACTCAAAGGGATCAAATTCAGGCCACCACTTCTATATTTACAGGGGAGGTTGCAGCCAAACCTTTTCCTACTGGGCACTCTTATAACACCCATAGGACATGAATGTTACAGGTAATTGAGGATCAGGACTGTGCAAGTTAATTCCCCATCCATCAAATTCTGTATGAACCCAATTACTCTGTAAAGCAGAGGGTACATGTCATGAATAAACTCAACAAGATACTTATGACGTGATTGGAGTACAGGTGGAAAATGATACTTTTGCTGATCATCTTTTGCTAATTCCGTATTTTAAGTTATCTTCCTTTATTGTTTTAGGAGTGAAAAGTAAAGTACGTCTTAACTTGCCTTTCTCACATTTACCTGTAAATACTTTCTTTCCTGCCTGCATGTAGTAAGAATCAGGCTTTTTTGTTTTCTCAGCACAGAAATTGCCTTGCATCCCTCTTGCAGTTTTAAAGATGGAGTCTTATTCTATAAAGTAAGCTTTGCACTGATTTGTAGACTGTGTATTGTGGGGTTTGCTAGTTATGTCCAGTTCGGTGAATAATATATACATTTCATAGCAAAAGGAAAGAAAGTGATATTTTTATCTGTTTTTATTTTGAGATTTTTATATTGATATTAGTACCATACATTGTATAGTATAGGTTTCTCAAACAAAATTAAGGCCCATTAATTTCATTGGTTTTTGTTTGATTAGATTGTCTAGTCTCTCTCCCTTTTATTTTAAAATGGAAGAATAAAAACTAAGATATCTCAAACTCAAAAATGAGAACTTAGTCACGTTCAATTGCAGTAACTCCTCTCTTGAGTTCAGAGGAATGATTTATGTAGGAGTGGACAAATACTGCAGGTGTCTTTTTAAAAAAAAGAATGACTTAAAGCAGCCAAATGTTTGAAGGGGTCATTCCTCTCCTTGGACGATAATTGCAGAAAAAGCCCAGACCAAATAAAGCAAGCAACTACCACATGCAGACTTTGACTTCCCTAAGCGAGAGAGTACATTTAGGTCAGGTTTAATTAGTTAACTATTTATTTAATTTTAATATGTTTCTGCATGTATGCAAAACCATAAGCTTTTGTATAGACTAGAATTTAAAAGCATGCTAATAACTATATTAATTAGCATGTTCTAACACATTAGGAATGTCTTGTATGGATAAAGCAATGTATTCTTTAACACCTACTGTGCAAAGTCTTAAAATGAGTCTACTTTACAGCTATGAGGTAGGGTTGTAGCTTGAGTAAGCATACCTGGATTTATCCTGGGTGGTGAGGGTAATTTTGCCATGGCAACATGAATGTGCAGTCTAAGAACTAACGGATTTACCCAGGTGACTTTGCAGCCAGCACTGACCCCTCTGCTGCTTCAGCAACATTAATATTAGCATCCCAGCTAACTGGTTGTTAAAAATAGCATGGGTACATCAACACGTATAATCCCCCCTTTTGACTTGAGCACTTAAACCAGAGAGTTGCAGCCTTTGTGGGCCTGTGGACAAAAATGCTGAGTGATTAAGGTTCTTTGGGCAGTATCAGAGGGTCCTGCAGGCAACATGTTGAACTAGGAAACCAGTGCCTCAGAGGGAAGCATCTCAAGTAGCTTATGGTGCTTTAGCTATCATGTTGGGGCATGTAACTGGACTGTAGATACCTTTGAAATGTAATCTAGCCAAGCAACAGTACAAAGTACACTGCTTCAAACAAGGATAGATTGAACTGTTGATGGCTTGTACAGTTGTTCAATTGCCCTTAGCATCACTATTTTGGTTGTATACCATGAGCCTATTCCCAGTGTGGTCAAAGTCTGAGTCTTACTGTTTTTAATCCAGTATGCACTTTAGAAACAAATATTGTAAAATGCACTCAAGTATGTGTGTCTTTATGCGAGGGCTTACAAATGTATGGTATGTGTGGAACGTATTGGTATGGATTCTGCCTTGAAGTGTTGGTGGTTAAGATTAAGATTTGGCTGCTTTGTTTCTTCCTGGAAAAAGTCGCTCTTGTTTTTCTTTCACCTGGTGATGGTTTTGCAAATGGCCACCATTTAGGCAACATCTAATTTTTTAACAAACCATTCATTATTTTCCAAAATAAAGTAGCTTATATGTTTACAGTACTAATGCAGGACTGCCTTGTTTATTAACTTGCACATTTGCTTTAAGCAAGCTGCCACATTCAGAGTTCTTAAACAATGTGTGTCACTCAGTCTGCTTTTTATTTTTATTCGTTTATTTAATATGCTCCATTTTGAAAGTATATGTTTTATTTTGATACAGGACTCCTAGCATCTCCACAGTCTGCACCTGGCAACTTAGACATTGGAAAAAGTGTAGACGTTAAAGGTAATGGAACAGGAGGAAGCAGAGAGAACAGTACCGTTGATTTCAGTAAGGTAAATTACATTAAATATAATCACAATGGTAACTAAGCAGGGCCATATAACTTTATTTATTCATTTTATTTTTTTGTCTGTTTACTTAAATAAAAACGTTACTTTTACTATATTTCTGTTTTTGGGGTGAAAGTGAAACTATGATAATATCAAAAGGCAGCATAGATTAAATTAGATTAGGCATTATATCTTTCAGTTTACTTATATCTGGACTCTCTCTCTTGAGTAAACTTTCACTTCACTCTTGGTATTTCATGTAAAGCAACTGCTGCACTTACAAATGGAATAATGTGTAATATATTGAAGTCTGATATGTTTCAAGAGTTTTTACAAAATGAATTTTGGGGGTTATGCATCAACTGGTTTAGCTTTTGTAAACTTGTTGCCCTTAATTTCTGAATAAGATTATTCTTCACAAAAAGATTATTCTTCACAAAAAAAGCTTTAAATGGGACTGACTTTGACCTTTACAAATTTATTATTCAGAAAACACAGACGTTTGAAAATAAAAAGCATACATTATGTTCCTTCCTTAGGCAGATCTTGTGGACTCCACTCGTAACTCCTTCGGTCTTTTGTAACTGATACTTGTTGGGCTGCAAGATCCCTTATGGCTCTTGGTACAAAATTGAATTCTGTAGTCTAATCCATACTGTAAATGTTTGTAACAAAGCTGCTTGCCAGGTTAAGTAATTATTCTCAAGTGAAGCTAATTTAGATTGCAGTTCTCCTCTGATCATGGCAGCTGCCATTTATTCCTGCTCCTCTGTCACAGTTTTTTTGTTTTTGCTTGGCCTGTCCTTCTGTACACCTGCCTTGTCTCCTGTTGGGCAGGAGTCAGCCTCCTGGCACTGTAGTTGTGGCACACTTGGTGTGGGACTCAAGAGGCCAGCTGTAAGTTTTCTTACATAGCAGTTTAACTGGTGTTAGTTTCTCGTGCCTTTTGTGTATCTGTGTGTGTGGACAAAGAGTTCATGTGCTGTACAACTTTTTAATGGTCTTCTCTGATTTTTTTTTTAATGCAGAAATAAGTTCACCTGTCTGTTTTTGTGAATGACAGTCAAAATTATGCATTTCTTTCCAAAAATAATAGTAAAAGTGCAACTCATGATATGCAACAAGGCTAAATTCTGGAAACTTGTGTATAATTACATGAACTCTCCTTAGTTGTTTGTGTAGATTTACTTGTCAAGTCATATCCTACTTCAGAAAAAATATTTCTGTCCTGACAAGTTTATTTTACAAAAATGCTTATGTAGTTCCACCTTCTTAGAATATAATATGTGGTAGAAATTCTAATTTATAATGGTAGAAAACAGACTATTACTAAAATATTGCTGACAGACATATTTTATGTACATTGTGTTTCTTTTTGTTTCTTTGTGTGAATGTTTTGCATTTTCTTTGTCATTGTAGTACAAATGTTGAATAACATACATTTAGTTCTAAAAAATAGTTTGTAGATTTTCTTCACTTTCAACTGCAAGGCAATAAACAGTTATTTTATCTTGTTATGAAATAGGTCGATATGAACTTCATGAGGAAAATTCCTACAGGAGCAGAAGCATCAAATGTGTTGGTGGGAGAAGTAGATTTCTTAGAAAGACCAATTATTGCTTTTGTAAGACTGGCCCCTGCTGTGCTTCTCTCAGGTCTCACAGAAGTTCCTGTTGCTACACGGTAAAGAAATCCCTGAATGCCATGATTTTACTTGTATGATAAGTAGCAGCACTTCAATGCTAAAGCAGCATACGTAGCAGAGTGATTTGTGAAGTCGTTGGAACAGAAAATGTATTAATCTTTCTTACTGGTGCCAGTCAGCTGTTGCAAAAGTAGCAGTAATGGGCACCCTCCTAAACTTTTTTTGCAGACTTTAAAAAATATTTTGATAATGAAACCACATTCAGAAATGCTTGGCTATCAAATGACAGCCCAGCTAGGTGTCAAGTGATGGCAACAAAAAAAGGACCTGCAGCTGTGGGAGATTCAAAGGGGTGTATAAAGAAGCTTATTTGCTCCCCCAGTGCTAGCCTCCAAAAGTAGTCCGCTGAAAGTTTGTCTAGTTCAAGTCGGTATGCTGTTTTAGGGGGCTGTGTTGCAAATTCACAGCCCTAGAGTTTGGAGAATCTTGTACAGTCTTTAGGCTGCCTTTGAATCTTCATTTTTAAATCTTCATTCATCTTTCCTTTTGTAATGGTTAAGAAAAGTGAAATGAAGTGTATTTTTTTTTCTTGTGTCCTTAATAGTCTGAGGTCTGTTTTTCTGGATTTCTCTCATACTTAAGATTTAGGACAAAATTCAGTCCCAGTGACTTAGATGAGGTACAGTGGTGAATCTACTCTGTTAGAACTCCTTGGAATCCCAGGGAACACCTGATCATTTTCAAGACTGGATGTTTCAGTAATGTAACTAGGGCAGAGCTAGTTGGGGATCATCCCTGGATAATGACTTAGAGTGTGCCCCACTATGGCCCCCTTTTGGCCAAACTGCTAACCCCTCCACCCCCACCCCAGTTTTTCTGTGGCTGGCAGAACCCTGTGCAGCCCAGCCATAGGGAGCTGGGTTGGGGTCACACTACCCAGCAGTGCATCTGGCAAGAGTAGAAAGGGAATGGAATGACACCCATTCCTTGTGGGAGGCTTTGCCATGAGACCTACCCCCCACCCTCAGGAGTGAGGGAGAAGGAAGGGCACCAGGAGGGGACCCTGGGGAGCCCATGCTGCCGCTTGTTGCTCAGCAGCAGCAGCTCAGCCTTTGCTGTTTAAGCAGAAGTAGTAGCAGCTGCAGCTCAAGTGAGAAGCCTGGTGATTCCCCCATCTCCCCCCCAACCTCACCTGCTTCTCTTTTTCTGCTCCTTCAGTGGTCAGTATAATTCCTTCCCTGCTCTCATCCAGCCCTAGGTGCTGAAAAAGCTTGTGGACCCCCTGGGATGTTTGCTGTTGAATGTTGGTGAAAACTGTTTGAATAAATTGAAAGTTTTAAGTTAGGTTGATTAAAGAAACATTGACTGGATTTGATAGAGTGTTGTAAGGAAATGTTCAAGATAATTTTATAAACTGCTTTCTGGGCACAGTCTGTAGAAATGGTTAAATTTCACCCATGCTTTGATCAAGTGCATGAACATTTGTCATTAAACAGAAAATATGTATGTTGATTGTGTGTATGTGGTGGTTAGGTATAGATCTGTGTGTGTTTGGTTCATCTGTTCCTCCTATCTAAAATAAGAGAGGCAATTCAGTCTTCAAAGAACTTGAATGATTGCTTTTCTTTATATAGCAGTGTTCAGAAGTTCTTCAGTCAGTGATTTTCCAGTGGAAGTACCATATTTACAGATAAAGAAAAATAATAAGATTGGGTAATCTTGATAGTGTCCTAACTCAATTACTGGTGCTTTTGAGATTTGGAGAAAAACAGAAATCCATAGAAAAAATTGTCAGATGGCTTAAGTTTGAGTCCTGTTTCTCTATTTAGCTGCCAATTTGTATTGCTTTCCTGTGACATCTTTACTTCACTCTATCTCAGGGTGGGCAATTATTTCAGATGGAGTTTCCGATTTAATGAGTTTTGGTGAGCTGTGGAGGGCTACAAGGGTAGCCCAGCCCCCCTTGACGGCTGCCCTGCCCCCTGGTCACTATCTTGGGACAGGAAATCATGCCGCTGAATCGCTAACCTTTACCACCAGAAGTTCCTTCCCTTGTCCCCAGAAGTGCTCCTTTTGAGAAGGGGCTTGCTATCTAATAACTGGAAAAAACCCAAATTATATGCTAAAAAAAATCAAACATCGACAATAACATATTTTATTTAAAAAAATATTTTTTGTCCAGATTTTTGTGGTTTATATAGAGGTGATTGCATAATAGCTCCAAATGAAATGTTACTCTTGTATATTATAGGGGCGTGTGGAGGGGCTGGGGGGTGTGGAGGGGTGGGTGTGGGATGGGGGGATGTGAGGGGAGGGGTTTGTGAAAGGGAGTGTTTGTGGAGATGTGTAGGTGGGTGGGTATGGGGCTTCTGGGGTATGTGGGGAGGGTGGCTTAGTGTGTGTGTGTGTGTGTTGGGGGGTGCATGCAGCAGTAAATGGGGCTCCTCCTAGAGGCACATGGGATATGTGTGGGGAGGGGATGGGATTGGTGGGGGGTATGGGTGAGTGCAGTGTTTGTGGGATATGTGATTGTGTGGAGGAAGGGTGTGGTTGTGGGGTTTGCAGGGGAAGGTTTGTGGGCATGGTGGGGTGTGCATGGGACTGCTGAGTGTGCCCCTTTCTCCCCAAGCTGGTCAGCACCTTTCCCCACCCTGTGACAGCTTGGAGCCCCTGTGCCCTATTGTGCTGCCCTGCCATTACCAGTAGTGTGCCACCCCAGTACAATGTGGCCCACTCCAGACTCGCTTCCACTGGAGCAGAGTGGATTAGCTGGAACCCATGTGCAGCCCTGACTTGGCCTCCCTCCTGCACTGCACCACCTGCCTGTCGCATGCCCTCCCGCCCCTTGAGCATGCAGCAAGGCTGTGGCAGGTCTGCAGTGCGACTGTCTTGCTACGTACAAAAAACTACAACTCTTGATTCCAAAATGATTCCTAGGCACTCTGGGTGGTGGCAGCTCCTGCTGTAGGCTCATCCTCCTGGGCTCAGCAGTGGCAGTGCGAGACAAGCTGTTGCTCAGCTCAGGGGGAAAGCAACCCTTCCTCTTCCTCCTGCCAGCAGTTCCCTGCTGTAGCCACCTGAGTCTGTTCTGCGCTGCCACCACTACCCTGCAAGGCAGTCCAGAGGTGGCAGTGCAGATGCAGGGCAGCTCAGTGCTGGCTTCGGGGAGCTGCAGTAGGAAACTGCCAGCAGCAGGAGGGGGAGGGCTGCTTTTTCCCCTGTGCTGAGCAACAGCTTCTGTATTGTGCTTCTGCTGCTGAACTTGGGCAAGCAAGCCCAGACCAGGTACTGGGAGTATGGGGTCAGGGCTGTGCATTGCAGGTCCCCACCAGTGTACTATGGGGCTGACAGCGGCAGCTGGAAGGAGCCGCCTGTCACCAAGGGACCTGCTGTGGACTGTATGCAGCCCACAAACATATTTTGGCCACCCCTGCTCTACTTTGATAGCTTAAAGTTGCAATTTTAAGTGCATGTATGCATCTTCAAAGGTTTCAGGGTTATGCGTAATGGAAGATGTGATGAATTAAAGGAATACTTTTACATTTCCACACCCCACCTTTTTGCTATCTTTTGAAAATAAACTTCTTTATTTCACAGCTGGTTTTGAATTGCAGTTCTCTAATTTATTATGGCCATCCATGATATCAATAGCTTTATGAATGATTTTTTGCTTCAGGGCCTATGTTTCTTGAAATATCATGCTTGTTTAAAAAAAAAGAAAAAGAAAAAAAAAAGGATCAATAACTGTTAAAATATCATAGATCTACTCGTCTGTCTCATTTTCTCTGCAGGTTCTTGTTTCTTTTGCTTGGCCCAGCAGGCAAGGGACCACAGTATCATGAAATTGGAAGATCAATTGCAACACTTATGACAGATGATGTGAGTAGTATAGATATAAAATCCATTGATAAAGACCCAAGTGGTGTGTATTGGAAATAGCTGAAATAATGTGCTTATTGACTGCTTAATGAAATGTCTTCAAAAGCTGCAACTTAGGCGTGGCACAGCCAAACTAATTTTAGTAAAAATAAATCCATGCCTTTTTTGCAGAGTATATAATAGCAACTTATTCCATGACTCTTGTAAAATAATCCTAAAACTACTTCATATGAAGACCATACGAGCTATTTAGTGCAGATTCCTTTTTCTTCTGCTTAAATGCATCCATCTCCGGCGTGAAACTTCGTAGCTGTTAAGCAGTGCACAAATGTTGTATAACTGTTAAGAAAAAAATATGAATACTGTGAGCAGTTCAAACATCAGCAGGAGGAGTTAAAGGAATGTAATGTTCAAACTTAAAATTTTACTAGATTCTTGAAGTGACACTTTCAGTGTTTGGCAAAGTGTTGTACACTCTTTAGGTAGGCAAGGAGGTCAGGACCTGGTTTGTTTGTCCACACCAAGAAGAGCATAGTAAAGGGTATTTGTTTCAAATTGGAGGTGGAGTGCCACCTACTGAATTGCAGGTATCATTGGAGTAAGTCAGCTTCTGAAATTTTGACATTTCTTCAGATGAAAGCAATATTTAACTTACGAATTTTAAACTAGAAATTTTAGAATGGTGTGTTCTGTGTTTGGATATGTTTAAGTTTATTTCTGAAAGTCCAGAATTTTGATTAGCTTTTGGGCTTAGCCTGCGCTTTTTAAAATACTTTAACTTATTGATAGTTAACATTTAATTTGGTAGTATTTATCATATGCATTATGTAAAATACTATTTAAATAATTCCAGAATATTCTCCCTTGAATGCCTTTATTTCTGAGATTTGAATTTCTGCCACTTGTGGGTAGGGCTTGGGATTTGCCATTCCTGTGTGAAAAATAAATAAAAATGTTACTGGGTCAAACTCCACAAAAGAAAGGTGATTTAACATTTTTTAAGTTAAACTTAATCTGTTTAACTTGAAACTAGAAATCCAAAGTAGTGATAGTCATACACCGGTTTGTGAAACTGAATGTATTTGGAGATTATACTTTGCAATGACAGATGTGCCTTTGACTAATGGAAATGCAATTTGACTCCATGCTTTCTACATTTAAAAGAAGTCATCCAGAATTTAAAAGACGTCATCCAGAATGCACAAAAGTAAAGAACATGTAATGTAATGAAAATGAAGCTCCTGATTTTAAGCGTAATGCATGTGTTGCTGTGGAGTTTGTTTTAAATGCTTTCTGTTAACTCAGAGCACTACTATGGCATGTAATGTACAATCAATTCTTTAAGTTCAGTGAACTTTTACTAAATAAATTTGGTGATCCTAAATAAAGGTGGTTTATAGACAGGGTAATAAGCGTTTTAAGATTTCTAGATAATGAATCCTTGCAACATCCCTCTGATGTTAAAAAAAATAATAAAAAAAAAATTATCTCCAGATTTTTATATATAGGAAAACTGTCTTTGAAAGGCGACTCAATACCATATCATGAGTTTTGAAGAGGAGGGATTAAACCTAAAACAGGGTCCTGATTTCTAAGAATGTGCTTTTTTTCTTTAATGTTTATTAAAATCCGAACAGTCTCCTTTGGCTGTATGGTGAAATGCAAAAAATAACCGGCATTTCTGATCAACAGAAGACAATACTTTTTTTAAAGCTTTTTGATGAATTACGGTTTTAATAACATAGCTGGGGGTGTTTTTACAAGCATTTGGGGTTCAACAGTGACTTCTATATGCTTATGCAAAGTTTTTTATGCATGCAAGTGCTTATGTACAAATGTGAAAGGTTTTGCATATCCAAAACCCACTAGCTACACAGACTTCTAGTATGTGAAAAATTGTATATTCAAGTAATGTTGCATGTTACATTTCAAATGTACCTCAACAAGAGCCTTGTTGAGGACCCTTTGAAAATGTGATGCTTTTTTTTTTTTTAAACTGAAGCTTTTCTTTCTTTTAATGAAGTGTTCTTCCACAGAAGTAAATGTTTGTGTCTTTTTCTTTCATAAAGGTTTTCCATGATGTTGCTTATAAAGCGAAAGATCGAAATGATCTGTTATCAGGAATTGATGAATTTTTAGACCAAGTGACTGTCCTTCCACCAGGAGAATGGGATCCATCTATACGCATTGAGCCACCAAAAAGTGTGCCTTCTCAGGTAAGAGATTTTACAGAATGACAATTTTTGACTTATTGCTAAAGCATATTTTCAATTACATTGTAACATTTTAAATCGTACATCGAATTAACCTTTACTAAAGCAGCAGAAAAACACCAGACCCACTTGGGAGAAAGAGTCAACCCACCTTAAAATAACATTAACTATGTGAACTGTGTGCATCTGTTTGTGTACATTCGAAGTGAGAAATTAAGATTTATTTCGTGTGGGTTTCTTTGTTCCTGTAATAATGTTGTTTGATATAAAAGTATGCTGCATGAATTTAATTAGTGTAAACAAGAACATTGCAAAAGGGTAATAAAAGGATAATGAAAATACAGTTGGCAGATTTAGACAGAAAATAGGATAAATTAGACTATAAAAGTGATGCAAAATTTAAATAAAAAATGTAATGGTAATACATTGGGTTATGTTTTGGAATGATATTTGCCTCACAAGCTTTGCTTTCAGTTTGCAATTCTAAGTGTGTTGTATTGCTTTTGTGGGATGTCCCACTACCAGTTAAGCTGGGAAATTATGCCCCAAAGGAAACTTCACTTTTTGTGTAGAGGAGGGAAATTGCTAGAGAAGGGATCTGATCTATTGAGGGACAGGTATTTGGCTCAAAGGGCTGACGGTGTTACTTCTTCACATGATAACAGCCTTGGGCAGGACTAAATGATGGAAATGACTGAGGAAGAAAAAGACATAAGTTGCATAATAACTGAACCATCCATTTGAACTGAGACGAAGTTGCATAGTAACTGAACCATCACAGTAATGTGATACAGCTGTGAAACAGGCAAATACGATCCTAGAATGCATCTGGTGAAGTATTTCCAATGGAAACAGGGAAGAATTAATGCCACTGTGCAGATTGATGGTTTAGACCTTCTGGAGCGCAGTATACAATATGAGAAGGAGCTACTCGGTCACGCAGTTCTGTGTGTGCTCCTGCCATTGCTGGGTTGTTGGCAGGGCTGGCTGTCATCTCATTCATAGGCATCTGTATGGCCAGCCCCCCAAAAATCAGCCCCATGTGTGACACCAATGAGTGCACCTACTCCAATAAGCGCATGTTTGGCCTCATTGACAAGTAAAATGAGGGATGTATGTTTTTTGAAAGGGAATCTGTTGATATGGTTCCATTAAACTTTGAAGAAAATGGAACAGACAGAAGCCAGATTGAAGTAAAAACCCTGTTTTAAATATGCTTTTATAAGTATCTTTGCCGTCCTAAACAAACAGGCTTGTTTTGCTGTTATACTAAACTTGAATAGATGAAATACAGCTATTTTTGTTATAAGCATTTATGAATGTAAAAAACAAATGTAGTCCCAGTTGTTCAAGAAAGATCAGCTGAGACTAGAACATGACAGAAAAGGTAAACAGAGTGCTAGAAAAGGAGTCTAGAAGAGCTTGGCTTTTATGTTCTAGTAAACTGAAAGCTTATGGAAGATGAGGTTTCTCTCTGAATACATGAAGGAGATAGACCTAAGGTTGGGAGGGAGAGAGGGGGGTACTTTAGGCTAAAGGGCAATGCTGATGGAGAAGGAGGTCATAAATGGATGGCTTGAGTCTTGTGTTTCTTGGAGTATGCATTTGTATATGTAATGTGTGCCTTGACACATTATAGCACAATTTATGTAATCAGTATATTATGGAATTTTAGGTGTAAAAGATTCAGGCATAGCAGTAAAAATGTGCTAAAAATATTTTAATTCAATTTAATTATCAAAGAACATATGACCCAGAAAGGAATAATATTGCCTTCTGAGGACTTCTGGAATAATGTGTTACATTATTAGCAGAAATATTTATGAAATGTTGCCTTAGTAGTATTTTAAAGCTCAATTACTTTTTAAGTATTGGGTATCTGTACTTCATCTGAATTAATACTTGTTAGTAAGAAAAAATCTTAAATCATATGTTTTTTCCTGATATAGGAGAAAAGGAAGCTACCTAAATTTCCAAATGGATCTACCCCTACTGGAGAGACGCTCAAAGAAGAGGGCCATCATGCTGGACCTGAGCTACAAAGGACTGGAAGGTGTGTTTGCTTAATTAAGTTTGAGTAATCACAAAAAAAAAATAGGAGCAATAAATCATCACTAATTACAGTTTTCTGTGATAACATTATCAATACCTTTATTGTGAATTGAAAGGATTTAATTAAGCGCATCTCCTTCTTTTCCTTTTCAAGTGTTAAATTCTTACCTATGATTGGCCTACTTTAAATCATTATCAACAGTATGTTAATATTTCTCAACACACTTGTGAAGGATTTCATTATATGATAATGTCTCCTTTAATTGACTAAATTTTCAGAATTCATTTTGATTTTAAGCTGTTATAAAGCATGCATTTATCATACATATGGCAGAAAATTGAAATTTTTCTCTACTGGGCTAGATATTCAAAATGTTACACAAACAAAAAATCAGTGTCAAAGAAGAATTCTACAGAAGAAACTAAAAGATACCCAACAAAACAGAAATTACTGGGCAGTCTCCACATTCAAACATTGGCAAGGAACAGAATGCAGGCAAAGTAATGATATTTGTCCTGCACTCATTTTCAATGACAACTCTTGTACATAAATTATATATGCATTTTCAGGCAAGCTTAGTAAACAGGTACCCTTGACTACAACATTTAATTTTCTATAAATTTAGTAAAATATTTGACAGGCTATATTCTAATTCTTTCCCCAGAACCAGCCTTGGATCAGGAATAAGGGGAAAACTAGAAATTCAGAAAGTAATATTTCATAGACTAAAACTAGTCATTTTTTAGAGATTTAAAGAGAACCTGTCACCATATGAGTTAACTTGATTTTCAGGTCAAGTAAAGTCTTGCTTGCTTCCATATACAGGAGCTTGTAATATGCACAAATGATCCTTCTCTTAGGAACACAATGTTATGTTTTTTCCATTTTTTTGTAACTACTCTGAATTCATCTGGGTTTAATCTGGGTTTGACCTTGTCAACATTTTAGATAACATCCATCATCATAATAGCAGTTTCTGCTTCTATTTTGCTCAGTTGAATTCATTATACTATGTCTTCTTTATTTTCCTTAAAATTCTTCTATATCTAGAGCCTATTGCTGCAACAGATGGGAGATGGATGTTATTTATATTTTTAGAAAACTCTATATATGGAGAATTTCACTAAAAAATGAAACTAAAGCTGCTTCTAGAACACTTATAAATTTCTGGTAAACATTGGAGTGCAGGAAATGACAATGGTTCGGGAAGTACATTTGAACTGCTCTTTTCATGTTCAGTTTGTTCTGAACGTCATTGCATTTGGGTATGAGGTTCTAAATAATGTTTGGTTAAAATAATTTCAAGGATCTTTTTCAATATCTAGCCCATTATATGGAAAATACGTAGCCACTTTTTAAAAATGTTAAATATAATTGCTTTTTCTAAAATTGCTTAATTGGAATCATCTAAATTATTTTACATTTTAGTATTATATTTTAAATTGGATTATGAAGTGGTTAACTCGTGCTAACAATTGGCACTGGCAGTCTTGTGTAGCCCATAGTTTTAACTAGCTAAAATCCTCTAGTGTACAGTTTGACAAGTTTCATCTCACCTATTTAGGCTTTTTGGTGGTTTGATGCTTGACATCAAAAGGAAAACAACTTTTTTCTTGAGTGACTTCAAGGATGCACTAAGCCTGCAGTGCCTGGCCTCGATTCTTTTCCTATACTGTGCCTGTATGTCTCCTGTAATCACTTTTGGAGGGCTCCTGGGAGAAGCTACACAAGGCAGAATAGTGAGTACAAAGAATGGTAGTAGCCAGGCTTTTAGATCTTCAGAGGCAAGTCACTGTGTGCATTTGTCTCATTTATTCACACTTTTATTTGAAGAATTTACCCACAGCACTTGATTAGCCTGCCCCAAAACAGACCTTCCCCCAAAAGGTAATTGCTGTGGAAAATGTGGGAAACTC
Source organism: Caiman crocodilus (assembly GCA_030014935.1). Taxonomy (NCBI): domain Eukaryota; kingdom Metazoa; phylum Chordata; order Crocodylia; family Alligatoridae; genus Caiman; species Caiman crocodilus. Next base: position 193,773,172 of record JAGPOW010000261.1, read on the forward strand.
ATGTGAACAGGAGAAGATGCACAGTCGAGGTAAAAATCTTTATCCTGCCTTACTGGATGAATGGCTTCATGAACTGAGAGAGGTCTTGCATTGCCTCTCTTTGGAAAGGGGGGGATAGAACTGGTTCTTAATTTAAAAAAGTAAAACTTAAATCCATAAAGATACACCATCCCAGTGGGTCTGCTTAGGATAAGTCCCAGGCTCAAGGTGAATAGTAAAGAAAACCTAATGGCCTTGCGTAATAAGCTTGGATGGATGATATCTACAGTACACTAGTAGAGGAAGTGAATTGTGTATTTAAACAATGGGTAAAATATACTTTTTCACTATTTGTATATTGTTCTTAGAAGGAGGAAATAATGAAGGCTTACAAACAGAAAAATACTCTTCATTTGTATGTATTAATGTAGTTGCCTATAAAGCACGATTTCAATTTTGGTAATACAATATAACAGCACCAGATCTATTTGAATTAAATTTTGTAATAATGTGTTGCATTTTTCAGAAAGGGGAGGGAATGGTTACATTATCTGTCTCAAGTTGCTATTTCTGCATTAATTGGCTAATAATAAAATTAAAATTTAATGAAGTATATTTTCTGCTTTCTGAAATGTGAAAATTAGACTACTTAGAGTGAAAAGGGTATATTTAAATATCTCAGGTTTTTTTTAGGGTTTTGATTTAACATTTCTTCAAAACACAGAATTCACCATATTACTTTTCAGAGCAAATGTTTGAAATTGTGTTAGTGCTATTAGTTGTTTGCAAAAGATAGTGTGATTAAATGCTAGTAACTTAGATATTTGCCTATTGATATGAAAATTTGAACAACTTATTGGCTATTACAAAATCTACTAACGGAAATAAGTAATATTCTTTACTACGTAATACTTAACCTGCACCTAAATCTGTTCAGATAATTAGCATAAAAATGTTAACATGTTTGTTAAATGTGCATCTTGTGTCACGTTTGAGACCTGTTTCTTTTGAGCTTGATGTGTAAATAACTTCTTTCTTTTAGCTGTCTGGGATTGTTTGTAGGTTTGTTCCTGCCTTTTTAAATATTTGGGTGTGAATCACTGAATATAATAAGTTTAGTTTCTGCAAATATTCTTTCAAGTCCAGTAGATGACTTTGTAAGTTACACAGTTTGTGTTCAACCCCCTCCCTCATTCACAAAAGCTGTCACTTCCTCAGTATTTCCTTTTCCTGACAGCCTGATTGAAAGCCCAGAGTTAATGCACTGACTTAAAAACACTTGTTCAAGGTTAATTGTTAAAAGAAGCTGGGTTTTATAAGCCTCTTAAATTGTTTATGATTTATGAAGTTACATTGTTTGTGACCCCCATTCAGCAAATCAGTTTTACCCCGGTTGTGTTTCATTGAATAATTTTATGCCTAATTTTTGTATCTTTCTCAGATTTGAATAATTACTAAATATCAAATAGGTTTTTAAAACTTGCTGCTCAAAAATCTTATTGTCTATTGAATAACTTTTTCATCATTCTAATTCTAACTGGATTAGATAATTTGTGAAAATCTTAAATACTGTACTGATTTGTATTGTAAAAGGTTTGCTTCTTTCCCAGGGTAGATTATTTCTCTCCTTCCCGCCCTGCCCCCAATGGGATGTTGGCTTATTGGTTCTCAGATTTATTGTCATGTGTTCATAAGCCAGTATTTTTCAGTAAGCCTAGTTAGATGTGTTTTGCAATGCATGGCTGAGGGGTGCAGGTTTGATATAGCACGCAGATTATTTTGATGCAAGTCTGGTGTAGTATCTTCTTTCTTAATGAGACAGACAACTTTATTAGAACATGTGTTGATTAGGTACTATGTTTTTGTTATAACATTTGTTAGGTGCTTTCCTTCACAGCCTCCAGAATGAATAACCTTTTTTTCTCTCATGGTTTTGGACTGCTTTACATTTCTCAAGAGTAAAGTAGTCCAAAGCTTTTGACCATGATGCTGTTCCAGCAAAGTTGTGTTAAGTTACACTTGTGTGTGAAACAATAATGACTTCAATGCTTTTACATCATGTCTTGTTTCTAAGTTAATATATCTTAATACCCTAAATATGTAAACAATATGTGAAATGTTAATTTTAAAATCAGTGTAGTCATGAAGATTTTTTTTCCCCAAACAGAGTGCAATAGAGTCTCTCTTTGGAGCCTCGTTAACTGGGATTGCCTATTCTCTGTTTGCTGGGCAGCCTCTTACAATACTGGGGAGCACTGGACCAGTTCTAGTATTTGAGAAAATATTATTTAAATTCTGCAAGTAAGTAACATTTTCTGATCTTGTTACACTACTTTGCATTTTACCCCAGAGAATTTTAGATCTCAGTTCTGTATGGTGGTGTTCTGACTTAGCCTCTTGATTTGATCCAAAACTAAAAAAAAGCTGCTTTTCAGCTTGGTTTGAATGTATGTCAGTTTGTAAGAAGAGCTTACAAGACTTTAACTGTGGGACTTGCGAACTGGAGCTCTGATCCTTCTTGTGGCAGTGCAGTCCTGGCCTCTTCCCTGCTGTCCACCCTGAGGTACATATGCACCTGCTGCCAGCAGAGAGCCAGGCTAAGGCTACACAGACCCTGGTGTAGCCACTTGTAGCCTCCCCTTGCCACGGTCAGCCCAGCCTCCTGGCAGGTTCCTGCCACCCACTACGGGTCCTGGGCTGCTCATGACAGGTGGTTGGGGATGCTGTGAGTAGCTGCATTGGGGTCTGCGGAGCCCAGGCCCAACTCATCGCCAGCGGTGGCTAGACATGCACCTAGAGTGCATGATAGGGAAGGGGTTGGGGTGTGCTGCCAGAGGAAGGATTGGGCCCCTCACAGCTTGCCTACTGTCTGCCCTTGGGTATGCGTGTACCTGCTTCTGAGAATGAGCCAAGCCAGGGCTCTGCAGACCCTAGTGCAGCCACTTGTAGTCCTGACTCCTAGGCAGGTATGCACCAGTGGCAGTGAGGGATGAGGAGCTTTCCTAGCCTACTGTTGATGCCTGGAGGATAAGTAAGTATAGGTGGGAGCTGGTCCCTGGCAGGTACATGTTATCAGTTAACCATTTATCTGATAACATGAGGGGAATTTAAACGGGTACTTAATTAAGCAGTATTTACAGACCTAATTTTATTACCTATTCAGTATCCCCCCCTGAAAATAGAATTTTAAAAGCTATTTAGATATTTAAAATTATAATCATATTACACAGATGAAAGAAAAAAAAGTGGAACCACTTCCTAATCACTAATATTGAATCTTCTGTTTTCAGAATATCCTCAATTTCAGCATCTCTGTTTCAGGAGATATGGTGTGCATCTAAAACCTTAAAACTAGTATATTTGAAAACTTTAGTGTTTTTTTAATCTACAACAGTTCAGGGTCATATTCTGCCCAACTTACATATACAAAAAATATTAAAGAATTGTTTAAATTAAACGTTCATATATTTCTTAGCTTTCAGTTGGTGATCTCTAAGTAAGTGGCAAATGCTGTCCCTAGCAGCAACTGCTGAAGTAATAAAACAGATTGTGGAGACAAAAGAAAAACTGGTGAGCCACTTACTTTAGCAGCAGTTGTAAAGCACAGATTGACCCCACCAAGGAAATTGGAGTTCCAGGCAAAGGCTAAATTGTAATTTAATAGAACATTTACTGACCTTTTTGCCTAAAATACAATGGTGGCTTTGAATAGAAAGGAATGACCAAGGACTAGTCTGGCTTTAAGGAACTCTGACTAGGTAGATAGCTTTGAAAAGAACCTAACTTCTCTTCTTGGCTGGAGAGCATTCTATGCCAGTGCTTCTCAAACTGGTGGTCTGCAGGTCACTGCCGGTCTGTGAGCCACCAGTCCACAGCGAGTTGCCAGGAAAGAAAAAAATATATTTTCAGAAGCATAACATTGATATATCATAGCGCCATAGTTAGTACATTCCAACACTCCAAGTGATGTCACGTCGCGCAAGGTGAGGAAAGAGAAAGAAACACCTGGTTGCACAGTTGTGTAGTGCTATTACACGCAGTTGCTGCCACCGGCTGAACTGGGCACCGGTCCCTGGCTCATTGGAAAAATTGCCAGTCCAGCATGTCAGATGGTGTTGAACAGTGCTTCTCAAACTATTAACCTCGTTATCCCCTGTGGAGTGTAGTAACGCCAGCCCACAGGATCAATGCAGAAAGAGATGAAAAAATGGTCTCAGCTCTACCTAAATCAGTGCTGCCCTGCAGAATAAAGGGGTGGGGGGTGGCAGTTGAATAGGTTCAGGAAAAAAATTTGGCCTACTTCTCCATTCCAAGGTGGAGTATGGTGTGGGTATACGTAATCTTGATGTTTCTACAAATTCTTCTCTCTCTCTTCCCTTTTCCCCAAAACAGGGACTATGGTCTTTCCTATCTCTCTCTACGAACCAGCATTGGTCTGTGGACTTCATTTTTTTGCATTTTATTAGTGGCAACTGATGCAAGCAGCCTTGTATGTTATATCACTCGATTTACTGAGGAGGCCTTTGCGGCACTCATTTGCATAATATTTATCTATGAGGCATTAGAAAAGCTTTTTCATTTGGGAGAAGTGTACGCATTCAATATGCACAATGACTTGGATAAACTGACTTCATATTCGTAAGTATCATCTTTTTTACTATATTTATGTAATATTTTACAGTACACTGACATTTTTTTACTCTATACATGTATATGAAGGTATACATACACAATACCATTTGTTCATAACATTTGAAAAGTTAAATTCTTTAATTTTTGCACGTTCTATTTAGTGCATTTTAATTTTTTTAAAAAAATGCAGCTTTGACTACATGTTATCCAATCTCAGTTGCATATGATCCAAGCAGAAGGCATGTAGGTATAAAACAAGGGTGAGCAATTATTTGGACTGAAGGGCCACTTAGGGAGTTTGGTTGGCAACCCTTGGGCTGCAGCAGCTCACCGAAATGTCTTAAATGGCTTTGTCCTGCATTTGGCTGGGCAGATGGGATGGGGCCACAGGCAGGTGAGAAGTGGCATGTGGGAGTGGGATGGATGGGTGGGGCCGGGATCAGGCCATGACACTGCGGGACCTGGGGCAGAGACTATCTATTCCTCACGTGCCTATCTATTTCCTTCCTGCAAAACTGGCATCCATCATAGGGAGATGTGGGCAGATGCAAGGGTGTATGGAGACCTCGCCCACTCGCTCTGTCTGGCACCCCTGGCAGTGGGTGCAGGGCAGCTGGGCCATAGTGCTGTGTAGTGGCAGCTGGAAGGAGCCACTGCTGTTGGGGCAGCCGGGAAGCAAGTCTAGCCACTGTGCCACCCCAGCCCTGCTGTGCACCAAGGGGCAACAGGATCAGGTGCATGTGCCATGGCCTGAGCTACCCCCTGTGCTATGCCCTGTGCCTGAGCTGGGCTGGGTGGGGCTCAGGGAATGGATAAATTTCCTTGCCCACAGGCCATATCTTTCTCACCCCAATATAAAAACAAACTAGCTTCAGTGCATTTTGGAAACTTCTCGATCTTGTGGTTTTTAATGCATGAATTTTATTTCTGGCTTGATATCCATGTACTTCAATGTAATCAGTTTATACCAGTGATTCTCAGTCTTTTTAGGCTTGAAGCAGCCTCGAAAAATGCCAGCTCTTAGTTGCTACTCGTTATTTTGACCCTACAGAAAAGTAATGGAGCAATTAAGAATTAAAAAATACCACAGCAGGTCAGAATGTTTTTAACGCTGTGGATTGCTGTTTAAAATATCAGAGTTTATCTTGTGAATCATGTTTACACACCTAGCAGAGTTAACATTGCATGGTACCCTTTAGCCTTTGAAAGAAGCTCAAGGCACCCATGACTGGATTTAGGTGTGCAAGCACATGTGGCGCCACAAACCTTGTGCATTGCATGTTAAACTGTGTGTGACACTATCTAATGGCTTTATTTTATAAACCCATCCTTTTATTATTTAATTTTGAATCATTTTATTGCACAGACTGAGGAGCCTTGAGCTCTATCTTTTCATAAGTGTATAGGAAGTGCTGTCCTGAAAACATTTTTGAAAATATAAATTACTAAAAATCACCACATGGTTACCCATTTACAAGTTTAAACCCAAATAAACAAGAATGGGGAAAAAATCATTAAAAGTACTTTTAATTTATCTTTCAGATGTGTATGTTCTGAGCCTCAAAATCCCAGCAATGATACTTTACAGCTGTGGGCAAAAAGCAATAAGTCTGTGGATACCATAACATGGAGTAACTTGACAGTTTTGGTGAGTACCTCTGAAGATAAAAAGCTGTCTTGCAGATTTATTTTTATCTTTGCCAAATAGAATCTGGAATGGTTACTTTGCAGTTCTATATAGGGCATATTTAAGACGGTAGGGAAAAAACTGGAAGTTTGGAGAGTAATATTTCCCTTCCCTTTTCAGTACCCAAAAAACTTATATTTTATGATTTATGCCAATAAGTCTCAATTTCACAAAGAGATTGATCTAAATGTTTACTATTATTATTGGCTTACTTCATAGGCTAAGGACAAGCTGTGTCCAAGATGTAGGTAAAACATGTATGTGACTATTTTACTCTATTACTATTGCATCACGGTAGCATTTATTTTTAGTAGGCTGAGTCCTCATTTCAATATGGATGTCAGTGAATTTGAGATGTGCTTAAAGTTTAAGCAAGAAATGAAAGTGCTTCTCAAAAAATTGTACGCTCTGTATTTGATTATCCTTTTACCTCTACCTCATATCCAAATGAAAGTCTTCATCTATAATACTTTATTTTAGGATTAAAAGTACATATTAGTCAGAAGTCAATATTTGCTGACAGTTACCATCATAATGAATATTTCCTTCCCAAATATTATATCTAATATACTGTTATCTAATAGTTATTGGCAAGTACTGTCCTTCCAAGTTTCCACTATAATAATTCATTTCCCAAGGTTGTTGCATGTACTGAACAGCTTCAAGGATGCTTTGAGTTCTGATTCACATTTTGGCACAATCTTCTGTTCATTTGTGGATTTTACTCATTCATTGGTTAGGATTGTTACCATACGCTTAAATTATCTGTGAGAGAGAGATGGCCCATTGGCTTTGTTTTGAGCCTCAGAACCCCAGCAATGATACTTTTATAGATGTGGGCAAAAAGCAGTAAGTCATAAGGGCAAACATAGTGTCCATATTTAAGAATGGGAACTACAGACCAGTCAGCCTCACCTTGGTAAAATCATGGAGTAGATCCTCGAGGAACCCACTTGTAAGCATGTGGAGGAAGAAAAAAGTGATTAGGAACAGTTGTCATGGATTTGCCAAGGCAAGTCATGCCTAACCAAACTGACTGCCTTCTATGATGAGGTGACTCTCTGTGGATGAGGGGAGACTGGTGGATGTGATGTACTTGGTGTGCCTTGATTTTTAGCAAGTCCTTTGATACAGTTTCCCACAGCATTCTCGTAGGCAAGATAAGGAAGGTATGGGTTGGATGGACTGTAAGGTTGATAGAAAACTGACTGGAGCATCAGGCTCAGAGTAATAATCAATGGCTCAGTGTTTAGTTGCCAGTCAGAATCAAGTGGAGTTCCCTAGGGCTTGGTCCTAAGGCTGGTTTTGTTCAAGGTCTTCATCAATGACCTGGAAGGTGGCATAGAGTGCACCCTCAGCCAGTTTGCAGAGGACACCAAGCTGGGGGGAGTAGTAGATATGCTGGAGAATAGGGCTAGGATTCAGAGTGACCTAGACAAATTGAAGGATCGGGCTGAAAGGAATATAATGAGGTTAAACAAGTACAAGTGCAAAGTCCTGCATTTAGGATGGAACAGTCTCATTCACCAGTACAGGTTGGGGCTGACTGGCTGGGTAGCAGCTCTGCAGAAAAGGACCTGAGGGTTACAGTGGACAATAAGCTGAATGAGTCAGCAGTGTCCCTTAGTTGCCAAGAAGGCTAACAGTATCCTAGGCTACATTGGTAGGTGTGGAAGTAATTTATTCCCCTCTACTCAGCACTGATGAGGCCACATCTGGAGTACTGTGTTCAGTTTTGGCCCCTCACTACGAAAAGGATATGGACAAATTGGAGAGAATCCAGTGAAGGGCAACAAAAATGGTGAGGAGGAATGGGACTTATTCAGTAGGGGTGTGCAAAGCGGGCAGTATTAGATTTAGATTCAGCCTGATTTGAGGGACAGTGATTTGATTTGCTGATTCAGATCACTGTCCCAATTTGATTTGGCTGAATCTGCATCTGAAGATACAATGCAGATTTGGAGAATCAGCAATTCAGCCATAAATACAGCTTTGTTTTTTTCCTATGTACTTCAAGGTACGAGGCATGGCTTGTGAACGCTGAGATGCTGGGGCAGATGGAGCATCACATGGGAGTGTGGGGCAATCCTCTGCATGCTTGGCGGTGGACCTGGAAGTGGCTTGGAAGTACTTCTGGTTCACTTCCAGGTCTGCTGCCAAGCATGCAGGGGACCCCCTCCGGCTCAGTGATCAGCCATGGGGGGAACCCCAGGTGTCCGTT
>JAGPOW010000261.1:193781790-193809855 GCA_030014935.1 Caiman crocodilus
CCCCCCCCCCCGACCCAGGAGGCACCAGTTGTTGAGCCAGGGCGGGGGGAGGGAGGGCGCATGGGGGTCCCCTGAACGCTGTGCTGTGAACTTGGAAGTGGACCAGAAATACTTCTGGTCTGCTGCCAAGCATGGGAGGGGACCCCCCTGCACTCCCATGGCATGGTCCATCCACCCCACCATCTCGGTGTTCACAAACCATACCTGGTACCTTGAGGTTGCTAAATCTTCAAATCTCTCTGAATCAAATTGGACGCTTCCAATTTGATTCAGAGAGATTAATGGGTTTCCTGATTCGATTTGGATTTGGTCGCCAAATTGGGCTGAATCTTCTCCGAATTGAATCAGTGACCGAAGCTTTGCACACCCTATTTAGTCTAGAGAAGAGAAGACTGAGAGGAGACTTAATAGCAGTTTTCAACTACCTTAAGTGGGGTTTGAAAGAGGATGGAACTAATCTGTTCTCTGTGGTAGGAGATGACAGAACAAGGAACAACAGTCTAAAGTTGCAGCAAGGAAAGTTTAGGTTGGGTCTTAGAAAGAATTTTGTTATTAGGAGGGTAGTAAAACACTGGAACAGGTTACCCAGACAGGTGGTGGAAGCTCCATCCTTGGGGGGGTTTCAAAACCCAGCTAGACAGAGCTTTGGCTGGGATGATCTAGTTGGGGCTTGCCCTGCTTTGAGCAGGGGTTTGGACTACATGACCTCCTGAGGTCTCTTCCAAACCTAACTTCCTATGATTCTATGATTGTGTGTATGTGTATTTATTCTGTCATACCAGCTTAACATTTTAAGCAATTGCCTATAACCTCCCCAATAATTCTATATTTTCTCATCTGAAATCAATTTCTTCTTAATTCTGGCCAAATTCTTCTACTATGCCACCCAACAGCACATATCCAAGTTAAAATCTGTGGGGGGCGGGGGGGGGGCGTGTAGATTTTTGACTTGTTGTTCTCCCCGAGGCAGACCCAGGCTGTGGTCCTATGCAGCCAGGGAAGGGGTTTAAACCTCCTTCTTCCCTACCTCAGTCTGCAAGCCCCTGGCCATCCCCCCAGTAGGGAATGGGGGACAGAAGCCTGGCAGGGGCTGCCCCCCTATGCAGACTAGGGCTGGAGTCCTATGGGGGCCTAGGAGGGGGTTTAAACCCCCCTCCCCCCTGCCTTCAAGTGCTGGCCCTGGGTTGGGGTTTGGACAGGTGCCCTGCTCTTTGCTTGAGCTAGGGGGCAAAAGCCTGGCAGGGGCTGCCTTCCATCAGACCCAAACTGTGGTCCCATGTGGGTTTGGGAGGAGGTTTAAATTCTCCCTCTCCCTACCTCAGTGTGCAAGACCCAGGTCAGGGTGCGCCCCCTCCCCCCTTCACTTGAGGTAAGGGGGCAAAAGCCTGGCATGGACTGCCTCCATCTCAGCAGGGAGCAGGGGGGCAAAGGCCTGGCAGGGACTGTCACATCCCTGCACCAGGCAGATCTTGGCTGGGTTCCTCTGCGGACCAGGAAGGGCAGTTTAAAACCCCCTTGCTCCTGGCCTCAGCATGCTGGGGCTTGGCCATGCCCCCTCTGCTTGAACAAGGAAGTTGGGAAAGCCTTGGAGTGCTTCTCTCCTTCCTTCCTTTTGGCAGTGGCTGGGTGGTGTGCTTTTGCACCCCTCAGCTTCTGGCCTGTGCCACTGCAGGCATGTGGCTGCATTTGCAGAATCAGAAGTAAATGTCTATTCACATGCTTATTAGTTCAATCTATGCATGTTAGTCAAAACTACAAAGATTTAATTGATTCAGCCTCTGGCTTTTTGACTGTCTGTACTTAACCACGGTAACAATTCTGACCAATGGACAAGTGAAATCCACAAATCTGTAAAACAAAATATGGGGAACTTTTCAGGTCAGCAGACCAAGCCCAAAATTTGACATTGCTCATAAACAAGCCAGTTTAAATTTCCTGTTTCTCGCTTGTTTATTTGGAAAGTGTGGATTATTCCTTCAGTTGAAATACTTGAATTTTTGTATTTTTGTATACTTTTGAATTTTTGTCAGTATAGGCTGACAACCAGTTTGTCTTGCTCTTGTCTTGTTTTCTTAGGCTTCTGTTGCATGTTACACATTAGGTAATGAACTGGTTAATTGTATATTAAATTTAGACTAGCCAAATATCCAAAGTAGTTATCAATGTATAGCTCTAAGAAGAGCCTACCAGCTACAAAACTAGTGCTTGAAAATGTATAACAACTCCATAGCTGGTTTCTATCCAGCTTTAATTTGAACTTGTTACAAGGTCTTTACAGTTTCTCTGTATCCACCTGTTGTCTTGTCATATGCTGAGTGTAGTAAGCTTTTTTTCAGGCTTTTATCTCTTTGCAAAGGGTCCATTTGGACACTACTGAGACTCTCTCTAAGACTAAAACAGTAATACTACTACCAATAATTGGGATTTCATTTTTTCACTCAAGTTTGTTGTTCATAGGCAGATTTTTTCTTTTTCCCTAGCTTACATGGAGAGATCCTTGCCTCTCAAAAATCAGCTTTAACTTGCTATTTAATTCAACAGTATTTCCTCTAAAACAATACAGTTTAAAAAACAAACAAACCAGCTTTCCATTTATAAAAAAATCTTAAAGTTTTGTAGGAAGAATTTAAAGTAGAGAAGAATCTCTAAGATGGTAAATACAAGCCTTAGAATAAAGAAATGGGAAAAATGAAGAGAGAATTTAAATGAGGGAGCCCATTTCAAGGTCATCTTGAAAGATGATTTTGCATGAAATTACTTGCCATACTGGGGTTGAGCCTGCAGAATCTTCCATGATGATGATATAATTTTGAAAAATAGGGCAGAAATAAGTTGACTGTGTTAATGGAATGCTTTCTGTTTATGAGAACACCTTTTTGTACACAGGTTCTGGAAATATTTGAAATTCAAGTTTTGATGCTGAATGTAAGGGGGTATATAGTCAAATCACAATTACTTAAAGCTTTTAGTATGGGAGTGCCTTTTCAGAGCAGTTCTTTTTCCTGAATAAGTTTAAGTGAGAGGGCAGAAGATAAATTAATTATTTGAATGCATGTATTTTAAACAATTTAACTAATTTTATTGTCTTGTTTTGCAGGAATGTAAGGCATTTAAGGGTGCATTTCTTGGATCAGCTTGTGGTCATCAGGGCCCATATATTCCAGATGTTCTGTTTTGGTCTGTCATATTATTCTTTACAACATTTTTCCTCTCCTCTTTTCTCAAGCAGTTCAAGACCAAACGCTATTTTCCTACCAAGGTAATTGGGGAAAGCCACAGCTTGTTTTATATTGAGTTTTCTTGCTTGCGGTAATAAACTGGATTTTCTTGCGTGCCACCTAATAAATAAAACATGCACCTTATCTTTGCAAGGCAAAGCATAGCCAGAGACCAGCTCACTCCCCCTCAGTCAGTTCACTGGTTGCTCCAAGTAAAAGTTAGTGTTAGTCCTTTCACTGTCACTATTGAATTAGCAGTAGTTTTTTATCTGGACAACCAAAAGCTGTTGCCGTTCAGCAGTGGCAGAGAGAAGGTTAACACTGCATACTGCCACTGCTGCTTGTTAGCTGGAGAGAAGTGATAGCCATTACAGCACAGTGCTTATATGTTTCTATTCCAGCAAAGAAAAATTCAGCTTCCCCACTTGACATACCCCAGTTCTGGAGGGTTTGTTTTTTGAGGCAGGAAAAATGTTTGTGGTGTGTGAGTAAATGTGGTAACCTACTCACACGCCTCTTTTGCTTTGTGGTGTAATTTAAGAAAAGTTTTGCTTTTTACTATGTCAAACATTATCATAGTACTTTGCTTGATTTCGGTCAGGAGAAGAGAGAAATAATTAAAAAAAAATTCTGAAAATTTTCAACACTTAAAAAAACAGTCAATGAACTACCTCCGATTTTTGTAGTCATAGTAATGAATAGGCTAAGTATTCAAAGGTGTAATTAGGCCTATGGATCTGTACTGGTGTTACCAAGTGAAAACATTGTTAATTTTCCTCACTTAATACAGATAAAAGAGAGATCACTAACTTTTAATGTCAGAGGTCTGTGACCACTTATTTAACATTTTTATCAAATTCATTTTCCACGACCTGAAACTGTTACACTGATATCCATCAATCAGCTGAATACAAAGTGTGTGCATGGAGAGTTTACTGAGCGGTTCCATTATATCGAGGAACTTCCTTTACAATCACAACGACAGTATAGCATTTAGAAATAATTAAGCGGGGAAAATGAATAGTGCCTCATAGAGAAGAGACCAGAAGGATTAGCTAATTGATAGTTGATTAGTGCTGCAGTTCTGCTGTATTAGGGAGTCATCCTTTGGGTAGCCTCTGCAGTGTATTGCAAACTGGGAAACTTATTGCCACTTTTGTAAACATCTTGCAGAATATCATGGTCATTGTTTTCTGGTGAAGTTGCTCAATATCATGCATGAAAATAAACTATTCTTGGTATGCAATGTTGGAGAGAGGACTGGAAGTTAGTTGCAAATTAGATGCTTCTTCTATGTGACCATTCTCTTTTGTGTTTTGAAGTGGGGCACAAATCCAATTGGGATGCTGTTTTTGAGGGACTAGCCCTAATTACTAATGGAACCAGAATACTCCTAACGGCCTGGAAAGAATTTGTTTCCCTCAGCAGATTATCTTGAATGGGATTTATTGAAAATGTTTCTGTTGCATTAGTGTGGAGTGTCAGCATACAATTTGTGCTATTTAGTGCAAGGAGATATTGGACTGAGATATCCTGGACATGCTTGCTTTTGAGTTGGAAGTAGTGTAGGTGAATTAGTGTGGTGTTATGGACCTCTGCTGTTCAGGGTCCATCGCATGTTTCAACATGATGTGGCTTTGTCATATAAGCACATTCCCTATAGAAGTGATTCCCAGTGGGTGTGCCAAGGCATACTAGTGTGCTGTGCAAAAAGGGTAGGATTGGGCCAACAGACCAGTAAGCCAAGTCTGGTTTTAATCCAGAAAAGAAGTGTTCCCTAGATATCAGAAGTATAAGAAACATTGTTCTATGGTAACCCATGTTATTGGTTTCAAGCTTACAAGTCACTTTAAGGGAGAAGAAGTGTGAAGTGTCAGTAATGGGTCTTAAGATTTCTGATGAACCAGATCACATTTTATATTAACAATTTTTTAATCTCCATTTGAATTTGCAGAAGTTATTGACTATAACAATGGGAATAGCTGATATAATGTACTTTCTTCCTTTATAGGTGCGCTCTACAATCAGTGACTTTGCTGTGTTTCTAACCATCATGATCATGGTTCTGATTGATTACCTTGTTGGAGTTCCATCTCCTAAGCTGCTTGTTCCTGAGAAGTTTGAAGTAAGAAATAAAAAATGTCTCTTCCTTTTTAAAGCATATAAATGATCATCAGTCTTAAAGATAATAGAATGGTGAACAAGTATATAGTTGAATATGGAAGGAGCAAGTGTTTTTTGACTTTAAATAGAAATGCAGCTTAAATCAACATTTTTCCATGCTTTTTCTTGGCTTCCTTCTACTTTTTAATCTACACTTCTGCTTTTGGTCCATTTACCCGAAGGAGATGGTTTTTAATGGAAATCCTTGTTGCTTTTGTTGGAAAAGCACAGGTCTTTTAGGAGCGGTATCTGAAAGCTAAAGAGAATGGAATGACTTTTTAATTTTGTCTGTTAAGTTTTCACACAAACCATGCTTTTGTGCATCTTAAAGTTTATAATGTTGTATGTACGGTAGTCAGATACATCACTCCTTCAATCCTAGCCATTTTGGAACTTGAACATTGTTTTGTTTTAAATTATATGAAAGCAAAAGCCTTATCAATCTAATTTTTTATTATTATGGAAAGCATTTATGGCAATAAAACCATCTTTTTTGTTGACTATCTTCAATCCCACTACTCATGGCTTTGTGTGTGTGTTGTTTTTTTTCCCAGCCCACTTCAAAAGACAGGGGATGGTTCATAGATCCTCTGGGAAATAATCCTTGGTGGACACTACTGGTAGCTGCTGTTCCTGCTTTACTCTGTACAATTCTCATTTTCATGGATCAACAGATCACAGCAGTAATCATAAACAGAAAGGAGCATAAGTTGAAAGTAAGTTTACTTGTATTCATTTTCTAATGTAATATAAATTAATTTGTGGACAAAAGTTAAAATTAGTGCAAATAAAATGTGTTCTTTGTTTTCAAAATTAGGATAAGGTCTACAAAACAAAATTAAGCTGAAACTGTTAGCACTCTAGATAATAGCTTATGTCTCTCTTGTTGTTTGTTCCTAAGTTATGGGCTAATGAATATTGCAGCACAAAGTAAAAGATCCTAAAAGATGCTCAGTTTTGTAGAAAATGTATTTCTTTGCTTGACTTTACAGAAAGGCTGTGGCTATCACCTTGATCTGCTTGTGGTTGGTGTTATGCTGGGGATATGTTCCCTCATGGGCTTGCCTTGGTTTGTGGCTGCAACTGTCCTGTCTATAAGTCATGTCAACAGCCTAAAAGTCGAATCTGAGTGCTCCGCCCCAGGAGAGCAACCAAAGTTCTTGGGAATCCGGGAGCAACGAGTAACAGGACTCATGATTTTTGTTTTGATGGGGTTATCAGTGTTCATGACCTCTGTATTAAAGGTAAGATTATATTGTTCCAAAACGTACACCTTTATTTTCATATCACAATTTAGCATTTGATCATTTCAGTAAGTTCATAATGGTAATAAGACAGCTACATTTAATTTAGAAGAATCTTTTTTAAAAGCATCCATGAAGATTTGGAAAGGAGGAAGAGTGGGAAGAAACAGCACCTTCAAGAGTCTGATCTGTTTATAATTAATAAAAATTCTGCAGGTCAGGTTAGGGTTTGTTTATTCCAGATTTTTCCCCGGGTGACTTCAGTGGGTTTTCATAGATGTGAACTGGTTGAAAATGGTTGGTAATGCACAAAACTGAGTAAATTGATCTCTTTTTCTCTTAACTGTATTTGCTCTTCAGCACTGAAAGAAGTAAAAACTTGTCACTAAAGGGTGCTGACAGAAGTGACAGTTTTCACCTGATCTGGCCATGCACCAGTTCATAGCTGTGACCAAAAACAAGTGTACCACTGAACACAGTTTAAAAAATGGCTGATAGGGTGAAAATTGACCCCCTCCCTCATTGCATGAGGTATTAGATAGACATTTCAAAATGTAGTGTCTTTTGTAATTTGTCTGTGAGATCCCAGCCTGTAGCTGTTTTCAGAATGGGAGGGGATGAGGGAGCAGAGAGAGTTCAGTCTGGGGGATTTTCAGTGCTTCCTGAAGGGTGGGGTGAATTGGAGCCCCCACAAGGTCCAATTCACCCCACCCCACCCTTCAGCACCAGCTGGGGAGCCTCAAGAATGAGCTTCTTTTGCTGCCGTCCCCTCTCCCATTCTGAAAACAGGAGCACTGGCAGAGAGCCCTGGCCTTTGCTATGGGAGTCAGGCTCCCAGCTGGCAGTTAAGATTCCCCTCCCACCTAGAACCAACAGTGAATTTCTGTTTGGTCTGGGGTAACTCTGTAACTTGAAATGCTTTGAAAAACTTGTCCAGAGTTATATCTTGGAGTTGCACTTCTGTCTGCACCCAAAAATGGAAACGCATGTTTGGGTATATGATGAATTGTAATACCTAGCTCTTATATAATGCTTTTCAGTTCTTGACCTCAAACACTTTCAAGTATCATCACTTTGGAAACAGAGCTGTTAAAATGCTATTTTAAAACAGTAACCTTTTAAATACTTTAATCCATGAAAGTTTGACCATATACATGTTATAAAAAATAATGTTCTTAAACTAATAAATGGGAAACTAGGATAGATAGAAGAAATATCCAGACTCAGCCCACTGAAAATAGAAAGGTCATTCAAAAGTCAATGAGAGTGCTTTAAAACAGTACTTCTGGAAATGTACTAACTGGTTATTTGTTGTTCTAATGGGTGGAGTGCAGTAGTATAAAGATGCAGACAATTGAAGTCTGACCTATAAAGTTCCTTTCACATTTAACATCTGATTCAATTGTTCAGCTTCCTTGAGGCCTATTACAGCTGGAAATCACATAATGGATGGCTATTTCTTTCGTGGCATACCACTTATTGAAAAATTCAAAAAGAATTTAAGAAGTTGAAAAATTGAAAAAGTTCTCTTTTTACTTTTTGCTTTCCCCTCCTCAGTAAGACACCTATGCTTTTATAGGCTGTTGTGCTCTTATTCTGTATCTCTCCACCTACTTCTTGTCAATGTATTCATGCACGATTGAACTTTCTCTTCCGCTGTTTTCAACACCAGCATTGTTGAAATTTGGTGCAGTTTGGCAAGTTGCATTAAGGACTTTGGTTTAAACTTAATGGAAAGAGAGTGGTGACAGTGAGACTCTTGTCCATTTGTTCAAGCTTAGTTGCAATGTGTTACAACTTTTCCACTTTAATTATTAGTTAGTTTGCACAGTCAGTCTTGCCTTTACATAACTGTAAGTCTTCTTTTTTTAGTGTTGAATGGTATGGGATAGGCCTGGTCCAAGGCCTGTTGAAGTCGGGAAAGACCCCGATCAACTTGAGTAGATTTAAAAAAAAAAACAACTAATCCCTTTGTCAAGGTAACCCTGAACAGTTTGCAGAACTGGATGGTTCAGTGATAGTAATAGTCTTTCATTTTTATTGACTTAAATATAGTCCATAATGACCAGAATTAAAGCTCATGAAATGTAGTATACTGTATACAACTTTCCCCCAAAAATCAGCCCTCCAAAATTGGGGTGCTTGTCTTTAAGTAGGGAAGCTGATTTTTTTTTGCCAGAACTTCACTGCATGTAGGCACAGAAACTTGAGTGACTGGTGCCTCCTGAATCTGGGGGAGTGCCCACAGAAGCCGTTGACAGTGGTGGCCCTGTCAGGGTGGGGGCACCAGCCCTACCAACAGCATCAGCCTCTGTCATTAGGGGGAGCACTGGCCCCATCAGGACGGGCGTGTGCACCCCCTACCAGTTGCCTATGTACAGAAGGACAAAGGTGAGTGACTGGAGACAGTTTGAGTGGCCATGAAAGGGTTTAACTTGATTATTGTACTGAGCTGCCTTCCTGTTCCTGGAAGACACTGAGAAGCTGACAGCACCATCTTGAAAAAGCTTGCTCTAGCCCATGACTCTGGAAACCTCTCTTCCCTATATTCTGCCTTCCAAAAACATGGTACATGTCTTATTTGGGGGGACGTGGTATGTGAGAAAATGTAGTATTACGGAAAATGCTTTTGGTAGTCTTGATCCATTGGTGGTCTCGGAACATTTGGAGATGTATCCTCTGGCATCTCTAAACCAGTGATGGTGAGTGCCAGGGAGGGTAATGACCAGAAGGTATTACCTAGATGTATGTCAAATGCTCTTCTGCTGAAATTGGGGGGTTGGATACCTATAGCTTGCAGGCTGGATCTGGCCTGTGAAGAGTCTGGATCTGCCTGCAGCAGCTCAGGGAATTTGTAAAACAATCCAGTCACAGCAGCAGAAGTGCAGTCCCTAGGATCCTAGTGCCTATCACATTCAGTTTATGTTCTCTGCTGCACCAGAGCAGGCA
Organism: Caiman crocodilus; assembly: GCA_030014935.1. NCBI lineage: Eukaryota > Metazoa > Chordata > Crocodylia > Alligatoridae > Caiman > Caiman crocodilus. Next base: position 193,791,365 of record JAGPOW010000261.1, read on the forward strand.
ACCCCAGGTCATAGGGCCTGCCTTTTTTTTCTTAGTAAACAGTTACATAAATGAACACAATTTTGGCACTAACATCCTTGTAGGAGTCTGCAGCCAAGAAATGGAATAGACAAACAGAGTGAGTTACTTTTCTAATCCTAGTTGTGGCCTTCCTAGAACATAAGTGAAACATAGTGACAGGTTTGGCTTATGCTGTCCTGCTTCCTGGTGCTGTAGTTATCCTCTAGAAAAATAAGGAACCTCAATCTTGATGTTATTCTGAGGTCAAGAAAATAATTCTGATTCTTCCCTACACACATTTATGTTAACCTGGACAACTATGTTTTATCATGTTTGTTTGGTTTTTTTTAAATAAATGCAAGCCTCAACTATTGATTTGACAGTCACATTTTTTTCCCAGTTTATTCCAATGCCGGTTTTGTATGGCGTCTTTCTTTATATGGGAGTATCTTCACTAAAGGGCATCCAGGTAAGGTCTAGTTTTGTTGAATAAGTGAATATTTTTGGAGGGTGTTTTCTGTTTGCTAAGGCTACTTAAATGAATTTTTTTTCTGGAATAATCTTTCTAGGAACGTAATGGTTTAGATGCTTAAGATAAAATCAAAAATATAATTATCTGAACTCAGTTGCTTTGCATCGAAGGGGGGGGAGTAACATACAGCACTTCTCTTGTTCATGTGAGTCACATTACAGTATTTCATCAGAATAAGAAGTTAGAAACGTGTACCCAGTTTGGCACATGTTCTTCCTGTGGGCATTTGAACACTAAAATCCTAAAATAATGTCAAATGTGGATAGCCATGTTTTTAAAATCAAGAAGTAGTGACTCAAAATGAATTAAAATTACTTCTTATTTACATTTATAGCCTGTAAAATTAGGCATTTTTCAGTAGGCTTGGGTATCTACTTAGTTTCTTTTTGGAAAATTCTATTAGTTGAAGGTTAATCTTCTTCTTCCATACAGTTTTTTGACCGTATAAAGTTGTTTGGAATGCCTGCCAAACATCAACCGGATTTGATTTATCTGCGTTATGTGCCACTTTGGAAGGTCCATATCTTCACAGTTGTTCAGCTCACCTGTCTGATTCTTTTATGGGTGATCAAAGCTTCTGCAGCTGCTGTTGTTTTTCCCATGATGGTAAGTTGTCTGACTTAATTTTTTTTAGAAAATGAAGGTATTATATCATATAGAATATTTAAGGCATGGGTAATCAACTCCTGGCCCATAAAGCTATGGCATCCAGCCCTGGGAGTCCTTGCATATCAGGAAATTTGTTGACAAGGAAGTAGTGGCAATTACTACAGCCACCTGTCCCATACTGCCAGATTCCTAAGTCCTGTGCAGCCAGGTCAGGCCCAGCTCACCCCCTTTCTCTTGTGCAGCCACATTGAGGCTGAACCACATCCCTTCTTCCTCCCCACCCCCCCACGGCTGGATTGGGAGCCGGGTCATGCCCCTTCTCCCTGTGCAGCTGAATTGGGGGCCAAGCCATGCTGCCTTCTTCACAGACTGCCCATCCTGCTCATAGGGCAAAAAGGTTGAACACCACTGATTTTAAGGGTTTATTTATAGAGGGTAAGAGAATTTTTTAGTAGAAATGTTTCACTTCTGAAAACATTTTATTTTTCTTGAAAATAAGCAACAGGCTAAGTTGAATCTCTTTAAATGTGATAGAAGTCTTGAGTTTTTTATACACTTTGGCTGCATATACCTGTTCAAATGAACTGAGAGAGATTTCCTAGGTTTGTTGTCCTGGTAGAAAAACTTACCTGGCAATGCCTGAACAGATATTCAAAAACTACACCACTAAAGAACAGAGAGTTTGTAGTGCTGATGCTGCACAGCCAGGGGACCCACCCTGAACACATCTCAGTATGTTTTGCAGGCTCCTTCAGTCTCCCTAGAGACCATTGTCAGTGATCAGCACGAGGCAGCCCTGGATTTGCTGACCCAGACTGCTTGGTGTCAGCCTGACTGCTTGCAGCATAATGTGTGATTGTGAAAGGGGTGTATTCTGCTCCCTCCTTGGTGGGACTGTGTTGTTTGCTGGACTCTGCTGCTCCAGATGGGGAGCACCCTGGGATACTGAAGAATTGTGCTGTGGTTTCTGTTGGAAGATACTTGGTCTCCCAGGAGAAACTTACAGGGAAGTGATTTAACTCTGGTGGTTTTCTGGGATAAAAAGCCTGAACATCTATATACTTGAGGCCTTCCCTGGGAGAGCAGCATCTTTCCCAGGACAAACTGAAAGTCTGTATGTGTCCTTAATTTGTGTGGTCTAACTGTTCTTCCTGTTGTGAAAGGGGAGAAAAAAATTGTCCTTGGTTAAAGAAACTTAATATCTGGAAATTACCTTATATTTTTGTATATCAATATTTATTTAAGGGTTCAATTTCTTTTTCCATTAAGGTTTTAGCACTAGTATTCATTCGCAAACTCATGGACTTGTGTTTTACGAAACGAGAGCTTAGTTGGCTTGATGATCTTATGCCAGAAAGTAAGAAGAAGAAAGAAGATGATAAAAAGAAAAAGGAAAAAGAAGTAAGTTGTTTTTTTTTTTAAAAAAAGTCAAAACTAAATTAAATGAAATTTTCCTGAGTTAAATGCAACAGATAGATATCAAATTCTCATTAGCTTATAAGTTGGCAAGAGCACTAGCATGGATTTTTAAGTTAGCATTTAATTTTTTTAAACATCAAAGGTAATTAACATCTGAAATTCTCTACCTGAGGTGTTAGTATAAGAACTGATAGGACTCAAGGGGAGAAAGGGATAATTCTTTAAACTCTATTCGTAATGGGTTATGATTCAGTAAGCATGTCAAACTTAGTGCCAGAAGTAACTTTCCCCATTGAATACTAATAGCTTTGGGACTCTTGCTGTTCCCTAGATCAAGGGTAGCAATTTATGACACAGGTGCTACAAGTGGCACAGGCAACCTCTGTGTTGCACATAGTAGACTGGGGAGAGAACAGGCAGATAAATAACAGGTTGGTGCAGGGAGCAAAGAACAGAGCATCAGATCAAGCAGGGAGGACAGGCAGCATGAAGCTGAAAAGGAGGGTCAGGTAAGGGAGTGGGATCAGAGTGCCACTTGGGGAGGGTGCAGGGCTAATTTGTGGCACATCTTCCAAAAAAAGTTGGCAGCTTATGCTGTAAACAAAGAACAAAATCCTGTCCCTGCAATTAGTAGAAAAATACATTGCCTTTGGGGCTGAGATTTCACCCAGCATGTTTTTGCTGATGTTAAAGTAGCTCATTTTACTGAATTTGCCTGTGTAACTTTTTTCTTTCTCAAAGTTTCAGCTAAATTTACCCTTTGATGTTCAGTTCCCCAACATATGTTTCTATCAGGTGTTACACTGTCCTGCCTTCTGCCTAACTTCAGACAAATATAGCTAACTACCTCTCTGGGCACCTCTGCACATGCGGGTAAAGGTGCAATGGGATTTAATGCATGATCCACACAATTGCAACTCCTTTACACATGCGTGGTAGGAGATGCAATTGTGGGATCACACATTAGTTGCCATTGTATCCGATCACCAGTACAGGGGGAGTGTGGGATAGTGATCACAACCCCAGGTTCCTCCTGCACCAGCTCCCACAGTTGAGAGCCCAGCAGCTACTGTGGGCTGCAGGGTTTGCAGCAGGGGCAGTGCTGAGAATGCTGCCTCTACAACAAGCCTCATCAGCTGTGGGGTTTACAGCAAGGAGAATGCTACCCTTCAATGGACAAAGCTCACAGCAGGCACAGTATTCTCCCTGTGAGCTGTGCCGCTTATGAGGCTTACGGGGGGAGGGGGGGGTCAGTGCCAGTGCCAGGAACACTGCTGCCACTGTGAGTCTTGTCAGCTGGAAACTCCTCAGTTGATGGAATGGATTCAATAATTTCATTAGTCCTGTCAGTTCTCGGTTCAGGTTTTCCTGCAGCATCCAATAAGGGAGGCACTTGCTAGTTGATTGGGCTCCCAGCCACAGAGGGGCACTTAGCCATATGTTCAGTTCATGACACGATTAGAACAAGCAGCAAAGTTAGTACACAGTTTTGTTTTGTTTGGTTTTTTTGGAATAACTTTGTAGCTTATTGCTTGCTTTATCATGCCATTAAATGGTTTAACGTGTAACTGGGTCAGACCTTAAGGCATGATTTGATTAACTGGTTAAGCGTAACATAGAGGGAGACTGTGTTTCAAATACATAATTAAATTATTTTTTAAATTAAAAAAAAAAACAATTCCTGCTGCTGCTCTTTATCTCTGTGGCTTCAATCAGTTTGCTCTTTTTTCTGTTTGAGTAATTTTATGAATTTTGTGCATGTGATTCTCAGGAAGCAGAGCAAATGCTTCATGCAGGGGACAGTGAAAGTATGCACCTTCCATATGGAGGAGGAAATATCTTAACGATTCCTGTAAAGCCCATGAAATACAGGTATGATGCAACTCCATTCAGCATTTCTAATTCTTGCTTTAATATAAATGGAAATAATTCTGTTATTTGATGATAGAACAAGTTTAACATAAATTTCGTGATGCAGCTAGCTATGGGGGGCTAAATAGGAACTGATGTGTGCTTTCATGCTATAGAGGGGTGGATAGATGGGGGTAGGAGGGAGTGTGTGTCTTGTGCGTGTGTGTTAATTACATCTTATTCATTCACATGACCATCTTGAACAGATCAGATGACTCAGTTTCGACCAGCTGTTCACAGGGTGAATGAAGAAGCTGTTTTGGTTAGTTTTCAGAGTGCTTGTGTGTTGCTGTGCATGGCTAATGGTAGGAAACATTGAGTACTAGCATCAGTTGAGCCATATGTTTACCAGCCACTTTGAATAACAAAATTGAAGTCTAACACTATCTTTTGCATATTTTATGTGTGGAAAAATATGTACACAAGATAAATAGTTGTAAGACCATTAAAATAGAGCCATTACAATTAAAAAAAAAAAAAGTATTCTTAATAGTTTGCTTGAAGTACAATTTATTTAAATCTTGACCAAAAGAAATACCATTTATCCCTTGTTCGCAATTCTCTTGTTGTATGTAGTTTCCCTCATAAGGATGAACAATTTTCTAGAACTACAATGCAGATTTTTTTCCTGTTCCCAGGAAATATTACATTGCATTTTATATTGAAAAAGGAGGTTTAATCTAATAGCTCACTTAGGGTATAGACAGCTAACAGAGTACACCAAGGCAAAAATGGATAGGGATTTAATATATAGCAGTTGCTTCATAGTAATTTGGTTCATCTGCTCTTACACTGTGATAATTGAAAGCTTAACTGTGGTAGCTTATCCCTAAATAAGAATGGAACAAGGCTCACTTATAACCTACTTGTTTATAGCCTTAGCCAAAGCTACATGAATATCTGCTTAGGGAGAACAAGACATTAATGTCCTCCATTGCTATACTATCTAAAACAATTCCACTGACAATTTCTTGACATAACAGCTGTTTACTGAAACCAGAGACTTTCAATCTGATACCTTTCTTCTTCCCTTACAAGGAAATCTCTTGGGCCAAGTTTTTCTGCTTTTCTTGGCTAATATCAGCAGCAACTAATGAAGTGCTGGAATTTGTCACTGTCAGAAATACCTTGCAATACAGGAGGAAGATTATTTTTCTATATGCACCCGAATTAATAGAGATGGACTGGACCAGGTTTTCCAGTGTTTGCAAGCAGCAAGCACACCTGGGAATTGTCGGGGCATAGGTGCATCTCCACTTTTAGATTTTAGCATTGCTGGGTTACAGATTCATCTCCCAGTGCAATGAAGACCATCTTTAGGTCAAATCTGATTTGAATTATGAGATGGTGCCCCGAAGTAGTCATTTGCTAACTAGGATTTTCTCACTGCCTTCCACCATCATAATCATTATCAGAAACCTCAGCTCCTGCTTTATCAGATGAAAGATAATCATCAAGGCCATGACCCCACGAACAGAGGTGTGCAGTTGCCATGGGGGGGAAAAAAGGAGCTACACATATTTATGGTATTGCTTTTTGCCCCAGTGCATGGGTTTAGTGCAGGGAAAAATGGTCTCAGTGGGGTAGGAGAGGCTGGGGCCAGCACCTGGGCTAGCCCTAGCAGCCTTACCTGAGGTCCAGGGGGGCCTCCCAGGGCTGCAGCAGCAGTAATCTGGGTGTGCAGAGCCTGGTTTTGGCCAACCAGGTCTGGTTTCAGAAAGTGCCTGCTGCTACCACGTGCACAGTCCTCCTTTTATTATTTTCTTCTTCTGTGCATTTTTTGGACTTTTTTTGATCCTGGGACTTCCCGGTAATTGATTTTGGCTCTGCACTGCAAATATACAGTAGGGAAAACCAAATCAAACGCACAGGGTGCGTTTTGTGTTGTCTCAAGCCTTCGTGCTACAAAATGCACTCATGTAGACATGGCCAAAGAGGCTCAAAATCTGGTCCAGTATTGTGCTTTTTGTTTTTTTTTTAAACTGGGTGCGTCTACAGAAGATGCTTTAGACTAACCTAATGTGCAATTAAAGTATTGCCATCTATACTTGTGTGGCATTTACTGTGCGTTAAATTAGTCTAATGCATGCTTTGCTAGTGTTAACACATAAGTACTAGAAAACAGCATATTAGGTTAATGCACCATAGTGCCTGTGTAGATGCTGACTGAACAGTTTGCTCAGCAGCTGCTGAGCTCTGGAGAGCAGGGGGAGCTGTCCTGGAGTGGGGGACACCTTCCAGCATCACAGGGCTGAGGATCGCAGCATGGCTTGGCAGCATTGGCTTAGCCTCTGGGCCTCAGGGTTGCTCTGCCTCCCAAGGGACTCAGCTGGAGGGAGGGCAGTGACAAGCTGGGATGCCCCAGCCCATGGTCTGGCTCCTGCCCAGTGCTGTAGTGGGGTGGGGGAGGAGCAGGAGCTGAGCAGCATAAGACCTGGGGGATCTACATCTGCCAGTTGGCCAAGTATGGGGCATCTTTGGGTGTCATGCCGTACTAAGACCTGCCAGTCTGGTGTATCTTTCTTGTGGCTCTGATTTGCACCAGCACCATTGCAGGTGGGTTTGGAAGTTGCTGGAGAGGCTTTGTCTTGATCCCTCCCGAGGCTGGGAGTGTGGAGCTGGGCTGGATTGGGGGGGACTCTGGGGTAGCGTGACCTAGTGCACAAGTCCAGGCTTCCAGGGAGGGGAAGGCTCCATGATACAGAGGAGCCACTTGGAGTGCCCTGTCTCAGCTGTCAGGGCAGGGGCCAGAGCTGTCTAGGGGCACAGCACACTGGGGATGCTTCCCCTGAGGAGGAGTGGACAGGTGAGGCAGCCCCATGACTTGCAGCTGCTCTCACTGATCCTGTACTAGCCAGGTCTGCTCATTCAGCTGGTGCAGGGCTGGATTGGACTTGGGCAACTAGAAGGGGTGATTTTCTCACAGACCTGGCTGAACAGAGAGCTTCAAGTAGTTCCTCTGTATTATGGAGCCCACAACCTTCACCTCCCCTTTGGGAGCCAGGGCTTGTGCCTGAGCTACCCTTTTACTCCTTCTCCCACAGCTTGGCTTGGCTCCAGAATCCTGGCCTTGAGGACTGAAGCAAAGCTGTTCTCCAGCAACTCCCAAGCTCCATCCACAACAGTGCTGGTGCAATCAGAACCTCAAGAAAGATTTGGGGGGCTAGCAGGTCACTGCATGGAAAAGCACAGCACCCCCAAATGCCTTGTTTTCCTCTGCCAGCAAGGAGAGACAAATCCCTCTGATCCCAGTGCTACTTGGCTTCTGCCTCCCCCTGGCACTGACTGGGAGCTGGGGCATGGGCTGGGGTTCCCATCTTGTTGCTGCTCTCCCTCTGGCTGAGTGCCTTGGGAGTCAGAGCAACTCTGAGGTGCAGAGGCCCCAAGCCAGTGCTGCTGAGCCAGGTTACGATCCCCAGCTCTGCACCTCTGGGAACTATCCCTGCTCCCCAGAGCCCAGGCCTGACCCCTGTGCCACTGCTAGTTCCTAGTGGGCATACATTCAGATGCATGTATGGCCACAGTTTAATGCACCTAAATTTTCTGCGCAGAAAATTCAGGCTCATCTAATTGCATTTGTAGATTTGCCCAGTAAAAATGTTAATGCAATGGAAGGATTGTCTTACCAAGCTGAGTACCCATGTTAGGCATAAGATGTTCTATTCACTGTTTTCCATACAAAAAAGGTAAAAATACGTTTTCAAATTTTCTGTTAGAAAAATGGCTTGACTTCCACAAGGTGCAAACCAATGGAACACCTTATAGTTCTGAGTAGTAGGTTTGAGAGATTGCTGAAATATACATAGAATGGACTGCAGAGTGCAAGCTAGTAGAGGTTTAGGCCTGATGGACTACAGTCATTCTTTGAAAAGGACTACATTTTTGGTGGCGAAATGGACTAGATTTAGGGAACAGTGTGGCAAAGGCAGCAGTGGCTGGACCAAGATGCTTAAGGTTTTATGCCTTTAAACATCATATAGCCTTGGCCAAAACTGAATGAATATCCAGTTAGGGTCAACAAGGCACCCATGATGTTCATCCTTATGAGTGTCTAAATGGAAAAAAATAGGTTTCTGCAATTCACCTTTCAATAAAGATCTCCTCACTTCATATCCTGGATCAGCAGAACAACTTAAATTTACAATCTATTTCTAGGTTGTGGGATCTTACAACTTCCATCTTAAAACATGTAATAGATGCAGCTGTTTCTTTATATATTCTTATCAGATTATTTCCTGGGAACAGATTAGCATAATTATGAACTTCTAAAGAAATCAGCCACTTATAAAGCAGAAGGTTTACTTCATTTTTTAATACTTAAACGAAAAAAATTACTTTAAAAGAGATGATTACAGGATAAGATAATTGAAAAATGAGGTATTTAATTTGTATTGCACAGTGGCATTTTAGTTGAAAGATGGCTTTAGGCTGCTTGGATGGTGGAAAACCATCAGTGATTAGGAGCTTTAAATTACTGTTTAATTGCATTGTGTGGAGTAAATTTGACTCAATGTCATTTGTGGCTGTGTAAGAAAGCACTGCTGATGTAAATCTTGTGCTACAAATTTTAATGCTCTTGCGAAGTATTAAGTACTAACCAAAAAGTATATTTGTTCTTTAGCACTGATCCCTCAATTGTAAACATATCAGATGAAATGGCCAAAACTGCACAGTGGAAGGCCCTTGCCATGAATACTGAGAATGCCAAAGTAACCAGAGCTAACCTGAGGTAGCTATAATTACTCACTTGCACATTTTCTAACTGCAGCTTCATGTTTAGCAGCTGGTTGCTATAATGATTCGTTTTCTAGAATGTATTTTAATACCTTGAATATGCATGACAGTATTTGTTTTGAAATCTTGGGTTCAGGGGACACTTGACATCTGACATCCACCTCCTTGGTGACCTTCAGCAAGAAGCTACACAACAACCAGTCTGAGTGCCTATATGGGATCCTTTCGGTTACAATATTGAAATATAGTCCTAATCTGAAAAAACTTAAAATTTGTTTACTGTATAATGGCTTTCAAAGACCACTTGGGTAAAAGCTTCAAGGCCTTTTCTAAAGCTATCAGTAAAGACATTGGCCAGAACCCAGCTCCTGTTAGCTCCTCTGAATGTGTGTATGTGGCAGGCTGTCTCTTAGGGAGAAAAATATCCCAGGATTTCTCCATTGCTGAGTAATGATGCAAAATCCCATGCATCCTAGAATTACCTTTTTTTAATAAGAAATTATGGAATGCAGCACCTCTTACAACATTTGATTTCAAGAAGACATACAATATGAAATTACACTACCTGAACCAGGATTCTATCATCAAGTCCATCTGGATCTAGACATTACAATTGGCTTCTACCGATCCTAGAAAGTCTCAGAAGAAGACCTTCTGGAATCTAGACTGGTGTGATTGGTAAGATGCTCTGAGGCACCTAATAGAGCAGTCTGGCCAAAGACACTAGAGATTCAACACATTCCAAGTATGGGAAACTGAGAGAGAATTTGGAGCAGTCTTGTAAGTGTTGAGCCTCAATGATTCCTTGTGAGTTTTGTTTTCATATTCATAGGTTCCATAACTACTTCTGTAATCCTGTGGGCTCAGTGGTCTAGTGAAACCACCTAGTTTAGTTTGGCTCTACTGCTTCTCTCCAATCCTTGAACTGAGTAACTTGACTCTTTGTGTAGGAGTGATAACAAAAGCAAAGCCTTACCACCAGAAAAAACACCTCTAAACAAGGAAAAGGTTCCTGTAAGAGTCCCTTTGTCTTCACTTGGCATCAGCAGTTCTGTCTGACATTGAGCTCACATAAATAGATTAAATATACTCTCTTTCCTGTTCACGCCTATCCTTAGGGAGGCTATATTAATACCTGCCTTCTCTCTAAATGATGCTAGAACTTGTTGAATTTATGGGTGCATCCAGATGAGCATGGACAATCTGGCTCCTGTGCACAAGTAGCAATGGCGCACATTGCTCCGCAACTACTTATCACTGGAGAACACCCATGCCATGTGTGCTTTGGCACATGGCAAGTTACCCTGGGGGTGGTAGTGGAGTCTGAGGCCAGCACAGTGCTGGACCCGGCATCTTTACATGGGGACCTAGTAGGGCTGCAGCTGTAGCAATACTGCTGTGTGGAGTCTGATTGACAGGTGCAATGCAGGTGGCTTGGCTCCACTTTTCAGCAGTGCGTGCTACATGAGTGTGCACTGCTCGGTTTTTTTTCCCCCCCACAGGTTTTTTTGATCCCTGCATATCCTATGGAACACATCTGCAGGGGTCAAAAAAATCCATAAGGGAAAAAGAGCTGAAGCAGCGCACACACAGGCAGCGTACCCTTTTAGTGCAGAAAACACCAGACTGTGTGGTTTGTAGTGCTGCAGACGTGTTTGCGGTGCCAAATACTGCATGGCTGGGCTCTTTGACGCACCCATGGTGGGTAGGTGGCTATAGCTGTTTGGTGGTTTGTTTTTATATGCTGTCCTTCTCCTCCCCTCCCCTCCCCTCCCCTCCCCTCCCTTAAACCCCCCCCAAACAGACCACAGTATCATGTCTTAAGTATCTTTATCTTAAATTAGTATGGCTACATGGAGGACTCAACTCGGATTTCTTCCCCCCTCTTTTAGGCTTGGCTTGTTGTATGTGTTTGTTGGTTTTGTTTGGCTTTCCTGAAACTTCATTGGAGCTTTCGAATCCTTGCTTTTACCCATTCAAATTTTAGTAAGGAAACAGCTCACTGTGCTTCATTGAAGTTCAAAACAGTAAAACTAAAGTTGTTTTTTTCCATTGTGTTGGCTGTTGCTCTTTGGGAAGTAATGCTTATATACAAATGACATGAAGCATAATTAGCACGAAGAATAACTTCCAACTTTAGAAACCCTGGAACAAATATTAAAATGAAATATCCCCCAAGTTAACAAAAAATTAATTAGACTAGGGGGGACCAAGCTGTATTTCATATACCATAAGTGGCACAGGCAGCCTGTGTGTGTGGTACTTGGCAGATTGGGGAGGGAACAGGCAAGCATGCTGGTGGATAGGGCAGGGAGCAGAAAGTAGAGTATCAGATCAGTTAAGGGAAAGGGATCAGCGTGCCCCTCAAGGAGGGTATGGGCTAATTTGTGGCACACCTGACAAAAAGGTTGGCCTTCACTGATTTAGATTACGTTAGTTTATGACTGTTTTTATAAAATGGATATTTAACTGGCCGCATCCTGCCTTTTCTTAAAAGGCATGTCACTGGAAGGTTAATAAAAATGTTATAATTACAGAATTGTAAGGCATCAGAGGCATATAAGATTTGACTTGGAAACCAGCAAGCTGTAACTTTATTTTTTTCAGGTTGTCCTGGGTATGTGAGAGATTTTATGCATCCATATTATAAATGCATCAAATGTTGGCATGCAAACCTTGAAAATTTTGGCTCAATTATTTGTTGACTTTTCAGGCCGTTAACCTTCATCTTTGTTTTCAACAGCCCTGAGAAACCAGAAAGTGTGCAAATAAACATGGAAGGTTCATCAGGAATGAAGTATGTGGATGCTGAAACATCACTGTAGAATCAAACCAAGGGGAATTATGTACCAGTGTATTTGTATATGTATAGATCAATGTAGAATATCATATAATTGAAATGTGATTTCCATGTTTCTTTAGGAAATATCATACATTTGATTCTACAGCTGTTAGCACTGTAGAAATTATCTTTGTATAATGAGATTTTTCATACAAGAAAGATGAGTGGTGATTTACACTTAAAATATTTATTTTATTGGAAATTTTATTTTCATTTTTTAAATAGGAATATTGATTGAAATGAATACATATTCTTTTTGGTAATCAATGCATAAAGTCAGGTCAGTTTATGCTGATAATTTCTGGTCCACATTTCTTTAGAATTTTGTAATACCTCTGTATTTATAACTTGTACTAATTTTGTTTTTAGTGTAGGCAGTGACTTGGGTTTTTGCAGGGGTAAAACACAAGTTTCCCTGGTTTGCAGAAGAAATGTTAATGTGCCGTTACATCAACTGCCACGTGTTGACTTTTCTCTGGTACATGTTGATGTTTGTTTGTTTTTCCTAAATTCTGTCATTCATATTCATGGCAGTGGCCTTTTAACTATAAATCTCTGGGTGATTGTCCTTTAAAAAAGAAATCTCATCTTTTCATTCTGTTTCTCATTCCCCTTCACCTCCACCTTTTTAAAATCTATTCTTAATATTCCCTTATTAATCAATAGCAATCAAGGTGCTGTAGGTTTAATCCCACACCAGTATTTGCCATTTCTGGAAAATCCATGTTTAAACCATGTAAAGTGGACTTCTAAACACATTTGGTTTGGTTGATGACTGTTTGTAGTATAGTCTAAAACTCTTTTGAAATTTGTTTTCTTCTCCCTTTGCATGCATATACTTTCCATTGACCCTAATGGAAGGACCCACATGCTTAGAGAGAGAATACTTTAGAGAATCTTGAAAGCATTTCATGTTCCCATCAGAATGTCTTTTTCTTGCTTAACTTTTTAATTAGAGTACTTGACAAAATTAGGAACAATCGGTTATAATTCTGAAATGGGTTGATAATCAGTATTATTCTATGGATTACAAATGACTTTGGGTTTTGTGTTTACAGTTCTGATCCTTTCCATTGTAAAGGGCATATTTGATAGCATACTAACTTTAATTTTTTTTAAAAAAAAGGTTTTATTTATTTTAATTGGTATGAATCTTAAATGCTGTAAAACAAAGTTAAGTAAGTAAATATTCATTTAATAATGAGAAGGCATTAGTTATTGTATTGGTACTTTCAAGCTTTGCATGCTGTTATCTGAGTGAATAGTATGATTTTACTAATGTTCAAGATCTTGACTATTTGCCTGCTATTTATTTCTTTGTTGATATCTGTTGCCTTACTTTTCATTTCCCAAAATGAGCTCTCTGAAGTCTGAGCTGCTAACAGCATATTGTGGGTCAATAACAATAGTTTCAAATATAAATGACATTTAAAATAAGTTGGTGTTATGTGAGCTAATTCTATTTCTGAGGAAGTGCAATGAGTTTTTACTTTTCACTTTATGGTAAAGCTCATTAACTTCAAAGAGAGCAAAGTTAGGCCAAGGCTAAGCACTTTTGAAGAGGACACTGAAAGTGGAACTGGGTGCTGACCCACCAGCTGTTTTGGAAAGAAGATAACATTACAACAAAAATAAAACAACTGTTAGGTATGGGAGGAAATACTGAAAGTGGCATTAAAGTTAAACTTGAACTGTAATCATACTATGGTAAAATTGGTGCTGCTGTAGGTTAGACTGTATTTCAGGAAAAACAATTTTTTGAAAGTAAATAGTACAGAACAGTATGAGGAATGCTATGTAAACTGACAGAGTAACAATGACTGAAGTCTGAATAAGAAATAGGAGCTGACTAATACAAAGTTGGGAAAGTTGTGGATGTTTTCCTTGGGCATTTGAATAGTTTGTGCCTTACTTGAGCAGGTTCTCCTTCCAAAAAAAAAACAAATGAAAACAAAACCCCAGACTAAACAACATCTGGCTGAAACTAAATATCTGAATTGCTATGGGTTTTCTCTTCAAAAATTTCCTCCACTCTTGCAGAGTGAAGTACAAGTCTGTAGGACAGGTGTTTATCATTAGGTAACTTCTTTGCTTATGAAGGAAAAAAAGAATACTTCTGGCAGTTTACATAGCAGTTTCCACAATGCTTTTTTACTTACTGGTCTTCCTTTACCATCTGATTCTTCCATACTGACAGCTGCATAATATTTCCAGACACCCAAACTGATGATAGATTTTTGACATGTTTAACCCTTTGATGTCAGAGTTTAGGGTTCCATGACATTAAACATTTAAAAACTGGCTTCTAGTGCCAAAGGGTTAATGTTCTGGCCACTTGCACAGAAAGTGACTATTTTTCTATTTAAGAGTGTTTTTAACCTCTTAATTGCAGTATTCCTTTGACTGTTTAATTATGTAAATGTTAATTGGTGCCAGAAATGCCATGACTTGTGAAGCAGTTTACATTGACCTTATGTTTCAATGTTTTGGTTAATAGCACTTCTTTTAACTACTTCATTAGAATAGGACCCTGATATAAAGTGCATAAAGCCCCAGTGGCAACTTGCATTTAAGTAATTTTCTGCTTATTTTGTTTTAAATAAGTGTTTTCTTCTCTGCTTTAAAAAAAAATCATGCATAGTATTAAAGCAAAACAGTGAAGGATGCAGTTTACTGTGTGTAGGTATAAATGTTGCCTTAATAGGTGTTAACGAGCATTGATAATTACAGTGCACTGATTTACCTTTGTGGTGAAACCTAAGAAAATTAAGTCAATATATTTCTCATTCCAACAGTAGAATACAATAAACAGTCCTGCACTTTTTTTAGATGCCTCATTGCCAGGGATGGAGTTAGTGCTACTGTGTATCTGGCTGCAGAGCCACCTCAGGAAGTCCCTCTTTTGGTCCTTTTTTAATTTATTTATAAGGATGTATGTTTACATAAAATAAGGTTCTTAATTTTGACCACTCAATTTAAATCTCACCTGAAAGGTTTAATTTACAAAGTAGTGTCACTACTTTTAAGTATATTCCTTTACAAAAACTCATCCTTTTAATATTTTTTCCTATATGCTTATTTCTGTTTGTGTCCATGTTTATGACATTGCCCTCATTTTAATTTGCAGCTGTTACATATATTTAATGAAAAATCCAAAAAGATTGCCAAATTTATCGCAACAAAACCTGTAGGGAAGAATTTGATACGCTAGGTGGGTTTTTTCCCCCCAGCCAGTTATTCTGATTTTTATTTTCTTATTTAACCTTTCCCGTTATTTTAATTTACTTCACATGCATCTATATACAATAGTTTTATAACTTGTGCCCTTTGCAAAGGCAGGTTCAAAGTGCTGTAAAATATAACTATCAAATGTGTAATGTAACAGAGCCTGCACAATTTTAGAGGGTGTGTATTGTATATAAGTTCTGTAAATGTACAAAATAATTTAATTGGTTCATACTGTTTTAAGTTCACAAATTTAGGTTTTGTAGGCCATAACACCATGTATTGATTCTAATTTCCTCTTATTTCATGATTAGTAATGTTTTAGTCATCTAGGTCGCATCAATTTCTATAGGACAGTACAAATTGTGTGTGAAAGTGTTTTCTGTTTATACCAACAATAATTTATTTTATAGAGAATATACTTAGAACTAAAAGCCCACAGCTTCGACTCTATGTAAAAGTAGTGCTCTAAATACAAAAACATTTCCTAGTGTTTTTTATTAAAAAAGATGAATCGATTTTATTATGTAACTTTTTAGCAAATTGTCAACTACAGGAAAAGCTTTTAGTTGGTATCTAGTAACCTAACTTTTTCTTCCATATTGAATTTAGTACATATTGGCATTGATTTGGGATAATGTGTTTGAATATCAGAGGTTTTTTTTTTTTTAAATGATAACACATTGATAAGAGAAGACATGTCATTTTGTAACTTTTTCCTTTATCTTCCTGATGCATTGTCTTTGTGCAAGCATGTCTTCCGATTTTGTTAAGCATATTTAAACTGAACAAAAAAATTTGTTTTAATATTCATTATCAAATATCACTGGAGATACGACACTTACAGTCCAGTTTTTTTATGACTGCTTTTCTAATTACAACGGTGATGTTTTGTTGTTTTATAATATAATCCAAAACTAGTTCTATATTATTCCAATGTAGAAACAATATTGAGTTTATTTAAAGGAACATTATTCTCTGACTGTCTCATGCAAAAGATCCTCCAGCCTTTGTAATTTGTTTTAATTACTAGTAAAATTAAATTTCTTTTTGTAATGTTTCAAAAAGTTGACAAAAGCAATAAAAATCTACTGAACTCTATTGTATTCTTTTGATTTTTGCTTCCATGTCACCATGTAGCTTTTCTTACAAGCAGGAATAGTTGTGGCACATGTAGACTTGTCACACATGGGCCACAGACTTGAGAGCTCATCTCTTGCACCTGCAACACTTGCAGCATTACATAACTTTTTGCAAAGAGAGATGTATTTGCTAATCACAACCGGGTTGTGTGTTGTGGGGGAAAAGTGCCAGAATGTCCATGTGGTTTAATGAAGAAAGTTCGTTTTCATTCTCGTACATGATCATACACGTGTGCATCCACGTGGGTGTGGGGGAATGTTACAGAAACGTAGGGAACGTCTCTGCGGCCCAACTTCTGGCGTTAGCTCCTTTAGGAGCCCTGAGGTGGATCAACAAGGAGGCAGGGCAGGGGGCGCCTTACACACTGACTGGTTCAGAGAGGCAGGAGCTGGCGCCGGCGGAAACGCCTGCTTGTCCTAAGCACCTGGTCTCCGCGGCTCCAACACGAGGGCTGGTCATTGCCGCGCCCGCTGTACCCGATTCCGCCTCGCGGCCGGCGGCGGGGGGGCCCGATGGGAGCGGGAGGGGCCGCTCGGGCGTCTCGCGCGTCTGTGCAGCCTTCGGCCCCGCCCACTCCCCGGACTCGAGCTTTTTGGCGAATCAGAGCGGCTGGCTCCAGTCTCGTCCCAGCAGCTGTTGAGGAGCGTTCCCCGCCGCCATGGCAACCGCGGTGGCGTTAGTGGTGTCCAGGGCTCCCGGCACCCTCCAGCACGGGGCTCAGTGATTGGACGTGGGGGCCGGGGTTCGCCAAGACGGCGCGCCCCGATTGGGCCGTTCGCATTGACTTGTAAAGAAAAAAAAGGGCTGGGGGTGGCGGCGCGCAGGATTCGCTCCTGGATCCGAAGTGGACGCGCAGACGCCGGAGCCCGACGCGCGCGGATAGTGAGCGGGGGCTGCCGCCGGGCTGGGGTTGGGAGGGGAACGGGCCCCGGCGGCGCTGGACCGGGTGTGAGACGCTTTCCCGCTCGGCCGGGCCCGGGCTGGGCGGCTGCGTTTCGGTGAAAGCCGGGTACAAGCGTAACGTCACTTGCAACGAGGTCGGCAACAAACCGATGCGAGGGGCTGGGGGTGCGGGGTGGAGAGCAGCGTTTCTCGTCGCGCGCCGCGCCGCGGGCCGCGGGTCGCCACTCACAAGTGGTTGGCGAGAATCTATGAAAGGGTCGCGAATAAACTTTCCAAAGGGGCCCGGGTATAAAAACCATTGAGAACCGCTGCTGTAGAGCAAAGGTGAGCTCGAGTGGTGGAGAAGCCTCGAAGAAGAAGAGAGGGTTGTTAACACCCCTGGATGATGCGTCCAGAAGGGATGGAGGGAGATGACAACGGGCCACAAAGACAAGTCACTCTATCAGCACTGCCTGGCTAGAAATGCTGCTGCTGCCTCTGCTAGGCACTGGGTTTTCAACTTTGGGCGGAGCAGGAATCAAGGGCAGGCAGCAAGTGCACCCCCGACTCTCTGCACTCCCTTATTTCCACCCCCACCTCCCAGCCACCCCTGCTTCCTTTGTTTCTTACATTATTTTTAAATACAAACTATGTACTTACATGGTTTCCTATATTCAGCATGGAAAGCAGTTTTATTTCACTAATGCAAACAATTTTATTGTGCTGATTTCCATATTGCAGCATGGAGAGAACTCCTGCACTCTGGTAGGTGCCTAGTAACTCCTTCCTATTGGGTCTTTTGCTTGTAGTCTGTAGAGGCCAGCAAAAAAAGAAAAGAAATCCTAAGAAAACCAACATTTAACGGTTACAATATTTACAAAAATATTGTAAACAGCATTAGGAATCCTACAGGTAACTTCCACAGCATCTATGACACTAATAGGTGTGGTGTTCCTTATAGATTTCCCCTTGTGTTATGTACGTTTAAATGTAAGGTTTTGACTTAATTTATACTTCTTTGCTTTTGGATGCACATACCTAATCCCATCCCCTCTGATCTTTAGAGGTTTTTTTTTTTTCAGTTTTCATAAGGTGACACATGTTACATATTATAGTCACCAGGGTTCTTTTGAAATTGAAAATGATGGCAGCATCTCTGTTCTTTTCCCAAATGCTTTAATTTTTTTTTTTTTT
>JAGPOW010000261.1:193810472-193826971 GCA_030014935.1 Caiman crocodilus
GGCTGGGACATAGGGCTAGTCCAGATGTGCCACATGCAGCTTCGCATCAACTCGGTCCAGTGGCAGTACCAGGGGCCAGATGATAGGGCTCCACAGACCAGACCCGGCTTGTGGACCAGATCTTTTGACACCTCTGTCTTAAACAAAGTCAAATGCAACTGTAAGAAGGATATGGATCACACAAACAGTCTCCTACTGTGTGCTGACTCTCCTCAATGTATTGCCAGAGTTCACCTATCCATAAACTGGATGAAAAGCTAGAAATGTAGTTAGAGCTGAGTTTGCCTTTTTCTTAATAGATCTATCATTTATGAAGACCCTAACTTGCTGTTGTCAAGTGAAGTGACAAGAGTCAATTTCAAAATTGTGTGCATCACTTAGTTCCTTTAAAACAGGGGTGGGCAGTTATTTGGGTCTGAGGGCCACATAGGGAGTTTTGATGAGCCATTGCAGGACGGTCAGCATGTCAGCCTTCCACCCTCCCCCCCTGCAACAACTCACCAAAACTCTATGGAGCTTGGTGGGTGGGGAGCAGTGGTCAGGAGCGGGACAGATGTGATCTGCTCCCTGCATGCCCTGCCCTGTGTGGGGGTGGGGAAGGGTGTATGAAGGGGGCATGTGCACATGTGGGGGCAGGGGGGTTGCCTGGGAGCAAGCTGGGGGGAGATAGGGGAGTAGCAAGGGGTCATATGGAGGTGTGTGGAGGGTGG
Organism: Caiman crocodilus; assembly: GCA_030014935.1. Taxonomy (NCBI): domain Eukaryota; kingdom Metazoa; phylum Chordata; order Crocodylia; family Alligatoridae; genus Caiman; species Caiman crocodilus. The sequence continues at coordinate 193,811,183 of JAGPOW010000261.1, forward strand.
GTGTGCACATGGGAGAGTGGGCTGCCTGGGAACTAGCTGGGGGCAAGGGGGAGGAGGGTGGCACATGCTGCAGAGCTTGCCAGGTTGGTGACTGCCCCCACAGTGCTCCACATGGAGCCGAGCCCTGCCCAGGGTAGCCTGTGCCATACTCCTGGCCAAACCCTCTGGCCCTGGCCCAGGCCACAGCCAGTACACAGCTTGTGGTGGGGCTGTTCAAAGTGCAGCTAGAGCTGGCCAGGCTCACATGGTCACTGGGAGGTGAGGAGAGTACAGCAATACCCGGTTAGCTTCAGCCGCACCAGGAACAGCCCCACTGAAAGCTGTGTGCTGACCGGGGTCCAGGCCAGCAGAGCTGTTCTGTTCCCATTGCCTCCAATCGCGGCTGCTCCTGCTCCTGCCCCTGCTGCACTGCTGGTCTGGGTGGTGGGAAGTTTCTGCTGTGCAGCTCCTGCCCAGTACATGCAACCCTGGCTCCAGGCCTCTACACCTGCTCCGCCCACCCACATGTGTCCACTTGTTGTGCTGGAAGGGCAGAGCAGGTAGAAGGCAGCTGGGAGCTAAGCCAGAGCTCCATGTGCTGGGCAGAAGAGCCACCTGGCTATAGCTACCTGCCCACTCTCCCAGAGCTGCGTGGCAAGAGCAGGAGCAGCAGCTGTAGCTATAGCTGGAGGCAAAAGGAGCAGAACAGCCCCATGGTCCAGGCCCCAGCCAGCATTCATATTCTGGTGGGGTTATTCCAAGTGTAGCTGCAGCTAACCAAATGCTGCTGTGCTCCCCTCACCTCCAGTGGCAGCTCCTCCTCCCACTCCTGCCCCTGTGGCGGGGAAGCCTCAGCTTCGTGGCTGCCACTGGAGTTGAGGGGAGCAGAGGAGCACCCTGTTGGCTGTGGCTATACTAGAAACAGCCCCACCAGAAGCAGCACGCTAGTGGGAGCCTGGGCAGGTGGAAGCAGGTGGGGCTTGGCCCTATGGGGAGCACTGTGAGGGTAGCCACAGGTTGGATCCAATCATCTGGCAGGCTGGATCTGGCCCATGGGCTGTATTTTGCCCACTCCTACTTTAAAACATCATAGTGTCTTCCTTTCTGCCCCATTCATTCTTCCTTCCTTTTTCCTTGTAAAATTTGGCCAGTGAAAATCAGTTGCATCAATTTCACTCAGTTTTATAATTCAGATTCTTATATTTCAGATTCTTAGCACTGCATGGTTTAGGTTTCAAACATTTCAGAAAATATGTTGGTGGGTGGGAGGAGACAGTTTACATTGGGAATATCTCTATTTTTTAAATTCTACTCTTACACTTTTTATACAGTCCTGTGTTGAATTGTATGACCAGTTTGTGATAACCCTAATGACTCTGAGTAGTACCTTATTTTGTAAATTGTCCTTTTGATTTCCACCGGATTACCTATGGGGTTAGGTATTAATGATAAGGGTTTCATAATCAGGTTTTTAAGTTGTTGGGGTCCCTTTAGGCCGCTGGTTCATAGCCCGTGATTCACAGACCACATGTTGCCCACAAGACATTCTGCTTGCAACCATAGGAATAAAAAAAGTTAAAACAAAGATTGATAGGGGTCACATCTAGATGAGATTCTGACTGTGCAGTAGCTGAATATTACTGCACAGTAGCATATTAGCACTGTTAATATTAGGATACTGCACAGTAGCATTACTTAAAAGACGTTTGCCAGTGGTATTGCACAGTGACTCCAGTTACTGCATTTATTTAGTACTTGCCTATACAAGTACTAAATAAATGCATACCACTGCTCACTAGCCTCTCATGTAGACACATCTAGGGAAAGCAAAGCATGATGTTGCCTGCAGTGCATTTGTTCAGTATAATGACTCACTATAATTGCTTATTAGCCAGTGCAGGTTGGCAACCACTGCATTGGGCATGTATGCTAATATTTCAAGTAATCAGCTTTGGGCCCCCACAGAATTGCTTTACTCTTTCCTCTCTGTCTGTTTTATTAAGCTTTTGAATTGCAACCTTCTTTGTAAATCAGCATTCCCAAAGTGTGGATGTTGCTGGGAGGGAGCAAGAAATGTTCCTCGGTGGGATGCGTGTGAATGACAGCCACTGGTTGTCCTGATAACCCTGCTGTTGGTTGCTGCTGGGGAAGTAACAGTGGTGGTAAAGTAGTGGGGGCATTAGGGTAGCTGACTATGCTAATGTGGGACATAAACCCACAAGGTTTGGGAAATGCTGTTATAAACAATACAGGTTCCTGAGAGTTTAACATGATTACAGGCATCTAATTCAGTTATAAAAGAGGGATACAGGGTGAGCTGAGTTTGAAAGTCAAATGTGATTGTGTGGATTTTTGTTTTACAAAGCCTAATATTAAACAGAAGCACTTACATTATTCTTTTAAACTGAGGGTTTGAGTGAGAAGGGGGTTTAAGGTGCCCTTGTACCATTTTGGCAAATAATAACACATTACTAGTGAATGGAAAACAACATTTGGGACTAACTAGTCTATATTTGTTTTGCCAAGCTGAATATGGTGCAAATAAAAAAACAACTGGTTTGATGCAAATTAAATCCTTTCTCACTCTTTATCTTAATCTTAAAACACAAAAAAACATTTTTTTAAAAAACCAGAGAGTCATATTGAAAAGAAGAAATGCATTGCTAGTATTACCTGTTATCATGTAGCCCCAGAGCCCTACTATCCTACTACTTGTCTCAAGGTACATACCAAGGTTTACCCTGGGATAACTCTTAATCCCCTGAAGCCTCTGCTTAACTGCCCTTATCCCAGGCTCCATAGCTGCAGCAGAGGAATTTTTGCCAGCTCCATGTATCTTCCGCTTGGGTTATAAAAGAATTTTAGGTCCCCCTTTCCACAGAATGGAGTAGCTAGGAATATCATGCCTCCTGACGTCAATCTTTATCATAGGCAATTAGTAGGGAGACTAAACAATAAAACAATTTACTATATAGGAGAAAAGTTATACAGGAAAAACTGACCATATCATTTGAAGACAGAACAAAAAAAAATTAAAGTTTCTTCCCTTCTCATCTGGCTATAACCTAGCCCCTCTGAGAGTCCCGATAAATTTCCAGAGACCAACCTTCCTGCTGATCTTGCCAGCCCTGACTGCTGGGGACATGGGTCTCTCAAAGCCAAAGGCCCTGAACCCCTAAAATACTTCCAAGTCAGCCACCTCCCCACCCTTCGACCCATCAACATTATTTTAATTGCTCATGAGTTCCAGAAATTCTAGAGGGAGGTCTAGAAATTCATTTCCTCCCTGGAATATCTGGAATTTCTCTAGCTAATTATCCATTTCTCTTTAGGAAGTTTGCAAATCACAGAATTAAACCATGTCCAGAATCATCCTGGTTCTTATCAAGGATTGCCTTCCTTTCAGAATTGAGATTGAATATCAAATGGATGGAGAGCTTGTCAATCTGGGACATTTTCAGTTGAAGACCAAAATACTTAAAACAATCATTGACCATCAATTTGTCAATGATTGTGCCATCCTTGCACACACTGAAGGAAACGTCCAGACTGCTGGATCTTTTCAGAGACCTACCAAACTTCGGGCTTCTCCCTCAACATTGAAAAGACTAAAGTGTTCTATCAGCCTGGCTCAGACCATGAATGCGACCCTCCTCCCCAAATTACCACTGAGGGAAAGACTTTGGAGGTAGCTGAGCATTCTCCCTACCTCAATAGCCACCTCTCTGAGAGCAACCACTGATGAGGCGATCCAACACAGGATCTGGGTGCACAAACACCTCGTTTGGAAAATTGCTTTGGCATGGCTTTATTCATTGCAATCTCCAAAAAGACACTAAGATCTAGTTTTATAATGCAGTAATCGTCTCCATCCTCCTCTAAGGATGTGAAATGTGGGACACTTACTGTTGTCATTTCAAGACCCTGGAGAGGGATCACCAATGATGCCTCTGGAAAATTGTCCACATCAAATGGGAACATTGCTGTACAAATGCCATCATTCTTGCTGAAGCCAGTGTTGCCAACATTGAGTTAGTGATCCTTAAGCGCTAACTTTGCTGGACTGGACATTATGTGAGTATGCCTGACTCTTGACTTCCAAAGCAAGTTCTCTACTTCAAGCTTAGTAACAGCCAATCTCTTGGGGGCTGCAGGAAATACTACAAGGACACATTGAAGGCATACCTCAAGAAATCGGACGCTGACAGCTGAGAGGAGTTGGCTATCTTCCAATTCCAATGGCGCTGTAACCTCAACCAAGCAGCACTTGGTTCATGAGAGCATTTTACCCTCAAAGCAGAGAAGAGAGAGTGGAGGAAAGAAGAGAGAAATCCTGGCTTTTGGCATACTCTCCTCTGGAAAGACCTGCAACTTCAGTGGATGAGTATGTGGCTCAAACATTGGACTCCTAAGTCACTTCAAGAAATCCATGGTAGAGATCATCCTCAAATCCAGGGATTTCCACTGTCAATGAAAAAGCAATATAAATGAATACAACATAATACTGGCTTTTCAATGAGACCAAACATACCATCCCAGTAAAAACCAACACAAAAAACCTGCATTATAACCCACAAAATATGGTGGGCTTCATGACAACCGTCATGAAGGCCTTAGATAATCAATGCAAACTTTTAAACAAGGATGCAAAAACACAATGGATATTTATTTTTGTTAGAGTGAGATTGTTTTGGGATCTTCTAGTAACATCACTAGCAGAGAAATAGATGTTACTTTTTCTTATTCCAACAGAACCAGACCAGTAACTTTGGACCATTAATATTTCTACCATGCTAGTCAGTTTATTATGAGAATTACATTAGGAACAATATATTCAAATAAAATTAGGTATTTAAAGTCTGTATTTCATCATAATGATGGTCAGGTTTTGTCATTTGAGGAATGAATGGAATAACTCTTTTGAAGTGAGATTGGAAAAAGTTAACTACTTACTAGAGAAAGGAGATAAATAGGATGGGGCATGATAAATGTATATACAAAATTAATAATATATAGAAGGAAAAGCAGATGTCTGTTCTCCCTTTCTCACAAGATAAGAACAAAGACACATTAAAGGAAATTGAAGGGTGGGGTATTCAAAACTATTCAATGAAATAATTTTTCACAGAACCATGGACATGTAGTGCTGGAAGGGACATCAATATGTTATCTAGTTCAACCCTCACCACCGAGGTAGGATCAGGTATACAGACCCCCAGCATGTATTTTTAAGAACAAACTGCCAATGAAGAAGATTCTACAACATAGGTAGTTCCAATGTTTCACCATCCTAATTTAGAATTGTATTGCTAATGTCCAGTTTAACTCTTTGTTGTATATTAAGCTATTTTTCTCGTTCTTCCCCAAGTACATATGAAGAGCAACTGTTTACTGTTCTCTTAATAACAACATATTCAAAATATGCTATCATGTCCTTCTCTGTCTTCTCTTTTCTTACTAAACAACAAACACATTCCTTCAAGCTTTGCACTTGCCTTTATTGAATTTCACTGTATTGACTTTGAATCATTTCTCCAATTTGTCAAGATCATTTTGAATTCTGATCCTGTCTTCCAAAATGCTTGAGTTCCTTCCAGCTTGTATCACATGCAGATTTTACAAGCATACAATTCAGTTCTCCAAGTCAGTAATGAAATTGTGGAACAGAACTGAACAAAGGACTGACCTCTGCAGGGTCCTATTTGATAAGCCTTTGCAGTTGATTGTGAACCATTAACAGCTGCTTTCTGAAAGTGATATTTCAACTAGTTGTGCACCCATCTTATGCCGAGTACATATAAAACATATTTTCTTAGGTTGTTTATGAGCATATCATAAAGGACATTCTCAGAAAGCTTTACTGAAGCCAAGATATTCCTTCTAATGCTTCCTTCTTATTTACAAAGCCAGTAAACTTGCAATGCATATTTAAACTGAGATACTGCTGAAGCAAAAAATTAGGATGAGTCCAAGAGGGATTGGGCATTAATACAGCTAACAAAAAAATTCAGAGTTAGAAGAGATAATGTTAACAAAGCTTAGAAGGGAGAAAACTATGCGAGGGAGAAACCTCACATTTCATAGTTTACAGTAGGCCCATTTCTAACTGTTATATTGATATCTTCATGGGAGGCAGGAATAAATAATTCACCATCATACCTTCCATGTGTGGGGTTTTCTGTTTTTTGCTTTAGCCTTTAGTGCATTCCTGCTGAAGAAAAAATACCAGATCAGAGAGACCATCAATTTAATCCACAACAGTAATTACTTCCTGTGTCTCCTGTATTTATCATTTGAATTTTTCTGTGATTCAGACATGGCTTTTGTTCTGCCCTGCATGTCGTCTCTACCAAAAGCTACCTATTCCTCTGCCATTAAGTTAGTGTTTTAATTTAATTTGTACAAAAGTTAAACTGGAGTTATAACATATCATGCCCAACGCTATTCTTTTAGATGGAATTGAGTCTGGGATACTCTGACATGAGTGCTGAGAAAAGTCCTTGCCTCAACACTTTTTCTGGTTTTTAGGTTTGTCTGATCTCTCTGCTTTTTCCTGGCACTTCCCTGATGTGTCAGTGCTTCATGATCACTTTCTTTACAACAGTGAATGAGAATTGATGCACAGCTGTTAACTGGGGCCTGTCTTACTGTATTTAAGCATGTGAACAATCTTTCAGGCAATTGGATAACTCCTGTGCTCAAATATTAGCACATAATTAAATCTGTTGCTGGGTTGGGGAACTAGAATGTTTAGGTTTTGCAGGGTTAAATCAGTTAACATGTTGATACCAACTCATATCCTGTGTGATCTTACTTGAAGGAATTAATAAGTGGGGAAGTATATGAATTACTAGATAAAAAGGATAAATATAAAACTTTTTTTTCGTTCCAGCTAGATTTCAAAGAGGAAAATATTATGTTACAGTTATATACCCCAAACAGGATTTATAGTAAAGCTTTGTTGTAACGCTGGTAAAGATTAGTTTGATTATCAACACTAGGTAAATCACCCTTTAAAAGTTAAAAACATCTGTGTTCCCTAACAGCTTTTCTTGTTTCTTTCTGCTCTTAGTGAACACAAAAAATTGAGTAGAATAACACCAGGCTAGGTAAAGAGGTCAGAGGCGATACCAAAGCTTCAGATGGAGAATGACAGCAGGGAAACATGAAAGAGAGAATCTAGATTGAGGGCATTCAGAAAAGGACAAAGGCTAAAAGAAAATAGCATGAGAGTGATGATGTCCTTGTGATTTAAGACATTGGACTGAGACAAAGATGATCTGGGTTGTAACTCAGCCAGAACATTCCTTTGTGATCTTAATCGCTGTCTCTCGCTCCCATATTTGTAACGTAATACCTCTTTTCCCCATTCTTTGCCTATTTAAGCCAGGGGTGTCTGAAATACAGCCCATGGGCTGGATCTGGCCTATGGAGCCCCATCCTCTGGCCCCCTCTAGATCTGGAGTTGACCCACATGCCACACAACACGCACCAGACCAGCTCCACACGCAGTGCTTGAAGCATATGCCGCACACAGCTTCCCCTCCTGCCAACCCAGGATCTGTGCTGTATATGACGGTCAACTCAGGTGGTCGAAGACATGCTCCATGCGCAGTGCCTGTCCCAGCTGGTCTGGAGTGTGTGCTGCAAATAGCACCCAGTCCTGCAGTCCACAACCCACGCTGCATGCAGCAACTCTCCAGTGCTGCATGCAGCTTAATCCAGATAGCTAATCCCCAACAAGAAAACCTGAGAAAAAAGTAAGTCAATAGAAGTATAGGGTAGTAGCAGGCATCATGACTTCTCTCAGTTCCGTACATTTTCCTCCACCAAAAGCGTGTTGGGGAATTTGGGCTGCATGTAACATGTTTATGTTCTTTATTTTAAGGGATGTCCCCTGTATTAGTGCCTAGTATTAAAAACCCATCAGTTCTTCACTGCATCCATCTTCCAACATTTTCTGTAGTAGGTCTTCATGTATATTACGTGCTGCTATTATGACCCAATCTTTTTGCTCTCTTTCTGTTTTATTTTTAAAGGGATGAGATGCTAGTTCTGTGGCGTTGATGGTTTACAATGCCCAATCAAGACAAAAAGGTGAAGAGCACAGAAAAAGGACCAGATAAAAAATTCCAGGGGGTCATTGCTAGGTATAGTATCTGACGTTTTATTCTGTTTGAATTTCAGCAGTGACTGTCTGAAATTTGTAGCAACTGCCCAAGTCGAATGCTTTAATATGAAATGCTGTATAAACATGACAACTGTTACTCTGGTCACAAACTTTATTTAGACCTTTCATAATTTCAGTCATTCTGGAGAAACAAAACAGTAGCTATGCAAACTTCAGTACACAAAAAAGAAAAAAAAATCTGCTGAGGTAATACTAGAGAACTTTTCCTTTCTGTCAACAACATTGCTTACATAATTTGACCTTGTTTATGTTGAGCAAACTACTTATTGACATTGTTAAAATGTTATGCATTGAGTTATTAATAGATACATAATTATGTTTTATTTTAGGGATTACTCTGACCTTAAAAGACTTCGATGTCTCTTAAATGTCCAGTCAAGCAAACAGCAGGTATTTTTCTGTGTTCATTATTCAATATGCTGCACAGTTGTATAATCAGGTGAAATGATGATTGATCATTTGGAATTTTGTAAGTTGTTGTAGTGAAGTGCCAGGAAGATCACGGGAAATGGAATTAACTAGAATCTTGTATTTCTTGGGCATGGCAAAACTTTCTTCTATGGGGAAAAATCCCTTTTAGATAATGCAAGGGGATGATGTTAACTAGCTTTTTATGATGGTCTAGTTTAGTGGGTAGTTGAACAGAAAAATAACTTTATATACTTTGTTCTGTCAGTATCTAGTGAAGTTTATCCTGTAACTGTCACAGCTGTTTATAGTCAAGCAGCCTAAAAGCTTTGTCATTTTCTACACCCCTTAGCAATGTTGTGAAGCAGCAGTGTATAAGCAGTACTTCTATGAGGAAATAACAGTCTCTTCACCATCACTCATCTGATTGTCATCTTTGTCATTATATAATAATATTTAAAGCATTTAATTCTTTACTTATGTGAATATTTATATTTATAGTGATTGGATGGCTTATCTATTTTGTTCCGTGCAATTTTACTTCCTGGTCTGACTTCACTGCTGTTGCATGGCTGTAAGTCCTGTCAATTTGGAGGCAGTTCTGAGGGCTAGTGGAGTCTCTTGAATGCCCAGATTTAGATCAGTATGCATCAGGGCAAGGAACACACTCCTTGCTTGGGAGTCTATTGCTGAAGCTGTACAAATATATATGAGAAATTGACCCAAGAGATCCTGTAGAATGCACACAGATAATGTACATGTTTCATTGAGGATGAATTTTGGAAATGGAAAACCAGCTGTCTCTTAGATTTCTGAAATGTAAACTATGATGTTACAGGGATACTAACTACTTCAGTGAGAATCAATGATGTGTTTGCATTGCATTTGTTTTCTCAATTCAGATTAGTAGGCATAGAAATACAGAATCCTTGTAGAAACAAAGGGTGGTAGAAACACTTCGTTGTTACATAAAAATGACAAGTTCCGTAGTATACAGGTCATTTCTACAACTTTATAGTTCTATTAACGTTAGTGTGTAGTTATATGAATGGGATTGGCTGTAAACGTTTTGAAGCAGTGTATACTATCAATGTTTTAATAATGCATAACATGCTGGTTGAAGTCACTGATTTCCAAATTTGTTGTTTGTCGTCATATACCAGTTTTCTTGCACTGCTTTGAATCAAAAGTGTTAACACTGCTTCATTATCATTTAGAAGTAATGATTAGATCTTAGATTTGAAAGGATATAAAATTCAAGAAGATAACTTCTGTGTTTGGTTACTGTCTGCAGTTGTTCTCTGAGATCTACCCATCCTTCTCTTTTCAGCTCCCAGCAATTAACTTTGAAACTGCTCAAACCAGCATGACAAAGTCTGAGCGATATAACAGCAAGATTAATGTACAAAGAAGCCAAGGTCATTGGCATGAGTCAACTGAAGCTGTTGAACTTGAAAACTTTAGGTAAGAAGTATAAAAACTCCTGCAGCCACAGTATATCTGCATATCTGTATATATCTTAAACCTGTTGTACATTCATTGAAGACACACATACTACTTGTACTTTCCTGTTAAACTGTCATCAAGGTGTGAATAAAATAACAGTTCGATAGTCATACACCTTGACTTTAGCAAGGCCTTTGATATGGTCTCCCACTGCATTCTTGCAAAGCTAAGGAAGCATGGATTGGATGAATGCAATGTAAGGTAGATAGAAAGCTGTCTGGATCGTCTGACTCAAGTAGTGATCAATGGCTTGAGGTCTAGCTGACCTTATCCTTGTTCCTCCCCAAACCTCCAGACTGCTTTAGGTGTTACTCTCCATGTTGACTTTCTGGAGCTGCAGCCATCCTGCTGAGGTAGTGTTCTCTCAGCAGGCTCCAAGGTGTTACTGCTAGCTCATCTCAGGCCTGGGCTTATATCCTACATAAACCCAGCCTTCTGCCAGGGTTAGATGACTTCATGATCAACACTGGCCACACCTGCAGGCTGTCCTAGCACTAGCTTGCTTGCTTCACATGGAGAAGTAGTGGAATTTCTTCCCTTGGAGGTTTTAAAGACCCAGGTTGAAAAAACCTTGGTTAGAATAATCTATTTGGAGACTGTGTGGCATACAAAATACTACAGAAATTATTAGGTGATTTGTACTGTTGTTCTATTAAGCATTTTCTTATTTGTGTCAGAAACACACAAAACACCATCAAATGTCTTGGGTAGAATTTACTGATGTTATGTGTTTTTTAGACTACAAAATAAAGAATGTCTATCAAGACTGTTCTTCTGGCCTTGCTATTTGTAAGCTTGAATATATCACAGTAATTAGCTAAAGTGGTTTTTGGGAAAAAGAGAGCGCACACATTTGAATAATCAGAAGGTATGATAATCCACCAGCAATCTGGAGCATAGTCCATGTTCATTTGGCTTCTTCTGAAATTGTAAGCTAGTTGTTACTCAGGACAAATCCAATTTATTCTTGTGCAGCTCCAAAGATGAGCTTTCATTTTTGATTAAACTTTGAAACATCATAAAATATATTATAACATATTAAAATATTTGTGATCCTACAATCACTAGGCTATTTCAGAAAGATAAAATATGAAATGCCTCTAATTTCAGAGGCAAGGATGTTTGTGAGTTATATCTTTTGTTGGACCAGCCTAATGGTTGAAATAGAGTTAGACAAGCTTTCAAATACATATCTTCACCATACTTCATGATCTGAGTACTGGGGGCAGCAAGGGGAAACTGGCAGTGATAGGGAATGGGCTTGGAGAAGCTTTCCCCAAGCCCACTTCTCAGCCTTTCCAGCTTTTAAAAAATGCTTTCCCACCGCCCAATTGGGCAGCGTGGAAAGCAAGGAGAAGCTGGCCCGGATGGGAACGGGGCCTGGCAAGGCTTTTCCTGAGCTCTCTTCATAGTCCTGCTGATGTTTGAATTGCTGCCCCATCACCCAGCTTGATCCTGCAGGCAGCCATGGGAGGTCCACAGTAGCCAGCAAGGCCTCCTGCTTTATACTAAAACCAGGAACTTGATGGCTTTGGGAAGAGGCAGGGAATGTTTAGTGATGGCTGCTGCTCCCCTCCCCTCCCCGTCCGGGGGGAGGGAAGAGGAAGAGGCGGGGAGCAACACCTGTAAGCCTCCAGCTGACTTCTTACTCCAGAGACTCCAGCATGAGAAGATAGCAAGGGGGCTTGCAGAGTTGTTGCCTCTCCTTGGCTCCCAGTGCCTGGGAACTGAGCTTCGGGTGCAGTTGGGCAAAATCACCTGTCCACTTCTCACACTGGGAACCCCAGTGTGTGAGGAGCCAACAGGGAGTGGCTGGTAGCCGCTCATCCTTTCCCCTTCTGGTCTGTGGTGAGGGTGTGAGCAGCTGCCACCCACATCTTCTCCAGACCAGGGTGATCCCAATCTCAGGAATGCACAGGAGCCTTTTGGCCAGCTCCCTAGGAGAAGTTAAGCCAAGGGAAAGTGTACAAACATTCATTCTCAGGAGAAAGTCTCCTGGGACCTACTTCTTCTGCACTGGGGTTGGTTTATTTTTCTTCTGGAATGGCTGGGAGGAAAAGCATGAAGCTTTGAGCATGAACAACCATTCTCATAGTAGAAACCAAGCATCTATATATGGTTTTAGAAGACTAGCACATGTATTTGCTTTCTATAAATCACTGTCCTTCAAGGCTTAATCTTCTTGAATGCCTAGCTGCCATCACGGGCTCCAAATGGCTCTATGCCAATTTACTCTGAGTTAATGTATAAATAGCAACAACCAAGTATTTTTGGTGCTTTCAAGACAAGCTACTATTGCTGCCCCCACAAGCTTATGTTATTACACAGGAAGAGGTCACAGAGGCCAATAAGGGTGGGCACCAGAATAGGATTAGTAAAGGGGCCATTTGCAAATGCATGTATGCATCTCTTGCTGCTGTTTCTTTAAAGATAATATTTTGGTTTATGAATATTTGTGTTTCTACACTGCTAATTCATCTGAGAACAATACCATTCCATGAGTAAAAAAAGGGACAGAACAAGATCCAGAATCAGCAGCGGTGAGAGTATTTCAAGTCAGTTATGAAATGACAGTTCTTACTCTCTGAAGAGAGAGGCATAATCTACTACATTCTTACTGAAATAAAAATCATAGTCTGTTTGGTTAAACATGTCACCATATATCAGTGTAATAGCAATCTCAAATTCAGTATGAGAAAGATCTGTCTTTTAGGTAATCTAAAACTGTCTTTTTACATTTCATAATACTGCATTTTTCTAAATTTTCCCCTTAGTGTAAATTACAAGAACGAGAGAAATTTTAGCAAGCATCCTCAGCACAGGCTGTTTCAAGAAATCTTCACAGCTTTGGTTAAGAACAGACTTATCTGTAGGTAAGAATGTACAATACATGTGCATCTGGCTAAAATGAGTCTCTTCTTGTGAAAATTGGGTGCCAAGAAACGCAATGCAGAACATGCTTTATATGCTTCAGCAGTAGTCATTGTGACTTTGGAAACTTTTGGTTTTACAACATGGGGCAATATGAACCTTGGTGTAAAAAAATCAAAGAACGACTGTGCAGATTGAACCACTGCACGAGCAGCAAAGAACTATGTTTTAAGTTTAGGTGGATAACAACAATATTGTCTCCTCTCCGTGCTTCTTCAGTTCACTGACATACTACAAGCCTGCTGCCCTAAATACTGTGTATTTTTTAAATCAAATCCTATTTTGCTGCTGGTTGCCCATCCACAGAGCAGTTGAAAATCAATTAGAGTTCATATCCTAACAGGCAGTTTTGAAAATCCAACTCTGTACTTCTCAAGGTCTTCTGGCTCCTAAACTTGCAAGAATTGACCTAAACTCCTAAAGATAGTGCCAAGGAATGCCTTCTCTAGGTATACTGCGTGCTGAGAAATATTAGGTAGCATCATTAGAATGGTGTTGGGCATGCTTGGAAATAAAAACATCATTAAGCACACTCTTGGCATGTGCCAACAATCCATTACATTACTTTTTTTTTGGCGTGAGTGGGCTGAGTGATTTCACAGTGATCAGTGCTCCCTGGCTCCATCTGACATGGTGAAGGCATGCCCTAAGTCACCCAGGTCTTTTGAAAATTATACCACGTCTTCTTCTAAGTACAGTATAGTATTTCATTGCCCTTCTGTAGAGGAACTGTAATGATCCAGCTTTGTTGGCCAAATTCTATTTATGCACTGTAACATACCTCACTATTTTTGACTTTTTATTTTTTCTCTGCCCTTTGATGATATATTGAAAGATACTCTCTCTAGAAAATGAAAAAATGTCTGAACAAGGTTATATTAGTAAGCCTGTGAATTCAATTTTAAGTGCTAGGGGAAAAAGTGGTGTTTTCTAAATAAATGCCTATAGCTATGTTGATACCTGTCATTTAGAACTGGTGTCACTACAGGGAGCCAAAGCCTGTAAGGGTACATCTGTTCTTCCTCTACACCAGTCCTAGGAGTGCCACCCTTAGGCACCCACCCATTTCACATATGCCAGTCCCAAAAATGAAGCAGTGAAAGTGTCTTGAGGGATGCCCTCACCACCACCCAAATACATTGCCAACAGTTCTCAAGTGTCAGTGGGGGAGCTTCTGTCTCTGTCTGGAATTGGTGCAGGTGGACTGGAAACAGCTGGGTGGAGTGTGCCGTCATCCTGGGTGCCCTGAAAAAGCAGTATAGGTGTAGTCTAAGAGAGTGTCTCAGAGAATTCCCACTCCTTTTGAGAGCTATAAAAGATGGCTTGGCTTGCCTTGTGAAAGTATACAGATTATGTGCCTTTGGAATGACTGAGTTTTAAAAGAACTACTTAAATAAAATGAAGAGGCCTCTCTTCCTGTCCCATGTGTCTTACCTTAGACTGCTTTACAACATATGTAAGCTATCAATTCTCCATGGCAAAAAAACCTCTTTTCTGGGAAGGCAAGTATGGAAAGCTAGAAGAGAGCTAACACTGGTGACAGGACTTGGATACAACAAGCCTAACCTTCTTGTTTGCATCTATTTGCAGATCATTTATTTTTATCAAAATAATTTTAGCCATTGGCTTCGTTCCCTAAAGCAAATGATAACAAGGGAAAAGAACTGCCACATCACTCAGGCTTAATCTATTCCTGGGGATCATAGCCAGATATATACAGATACTCTCCTCATCATAAAAAAAGATAAAGTGCCTAATGTTTTTTTTTAAACTGGGAACAAAAGATACATAACTTTTTCACAGGCAATGGAAAGCCATTTAAGTGTTGTTTAATCTTGAAAATTTATAGAACCTGGACATACCCATTCCTCTAGTGTTTATAATACTGTCTGGGTGAATTTTGCACATTTTGGCTTGTGTTCTCTGCAAAGTATGGCACCAGATCTGTAGGCACAAGCATGGAAATAAAAGCATTTGAACCCTTTCATCTGTATCACAATATTTTACAATAAAAATTGAAAGAATTGCTCAAAGCTACAAAATATTTAATAAGAGTTTAAAACTTCCTGTATGGGTAACAGTGGTTTGAAAATATTTATTTCTTAGTTTAGTTGGTTTAAGTGCTTAATCATATAGTGATTTCCCCTCAAGTAGAAAAACTGATGTGTAGGCTTATTTTTATGGGTTTGGTATTGCCTGGGGTTTATAACTCAATATTTGGGATCTTTCTGTTGCAGGGAATGGGTTAATCAAGCCCCATCCATCCATTTTCTGAGAGTGTTAATTTGCATGAGGTTATTAATAAGAGATCCATGCTATCAGGTTAGTTCATCAAAATATTTCTTCCTGCTGAAATACATAACACACATAGACAGTTTATCTATATATTCAAATATAGGAATATCACATATATGAATATATAACAGTGTGTTAATCTACAAACAGTTTCAAGGAGTGAAAGCTTAATCAAGTAACAGAATAATGAAATTGCACAACTGTTGTAGTTCATACAAGAAATTGCTATATGCATGTACCACTTGCAGGATACTCAAATTCTGATGTTTCTTGAATAGTATCTATCATCACTGACTCTCATGATTAGTTGCTATAATGCAAGAGATCAGCAATTTACTCTGTAGATGTTCCTTTTACCAACCTGTAGACAGAGATAAAAATCCCTCTGTCGCATTAATTTTTGGACTGGGTGGGGGGGGGAAACTCTTGTGTTTTAAGTGATTACCTACCAGCAGTAACGATAGTGGTTGTGAATCGGT
>JAGPOW010000261.1:193832301-193874161 GCA_030014935.1 Caiman crocodilus
AAAACATACGTAAGTCAATAAAAGTGCTGTAAAATAGCAGATTTCATTCTGGTACAGCTGAAAGTTTCTTTTATAGACATTGATACTTCTTTGTAATTTAAAATAATGAATACTATGTACTGTTAATCACATCAAAGAACTTATCCAATTCAAAGGATAAGTCAGTGCTTTATATTTGTGTTATGTTTTTCTGATAATAAAATGAAAAATATTAATTGAGAGATATTCAATTTATGTGATTTTCTTCATTTCACAGATATTTTTCAAAAGCTGTCTGCTGTTAAAGGTCAAAGAGAATGGGTTATAGCCAGTGGAGCACATAAAGTAAGTAATTTATAAAACAACTACTTATTCAAATGGTTAACTCTTTCAAAATATATTAAACTCTCTTCATCTTCAAAATGGTTGTAGATTAAAAAAATGTCAGTTTTGTAACTTAGAATGGTGAGTTCCATCACCTGAGTGGTCTTTTCTATACCTGACCCAGTGAGCTGCTGTCTTTAGGTACAAATTGTCCCAGATCATTAGTTTAGCTTCTCAGATATTTTGGTGAAGCTTGCCCCTATAAAGATATGTCAGATTTATATTGTGGTAAACCTGTGTTTTTTGTATTATAACAGTTTTGAAATATCTGCTGCAAACAATGGCCCTCATTCTGCAGTTGGCGTGGTTTTCTGAGAGTGCATGGAATGACGCTACTGAAAAGCAGCATGGTTGTAGGGATCTGCACTTTGTAGCCTGAATGAGAAACAGTTGGGATTAGGAGTGGTATAACCAGGTTTTCATGAAACAAGTGTACTACTGCAAAATGTGGGCAATTTTAATTGGATCATATAGTGAAGTGAAGTAGCGTGAAAAATGGAAAACTTATAGAACCAAAACCCTATTTATAAAAGCCACTTTATGATCTGAATCATTAGCAGAACGCATGTGAATCTTTAAAATGACAAGCATGTACTAAATACAGTACTTTTTATTACTATGGATTAAATTCAGGGTCAGAAGAGTATATCTGCACCATCTAGCTACCAAACTGGGACTGCCACTGAGAAGCATTGCTGTCCTACTTAGTACTCGGCCGAGTCTGCTGAATGTGCAGCCTGGATGATGCTAGACCTGACATGGAGGACTAGGAGTGGCGGTCATTTAGGTGTTCCAAGCTTCCCTAAGACATTTTACTCTACGTAATTTGTGGGTTTGGCTGAGTGCTAAAGGCATGTGTGGGCCTAGCTCTGCTTCCCAGCAGCAGTCCTCTGTTCAGCAGGGAAGGGTCAAAGACATGGCTTAATTTTCTTGATTTGGTTATGCCACAAGATACGTGCAGATGTTATATTAGGGTTAGGTTGATCTAAATGCCAGTTTGCGTGGATGCTCGTGGGGGTTTCAGTTGGGCCAGAAATGGTGGGCTGGAATTCTGTTCACTTGAGTAGGTGAACTAACTTAGATTGGGTATAGGTTAACCACATCTATCAAATGTCTGCACATGGTTAGAGTGCAGTCCCGGAGCTGGGAAAAACTCAGTTGCTTGCCACATCCTTGGGGCTATATTCTTCCTATGTTCTAACCCTGACTGGACTATTTTAGCCCCCTGACACTCCCATCCCAGGATGGATACCCACCCTCCATGTATCCGTCAGCTGCCCAGATCCCGTTAAGCTCTCTTGCAGACCCTCTAGCCCAGTGCTTCTCAAACCTTTTCTCAGTATGACCCATTTTATAACCCCATTTCCACAGCATAGCACCTCACTCCCAACCTGCAGCCCCCTACCCTTCCCAGCTGTTCCTCACTCACAGCTCCTGGTTCTGCTGGTGCCCCTCATTCCCAACCCGCAGCCCCCCACACCCCAAGGTGCCCCAGGACAAGGTCCCACAGTTCTCTACCCCAGCAGCAGTGCCTGAGCCCCAGCTGCTGTCTGAGAAGGCAGCGGCTGCTGCAGCCAGAGTAGAGCACTGAGCCTGGCTCCCCCTGCCCTATCCCCTGCCCTATCCCCTCCCCTGCAGGTGGCATAGCCAGAGTGGAGCCTGTTGGGGGGGAGAATGTGGGCTGCCTGCTACAGGCACAGAGCTCTGCTCCCTGCTGCCCAACCTCCAGGGGCTTGCAGCCCAGTGCGCAGGACTTGGTGCGGAAGCGCCACATTGGCACGGCCACCAAGCTGAGGCCTATGGTACCAGGCTCAGCAGTGATGTGGTATAGACATACACCAAGCGGTTTCCACCAGAACAGATGCCACTTTAAGAGCAGGTCTTTTTGCCCTTCAGCTGTATTTGAGGAGAGGCACTTGTTTCACCTCAGTATTTGGCTAGTGAGTAAAGGAGCAAAACTGATTTCTGATATGACTGAAATCTGTAAGGCTAGTTATACAGTCTGTGATGATTTAACATCTTTACTTTTTTAATAAAACCCTACAGATTTTTACTGAACAGCTGTGTATGTTTTAGTGTCATTATTGGAAACACATGATTTATAAACATTTACCTTTTTAAATCACCAATTTCTAGACTTTAGTAAATTTGCTAGGAGCCAGAGACAGTAACGTGTTGTTGGGTGCCCTCCTTGCTTTGACTAGCTTAGCAGAAAGGTAAGTTCATTTTAATGTGCTTTTGTTTGCAATTAATATTTGATTGTGGCTAATGATAGAATATTACCGTATTTACTCAAATACAAGACATGTTTTTTCCCCCAATCAGCATATGGAAAAATCCTCTCATTTTACATTCAGATGAAAGGAAACTTCATTCAATTCATTGTCTATCATTAGACTGCTGCCAGAACTAGCATGTGCTCAGTGACAGAAACCAACCATAAAGTTGATTAAATGCAGCCAACACTGAGCAAGACTATAAAATACATGGCTCATATAAAGCAAATATACTGATAGGAAACTACTACAAAAACAGATCAGTGAAGGCTAACTGAATAATATATGTGGATGGATGGATACAATGGATGTATCCATTGCACTCAGTCCCCCTCAATGCTGATTCTTTTTCAAGCCTTGGTGAGCAACATAGCATGCATTTCAACTTCCTCTTCACTCCCATAGCTGAGCCATGCCTTTCTTTCCCAATTCATTTCCACTGATTCCTGTTTCTTCACCAGCCTTAGAAGTCTGGCAAACATCAACAAATGGCCCCAAACAGTTCACCCAGAATCCCTCTGTCACCTCTTTTCTTAGCCTGTCACATATGGTTAGTATGGCTCCACCCTCCCTGAGGTGGAGCCAGGTCAAGTTGCCCTGCATCTCATCTTATACATTTTTGGAGGATCCCAAAACTTATGACAAAGACACCCGGTTCCAGTCATAAGTGGGAGGCTAATTAGCACAGGGCTCCTTCGTTTGGGGTATCTGGAATACATACATACTGAGTAGTGCTGAGCTGTGGAGTCATCATGGCTTTAAATGCTGTTGACTCTGCTGGAGTGCAGCTCAATGAATGATATGATAAATCATGAGCCTTTTCACTTTGGACTAATATCATGTCCAAATACATAAATACATTTCTAAGCAGCATTTTTGTATCTACTTATATATAGTTTGTACTATATATAAGTAGATACAAAAATGCTGCTTAGAAATGTATTTATGGAGAACCTGTGCTAAAATTTGCAGCAGTTTGAAAAAAGGGAAAATGCATCAATTCTGGGTAAATTAAGTCTCAGGGTATTATATGCAAATTAATACAGCTGCATTCATTTCAAGGTCAGTGTTTTCAAATTTGCCCCTCACTTCCATATGCTCAGGCAGAGCAGGGTCTGACAGTAAGGATGTGGGAGGAGGAGCTGCAGGGGGAAGTTGTGGGGGTAGAGAACAAGGGACCTCTTGATCCCCCAGATTTGTTTTTACCTGCTGTAACCATGGGAGGGGGACAAATTCAAGGCAAATGTCCAATAATTAGATTCTATACGTGGAAAATAATAACAAATTATACATTTTCCATATATAGAATCTGATTTTTGTGAGGATGTCTTATAATTGGAGTAATTTTATACTTGAGTAAATATGGTAAAATTGATATTTTTAGGAGAAAGTGTTGATACACAAGATAGAGACTCAGTCTGGCAGAGAGGTCTGTGTGTGTTTATGTATGTGTCTTTAATGATAGTGTACATGTGTGTGTGCAAGTCAAAAAGCCCAAGGCTGAACAGATTCAAGTTTCACAGGTTAGCAGCTCCAGAACTGCTCTTTTCACTTTCCCCTCTCCCCTGCAGTGGTCTGTTCCCCCTCATCTTTGCTCCCTGCCAAGCCCGTGCTCTCAAACCCCATTCCACAAGCTACTCTGGGTGCAGCCACTTTTATCTATGTTTACTGCTGCCAATGCCAAGCAAGTAATTCCTGGTGGAGGGAGGGATGGGGTGTAGGTTTGCTGGGTGGAACACCATGCCAATCCCACCTGTGGGTCACGTCTCCTCACCACCCTACTCCTCATTGTTTGTGCCTGCCCACTCATCCCATCTGAGGGTCTTGTCTTCCCCCAACACCCTACCCATGTGCTGTGTCTGTTCCCCTAACCCACCCACAGATTGTGCATGCTCCCCCTGCCCCTTGTGGATCATCCCTGCCCCTCCACACCACCTGTGGGTCATGTCTAACCCCCATCCCACTGTGGACCCACTGTCCCCTCAAGTCTGGGCCCCCAACTCCCTGGCTAGCCCCCCACATGCTGACTTACCTGGTATTGGACACCCATTTTGAATTGATTTAACCTCCCCATAATGTCTCTGAATAGCTGTACTTATCCCCGTTGTGCTACAGATTTGAACTAGTTTCCAATCACTTATACCACTTTGTAATTTCTCTTCCTAGCCCCCGCCCCCTGCATTTTAACATTGAAGCCAATAGATCTGGTTATAATGTAAAAAATGTAAAATAAGATGTAATATATCTAGGCGTTAATTTCTTACTAGTTCTAGAAGTACATACTGAGTAGGGCTGTGCAACATTTCAGCAGTTGTTTTGTTTCAGAGGTGTTTTGGGCTATTTCAATTCCAGAGGAGAGACCAGCACTGCCCTGCTGCGCAACCTGGTTCTGCAGGGAGCAGAGATTTGTGCTGGGGTCTTCTCATTGCTGCTGCCTGACCCACGCTTTCCCAAATCTCTACTCCCTGTGAAGCCAGATCACATGGCAAGGCAGTGCTAGTCCCTGCTGCACAACCTGGCTCCACAGGCAGAGTCTCATTGTCACCGCTGCCCTCCCCATGCAGCCCCACAACCCTTGGGGCAGCGCAGGGCGGGCAGCAGCAACATGGTGACCCCTGGTGCAGATCTTAGCTCTCTGTGAAGCTGAGTTATGCAGCAGGGACCAGCAGGCTTGTTCACCCCTCTGCTTCCCTGCCCTGAGACCTGGCATGACAGGGATCAGAGATCCTTGTGGGGGTTTCCTTGTCTGCACACAGGGCAGCAGCCTTCCTTCTCCCCCAGATTAGACACCTACAGCCCCATCTTGGGGCCCCAAACCCTGTCCAGCTAGGTAAGGCTGCTTCCCTTGCAGCTTGTTTGAAATGGATTTGGCTGAAACAAAACAGGACAGTGATTCGAATTACTGTCCTCTGAAATAGCCGAATCTGAATTGAAACACAGCCATTTCACACAGCCCTAGTAATTAAGCCCTGGTCCTATAAGAAAAGTTTACAAAATTGAGGCCATGTAGTACCAACCTGCAAGTCATTATGCAGGCACTGAAGTCAAAGGCTATTTTGTCTGCGTCCATACTATAGAGGAAAGCCCCTTGTTGAAAATTTGCAGATAAATGTAGTAAAATGTGCCAACAGTTTTATTCCCACACCCTTGCTCCTTCTTATGAAATGATGGCCTAAATATTTCCCCTGCTAATACTAACAATTCTTGCTTTCACTCTTTCCCAAAACAACTTTGAAGTCCCTTTCTGCTTTTGTTCTTCTCTGATAATATAGTCTTAGTTTTCACTATTTTACTAAATATATGCATATCATAAAATAAAAATCTGCCTGTAGCATAACAAATTCAGTTCTGTTTCTATCTGTTTTCTGTATGTTAAAATAATACTTCAGTATAATGGTTGTTCTTCACTAACATTATATTGTTGCATTTCTAGTATGGATAAATAGAAAAAAGAGAAAATACAGCATTTGCAATCTCCAATTCTAAATATTGTATTGGCCAAAAAAACTTGTTCTGTGTTATTTTGTTATGGACTTCCAACCTTGGAGAAAAAGTTTACACTTCAAATAAAGTAAAAGAGAGGACAGAGTTGATCCAGTACATTGAAATAAAATAAGGATTTCCTTAGAGAGACTTCTTCATAATCCCGTCTTTCAAAATGGAGGATGTTTGAAAATTTTTTTGCATTTCATTTTAGCTTTATTTCTTAAAATCATTATTAACTAGAATCATAATACATATATAGTTTGGTCTTCCATTTAATTGTACACATCAGATAACATTATTTTGTTTATATATGTTTAACCTGATAGTAAATGATTATTCCTTTTCAGTTGCTGTTGTATAAATCACTTCTGCAAATATCATTGTTTCCTTCCTCAAAGTAACACACAGTGGGCGTGTCTACACTTGTGCTTTAATGCACAGCAGGCTATTTTACTGTACATTAAAGGGTCACGTAAAAACTGTGTGCATTTATTACTGCACATTAAGGCAGCCTAATGTGCGTTACTTTAGTGCACATTGGAGGTCTTAAATTTAATGTGCATTAGAAAAAGTGCCTTAATGCATGTGTAGATGTGACCAGCTTCTCTGTCTACCTGAACGTAGACAGAAAAATACTTATACTAAATCCCTACGAGTGAACAGAGAGCCAAATGTATAATCTCTTATCTGCTTTTTCTTAAATCTGTGATTTTCTTTAGTAGCTTTCCAAAAGGGCTTTTATTTTTGTCAGCATATTTAGCTGACTTTTAGCTAACTCCATTTCTTTAATACTATTTTCTTTTCTTTCTTTGGGGTAATTTAAGCTCTCTATCCTTTTAGTGCTCTTTTCAATGTATCAGCATCAAAAACCTTGATTATATGTGAAGAGATATAATTATATCTTTATAATAAAATTATAAATGTTATATATGATGAATAAATATTGTACTTATTCTAAAGAAGGCACTTTGTTTCAGGAAAGTGGTTGAGTAGGTACTGAATTTTAAGCATTGAATATATTTAAGCGTTGCTCTTGGTAGTGGTGCTTTCTTGTGCTGTGGCATAGCTGATAACAGACATGTAGGACCAACTCTTCAAGGGATTTTGGTGCTTAGATTCCATTTATTTAATTTCTTTTAAAAATGTGCGCCTGAATGGTGAAAAACTTAGCTGATTGTGCTGTGCAGTAAATTGAATTATTCACTTGCAACCTGTGAGTTATTGCTTAGCTAAACTCCATATATTAATTTTATTTCTCTGTCCAAATATAATTTCAGAAAATAAAATATTTAAACAAACATTGGCAAAATATAAACTACTCAGTTTTCAACTAAAGACCCTCACCTTTTAGGTTTTTTTTAAAGTATTTTTGTGAGCACATTTAAATCTTTAACCTTTTCCCATTCACCATGTTAGTTTTCTGAAATTCATGCTATAGAAATTAAGAAGTAATTAATTGTTGACATGTCAATACTGACAAACGTGTATACATTTATTTTTTAATTTTCATATACAATGTGACATATTACTGAAAGTGTAGCTGGCCAAAGCAATGTGGGGGGGGGTGAAAAGGGAGGAGGTTAAGAAAAAATAAATTTATTCCATATCATTTTCATTAATATAAATATCTAAGAATTTTCCTTTTGTAGTCCAGAATGCAGGGAGAAAATAAGTGAGCTCACCATTGTTGAAAACTTGTTGGTGATATTACATGAATATGACTTGCTTTCTAAAAGGTAAGCATTAGTTTATAGATTAATTGTGTTAAGTACCTTTTTGCTTTAAAATGTATTTTGATTCACAGAAATATTGCACATATTTAGTTTGATTGATTCACATGCTGTTTTAAAAGAGTTCAGTTAAGTTTTGAGAACTACAGTATTTTAAATCCAGTATTGATGTTACAAAATGTTCTCTAGTAGTTATCTACTACTTGTCTTCCTTCCCATTGACAGCTTACCATGCCATGCACATGGCTGCAAAATGCTGCCCTAAAGGAACAGCTGTGGTTTCCTTGCTACTATCTCACTCAAAGTGGGGTTATGAGTATGCTGCTGGAAAGTACGTGCTGAACTCTGATTTTTGTCTTGAGGGCTGTTATACAGTAAAACTGTTTCAATTTATACCAGAGGTTAATTCAGATTCTTATAGGCCTTGGGGCAGGGGAGCCCAAAGGCGACCTAACCCTTTTCAAAATCATGTCAGCTTAAATGAACATGCTTAGTAGGCCTGAAATAAACTGAAGGGAAAGTGGCTACCACGTACATTGTAGAAAACCACCCAGGGGGAAAAATGCCTTTAAACAGGACTGCATTCCAATTAACATGCAGTATTATACATTTTAAAACAGGTTTTATTGCTTGTTTCACTTACAGTTAAGGACAAGAAAATGAAGCATTAGAAAGATAAAATCAAATCTTTTAGCAGATTAAAAATGTTCTGGTCAAAAGGTTTAATACAAAAGCATTTTGTTTAGTGACTACAGGCCAAATATGTTAGCAGAAAATGATGGATTCTTATGAGAATCTTGTCTTGTGGTATTTCTGACCAATATGGTAAACACAGAATTAAAAAATGATGGGAAAGGATCCAAACTTCTGACTCCTTATTCTGCCACCACCTATAAATATTATGAAGTCCATCCAATCCACTAACAGCAAAGAAGGGGGTTAAGAAAAATGATGGTACTCTGTAAGAGTTAATCTGAAAAATTACTGTCTATGGAGCCAGAGTGATGATAATTCAAAGGGCTGCTTGCGCTAAAAGTTGAGCTAAAGGACGTGGCCAATTTAATGCCCTTTTTTGCTGCATCTTGTCTAGTGACAAATGCTCTGGAGCATGAACTGTTCCAGGCTAAGTGTCGTATAGTAACATAAGTGGAACTTTCAAGGAAGTTGGGATGTACACCTTTTTCCAGTCATTTTAGGGAATTCAAAGTTCCTCTGTGCTCCTATTTTTAATAGACAATATTCTTTCTTTCCCATCCTTGCATACCATTTCTGGATGCATTCTTTTTCTGAAATATTTTACCCTGCAGCTTTTCTGGATTGAGCATATAGTCTAGGTGAGAAAAGAAAACCAAAAATTGAGTTTCTTATTGTAGGGCTGGGACTCCAATTGTATTGGACTCAAAGGGCCTCTAATTGTGTTTGTACTGAACCTGATAGTACACATACAGAAAAGTGGCACAGACTTTTTATCTTTATAAATTTATATAATGTAAATCTGTACTTAAATTAATGTAATTATTTTAATTATATTGTCAATTACCTAATAGTACATAACTTACAGCAACAGCATTTAACTCCTTCTGAACCAAGCAGTAGGCCTAACTATGATCTAAACTGTCCTCTCTAGTTAAGAGGAGAAAATATGGATGGAATCCAGTGTTTGATATGACCATGTATATTTGCTCACAGTTGCAAGGTAGGTCTGTGCGAAGCAGCTAGTCTTCGCTTCAGATTCATCTGATTCAGGGAACATTGATTTGATTCGGTGACTCAGATCACTGTCCCAAATCTATTCAGCTGAATCTGATTTGGAGCTTTGGCTACAGTCGAATCTGCCCCATCCCCCGCCTGCTCTCAATGGCTGCCCTGCCCACTCTCCCAGCTCCTGGCTCTTAAAAAAAAAAAAAAAAAAAAAAAAAAGAGCCCCACGCTCACCGGCTGTTGCCAGACAGTGGGGCAATCCCTGGTGCTTCCTACTCCCAAGCACTGTGTGGGGTGCTCTGCCTCTAGCCCCCAGAAGCACTGAGGCTGCTGCAGTAGCTGATAAGTCCAGCTTTTATTTATTTATTTATTTTTTTAAAGGGCTGGGAGCTGAGGTTAGGTGAGGCAGCCATGGGGGATGCTGGGACAGCAGGCAGGGAGTGCTCAGGGGATCTGGGGGAGCAGGCAGGAGATGGGACCTGGCAGGTCCCCTCCCCTCAGCTCCAGCCCCCGTCTTCCACACTCTATTTACCAGCATGGAGTCCAGGTCTAGCTCCCTGCTGCAGCAAGCAGAGGATGCCCAAATCACTGAAACTCTCCGAATCTTTCCCAAATTGATTCAGGGAGCTTCAAATCAACTTGGACCTTTTAATTGGTCTCCTGATTTGATTCGGATTTGGAGATTTGGCCACTGAATCAGGCCGAATCTCCTCCAAATTGAATCAGTACCTGAAGCTTCACACAGCCCTATTACATGATCTTTTACAGGCATCACTATACCTGTAAGATTTTGGGGTTTTTTTGTTCTCTCTCTTTCTCAGCTTTTTCTCAGGGCTTTATTCCTGTATTTTCTCTGCTGTGTCCTTAGTTGTTTTGCCCCTGCCTTTCTGGTGTTTTTTTCTGCTTCTCTCAAATGCAGTCTTATGCAAACAATTTCCTACTGAGTCCACAGGAAACCCCTCTGCCCATATGGCGTAACTTCTGCTCAACCTTACCATGCTGGTCTGTGTTTGGGCAGTTGCCTCTATTTCATCAGTTATAATAATTTAACTGTTCCCTCATTTAGCCTGAAAAGGACTTCAGCGCTGGGCCTACGAGCTTCAGAGGGGTTTATTATAGGTTGCTTGGACACCTTTGTATATACAGTAGCTCCTAGTTACTACAGTGTAATAGTGACTGCAATAACAATTATGTGGTGAGCGCAAATATATGATGGTGGTTTATAATTTCTTGCTGATATGTTTTCAGGTTGACTGCTGAATTACTACGTCTACTCTGTGCAGAGACACAACTCAAAGAGCAAGTGAAAATGTATGAAGGAGTTCCCATCCTGCTCAGTTTGCTACATTCAGATCATCTCAAGCTTCTGTGGAGTGTAGTTTGGATTTTGGTACAGGTTTGTGAAGACCCTGAGATTTGTGTGGAAATCAGGATTTGGGGAGGAATCAAGCAACTCCTTCATATTTTGAAGGGGTAGGTCTACAGTTTTTAGGACCAGTAACAATTACCAATGACTTCATATCATAATAGAATATGATTACATAGCCATTTGGCCATTGTGCCTGTCTAGACTTGAGTAGGAGCTTCCAAGCTTCTCAGGATCAGGTGGTCCTACCTCAGCTGGGACCTGCCTTGGGCACCTGTGCCAGCTATATGTCACTATATGGCACACAGCTATATGTCCAAGGAAGCTCCTGATACTCTCCCACCATGTCTTGGTCTTCTAGTGTGGGAGGTTTCTTTCTAGTTGGGCTTTGCTTAGAGGTGCCATCAGCGGACGGTCTTGGGGCTCCACCTCTCCTACACCCTTTCCATATGCCAACCAGATGGACTTGACCATGGAGTAGATGTTCCCAAATCTCCCTGGCATTGGCCTTTACGACGTCACCCCACTCTGGTCTCACAATGTAATCTTGCCCTGCCTGCTGGTTCTGGTTGCGGACTGGCTTAGTAGACATGAGTTGTTTCGGTCAAACTTGGCCTGTCAGATCCTTACTGGACTGAGAGGCTCCTTCTCCCTTTCTGTAGTTATGTCCCTTCCAGCCTAGCCACCTAGGGCTGCATGTGTTACTTCCTAAGGGCCTCTACTCTCTCAGTCCCGGACCTACCCCATGAGTCTGTTCTGGCCTGAGGGCAACAACAATTTATAGTTGAATCTAAACAAACTGAAAAAGGATGGGAAGGTAGTGTTCTCCCCTCCTGACTTGCACATCCTGCGTGTGGATCGCTGGCTATTCCCTTGGCATCCCCTCCACGTCAAACGCTGGGCACTGATTCTTTGACATGTAAGCTTCCCTTCAGGACTCCCTTCTGGGTCCCTGCTCAGAGCCATTGCTAGCCATATCAGCTGGGAGCTCCCAGCTGCTTCACAGATGGTGCTCTTCGCCCTCTCCTCGGCAGCCAGCTTTTAAATCTCCTGCATGGTTTTGCCGGCTGATGTCACTGCCCCGCATTGGCTCCAGCCGCACAAATAAGTGGCTGATGAAGTGCGTGGGCAGTTTCTCTCCTGGCTACCGGTTCTCTGCCATCATTCCTGTGGTCGGTAAGCTTTTTTTTGTTCTGGGGTTTTGGGGCTTGTTTCCTCGAGGCCACAGTTTTTTCTCACCGTGGTCCTTGCCCCAGAAAAGGGGTTTCCACACCTTTGAACTTGTCACTCCATGACAGCCATTTATCATTTAATAAAATAGTCCTCTTCTGCTCTTACAGGTATTGGTATACCTAGCATTCTGTAGGAAGTAAAAGAAATTGAGAGTAATTAGTTCAAGTCTTGGTGATTAAGAAGTGATTTTTTATTTTGTTTAGATATATGCCATACTTTTTAACTAATATGTGTTATACATTTTACTAAAAATATACAAAATATCTGTAGTTAAATGTCCAGAGAGTTCCTATGTTGATTAGACAGATAGGAAGGGACATTATTTGTGTTTTTTACAGTGTCTTAAACTTTCAGTCTAGTGATGAGGGGTACAGAATTTTTAGGTGCTTAATTTAAGCCAATTTAAGAGGGGCCTTATTTTCCTAAAAAATCTGAGTAGTCTACTCACTGGAATTCAGACACCTTTTAAAATATCTGTATTTGGGAACCCCAACTCTCTTCTTGCTTTAGATTACAGTGTATGCTGTATCTCACAATATCTTGGGGTAAAATTACACGTTAAATTTAGCCCATATTAAGGGCACTTAAAAAATAAGTATCTGCACATTAAAGTTTGTTAATTTGTGCTAAGTACCCTCTGAGCATCTCAAATGTATGCTACTTCAGGCAAGGGTCAACTGTGGGCCATCCTATCTAACTCATGGTAGGTCTGCTCCACAGAGATGAAATGAGTCCTTCAGCATTCCAGGATGAAATGTTCGCAATCTCCCTCCCCACAAGATCCAGGATAGAGCTCCTAGTCACACCCCTGATCCACAAACTCTGTAGTGGCAAGTCAGAGTTATGCAAGTAACAAATGGTGTTACGCCTTAATGTGAGGTTGCCTACAGGAACTACATTCTAATGTTAACACTGCTTAACATTCCATGCATTTAGTATGGTTTAAGTATAACATGTAATTGCACCCGTATTTAAACCTGCAACACTACTGAAATACTTACCTGAAATGACAGAAATGCACTTTATAGTTTATGAATCAGATATATTCTTTTAATAAAATGTGTAACTGCTTTGATATAGTTTTTGTGGAGTATCTATCTATCTATCTATTTATCTATCTAGAATAGAAACAGAAATACAAGTATAGGCAAATTTCAGAGACAGTCAATAAAGGTAATTATTAAATCTTTTTGCCCATTATATTTTCATTTTTTTCCAGAGATAGAAATCTAGTTTCTGACCGTTCTTCCATTGGAAGTTTATCTAGTGCAAACGCAGCAGGGAGAATCCAACAGCTTCATTTATCAGAAGATCTGAGTCCTCAAGAAATACAAGAAAATACTTTCTCCCTTCAAGCAGGTATGCATTCTGCTGTTCTAATTATAAATCTGTTACGTCTCCAAAAGAACCATAAGAATCACACTTAACTTGTACCCAAGGTTGACTTATATTTGCACCCCCTACTGTCCTAGCTTTTGTATTTACAGCGTTTTTGCATACATGAAAAATACCAATTCAGAAATATTTTCAGTGCAATTTTTATTAGACTTGATTCTCTTGCAAATCTGAAGATTTGAGGATGATTCAGAGAATCAGCAATTCGGCCATAGGCACAGTTTTAAATATGTTTTCTATATACCTCAGGGTACCAAGTGCGGCTTGTGAATGCTGTGATGGTGGGGCGAATGGAGCATCCCAAAGGAGTGCAGAGGGCCCCCCATGTGCTCGGTGATAAACCTGGAAGTGGATCCCAGGAAGCACCAGGCCCAGGAGGCACCAGTCGCTTAGCTGAAGGGACACTGGGGACCCCCCCACGTGCTCCCTGGCAAACCCAGAAGTGAACCGAGAGTGCTTCTGGTCCACTTCTGGGTCTGCTGCCAAGTGCACTGCAGACCCCACCCCGTGCTCCTGTGGTACACTCCATGCACCCCACCATCTCAGCATTCATGAGCCATCTGGTACCTAGAAGTATGTAGAAAAAGCATTTAAAGCTGTATCTATATCTGAATCCCTGAATCTTTCTGAATCAATTCGGAGGGTTCCAATTCCATTCGGAGAGATTAAAGAGTCTCTTAATTCAATTCAGATTTGGAGATTCAGCCGCTGAATCGGGCTGAATCTCTGCTGAATTGAACCGGAGACCAAAGCTTCTCATGGCCCTGGTAGGTAAGAGCTTTATATTGATTGATCCTCAGGAGCTGTATGTCAAAAATCCACAAAAAACAAAACCTGAAGGCTTACCCCTCTACAAAATATAGACGGGTATATATATTGATCAATATAACTTTAGAGGGGTAGGTTTTCAGTTTTGTGTGTGTGTGTGTGTGTGTGTGTGTGTGTGTGTGTGTGATTATCTGTCTATATATATGTAGAACAGATGCATCTCCCTTCAGCTCTAACAATAGCTCATCTATTGTTACTGCTCTGAAGTTTGTTTTTTTAGCTCAAGGTTATTTTTATTTAGTTATTACTTGTTTACTCTAAATCAAAGTTTTAGTATGTTAGGTCACTCATAAAATGGTTGTGCTGGAGATGTTCTATTAGAAATCTTCTAAATTTATTATTGCTCTAAAAGGTCTTGCCATGAGAGGCTAAGTGAGCCATATCACTGGTGAATTAATTACAGCAGCTTCCTATAACAGCCCTCAGGTAAGTCAGTTGGAATTAGGCACTTTTTGTGGTTTCCACTAGGTTATCAACTTACCTGTCTGCATTTTTAACCACATAAGTATTTATGTGAATCTAGCCCTGAATATTTCTGATTTTTTTTTTTTTATTCTAGCTTGTTGTGCTGCAATTACCGAACTAGTACTCAATGATACTAATGCTCACCAAGTAGTACAGGTAGGAAGATTTTATTCAGTTAAGTGGGGCATTATAACATGTAATGTTGTATTTGTTTATTAATTGCTTATTGTGCATTGTTACAGATGGTTTATCAATCTTTCTTATGTTTGATCAGCACTTTTATACAGAGATGCAAACAGCTTATTTGTAGACTTCTTACTTATTTCCATAACATTACTTTTTAATTGGGTATCATAAAAATTGGTTGGGTAATATGCCAACACGTGTTGGTCATAGGACATAAACAGTATTATTGAGCTATGTTTTTTTTGGGCTTAACAACTATTAACTCGAACATCTAGTGCCACCTTTTTGCCATTTTCAGAACTGACAATAAAAGTAATCAGAGAATTGCTTGACAAATATTAATTCAGAAGCTGATATACCCTCTGGTATTTCATCTCTGAAGATGTAGTTTTGACTTAAATATTTAAACAAGTAATTCTTTTAATTGCTTATCATTTATGCTTCTAAAATGGTTTTAATAAGTGGATTATTTCTAAGGATTCCATTAATAGTTCAATATCTCTTACTTACGTAAGCAAGTTCAGAAGTTAACACCAATCAAAAAATTCCAATTAAAAAATTCAGAGCCATCTATTATATACTAAATTTTAAATAAAATCAATTAAAAGTATGTGAGGGAAATCCACTTTAAACCCAATGTATCTGTTTTGAATCCAAGACAGTGTCTAAAGAGGACAGAGGTGGATAAGATGGCTGGCACTGGGAATGGCAGAGAATCTTGTGGGGGCTGGGACCAAAAAACTCCTTGGGTAGATGAAACACTAATTTTGTTGAAATCATATGGATGTAGGGAATGCCTTTTTTCAACTTGTCCCCACAGCAAAACAAAGCAAGCAATATGATAAACAAATGTGCCAATAACAAACAAAAGTAAACCTCTTGTCTTTCCTCAGCTTTTCCTTCAGCAAGCCAGCCTTCTCTCCCTTTCCCTCAGCTACCTTACCTGGGAGCTTTTAACTTCCTCTAGGGGGCAGCCAGTCATCCTTGTCAGCTGTCCCAGGGCTCATAGGCAGGCTGGCTATTATTCCCTCTAGCCCCCTGCAGCTGGCCTTCAGCCCCTGACCCATGCACTTTGTTACACACGTGTATATTTTAAGTAGAGTCCAGTTTTTATTTCAGTAAAATATAATTTATTTAAATCAGATTTAATTTATAAAAAAAAACCCTAATTTTTTTTGAGGAACAAGAAACTGTCAATAGAACAGAATAGCACTTTGTTACATAACACTCCCAATACATTATGACTATGACCTTGTGTGCTCATTTTATTCCTGGTTCTGGAAAAATCAATTAAACTGCTTACAGGTAAGCATGGACTTGGGATCAGGATATTACACAGATGGATGAGTGTCTCCTTAGAGTTGGTTACTAGTCTGATGCCTTAGATCTAACTTTTGGATCCAACATGCTTCCAAGCCCCCTGGGCCTAAGCAGTGTCCAGACACCATCTCTGTCATTCCCGTCTTAGGTACACTGACTCTCTCTCTCTAGGAGTCTTTGGCATATGGTACCCTATGGCCCAGCTGCCATAGACTCAAGACCAGTGTTGATCCCGGAACAATCCTCTCCAGTAGCTTTTACATGCTGTTTTCTGGAGCTTCAGCATCTTGGGCACTCCAGTTTACCGTTTAGCACTTCAGAGGCTTGTGACAGATGAAGTAAGAACCTCAGTTTTTCCCAGGAACTTCTTAAACACATATACTCTCAATAGGTTCCTATACACATTCAGGGAGGCTGCTCCAATGCGCTGTAATTACTGTACTCCAGCAGTCTCCAGCATCATGTGCATCAGCATCCTCATGATAAAAAATGTTGGCAGGGTGCTTTAAACTAAAGCTTATTTGATGAGATGACTCCTCAGGTGCTTTTAATTAGTGCAGCTCTTAGAGCTGGACCAATTGAAGACACCCCCACTCCCCGAGCATGTCTATAAATGCCCTCAGTTTTGGTAAGCTCAAGTTGGGAGTCACAATAGGAATTGGATGACACAAACAAAGTTATTATCAAAACAAATACTGAAATACAACATGGTTTGTGCAGAATCAGATGACATATTCTCCAACCTATCGGGTAGGGCTTTACTTCAGTCCAGATCTTTCTGGTGCAGGAAACTAATCTACAACATTTCAATTTGTATAGTGTGTGACAGGAACCTCCAGCTCTGCAAATTCTTTGACATCAGTGGGTTTTAACAGGGCTGCAGGTTCTGTCTATATGAATGTATTTGCAGAATCGATTTACAGTGAATGTACTGATGGCTTCACCCTCCTTCTACAATTAATGGATTTTAATTTAGAACTTAGTATATGATGGATGGTGAAAATATTTAAATTTGCAGGGGTGTAGGTTGTAGCTGTGTTGGTCTAAGGACACAGGCAGACAAGGGACTTTGGGTAAATCTGATATCTTTTATTAGACCCACTCAGATAGTTGGCAAAATTCTGCTTTGCAAGCTTTCGGATACAAATACCCTTTGTCAGGCAGAGGAAGTGTCTGCAGTTGGTCTGTGCTCTTCCTGGATGGAGTAGTAAAGCAGCCAGAGGCCAGTACATATGCAAGAAAGCCAGGCAGTTAAAATGTAAATTGAAGTAGTCAATATGTGAGTGACAGGTGGTAGGGAGGGGAAGGGGAATGAATGTAGCTCTAGTCAATGGATGAGAGCTGGTGGTGAGTGGGGGAAGAAGGAATGAATATAGCTACTAAAAAGTAGAGAGATTACCTGGGGAGTCAGATGTTAAGTAGGTTATAATGCGTCATAAATCATTGTCCATACTTAGTCCAGGGCTCGTGGTAGAGCTTATATTTTTTATTACACCAAAAAGATTTTTGCAAAAAAAATTCTTTAATTGCAAGCTTTCAAGCACCTGGATCAGGCATCAGAGAATATCCATGAGATTGATGAAGTGAAGGCTCATCTGTGAAAGGTGCTTTGTAAATTCACTTTGAGGATTAGAACTGAGAGATTGGAGAGTGCTTGTCTTGTGAGAAATGTGCCCCCACAGGTAATTGGGCATTCTTGTCTTTGATAGTGTCGCGGCGCACCTTGCTGCCCCGCTCCTAGAGAAGGGAAGCAGCTGGAGAAAAGCTCTAACAGTTGATAAGGAGCACAGCTGCAAGTTGCCAGGGCAACTGCAGGCAATAAATGACCATATCTGACGGCGGTCAGCTGGTGGTAAGGGGCAGGGACTGGCTCTTATAAAGCTCAGAGTGGAGGCCAGGCTAGCAGTTCCCTGCCAGCAGCCAGAGGGGCAGGAGCTCATGGAGTTAGGATGCGAGTACTGCTCGAGCAGACGGAAGGATGGCGGCTCCGGGATGCGGGAGCAAAGTTGTTATAGCCAGGCGGCCTTAAGTTAAATTATAGCCAGGAGGCTTGTGTTTGTTTTGTTAGTGTTTGGACACTGGTGGTTTGGGTGAGGCTAGTAGGGGTTGGAGGAGGCCTCATAGGGGCTCACAGGGTGTGGGGCCCTAGTGCCAGGGAAGGCGCTGTCTAGCTCCAGTGAGGGCACAGCAGCACAGGGTGTGTAGACCCCAGCCCAGAGCGGGGCATTTGAAGAGCCCAGGTATGGGCATGGTGAGCCCCAGACCGGGGGCAGCATTTTAAGGAGCCCAAGCGTGGGCACAGTGAGCCCTAGATGGGGGCAACATTTTGAGAAGCCCAAGAGTGGGTGTAGCAAGCCCCAGAGAGAGGACAGTATTATTGAGGAGCCCTAGCACAGGCACAGCAAGCTTTAGAGAGGGGCAACACTTGAGAAGCCCCAGCGGGGGCGTGGCGAGCCCCAGGAGAGGGCCACATGAGTAAGAGCCCAAGTGAGGCAAGGATCAGGAAGCCCAGAGCCAGCATAGCAAGCCCCAGAGAGGGGGCGGTATTATTAGAAAGCCCAGCGTGGGCACAGAAAGTCCCAGAGAAGGGGGACTATCGAGAAGCCCAGGATGGGCATGGTGAGCCCTGGCAGTAGGCTAGTGCTGCGATGGACCTCAGAGAAGGGTGGGGTGCTGCGGTGGTCCTCGGGAAAAGGGGATAGCAATGCGGTGAGCCCAGAAAAGAGAGGGTAGCAGTGTGGTAGGCCTGAAAGACCAGAGGCTCGATACAAAGTCCCTGAGTGGCAGTAGGCTAGTGCTGCGATAGACCCCCAGGAGAAGGGTAAGGTGCTGCGGTGGTCCCCGGCAAGAGGGCATAGTGGTACGGTGTGCCCGGAAGAAGGAGGTTAGCAGTGCAGTGGGCCTGAAAGACTGGGGGCTCAATACAAAGTCCCAGAGCGGACAAGGGTCCCTGAGAGGGACTACACTTCAGAGAAGACCCAGAGCGGGCGAGTATATGGAGGAGGCCTGAGAGAGCAGGCAGGTTCATTGTGACAAACCAATGTCTTTCCCATCTGCGAGGCTTGGGGTGTGGTATTAGAGGTTGGTAGGAGCTACACGTAGCCCATAAGGCTAGGGTGCCTGGGGAGCACCCATTAGGCAGGGAGACCCTGGAGAGTCCAGGGAACCACAGGGATGGAGGTCCCGACTAGCCGTGCCCAAGGAGGTGTAAGGCAGCCTCCCAAACTTACTGAACATCAAAGACTTGGCGGGCGAGAATAAGAGGATGCCCTTGGGCCGGCCTTGACACGGTGAGAGGGATTTCAGGGAGATCATGGCCCTCCCTGCAGGACGCGCCGTGACAGAGAGATTTTTGGTTCATTCTGGTTCACAGTTGTTTGGTTTCTCCTACATATTTTCTATCAGGGCATTTAGTGCACTGAGTGAGATATATTACTTTTCTGGAGGTGCAGGTGTACGATCCAAGAATGGTGATGGTTCTGTTGTGGGGTATAGTAATTGTGGGGGTGGAGATGTGTTGACATGTTTTACATTTCTTGTCATGGCATGGTCTGGATCCATTTGGTATGTTTTGGAGTGCAGGAAGCTTGCTTCTGGTGATGGGGTTGGTGAGGTTCAGTGCTTATTTAAAGGCTAGGATGGGTGGTCCTGGAAGATCTCTTTAAGAATTGGGTCTCCTTCTAGTATGGGTTGTAATTGAGGATTTTCCATATATGTTCCAGGGAGGAATGATATGTCATAGCCAGTGGTGTGTGATTCATGGGGTTTTTTCTTCTGTACAGCAGCAATTCTTCAGATGGTATCTGAATGGCTCTTTCAGAAGTGCAATCTATCTCTCTGGAGGAGTGTCCTTGCTGAGTTAAGGCCCTTTTGAGATTTGTGAGGTGGTAATGATGGGTGTTCTCAGTGCAAACTCAGTGGTATCAGATGGCTTTGGCTATATATTACAGCTTTCTTGATGTGTTTAGGCTGATTGCTGGTTCTGTGAAGATTTTTATGTCGATTCATGGGTTTCTTGTATATGGTGGTCTGTATTTTACCATTCTGAATAGTGACCATCATGTCTAAAAAGGAAATTTTGGCTTCAGATTTTTCTAGAGGTAGTCTGATGGAGGGGTGATACTTGTTGAATTTCAAATGGCAATCAATCAGAGGTTGCAGGTTTTCAGTCCAAATGATGAAGATGATATCAATCTATCTTAAGTATTGCAAGGATTTGATGGTGCAGTCCTTGAGGAATTTTTCTTCCAGGTGGCTCATGAAAATGTTGGCATATTGTGGGGTCATTTTGGTGCCCATTGCTGTGCCCATGGTATGGAGGAAGTGTTGGTTATTGAAGGTGAAGGTGTTGTGTGTGTCAATGAAATGTATAAATTCAGTAATATCTTTGAGTCTGTACTGCAAGTTATAATCTTGCTCTTATAGATATGTAATCAGGCTTATATATCTCATTAAATCACATTCATTTCTTAATTGGTTAAAAGGAAGAAATACATAATTTTACTTGCATCTTCTGTGTAAAAGAAATTTTAACACTGCTTATTATCCCTTTATGTTTCTTTTCTAGGAAAATGGAGTCTATACAATAGCAAAACTAATTTTACCGTACAAACAAAAGAAAGCAGTAAAAGCTAATTTATTACAGGTAAATCATTTCCTAATCAGGCATATTTAAAGCTTAAAACAGTCTTTGGAATATTTTCCTGAGTTCTTGATATTTTATTGTTCAGTAGCAACTTTATTCATTACTTTATTAAAAACACATTAAACAAACTGTGAAAATTTGAAGTTTATCAGTATGATAAACTGAGATCAGTGATAGGGATTTCAGCTACACAACGGGGTCACATAGTTTGGAGACATCTAAGAAAGAGAGACTTGGGTGCATTGGTTGATCACAGAATGACCATAACCTACCAGTATGATACAGCTATGAGAGGCTAACGTCTTAGGGTATATTACTTGGAGTTTTTTCAGGAGAGACAAGGAAGTATTGGTGTCTGTATAAGTCACTAGTAAAACTCCATTTAGAATGCAATTCTATGTAATTTCTATTTCTATTCTCCATGCAATTCAAAAAAGATTAACTTAAATTGCAGCAAGTTCAAAGAAGGACCATTAAGATGGTTAAAGGAATGGAGACCTTGTTATAATACAAAATTAAAGGAGTTTGACTTTGTTTCATTTAGGAAAATGGAGATTGAGAGTGGATATCATCACTCTTGTAAGTACATTTGTAGAGTTAATAATAGGGAAGATGAAGAGCTTTTTAAGTCGAAAAACAGCACCATCACAAGATTAATGGCTACAAACAGGTTTTTGGGTAAATTTACATGGAAAATTAGAAGATGATTTCTGACCGTTAGAGGAATGAAGCTTTGGAAGGTTTGCCAAGCAAAATAGTGGGAGCAAAGAACATAAATTACTTTAAGATTGAGTTGGCCAAAGTTTACGGAAGGGATAGCATGAGAACACATGAAGTTCTGGCTCAACAATCGGTGGATGTAAAAAGGGAACATTTGTTCGTAGTCCTCAAATTGATGGATGTGGTGTCAGAGATAATCCCATACCTCAAAGTTGCCAGCTGGGGCCAGGAAAGATTTTTTTTTCCCCTCATGAATGCACTGGCTTCAAAGAGAGGGGTGCCAGATGCCTTTATCTTTGTCTGAGACGTTTGGGACATTTGCTATTGCTATTGCTGAGGCTTGGGGTTTTTGACTGACATCATTTAGAAAACAAGATGTTCCTGGCTAGAGTTTCTTGTATTTCCTCTCAGGATCACATGAAACACCAAATTTGGGGGCAGTAAAGAAAGAATTTTTCCTCTAGGTCAGTTTGATATGGAGTGCAGGGCAGTTTGGGATGCCTTCCTTTGTAGCAAGGCCATGTTCTTTTTCCTAGGACTTTCTGAGCATATATTAAAGAAGTACTTCCCTGGCATTACAGCAGTGTAAGGCATTGGCAGTAGTCATCTCCCCCAACACTTTTTTTTTTTTTTTTTACCTATGGCATATTTTCAGTGATTTGAAGTGACTTATTTGGGGGTTCTCTGAGCATGTGAATGTAGGTGACTAGACTTCATGGTCCAGGATCCCTTTTCCAGTCTGATGCTCCTAAATAGGAAACACAGGAAAATAACAAATAAATTACATGCTTATGAATACATTTTGTTATAATATAAACTTAAGGCAGCATGTATCTCGTGTAAAATAAACAAAAA
Organism: Caiman crocodilus; assembly: GCA_030014935.1. Taxonomy (NCBI): domain Eukaryota; kingdom Metazoa; phylum Chordata; order Crocodylia; family Alligatoridae; genus Caiman; species Caiman crocodilus. The sequence continues at coordinate 193,854,871 of JAGPOW010000261.1, forward strand.
TGGATATTTTGTTGTGATATCCCTCTGCCTAAACTGCCTAATATTGATTCTCCTTTATCGTACCTATGGTTTTCACTGAAAGTCATGAAGATTTGATGCAACAATATTGCCTCCATTTCTTTAGAGTTCGAGCATTTTAGTGTGGTCCTCAAATAGCATGGCAAAATATAATGTAGAGTAAGGCAAACTTAAAATGTAGGGTCATATGTCCACTTGGCAAAAGATTGTACTATAGCAAAGGACTTTTCTCTGAAGGATGGTCCCTGAGCTTATAATCAGATAATGTTTGAATCCACCCAGGCTGAAACTGACAAATCACTTGACATTTTGTAGCCTTTGTGAAATCTCTTTAGTGTGCTTTTAATTTCTAGTGGGCAGCTGTCTATGGGCACCTGTACACACAATGGAGCTCTGCTCTGACACATGCTGATTAGTGCGTTTGAGCAGTTTCCGTATCACATGTATTCAGCGTCCCCGCATTTCAAAATGGCAGTGGGGTCGCTTTAACTGAAAATTGTTGAACAAATTTTAGTTAAAGTGGTCCTGCCACCATTTTGAAGTGGGGGACGCTGAATGCATGTGATGCTGTGAGTGCTTTAATTACAGCGGCTCCTGGAGCCACTGTAATTAAAGCGCCCCCACCCCTTCACCCTGGAGTACATGAAGAGATGCCCTGTGATACTAAGGCTACCTCCCCATTTGTCACCCTGGTTAGCCCTCTTGGTAGAGATTGAAAGAGTTCCATTGGTATAAATGTCGTACTTCCATCTTTCCCAGAGAAGCCCCTCTAAGTCAAGTGTGAAGTGGTTTGGGAAAACATACACCGCTGATTTGTCTGTTGTAAATGCTCTTGATGGCAATCAAGTAGCTTGCAAGTGCACTAAAATTTTGTATAACACTTTAATTAAATCAATTTAAACATTTTGTAGCATTATCCTTTGTAGAAATTGGAGATGGAGGAAATTTGTATATCTTCTTTTAGAGTTCATAAAATTTAAATTTATGTGTAATGCAGTAGGCACTTGTTTACTATGGTAACAATAAAGTTTTTAATAAGTTTAATTGGTGTTAATGCAGTACACCATCAAATGTTACAAAAATGACATTTACAAGAAATGCTAAGTGAGTATATAGTATGAGTTAAATATAAAGGGTAACTTGACAAGAATAAATTCTATTATAGTAGTACCTTCTGGTGCTATGCTGGTATGAAAAAGAATTACCACTGTATTGCTACATTCAGGTAAACCATATAAAATATTACTTTCATTGAAATCATCTGCGGCTGCCTATTGTCTTTTTCTCATGACTGATTTCTATATGTATAAATAGTGGGTCACATTTTATGAATGTTGCCGATATATTTCTTACAATGTGGCCTGCCTCTTTATTGCTTTGACTAGTCTTCATTGCTGCTAGTACTTTTTCAATCAAAGTCCTTTATTTCAGCGTAGTTGTGATAATATTACTCATTCTTTCCACATTCAGTCCACATATAAAGTATATAAGGCCTTAAATTTGAAGCATTTCAGAGACATCAGATGTCTGTTAATATCACAGTACTACTATGAGGAAGGCCTGCTCTATTCCCATTTTATAGACTGGAAATAAACAGAGAGGTAAGGGACTGTTTCAAAATTTTTTTCTATTCTGTGCTTCAGCCCTCAGATCATCATCTTTTATTAAGGCTTCAAGAAATCTCTAAAAAATTCAGGATGACAGCTGTTGATCTAATCTGGGAGGTTACACTGTACAGAGAAGGCCCAATGATGCTGATTTTTTTAATAGAATATTGGAACTGCTAAGAAGACAGTTATTTGGGAGTAAGAAAAAGATACTGCTCTTAAAATAAGACAGTTTCTTGGCAATGTTGGTGATTTCATCCCTTGTCTGCAACATCTCAGATATCTTGTTCCCCTCAAAAATAGCACTGAGCTTTGATCATCCTCCCCAGCCATTAATTTTTTGCAATATGTTGAATGGGTAGTGTAACAGGTGGCATCTCTCAGGGCCCTTCTCAAGCTGGCCTGCCTGCCTATTTCTATAGGGCAGTCCTCCCAGTCTCACCTGCAGTGACTTTCTTGTTCTATAGACAGTTGGTATGATGCGGGAGACTGCCCATTACTGCCCCAATGCCAGGGGGCACTATCTGCAGCTCTGACCTTCCCTACACTGCAGCCCATGCCTCGCTAATGGCATCACATTCTTAATATCACTGGCCTCACACTGGGCCCCATAATCTTCCAGTCCAAATCCCAAATAGATCCTTCCAATCAGGAAGCCTGCTCCACTCTCATTCTGGGCTACTTAGCTCCCTGTACTCTTTCCCCCCCCCCCCCCGACATTCCCCTCGCCCCGGACCTTTGGCCACACAGGCCCTGGCCTCACCTCCTAGACCAGTCTGAATCTCAGGCCCTCAGCTCTGGGCGTCCCTCGCAGTAGGCCCCTGGCCCTTTTGACGCTTCTAGTCCTGGCCCCAGCATTGCCCAGTTGAGGGTGCCTCAAGTCAGGCTTCTTGAGCATCGAGCCCACTTTCTCTCATGGGTCTGTATTCTCAGCCCTACTATGGGGTTACCCACCCAGTTGTCGGGGGCTGGAGTTAAGGCAACCCAACCCACCTTTCACTGGGGTGGTAGCTGGCCTGGCATTTCCTGGGGGCTCCTGCACTACCAGGAGCCCCACCAGGCCACCCATCCCTAGCAGGGTGCAGTTTTAGGTTGTGCCCAGGACCAAGAGCCTCCTATCCATCCGCATAAGCTTCTGCCCTTACCTTCAGGCTGCTCCTGCTGCAGCTCAGTTAGGTGATGTTTCTGCCTGCCCTGGCAGCAGGGGACTGCAGCCTTTATATACTAGGGCCTCAAAATGGCTGTTGCCATCAGGCAACTGCTAGATGCCTGACCCAGCCCTTAAAGTGGCAGGCCCGAACAGTGCCCTGCCACAAGTAGGTATAGTTAGACAGCATTCAAATGAGTTACCTAAAGAAAATATTTATTATCTAAGAGGCTCCGATCTCAGTCCAACTTCCTTTTGTTTATTATGTTTTCATGGGGGGGGCGGTTTCTGTAATAATGATTATATAGAAGTTAAATTATTTATAGAAATCCCTGTAAACTAGATGAAGTTTACTTGTTTGGTTGATCTTCTGATAATTAGAATCATAGAAAATTAGGGTCAGAAGGGACCTCAGGAGGTCATCTATTCCAACCCCCCTATTCAAAGCAGGCCCATCCCCAGCTATATCATCTCAACCAAGGCTTTGTCTAACCAAGTCATAAAAACCTCCATGGATGAAGATTCCACAACCTCTCTGGTAACCTGTTTCACTGCTTCACTACCCACCTCACAAGAAAGTTTTCCCTAAAAGCTAAGCTAAACTGCCCTTGCTGCAACTTGAGGCATTGCTTCTTATTCTGTCATCTGCCAACACTGAGAACAATGTACCTCCATCCTCTCTGGAACCACCCTTCAGGTAGTTGAAAGTTAGGCAAATTAAATATTTCATGGAACTTGTTTTACAGGTAGCACTCCTTTTTGGGACAACATCCTATGGTTGAAGAAGCCAAAGCCCTGCTAGCGACACCATCTGTGCAGCCATTCATTGCTCTGCAGGATGAGTCCACTCCTGCCTAGGTCCTTTCCCTTGACTAGAAGGACTGAGAACACCACACAAGCCCCAGTACCTTTCACCCTTGCACCCAGTAGTCACTTTTGATCTGCTCAGGGTCACCCCTGGCAGTTTAATTGGTGCCCTCATGCATGAGCAGCATAGGGTAGTAGTCATATGGTTGGATGAATCTTGGCAATCCTTCCATGACATCTTGGATCTAGGCTCTGGGCATGCAGCATACTTCCCAAGACAACAGGCCAGGCCTGCAGATGGATCCCTCTGTCCCCTGCAGAAGGGAGTCTGAAACCACCACAACCCATCATTTCCTCTTGATGGCAATGGTCTCAGTCCTTTCAACCTTGGGAAAGCCTGGCCTGGCCTGTTCTACCAACAGAACATTGCTTCTCCTTTTCTGTCACTAGAGCTCTATATCTGTTCTCTAGGCAAACCACTGAAGGTGGGAATGAAGACTTCTGCTTACTGCCAGAACTCACAAGCTTCCAGCTTCCACCTTCTTTGGAGTTCATGTCCTCTTCCTTCTCTAGCACTTGCTCTGGCAGTCCTTCCTCTGCAGTCCTAGAGGTCTCCTCCAACCTTAAATTAATGAAGTCCTCATGGCAGAGGATGCTTCAGAGCCTTACCACCTCCTCCTGTAGCTCTCTTGCCTGCTTGAGAGTGTAGTACAACCAGGAGGCACTGTTCATATCACAGGCACTCCCCCATCTAGCTGTTACTGGAAGGAACCTGCAAGCTGCAGTCTCCACAGCTCCAAACCAGGACCTGGGTGGAAGCCTTGATAATGAGCAGTTCTACCTGGGCAGACACCTTACAGGTACAAGCAGAGGAAGACCTCAAAGTAGCTGTGGCTCTGGCATTGCAGTTTCCTCCAGCCATTTATCTGGGTTTCTTAATCCACCACCTCTCCTCCTTGTTCCTCTTTTCAGGCAGGTCTTCCCTAGCAAAATTCCCTGTAAACTGACTTGCTCGTTGCTTCTTGGTCCTGAAAGATTCCCTTTTCCCTGCTAACCTGCTTCCTCTCACCAAGCTTCCCATGTAGGAAGGTGAGAGAGAATTTCCAGGCAAACTTGTGGATTTCTAAAAGTCATTAGTGGGATGTGTTTCTTTTTTATCTCCTTTTGACATTTTTAGTGCTCTACTTATTGTAAACCGCCCTGAGCCTTTGTTGGAAAGCATGGCATATACATGGCATAAATAAATAATAACAATACACTCCAGTTTTCATTAAAAAAAAAGTCTGATTCTGCTCTTTTATCTTTGTGCAACCCCACTGGCTTCAATGTTGCAATTCCAGGATCATAGAGCAGAATATGACTCAGTCACTAGCTATACACAAATAAAAGAAAATGATTTAAATTCCATGAACCTCAAAGTATAATATTATTCATGTATATATAATTCATCCATAGTTTCAAGAAGGCCTGCCCACATTTGAAGTACAGTATGCATTGAAACAGATGGCTTGTGACCAAAGTGTAGAACTGTTTATTTTTACTTTCATGAAGATAATTACCATGCTAATAGAATGGCCTACTTAGTCACTTAGTCACTTTGTAGAAAGGTCAAGACTGTTTGGATCCCATGTTGTTTTATATGCTGTTTTTTAATTTGCCTGAAATTTATGATTAACATAAACATTTTTCTTACCTTAGTGTTATGCTTTTAGAGCCTTGAGGTTTCTCTTCAGTATGGAAAGAAACAGACATCTTTTTAAAAGGTATGGAAAATAAATATTTCATGGAATTTGTTTTATAGAGCTTACAAACAGTAGCATAAGGACAGGTGGGTGAGCAGGGCATAAGGCCTAGGTGCTGCTTAATGGCAGGGGGGAGGGGAGATGCCACAGTGACTTTAAGTAGTGTTTACTTATGCATTTGATGCATCATATAAACGGAATTTTACAGCTACATACCCTTTCATTTTACTTTTGTTTTAATAAATCATACCTAGCCAGCTTTCATTGGTCTGTTAGGGGTCCAGTTTAAAAAATTTGTCGAGACAGGTGAGAAGTTGTGACTGACTCTTCTCCATCCTTCTTTTTCCAACACACTTTTTCTTCATTTCCGTCCTTGCCATTCCTTATCCTGTCCTTATCTGTTTAAAAAGACAGAGACAAACATCAACCAAAAAAAACAACCAACAATGCTTAACCTAATTTTCACTGTGTTCATTGATTTGTATGTTGTATTCCTCCCATCCTCAGGGGCCTGGCAGATATTACATTTATGACATGATATGGCCATTCTATGATGTAATAAAATGGCAAGCAAACAATAAAGATGTTCCACAGCCACCCCTTGCCTGATTCTTACAGTCAGCCAATCATTCAGATTGATCAAAGGGAGTCCTAATCCCCCTCACACCACTTGGGGTGGCAAGGAACAATGGTAATAAGCTGATGGAGAATAGGTTTAGGTTAGAGATCAGGAGACAATATTTTACAGTTAGGGTGGCCAGAACCTGGAACTAACTTTCTAGGGAAGTGGTCCTCGCCCCTACCTTGGATAAATTAAAAAAGAGGTTAGATGAACACCTGTCTGGGGTCTTGTGAACTCAGCATTCATTCCTGCCTGTGGCAGTGGGTCAGGCTAGATGATCTGTTCAGCTCCCTTCTGACCCTAGCTACTATGAAACTATAAGCCCTGATATCTGGGATGCTGCTGCCTTGTCTGTTGAAAGGGGCACTGGGCTGACTGTCAAGTTGCTGACATGCTGGGAGCCTGATACGCATAGCTGGAGATTGGGTGGCTTATCTAGCCTGGCATTCATGGCAAGATGTATGATTTTTGGGATTGGGTATTGGTTAAAAATAATTTATTACATTATTTAAGAATAAGCAATAGCAGCAAATTATTATAAACTATGAATAATTTAATTTTAAAATTATTTAAAAATCTCTCTTGTGTATACAATATTCTGTTATAAACCTCAGTTTAAAAAATATACAACTATTAAATCTTTGTAGACTCTTCCCTACTGATTTGTTTGAGATCTTCATTGATATTGGACATTATGTTCGTGATATAAGTGCTTATGAAGAACTAGTATCAAAGCTCAATTCATTACTGGTAAGTACAATCACAATTTTTTCATAAAGTTAAGAAATGCCTACTTTTTGCAATGTACACACATGTAGATAGTTAAAATATTGCATTTGTGTTTTTTTAATTTAAAACCAGGAGGAGGAATTGAAGCAAATTGCTGAAAGTATTGAAAGCATTAATCAGAACAAAGCACCTACAAAATACATAGGCAATTATGCAATTTTAGATCATCTTGGCAGTGGAGCTTTTGGAAGTGTTTATAAGGTAAACTTAGTGTTTTAATTAAAAAAAAAAAAAGATTTTCTATTTACAGGCTGGTGGTGTTTTTTGCTTCTGTTATAAGCATTAGTATTCTTGCTGGACACTATTTGTATGTGTAAAAAGGACCGATACATTTCTCAGGTCTTCATTGCTGCATTTTTTCCTTTGCATTACTTCTCACAGTTAGCAGTTCTGCATGCTACAAAATGTGAGAAATCTGTATAAAGCTCAGGGATTTGTAGCCCTGTTTTTGTGAAGCCTCACAGAGAGAGTCTCTGATGTTCCTTAAAACATTTAGGCAACCCCTGAAGGATACTGCCATCCCTACCACAGGGTCCACCACTTTTTGATCACACAGTAAAAAGAGATATGGATCTAATTTATGTAATGGAACCAAAACATGTCTTCTTATATAATAACTTCATATCCACAGTTATTTTTTTTTGCCTTCATCCTTTGTTGTTTGATTTTTACAGTTTTACCCTTCTTCTTAGGTTAGAAAACATAGTGGCCAACATCTTCTAGCAATGAAAGAAGTCAATTTACATAACCCAGCATTTGGAAAGGATAAAAAAGACAGAGAGAGCAGTGTAAAGAACATTGTCTCTGAATTAACCATCATTAGAGAACAGGTGAGTTTCATAAATCCTACCTTCATGTGGGGACATCGTCTAAAAATTTCTCACCAGCACTAGGAATAGCTCATCTGAATTTTTTTCTGTATTGGGAGCACTACTGGTTGTTACTGGTAGTATTTTTGTTTTGTAAAAAACACCAGCAGTCTAACTATTCTGACAGCTTCTATCATGCAGCTCAGCCTATATTACCAGCAGCATAAATAGGGATTTAGAACTAGAAATCAGTCAGAAAAAGTTCTTCCTTGTGATTAAAATTATGTACATGTCCCCATCTTAGTTGTAATTTTGAAATTAAAAATCTGATTCACTGTTGGCTTTTCTCTTTGAACCAGTGAAATAAAGTGCAGGCTTGGTCTTAACCTTCTTTTCCAGTTTGGAACCATGTTGTTCATTCACTCTGTTCCTGGTAGCTCTAAGGAGAGAACATATACTGGTGACAGTCATATTTGCAAAACACCTTCTCCCACAATACAGCTACAGAAGAAAGCATAAAAATAGCTCAGCCTTTTCTCTGTACACTACTAGAGTTCACAGCCTGTGTTTTTAGGAAGTCCTTTTACTCTTGGTACAGACAGAGAAGAGAAATCTTTTTGCTTTGACTCTGCAAAGGTGCTTAAGACTAGAGAACAATCTACTCCTAAATATTTATTAAATGGAAGTAGTTGTAATCAGTATGAACACAATATTTTTTTAATGAAAAGTCATTTTTGAAACTTTAAAAAAATATTTTCTCTTCATGCCTTGGTATCTGCCCCAATTTATAGATCAGCGTATAAAAATGTGCCCTCTGTCTGACACTAATTCTAAATTATTTTTCTTATTGTAGCTTTATCATCCCAATGTTGTACGATATTATAGAACTTTCCTAGAAAGTAAGTATGTCTTAGTAGGCTACTATGTTGTATATAATGAAAGAATTGTAACATATACATGTCTCAAAACAGTAGGGTATATCTAACTCAAACAGTAACTAACTTTCTCTTAGGGATAGTGCTCTGGTTCTGATAGCCTTAGACTGCTTTAAGAACTGAAATAATTAGATTATTATTTACATTTATTGCTATAGCAATAGTACCACAGTCTACGTGGCATTGTCCAAACACAGAAACATTATCCAAACATGTTTGAAACTTAATATGAATGGTAACTGGGCCATAATTTGTTAATTTCATGGGGTTTCCCCATATGTATAACTGTTCTTTAATCTAACAGTTAGCTAGATTAATTTCCTGTAGTTGTAGAAAGCATGGCTCTTTAGAAGGATTTGAATAATAAGCAAGAATTACAATATAAAATCTATTTGCTCCCACAAATACATGTTAGTACTCAAATAGCGATTGAATTTGTATATTTAGAATAAAATAATGTTCTGTATTCAGATATCTTCTATATAATATTCTTTTGCTATTACCCTTTTACTTTGTTGTGCATAGATGACAGGTTGTACATAGTAATGGAGCTTATAGAGGGGGTACCATTAGGAGAACACTTTCATTCTTTGAAAGAGAAGCAGCAGCAGTTCACAGAAGAGAGAATATGGAATATATTTATACAAGTAAGGATCTACATTTTGTTTTATAACCTTCCTTTATGTAATTTGTAGAAGACCTTATATATGTTAGGCTACTAATCTGACAAAATAATCTTCACTGTGCTGAAACTACTGTCATATGAATGCTATTGTGAGTGACTTTGAGTAGTTGCTAAAGTTCCTAACGTGCTTTCCTTGTTTAATGTTTGTTTTAAAGCTGTGTTTAGCTCTTCGTTATTTGCACAAAGAAAAGAGGATTGTCCATAGAGATCTCACTCCAAACAACATCATGCTGGGGGACAAAGACAAAGTAACAATTAGTAAGTGGATTTTTTACAAACACTGAGTTTTAGCCCAATGTACTTTGGTCACCACACTTGAAAACCAGTGGACTCTTAGTGAATGAATTCAAAAGCATACAGTAGTGTAAACCAGTTACTAAGGTTACCAATTATTGGTTATTACTAACAGATTTTGTCAGCTGTGACTATATTACACATATATACTTGATATTGCTGACCAGACAATGCAGCCTTTATTAAAAAAATACTTAGGATGATGATACTTCATGGCCTGCTTCCATTGAAGTTAACAAGAATAGGAGGATAGACGATCACTTCAGGTACATGTACCAAGGTGCCAGAAAACATACAAAACTAACATTCTATTCCATGGGTCTCATGCAATTGTAAATTACCCATCAATTAGCTTTCTTCAAACCACATTCTCTTATTTCACTTGTAGGAACATTCAGGAGTCTTTTCTGGTCAGTCTGTCATACAGTATTCCTGTATGACATGCCCTCACACTTAGAGACTTCACTTTTAGTGCTCAGATGCAATCCTTGGCACCGGGTACTGCAGTACTTCTTCTGAATGTGGTTACAGCCTGTGTAAAGCACTAGATTTTAAGTGCATCCCATTAAGCAAGAGGAAAGTGTCACAAATTGGAACACATAAGGAACTAGGACTGGTTGCCAGAAAAGATGGGTGCTGATGAACACCAGGAAAGGAAAGGACTACATCTCTTCTCTAGTTAACAGTACAATTATCCTGCAATACCCTCTTGTGATGGGAACTCCTCATCCCATCCCAATTCTTTTAACCAAAGGTTTCAGGATCTATTTGCACCCAGAACTCCCATTTTTCGTCTTAGTGCTCACTCTTGGGAGTGATGTTGATATCTAAATAATGCCCTATAATGCTATATATACTGGATACCCATGTTTCCCATCACCCAAAAATGGAGGCAGGAGAAACAAGCACAGTTTCGGAATTGGACTTTGAAAGCAAAATTTGAGCACACAAAAATATTTCAAAGAACTACAAGGTTTTAATTCCAATGACTGAATTAATGCAATGTGGAATATTCATATAGGTTACCAATGCAGTTCAGAGACTGTAACTATAAGCCCATGATAGTCAAAATTGCTCTCGTTCACTGATTAAGTTGCTAAAACAATGACAGAATTTGAGCAATGGAAAATAGCTACTTGCTTTAAAAAAGCTACCTGCACATACAAATACAGCATTCTACGCAGATTAAAACGTTGTAGTAACATTTAAGTTATGGGTATATGAACAATTTTCAGTGGGGCAAAATGAAGCTGTTTTTTATTGTACAGCAGTCACTCCACAGTAGCTGCCTATGCACACATTTTTATCTCCTGCGAAGTGGAATTTAAATGCCAATAGCTCAGTCCTCAATAAAAGAGCAATAAATGACCATGTTTTAGCTTCCAGTGACTACAAGTGAAGAGTGTATACTGGCAGTTACCTCAGAACATCTGCTGCATGGAAAAGCCTAGCCCTTTTTTGTGTCCCATGGTAAATTGTTTGTATTTTCATATTGTTAATGTCAGTTATATAAACTAACTAATCTGTGTACCATTTGATTTAATGATTACATCTAATATGCTAAAATTATTGACCTTTAATAATCATATCATATCAGAAGTTTTGACTGGGATTGGCCACTGAATTATGAAAAATACACAGTCATAAAAAAAAATTCTAACAAAAATCCTGAGTATAGCCAGAAGGTGTAACAACAAACTACCACTGAGGGGCACTCTTGCCTTGTTCTTGCTGCTTTGCCTAGCTACCTGTTTACTTACAGAAGTGCAGAATAATTTTCAAACACATTCCCCAAATAGTACTAGAAAAGCATTTAAATTTGTGTCACAAATTTACAGATATATGAAAAACCAGGGATATGCAAATCTACTTAAGGCTCTGTTTTGTGCTTTTGCAAGAGACTCTTGCAGCATTTGAACACTGTTTTAGTCTACCTAGTCCAGAAAATAATAACATGTATTAATACATGTGTGGTGGAGGAGGGGAAACTGAAGGGCTTTTCTCCATTACTTCTCAGTGTCACCATAACTTATTTCATGACCCTAATAGTCCTCTTAATAATAGTGAAAATGTTCTCTATCAGTAAATTGACACAGAATCCCACATAATCCTTATAGCCCATACATATCAAGGATCGGATTACTTAGTAGTTTTCATAGAGACAGGATATTAGATATTTGTGGAAGAGGTTGATTATTTACTTGACAAATTGAAAAGGATCCTTCCCTGTACAGTGAGATATGTAAGGTCTAACATAGGTGAATATTCATGTACAAGCTCTGGAAGTTCTTAAAACCTCATTCTGCAACATGTTTAACACAGGAACAGAGTTTATGAAACCAAACCTAAATAAAATAAAATAAAACAATTCTGTTCCATATGCCTAATCACCAGAGATCCTAGTTTTCTTTGTTTAAAAATCCCAAGTTCTTTGATTAAAAAACCTCAAATTCTCTGATTTAAAAACCCCACATTTTTCCATTTTTAAAATGAAGCACAACTGTATATATAGCTGTTAGTTGAACACAAATTTTTATATATTTACAATTTTGAATCAGTTTGGAAGCCTAACTGTGCCTGAATCATTATAATAAAATAAATTCTAAATACCTATATATTTTGGCATTTGAATTTGTTTTTTTATCATGGAAAATCAGAACTCCCCCTGGACCCACATCCTGGTAAGTGAAGGGGGCAACTGCGGCTGCCTCCCTCCCCTTGCTGCTTTGTGACTGAGCAGCCAGTGCCCTGCCCCTGCCCCTGCTGTTGCCCCTCACTCCCAAACAGCGCCTTCAGCCCTGCCGGTGCTCCTCAATCCTGAACCACAGCTCCCTGGCCCTGCTAGTGTCCCTCAATCTTGACCCACAGTCTCCTGGCCCTGCTGGTGTCCGTCACCCCCAACCCAAAGTCCCCCTGGCTCTTCCGGTGCCCCTCACTCCTGACCCACAGGCCTCTGGCTTCACTGGTGCCCCTCACTACCGACCCACAGTCCCCTGGCCCTGCCAGTGCCTCTCACTCCCAACCTACTACCCCTGGCTCCCAGGACACTGTCTCCTGTGTGTGAGAATGGGGGTGAGTGTGTGGAAAATGGGGTGTGTGGGAGGAAGGGGGTGTGGGCACAGGTGATGCAGCAGGGGATGGAGGGAACACAGGGTATAAGTTGGGTGCATAATGTGGGGGGCACATGCCTCCCCTCAGATTTCTGCACCCATAACTGGGTGCAGGCCTGTAGCCAGGCTGAACCAACTCTGGGCAGGAGCTGCCTTTGGAGCCCAGTGGGCGAGACCCAGCACAGGAAGGAGCATCATGCCACCATGGCTGCCAAGGTGAGGTGCCCCCTGCCCATCAATCAGTGAGGAATACAACTCTGTGTTGTTGCCACTGCTGTGCCTCACTTTGGCAGCCATGGCAGCACAGCACTCCCTCCCGTGCCAGGTCCTCCTTGCTGGGCCATGGAGGTGGTTCCTGCCCAGAAATGGTCCAGTCTGGCTGCAGCCCTGCACCCTGCTGTGGGTCCAGAAATCTGGGGAAGCATGTCCCCCACCTACTCCCCCACCTCTCCCATCCACTGCCTGTGTCCCCCACCCTCCCACTGCATTACATGTGCTCCCACAGCCCTGTCACCGGTGCTTGCCCAAATCACCTATGTTCTTCCCACCTGCCCCCATAGACTTACCTGGAGGGTGCTGTGAGGGCTGCTCTCCACCACCCTGCCTGGGTGCTATATGTATGTGTGCATGTGCACATGCATGTGGCACCCCCTAACCCCTGCATCCTGCTCCGCCCCAAGCAGGAAAGGGGCAGGAATGGAGCAGGGGCAGGGGTAGGTACTGCCAAGGTGGGGTGGGTGGGAGGCACCATAGCTGCAGCTCATGGGGTAGGGGAGAGGTGGCTCCTGTGACTGCTTGCATCCTGGGAGGGCACAGTTCTGCACGGGGTGGGGTGGGCTGCAACCAGGGCTGTGTGGGGCTCTTCTCAGTGGGGGCTGTGCTTGGAGTGGGTGCTGGCAGTGCTGGGATGATGCTACATCCATCCCAAATTTCACTGCCTTTCTGCTCCCAGCACCACCAGCTGCTCAGCACAGCACCAGCTCTTCCTGGCACGTTGAATCAGGGCTGCGCCAGGTAGCTGGTGGTGGCAGTACTGGGAGTGGAGCAGAGGCAAAATTTGGGGTGGATGCAGTATCCTCCCAGCACTGCCAGTGCCCGTTTTGAGCCCAGCCCCTGCCAAGAAGAGCCCCATGTAGCCCTGGCTGTAGTCCACCCCTCCGTGCCCCAGCCAGCACAGATCTGGGGGCCTCCTGGGGTGCAAGCAGTGGTGGGAGCCACTCCCCCCATAAGCAGTGGCTCCGGCCCCCTCCCCACGCCCCACCTGGGCAGGGCCTACACTTGCCCCCTCTCTCACCACAGGGGGCATTGATCTGCCACCCAATTCCTTCCCATTCCACCACATTGGACTTACCAGCTGGAGGCAGCTCTCCACACTGCTGGCTGTGCTCCTTGCTGCCTATGTGCTATGCTGCAGCTGCAAGCAACACAGGCATTTATTGGGGCCAATATCCAATACATCCACTCAGCCCTCTACCCCCACCTTGCATTAGGATCAGGGCAAGTTGCTCTCTACCACCCCACTCACTAGTCTGGATTGGGGATACCCTAGTTCCCTAAACATCAGTATTGGGGCTGGTTGTTCCCCCCCCCCACTCCAGCTTCAGGGCTGTCCTGTCTCTACCCCCACCCCCCATACATCCAGATTGTGATTATGTCTCTCCCTATTCCCCTGGGTGGCTGGATCAGTATCAAGCTGTGTACCCGCTGTGGTTAGATCAGGTCCCTACCACACCGGCCCTATGTGCCAGGTTGAGCCCACCAGCTGGATCCAGCCTGTGGACAGACCTGGTACTGCCCATCCAGCCCACAGGGTGAAAAGGTTGGGCACCACTGCTCTAAATGAAAAGAATGATACATTCTCTAAGGTATGGTAGTAATGGTGTTAAAATGTTCAGATGAAGCTTAATTTCACAATGTGCTTTTATGGTTACTACAATTAAAATGGTCTCCCTTTGTGGTCCTTCTCACTTAGCCCTTAATAGTCTGGTCCTGAGTGTATAGGTTTCTGTTTGTTTATAGGGCCTAATCTTGCTAGCATCTGCCTTTATTATAAAGCTTGCTGACATGAATTATACCTACTGAAGTTGATAGTACTACTCATGATAATAAGCATTATGCTTGGAAATAAAGTGTTTTGTAGGAGATAATGAATCAGGTTTATGAATTGTCATTGAAAAATATTTTACTAAATAATTCACAGTATTTATGTCAGGATTTGGGGGCTGCTCAGACCAGGGTGAATAGAAAAAGAGTGATTTTTATATTCTAAAAAAATTAGGGGGGAATAACAATGAAGTAATAGAACTGTTTAATAATGGGTCAATATCCTTATGTCCCAGTTTCATTCATTAATGAAATGCCAATCAGTACATGTTGTTTGCTAAAATAATTAGATATGTATTTCATATCAAATTATAGCAAAAGCACTCAAAGATTTCAGACTGAGTCAGGTCTTATTAAGCTGGGTGCTATATAGATACACAACTCTAATGCTGAAAACAATCACATATGCTTAATGTAATGCATAACATCAATTCTCTGGAAAAGAGTGAAAGAATTAAAACAAAGTTTGCACTATTCAGGTAGCTTGGTAGAAACAGGACCTAGATATTTCAGATATATGCCAATGATACTTCTGATACATGTTTTTTATGGATATGTTTTTTATAATGGTATATTCTTAGAATATAATTTTAAGATATTTGGGTAGATCAGTTCTGTATTCACAACTACAACTTAGTGAATCAGTTGCAGTAGAAATATAGACATATAATCGTAGAATAATAGAATCATAGAAAATTTGGCTGTTCTACTACTTTACTACTCTCTTAGTGAAAAAGTATTTCCTAATATCTAACCTAAGTTTCCCATGCTGCGACTTGAAACCATTGCTCCTTCTTCTGTCATCCACCACTACTGACAACAGTCTGTCTCCATCCTCTTTGGAACAGTCTACCTTCCTTCAGCTCCCTTCATAGTAGAAGGCTGCTATGAAATCCCCTCTCAGTCTTCTCTTCTCCAGACTAAAAAAGAGTTCCCTCCACCTCTCCTCATAAGTCATGTGCTCCAGCTGCTTAATAATTTCATTGCCCTCCATTGGACTCTCTCCAATTTGTCCACATCCTTTCTGTAGTGGGGAACCCCAAACTGGACACAGTACTCCAGATGTGGCCCCACTAGTGCTAAATAAAGGGGAAGAATCACTTCTATCAGTCTCCTGGTAACTCTCCTACTAAGGCACCTCAGTGTGCCATTAGCCTTCTTGGCAACAAGGGCAAGGGCACACTATTAGCTCATATTCAGCTTATTGTCTACTGTAACCATCGCTTCCTTTTTGGCAGAGCTTAGCCGATAGGTCCCCAGCCCATACCTGTGCATGGAATTATTCCATCCTAAGTGCAGGACTTTGCATTTTCCTTATTGAAACTCATGAGATTTCTTTTGGTTCAATCTTCTAATTTGTCTAGATCTCTGAATCCTAGCCCTACTCTCCAGTGTATCTACTACCTCCCTGCCCCGCCCCGTGCTTGATGTCACCTGGTGTTTCTGAGGTTCACTCTATCCTATTTTCCAGGTTATTGATGAAGATATTACACACGGTTGGCCCTATGACCAACCCTAGGGGTACTCCATTAGATTCCAGCTGCCAGCTAGACATTGAACCATTGATTACTGCGCTCTGAGCCCAATGATCCAGCCAGTTTGCTGTCCACCTTACACTTCATTCATCTTACCCATACTTCCTTAGCTTGCTAGCAAGAATGTTGTGGGGTACTTTAGCAAAAGCCTTGTTAAAGTCAAGGTGTGCCATGTCCACTGTTCTCCCACATCCACAGAGCCAGTCATCTCCTAGAAGGCAATCAGGTTGGTCAGGCATAACATGCCCTTAGTGAATCCATGCTGTCTGTTCCCAGTCACCTGCTTCTCCTCCAAGAGCATGGAAATGGATTCATTGAGGACCTGCTCCATGATTTTTCCAGGAACTGAGGTGAGGCCGACTGGTCTGTGAGGCCCTGGATCCTCCATTTTCTTAAAGATGGGCACTACATTTACCCTTTACAAATAATCCAAAACATCTCCCACTCACCACAAATTTTCAAAGATAATGACCAGTGGCTGTACAATCACATTGGTCTGCTTCCTCAGCACCCTTGGGTACAGTGAGTCCAGCCCCATACACTTATATACATCCAGCTTTTCTAAATAGTCCCTATCCTATTCTTTTGCCACTGTTCGCTGCTCACCTCCTTCCCAAACTGTGCTGCCAGATGCAATAGTCTGACAACAGACCTTTCCTGTGAAGACTAAGGTGAAAAGGCATGGAGCACTTCAGTCTTTTCTGCACCATCTGTCACTAGGTTGCCTCCCCCATTCAGTAAGGGATGCAGCCTTTCCCTGATCTTCCTTTTACTTATGTATTTAGACCGGTATAGTGGTCTATTTATTTAGACTGTTGTATTCATAGGCTTCAAGGGATCTCAGGTAGTCATGTAGTCTAACATCCTACTCAAGACAGGATCAGTGCTGTCTAAAGCATCTCATCTAAATGTCTGTCTAACCTTAAAAATTTCCAAGGATGAAAATTGAACAGCCTCACTTGGTGACCTGTTCTAGTGCTAACCACCCTCACAGTTGGGTAATTCTTCCTAATAGTCAACCTACATTTCCCTCCTTGCTGTTCAAAACCATTACAGGCAACTCCTGGTTAACGCTGTTTTGCTTAGCGCTATTTCGCTATAATGCTCTTTTTAAATTGATACCCGATTTCACTTAGCACTCAGTTAGTTTTGTTATAATATTCTCAATCACCATCTTGGGTCATTAAAAACATTTGTGGTTGCCATCCTGGGTCATCAAAAACTTTTGGTTTCACTTAATGCTCCTTTTTTCAGGAACCAATTAAGAGCACTAAGCGAGGGTTACCTGTAGTCTTTGTCTTGTCCCTTGTAGCCAAAGGTAACAGTCGCTATCATTTTTATAATCATCTAGACCTCTAGCCACCTCTGCTTCTTTCTTCTGGACTCTTTCCAATTTTTATACGTCTTTCTTGACCTATGGTGTACAAAACTAAACATAATACTCCAGGTATTATTTTTAGTAGGTCTAATAAGCCACTCCAGGTGGCATAATACCTCAGCAGTGCCATACGAAGTGGAAGAATCACTTTCCTTAACTTGTAGGTAACATTGCCGTTAATACAAGCAAATATGCTATTGGGTTTTTTTTGTAAGAAGAACACAGTTTTGACTTATTCTTAGGTTATGTTCTGCTATAACCCAGGTCCTTTTCTGCAGTATTGAAGCCTAGCCAGTCATTTACCAGTGAGTCCATTGTCAGGAATGTCTCTAAAACAAACTGAAAACACTTCATAAGTGTGTTTCTTTGTAATGGGTAAATCACACAGACAAGATAATTTTTATGAGGTCTGTTATTTGGATTAGATTCAACCTCCAAAGTGTCTCTACACCAGGCAGCTGTTTTCCTGTACTCTTTCCACTTGTACTTTCCTTTTCTCTCTCCATACCACCCTTCACATGAGCTGCCATCTGTTTGTGTCTGAAAAAGAGAGGGCCTACAAACTTTAGAAGTCTTCAGAAGGTGGTTGGCTCATGTATTCTACTTTTCTTGACCCTACCCCCAGTATTTTCTTAGTCTCATTGGAGGATATAGTCCATTTCAGCTTTTCTAAGGGAAAGGGACCAGCTTATATATCTTTCCTCCCTTATTTTTTTTCATGATTTAAGTTCTTAGTGATAGGTAGTCTGCTGATCTTGATCATTGATTTTGCAGAGGAGAACCTGGTACATTGCTTTTGTTCTTGTTGCTATTATCCAGGCTTATATATGCTCTGTATCTTGCTATATCCTATTTGAAAACTAGATAAGGAGGACCAGCCGGAAAATAGCCTTCCTTTCTTACAACTGGGACCATGAAAAAGGCATCCTAGTCCCATGTGAATGAAAAGCAGCAAGTGTTCAGGAATGGATTAAATAATTGTTCTAACCTGAATAGAATGGAAACTCATTCAACTGAGTTTCATTAAATGGAAACGCTCGTTGATGGATTGATAATTCAGTTCATTCCCTCTCAACTTCCTTGTGAAAGTAGCAATGCTTTTCATAGATTTTAGGTTATCTCACACAGTAGTTACTTCATTATGGAATAAAATTATTTTGACAAATGTTTGGCTGTAGAGATGCCTGTATGATAAAAATGTTGCAACAAGAATCTCAATTTTTATATCTTTTTAATATATAGAATTAGTTCACTAGATAAAGTCTCTAGGTAACAACCCCCCCAAAAAATGTCATCAGTACAAGAAAAAGACAGTAGCTAACCTAAACATGCCCATAATGCAATTGCTTAGAATGAAATATTTTTTCATGCAAGTATTATGAATATTTAAGAAGTCCCTTTATACGAATTAATATGTTTATTTTAGTGTTCCTGGGTGGTTTTCCTCATAACCTTTTCTTGCTAACTGCTTCTTTGTAATATCTAATTTTTATGCTACTTTCTGAAGCTGTTTTCATAATATCATAGTATCTAGGGTCAGAAGGGACCTAGAGCAGGTCATCTAGTCTGACCCCTCGGCAATGGCAGGAACAAGTGCCAGGGCCACAGGACCCCCAGCCAAGTACCTATCTAATCTACTCTTGAAGATGCCCAAGGTAGGAGCAAGAACAACTTCCCTAGGAAGCTGGTTCCACATCCTAGCCACCCTGT